>CM056049.1:662962680-663562680 GCA_029574335.1 Rana kukunoris
GCAGAGGCTCCGTTTCCACTAGCAGGACTTGTCATGTGACTTTGGCCACATTAAGTTGCATGACAAGTCACAGCCTATTGATGAACTAGTGGAAACGGTGTATATATAGGGGGAAGAGGAACGACCTATCTACTTCTTCTCATTGTTCACATGACAAGTGTCAGGGAGTTGATAACATTTGCTAAAGGGGCTGGAGTGAGTCATTGGCCAGAACTGGCTTGGCAGCAGAAAGGTTCACATTAAAAAGGGGCTCCAGGCTCCCCCAGAAAAATTGTCCGCAGCTACATATACTGTAGCTGCAAACTTTATTTTATTTTTTCGTAATTCCTTTAACTCAATTGAAATACATGTGACAAACCAGTTTACAGTAATTTTTTTTAATTTAGGAAAACAGACCCAACTTTGCATGGAATATGCGGACTTAACAATGACCGTTGCAGAGATATTGCTCAGTGCATCACGCTGGGACAACTATCAAATACCTGTATACATGGCCAAGGCAACTATGCTTGAAAGACAAACGGTGAAACATTCTGATCATAAAACAAATGTTAGCATGGAGCAACTTGGTTTGGGATTTTCCAGTAAACTTAGTGGGAAGTAAAATCTTCCTAGGGCTTAGTGCGCCCAGGGGTGGGGCAATATAAAAACGAAATATGCAAAAAGATACACACCGTATCTGTATGGTATTTCCCACCCCTGAATCTCAGAGGGGAGAGAAAATGAAGGGGGGGAATCGTAACTGAACGATTCAATTCAGTAACTGGATTGTGAGAGAGGCCTTGTATTTCTTGAGTGGTCTTCTTGAAAGGTGCAGCAGACAGGCCACTGTGTCCTCTTCCAGATCAACAGCCGTCAGGTGCTTGACCGTGCAGATCACCTCCTGCCAAAATGGAACAAGTTTGGGACAGTCCCAGAAGATATGCAGCGTCGTTTCTTCAGCATTTCCGCACCGTCGGCAAACACATTGACATGGAGGAAACAGTGCAGGGTGGTAGGCACCCTGTACCAACAGGTTAGGATCTTGTAGCATGTCTCCTGTATCCTCTTGGCTATGGATGACTTGTGGAAAAAGTAAAGGATCTTCTCTTTTTGAGCGTCTGTGTACTGGGTGCCTAGGTCAGACTCCCATTTTGTTAGAAAGGGAGGATGTATCCCTTCGCCAGTCTAGTCAAGGAGGCGTGTAGCTGATAACTTTTAATATAAGGACACTTACCTGACCAGGGATGTCCTCACTAGATCCGATTCTTCAATCAGTTTCAGGTGTACTAGACGGCATATAAAGTAAGGGAAATGGGCAGTGAAGCCTTGCGTCAAAAACTGAGACCACTTTTAGAACACAACAATTGACACTCAGATCCTCCTCTAAATTTGACTAGCACTGGTACCTTTTAGGGAACCAGGCGCTACACACTCTTCCCCACCTTAAATAGATACTGTCCTCAGTGTCAACAAGAAGGTGTTCAATCCTGAACGCCTGACACGAATCTGCTTTTACAGGACAGAAAAGAAATAGAAATATATAACAATATATAACATTCTGTGTACAATCTTTACAGTGACGCACTATGACATGAAAACACTTCTATCTATTCTGTCACATTCTTTGACAGTTTTTTTTTTTTTTCAAAAGAATTTATTGAACAAAAACCAGCATACAACTGAAAGTTGCACGCAACGGGAGATCCCTCCACCTCACCAAAGACTTTACAGTTTGTAAAAAAAAAAAAAAAAAAAAAAAAGACATGTATCAAAGGGTCCAATAATAGACTGAGACATATACATTCGGTACATCAAAAGTTGTGGACTGGATGGATCCCTAAACTAGCTGGATATAGCCAGAGGAAAAAAAAAATTGAGAATCCGAGTAAATTTAGGATTAAAGAAAAAATTTAATTGCATAAAATCAAAGAGAAAAAAAGGGGAACAAGGGGAGAAAAGAAAAGAAAACCTGCATCCATTTCCATCGTGCACAAAACCGTAACAAGTCGTTCATTGAGTCACACAACAATAAGATCGTATTTAGATCGTGTAGAGAGCCTGTGCCGAAGGATTGACTGAAAGGGTGAGTGGGGGGGGAGAGAACCAAGAAGTTCAGGTTGAAGAGTCTTCGTCTGGACCCGTCGGGCCTTTATTGTAGTAGACAAAAAGGGTGTGGAAGGACTTGTGTGGGTCTGACTGATTTGTAACAGCCATGAATGCTCACCATCTAGAGAGAAAAACGATGCTTTGCTATCGTATTGTTGAAATCTGTCGTGATTTTTTCCTTGTGAAGTTTCAGGTGGAGTTCTTGTTTTACGATAGATATTGTAGGGGAGGAAAGGGAAATCCAGTGTTTCAGAATTGCTCTCCTGGCTGCAAATAGGGTGATAAGGATCCAATCTTTTGTGACGTCGGTCAGAGTTGGAAGACCAGGTTAAAAGTTGTTTGTCCCAGTAGCCGAAGATCAGAATTAGGGGGTCTTTGGGGAGGTGCAAGAGGGTAACTCGCTCGATGAAAGAGACGACTTTCTGCCAGAAGGAGATGAATGAACATGACCAGAAGCGGTGAGTCAAGGTAGGTTTAGGCTGGTTGCAAAGCGGACAGAGTAGACTGAGGGTTAGTTATGTCCTTGAGGAAAGGAATGTATGCTCGATGTAAAATTTTCATCTGGGTTTCTCTCCAGTGTTCGCAGGGTATCAGGTTGGTGAGTTTGATGTATCCCTGTGACAGTTTTGATAGTAGATCGATGACCTGCAAAATATAAAAATGGAAGAACAAATACACATTATTGTACATATAAAGTCACTAAGGGTAGAACTGAAGCTGCACCTTCCCCAGTAAATGCGAAACCTCCTTTCCTCCCAAAGAGACACATCCTATATAAAAAAAAAAACGAAATGCTGAGAATTTCTCAAGTTGCAAGGCTTAAGAGAAATATATGTACAAGTTAGTCTCTGCAGTGGTAGAAGTTGCAGAACACTGCCCCTAGTGGTCAGTGCGCTGGTACTACCATCATAAGGCAGTCCATGCTCAAATTAGAGGCATCAGGAGAAAAAAAAAAAAAAAAAAAAGTTTCTCTGCTTTCTTGTGTGATGAAGTTGGTGAGACCCTATTCTTACTAACTTAACAAAATGGTCCCTTCCCCGAAATTCTTCACATTGCAGCTCAAAACGTGGATCTGAAGAAAAAGAAAAATGAAAACAAAACTGAAAAGGGGTGATCGCTCCCGTCCATGACTTCTTCAGAAAGCAGCAAAGTGACACTATAGGCATTGGGCCTACTTGTAGAACCTGGGATCCGGCAAAGAAATCGCATCACCCCTGGCATTTTTTGTGGTGATTGAATAAACTTGATCCACTTTTCCAGGACTTTTGAGAACCACTCGATCGCTGTAGATGTACCGACCAGGGCTCCATTCTTTTAACCACTTCAGACCCGCGCTACCGTCGAATGACGGCAACAGCGCGGGTCTGAATATCCAACATGCCGTCTTTTGACGGCATCTCCTTTGGGCGTTCCCAGCGCCCGCTGTAGAGCGCACTGCGGGGAAGCCCTGTGTTGTCCGTGTCCCTTGGACACGGCCAATCACAGATCGCGGCGAACGGCCAATCAGATCATCTCTCATTGCTGTTTTACACAGAGACAGCGTCCTGTCTCTGGAGAGGAGGAGCCCGATCTGTGTTCCTTCCTACATAGGGACACAGATCGGTCACTCCCCCCACAGTTAGAACACACCTAGGATACACATTTAACCCCTTCCTCACCCCCTAGTGTTAACCCCTTCAATGCCAGTCACATTTATACTGTAATTAGTGCATATTTATAGCACTGATCGCAGTATAAATGTGAATGGCGCCAAAAGTGTCCGATGTGTCCGCCAAAACGTCGCAGTACCAATAAAAATCGCAGATCGCCGCTATTTCTAGTAAAATAAATAATAATTCTCTTCCCTATTTTGTAAGCGCTATAACTTTTGCGCAAACCAGTCGCTTATTGCGATTTTTTTTTTTTTTACCAAAAATATGTAGAAGAATACGTATCGCCCTAAACTGAGAAAAAATGATTATTTTTTTTTTTTTTAATTGGGATATTTATTATAGCAACAAGTAAAAAATATTGTATTTTTCTTCAAAATTGTCGCTCTTTTTTGTTTATAGCGCAAAAAATAAAAACCGCACAGGCGATCAAATACCACCAAAAGAAAGCTCTACTTGTGGGGAAAAAAGGACGTCCATTTTGTTTGGGAGCCACGTCGCACGACCGCGCAATTGTCAGTTAAAGCAACGCAGTGCCGGAAGCTGAAATTTCACCTGGGCAGGAGGGGGGTGTATGTGCCAGTAATCAAGTGGTTAAAGGGGTGGTTCCCCTAAAAATAAACTTTTAACATTGCATTTCTCTTCTTAATTACATCTAGAATCGGCTGGTATTTTAAAAAAAATCTGTCCGTACATACCATTTTCGGCATGTAGTCTCACCGCCGCTTCCGGTTCGATGGTTGGGGACAGGCATCCGATCGACGCATACAGCGCGTCACGAGATGCCGAAAGAAGCCGAACGTTGGTGCGGCTTTATACGGTGCATGCGCACCAACGTTCGGCTTCTTTCGGCATCTCGTGACGCGCTATATGCGTCGATCGGATGCCTGTCAATCAAGTAGGCACGCCCTACCCCGACCGTCAGACCCGGAAGCGGCGGTGAGACTACATGCCGAAAATGGTATGTACGGACGGATTTTTTTTTAAATACCAGCCGATTCTAGATGTAATTAAGAAGAGAAATGCAATGTTAAAAGTTTATTTTTAGGGGAACCACCCCTTTAAGCAATCTTCAAACCAATGGCCTAGATTGACAAAAGTATAGTCCGTGTCACGAGCAGCACCTGGGACATTCAAATATTCCCAGATTGCATCCTTGCACCATTCCTCTCATTTCCTCAATTTGTGCCATGAGAGCTGGAGGCACATAGAGGAATGCCCACCCGTAGTCCTGGGCCACCTTCTTCATAACTATGTGCTGAAGGCGAGCCAGCTTTGGTAGGGTACAGAGGTGTCCAAGTCATGACTATGGCGTCAGGTGCTTTTCTCACTACGGGCAATGCGGCTAGTACAGGAACAGTCTCTTTAGCAGCACTGGCACTTGGCACCGTAATTCCCCAAGTCAGTTGCAGAATATCCGCCCATGGTGCGGTGCTCCCGGAACATTTCAGGTGCTTGCAGGGCTTGGAGGCACGGGAGTTTCTACCCCATCGACCGATCGTCACCCACATTGGATGAAGAGTCAATGTCAGAGGTGTCATACTCTTCAGCAGGCAAACAAACACGTCCTTTCACAAGTGTACTGACCTTGTCGTGTCTGGATAAAGATAGGCCTCAACCACAGCTGTGGGAGACCTTGAAAGGGACCATTTTTCCAGTTGCGATCGTAAAACACCGCCATATGCTGCTTCGGCAGCGACCTCCACCTCTGCAATAGGAACATTTTCTTTGTCACCTACTTCCGACAACACAATCGGGGTAGCAGCCGATAGAGTCAGATTAGAGGAAACAAACTTCCCCTGGGTTCGGATTCCAGTGTCAGTCAGGTGGACTCCGGTGGCAGCAGGCATCGGGTTGGCTCCCGGTACAGACATCGGGGGTTCTCAGCCCTTTAACCACTTGCCCACCGCGCTGTACACATTTTACTGCTACAGCGCGGTGGAGCTATCTTGGGACGACGTCCCTGGAGACGCGCTCGCGGAAGTGTCCGCGCTCGCCGGGTCTAGAAGACCCAGCGCATCACGGATCACGGTAAATTGCGGCTGATAGTGGCCGTTTACCACGTAATCGCGCCATCAAATGACGCCGGTTCCTCCCTCTCCTCTCTGTGCCGTTCGGTACAGTGTGAGAGGAGAGGGGGGGGGGGGAGCGGGTGGCAGCAGCAGCGCTGTGGCTGGATCCGTGACAAATGCAGTCACAGATCCATCCATCCCAGCTCAGCCATCCCTGCCCCAGTACCCTGCAATACCCCAGTACCCTGCACAATACTCTGCAATACCCCAGTACCCTGTACAATACTCTGCAATACCCCAGTACTCTGCACAATACTCTGCAATACCCCAGTACTCTGCAATACCCTGTGCAACACCCTGTGCAATACCCTGCGTGATACTCTGCAATACCCCAACACCCTGCGCGATACTCTGCAATACCCCAATACTCTGCAATACCCATTTTTTAAAGCACCCCTGTCCCCGTGTGCTCGCATGCAGAAGCGAACGCATATGTAAGTCCCGCCCACATATGAAAACAGTGTTCAAGCTACACATGTGAGGTATGTCTGCGAACGTTAGAGCGAGAACAATCATTTTGGCCCTAGACCTCCTCTGTAACTAAAAACATGTAACCAATAAAAGTAATTAAAACGTCACCTATGGGGATTTTTAAGTAGTGAAGTTTGGCGCCATTCCATAAGTGTGGGCAATTTTGAAGGGTGACATGTTGGGTATCTATTTACTCAGCGTAACTTCATCTTTCACATTATGAAAAAAAATTGGGCTAACTTTACTGTTTTTTTTTTTTTAAGCACAAAACAGTTTTTTTAAAACACGCGTTTAAAAAATGTCTGCGAAAATACCATGCAAGATAAAAAGTTGTAACGGCCGCCATTGTATTCTCTAGGGTCTTTGCTAAAACAGCATATATAATGTTTTGGCGTTCTATGTAATTTTCTAGCAAATAAATGATGATTTTTCCATGTAGGAGAGAAATGTCAGAATTGGTCTGATGGTGCTCCCTGCATGTTGGGCCTCTGTATGTGGCCACGCTGTGTAAAAGTCTCGCACATGTGGTATCGCCATACTCGGGAGGAATAGCAGAATGTGTTTTGGGGTGTAATTTTTTTTTACAGAATTTTCAGTCGTTTTTCTTTTATAGTGCAAAAAATAAAAAAACTCAGAGGTGATCAAATACCACCAAAAGAAAGCTCTATTTGTGTGAAAAAAAAGGACAAAAATTTCAAATGAGTACAATGTTGTATGACACCGAAAGCTGAAAATTGGTCTGGTTAGGAAGGGGGTTTAAGTGCCCAGTGGTCAAGTGGTTAAAAGGCGTCGGTTGCCTAACTCTCTCCCGTGGGCAGGCAATCACTCTGTCCTTTGGTGCCAAACTCGCCCTACATCTCACACAGGGATGGGTAACTCCTCCCACTCTTTCTAGCACGCTGCAGGCTTACGCCACTCCGCTGCATGTGCGCCCAAACTTCACTCTCCGGAGTTAACTCTTTCCTCACCAGCACAGTCCAACACCACGACAATTCCTTGTAGTAATGGCGGAGTAAAGGCCCTCTCTGTGATTGTGATTACAGAGATGATCCTCCTTGGTAGAATTGCGTCTGGAACTCCTTCAGATAATTTTCAGGTACTGACTGAGAGGTGACCAGTGTCCGGCTACCTTGATCCCCGATGGTTTGTCGAGACCCTATTGGATCGCTAGCCTCTCATTGGCTCTCCTCAGATGGACTCCCCACCGAACATCTATCCCGCTTGGGATGTTCAGGATTGGAAACCCAGTCAACCACTGGACTCCCTGCCACAGCTCAGATGTTCCGGACCAACATGGTCCAGGAACATCGCGTGGCACACGCACTCTGGCCTGGAAGGCCATTTCTCCCGGGCGCCGTGATGCGCAGTCACCCTGAAGAAGAACCCAGACTAATGTTGTCTGCCCCATAAATACCCTTCCCAGCATGCACAGCAAGGCTCAACCCTCCTGATTGGCTGCTGGTGAAGAGCACCCAAACCTTGACTACACTGCTGCCACCCACTGTCCTGGGGTAGGAACTACACCCCCGTAACAATAGACAGCACAGTCAAGCTGAGACAGAGACCAGTTTTAGAACACAACAATTGGATCAGAGTCAGTTAACACTCTGATCCTCCTCTACATTTGACTAGCACCAGTACCTTTTAAGTAACCAGGTGCTACATGTAGATGAATCTTCATTTCATATTCCCATTCAGGATTTAGATCGAATATCGACAGTCATATAAACCTTCATTTGACTATCAATCAGGCAGATGTTAGGTGGTGTGACAGCACAGCCTTTAGGTTATCTGCAGACTCACCCCAGTAACCCAGACTTGTTCCCGTAACCTGCATTTCTATGAAGGATTCAACTGACAAAGACAAAATAGACACACACTCATTTGGTGGTTGTGTTTTTGTATGACTTTTGCTTGTACCTCTGTTTCTCATGGATCTATTGCTTACTGTAGCCTCTTGTGTTGTCATTTCTCTTTAGCCACTTAACTGTGCCTGTCATAAGATATCTAGATGACTTGCTTCTTAGAAAGCAATCTACTTCTATCCTGGAGGACGATTAACCAATGTGTCTCACATGGTACACACTCTGGTGGGGTTCTGCATTCTCAGACATTGACCTTGGTCCAATTTAGAGGTTGGAATATTTAGGCCTGACCTGGGGATGTTGGTCATCGCAGTAGAGGTGTTGCCCATCAGCATCCTTGAATTGAGTGCGATTCACCTTGTCCTGCTACATTGGTCAGTGCATCTTTATAACCTTTCTGTAAGGGTCCAGTTGGACAATGCCATGGCAGTGGTATATGAACTTTATCCAGGAGGCACTAAGGGTTGGGCTAGTCTTTACCCAGAGATGTTCAAGGAACTCTGGCGCTGGGGCATCCCAGATATGGATCTGGTGTCCAGGTTCACTGCAAAATTGCACTAGTTTGTGTGAAGGCCCTGGGGATCCTCAATTTTTTTTCAATATAGGACTACAGTTTGCAGAAGAACATCACTGAGTGGGACTACAGTACACACTCACAGTAAGTATTAAAGGATACAACATTTCCTTGTGTGGGAGGTGGGGCACTGGTGGGATTAAAAGTAGTCTATTCTCCTGGGTCACCAGCACACTGGTATTTTTTTTGCTAACTCTGTGTCCTCACGGCTAACATGGGCTGCTGTTTCGGGAAAGGGGTTCCTAAACACGTGTCTCAGACAGCAAAAAGGAGGGGATGTAGGGGGTCAGGGGTCCCAAATACCTATAGGTAGGGAAGAACCTGGGCCTAACCCCCCAGTCTTATGTATTCCCTGGGAGTCAGTGTGTTCTATGCAGATCTGACTCCCTCCACTTATTTGGGGCACTTTACTCCAGTTCCATTGTGACAAGGGAAGAATTCTCATCTATTATCAGTGCATACAGAAGCAGCTTTCCAGAATACTTGCCGACTTGGACCATCTTGGTTGCAAGTGAAAGCGTCCCCTCTACGCGTTAACAGAGGAACCAGTGCATTATGAGGTAGAGAACAGCAAGACTGTTCTGTTAAAATGGAAAGCAGAGAAATCCTCATCTGAGGAATCCATACAAATTGAAACGCTTAAGGTTTGACCCCATACTATATGGTTTTGGTAAATCTGAAGACAAGTCTGCAGAAAATCTAATAGTGTGTATGGGGCTTAAGTCTTCTTACCCTAAAGTGTCCAATATGGGTTTCTTAAAATTGGCCAAACTTAAGTCCATCACTGTCCAGTCGCTCCTCTGAGCTTTTCTTGTGCAGTGACTGCAAAGAGAAAGGTAGACAGGTTGAGCACTCTCCAAACGATGAGGAAATTTAACAATCAACCGGTTTTACCTTTTCTCTTTGGAGTCTTACTGATTGGACCAGCACCTTATCGGTTTCAAGAGGGGCCTATTGACAGCATGCTCCCCTGGAGCAGTGTTTATCCTATTGTGCAGTGATTGATCCGTCCTGAAAACACTTTAGCCCTCAAATGATTTGCTCAACAATATCCATTTGAGGAGTGTTTTCTGCAGAAATGGACAGTCCCTACGGTGAACCTAACATGTCTTGTCTTATCCAGACACTGTCGCTGTGGAGAATAATCAAGGACCCAAGGGTTAGAGGCCCTTGTCAAGGCCCAATTGTCCTTAAAGGAACAGTAAAGGTTTGTTTTTTATTAGATCAATTGATTGCTGTAAGCTAGAGCATTTAAATATTACTTACCTCGTTTTTCCTTTTGACCTCCAAAATACAGTAATCCAGGTTTGAAAATGCCATTTCCTGTCTCTCCCCTTCTTGCTTTCCACCAGCATCTGAGCCGTTTTGCATGGTGGAAAGCAGAATGTGCTCTCCCCCTCCCTATGACTACAGCCCTACATGAAGATCCTCTCTTATCCCTCACAGGCATGGAGGCTAAGCCTAATGGGAATTGTAGTTCCCATTAGGCCGTGATGTAGCAAGAATGAATGCGCACCGCAAACCAGGAAGTCAGTGAGAATAACGATTCAGGAATGACGGAGGTGAATAAAACACCTCGATTTCAACAGGTATCAAACTAGTTATAATGCAAAACATCACTTTTTACTTTATCAGCTACTGTCAGACTTTAATTTAAGAGGAAGATATTTTTATCTTTACAACCCCTTTAAGCCCCATACACACCATCAGATTATCTGCAGATTTTTGTCTTCAGATTTACCAAAACTATGTAGTACAAGGGCCTGCCTGATTAAATACAAATTGAAACTCTTAAGGTTTGACCTCATATTATATGGTTCTGGTAAATCTGAAGACACAAATCTGCAGATAATCTGATGGTGTGTATGGGGCTTTAGTGAGTCCCGTCATGCAACCTACAGTTGTTTTATTGGCCTTTTGCCAGACCTAGTTGCCATAGACACTATCTCCATCTTAATGGATTCCACACAATTGCCACCACCTAGTGCTTTTACCTGTGGCCCTACACTGCTATATGAATGGCTTGGTGAATACACTTCTGCCAGATATCCAGGATGAGCTTTCTCTCCAAGCATTTGGCATATGCTTGGAGAGAAAGCTCATCCTTTGGCTCAAAAGCTTGTCGGCAGAACTCCCATGTAAGAAATACCGTTAGCAGTTGCCCTTTGAAGGAGAAAGCCTGTTTGGTCTCTTATTGGATAATCACACTTCTGCAAGTAGACTTTTTTCTCCTAAAACTAGGAAAAAAAATTTTTGTCCGAGTGGGGTGATATCTGTTGGTCTTCAAGTCCTAAGCAGCCTCCAATGTTTGGGTCCAGAGTGTCATTTCTCTTGACTACAAACTGGTATTTAGGACTCCTCCCTGCTTCTTGCTTGCCATTTTGCCTCTTTGCCAGCTAAGACTATCAAATCTTCTTGCTGCTGTTTAGCAGGAACTCAAACAATGAGTTATTGTTCATGCCAAGCAAGAAATGCTGCCAAGGTTTCCACTTGAACATTCTCACAGTTTCTTAGCCAAGTGGAGGCGTTCAGCCCATTCTAGATTTGAAAACTCTCAAAATGTTCACATAAGTCAGGGATATGCAATTAGCAGACCTCCAGCTGTTGCAGAACTACAAGTCACATGAGGCATAGGAAGACTGACAGCCACAAGCATGAACCCAGAGGCTGAGGCATGATGGGACTTTTAGTTTTGAGGTCCGCTAATTGCATATCCCTGATGTAGGTTCTAGTCTCCCTCCTTCCGAAAGAGTTTCTGGCCTCAGTGGACATCTAGGATGCTTACTTGCACACAGTGGCGTAACAACCAGGGGGGCAGGGGGTGCGTCTGCCCCGGGCGCTGAGCTGAGGGGGGCGCCAGCGACCGGCAGCTTTGCGGATAGTATAGTGAGTGGCTCCTCCACTGAGTGCACAGCCCCCCGCTGGTACCTCCCAGCGGCCGGCACGGGCACGCCTGGAAGAATGCAGGGGATGCCCTGTTTGGCATAACACTGGCGCGCGCTGTGGAGGCTCCAAGATGGCGACACGCTCTGCAGTCCGACGCCTGCAGGGACTCCCGCTCAGCCAAGCAAGTAAGCATCGCTGGGATGTGATGCAGGGAGACAATGGTTTAGCAGAGGCAGGGTGTGTGCTGGGGAAGACCTGGGACAGGCTGCTTGTCCCAAGTCTTCCCCAGCACACACCCTGCCTCTGCCACAGGCTGAGGCTGGGACTCCGCTGGAGTAGAGTGTTGGCCCGGCCCGGTCCACAGCTTAATAGAGAGCTCCACACTGCAGCCCTGATATCGTGTTTTTATAAGGGGTGGGGGGGCGAAAAAAAATCTGCCCCGGGCGCCCATGACTCTGGTTACGCCACTGCTTGCACATTCCCATTTTTCCTCCTCACAAACACCTTCTCTATTTTACTGTGAGTGCCAAGCATTATCAATTTGTTGCCCTTCCCTTTGACCTTTGCACAGCTCCTTGGGTTTTCATCAAGGTGCTTACCCAAGTCCTAGATATGCCCTGGTCTCAGACAAATGTTGAGGGTTGCCTGGATGATCTCTTGTAGCCCTTCCTATCCTTGTCTGTCACTGCCAATATCCAGCGGACAGTGCAGACTCTGAAGAGACTTGCGCGATCCTCTGAAAGTCATGTAAAAAAGCCCCTCTTGTGTTTTGTAATCTAAGGCTCAACTGCTTCTTTAAAGTTATCATATCACTAATCAAGTAAATATATATATATATATTGTTCGAGAAGTGAGCTTTTGTTGAAATCAAAACCAGACATTGGGAAGTTACCATGAGATGGTCTGCAGTTATATCTGTCTGGGTGACATAATATAATGTGACATAATGAGTTATATTGACAAAGAGTTAATGATTATGATTGGTTGAATACACTGTAAAAAGGAAATGTGTCATTTTAAACATGTACCCCTTATTGGTGGAAGATGATCGGTAACGCCTTCCTTTCATTCATACTTAAGTTTCTTGTCTGGGATAATAAAATCGAAAAGTGTATGAAGCAACTTTGCTGTGTCAATTATTTATATATGCTGTTTCCTTATGCTGCTGCTGGGAAGAAGCTGGATGCATTGCTTGAAAGCAGAAAGTAATTGTCCCCCGCATGCAGGAAAGGTGCGTGGGCCACATAAAATGGCCTGGAGGGCCGGATTCGGCCCGCGGGCCTTGTGTTTGACACCTGTGCACTAGAGGTTGTCAGAACTGACTCACTGATTGGGGTACCTGGGCTTGGCATTAGATATGGTCCTGCCCAGAATCTTTTTGCCCGAGGACAGTCTCCCGTCCAGCAATTTACATGCCCCCACCCCGTTTGGTCCCAGGGTCGGCCCTTGAGTCGTGCCTACATGAGTGTTTTGGGGCTGAGAGTAGCCTCCTTTAAAGCAGTACCATATGCCCAGTTTTGTTTTCAGAACTTTTCAACTCAACATTCTGGCAGTGTTGGACAAAGAGACTTAAAGTGGAGTTCCACCCATTTTTTTGTGTTTGTCTGTGCTGCATGCCCTAATCTCATAGTGTTCAGAATGGACAGTTTTTATTTATTTTGTTGCTTGTAAATACCTTTATTTTGTAGTCCTTCATCACTTCCTCCTCCTTATTAGCCTAGGCTATTAAGTCACATGGCTATTTGCAAGGGTTTCTGGGATAGGCATCATGTTTCCCAGTAGTCCTTGCAAACCTGACTGAAACCTATTACATGGCTTGTGCAGCACTGAGCATGTGCGAGATATGCAAAGCTGAAATCCAGGAAGTCATACAGTCTGGCTTCATGATGCCCACACTTAAAATGGCCACGGTCTATTTCTAGATTATAAACTTTATAAATCTAAATGCTGTAACAACCTAACAAAACGGACCTTAGTTTACAGACTAACTTTACTAGAATACATTAAGCTTGTGTATTATAGGGGTATTTATATTTAAAAAGTGAAATTGTGGGTGGAACTCCCCTTTAAGTGTTGGATCACCCCACAAGGATTTTCGACCCAGCACTGAAGTCAGATAAACCCTTTGCCACATAGTGGAAGGTTCTTATGATTGATGCCATCCTATTGGGTTGGGGAGGAGTCCTGGATGTCCTCACGGTACATGGGACATTGAAGGAAGCAGTCTTCCCATAAACATCCTTAAACTTCAGTTGATTTGGGTGTTCTTTAAACTCTGGACTTCTCAATTGGTAGGTCTTCTGAAAATAATTCAGGCAATATCACAACTGTAGCCTCCATTAACTATGGGGGAGGTACCAAAAGTTGTGTTGTTCAAAAGGATGCAGACTTGATCCTTATTTGGGCAGCACTTCACATCTCAGGCCCTGTCTGCCATCCTCATCCCAGACATGGAAAAAATTGTTAGGCAGACTTTCTCAGCCATCTGTATCTGGTGGAATGGGAGAACAGCCGGAAGTGTTCCAAGACCTAGGTGGGGGACATAAGATGTGATTTATGTTGTATAGATTAAAAAACAAACTGCCCAGGTTTTTCGTCAGTTCCAGGGACCCTTGGGCCTTTACAGTTAACTCTCTGGTGATTTAATGGGTTTCGTTCTAATCTCTTCCTTTACCACCAGCTTCTCCCTCATCTGATCCACAGGATTGAGAGGGAGGGCATTCTGGTGATTTTAACTGCACCAAACTAGTCCAAGAGGATGTGTTTTTTAAGGCCCATACACACAATCGAACTTTCTGGCAACAACGGTCCAACGGACGTGTTTTATCGGGCAATCTGACCGTCTGTATGCTCCATCGGACAATTGTTGTTGAAATTTCCACGGACAAATGTTCGCTGTACATGCTCTCAAACTTTCTGACAACAAATGTGTTACGTCGGATCATCCGATCGTGTGTACACAAGTCCATCGGACTAAAATCCAAAGTACAAACATGCATGCTGCATACCAAGTTCACGGCAAACACCCCTTCGGACAAAAATCCATGGAAAAGTCAGATGGAAGTACGATCGTGTGTGTGAGGCTTTAGACATACAAGAAGTCTGCCTTCCCTCCAGGAAAAAACTGTAAGCGCTGTACACATTTTTGTCCTTATAGAAACAAAGGGGTACATTTGAAAAGCAGTGGTATGGTAAAAATAAGAAAATAGGCTCCACGCATTTAAGAAAACAGTGATGTGATTCATTAACCACTTAAGGACCGCCTCCTGCACATATACGTCTGCAAAATGGCACGGCTGGGCAGATCCACGTACAGGTACGTCCTGTACTAGTACCCAGGTCCGAAGCTCCGGGACCGTGGGACTCGCGGACCTGATCGCCGCTGGAGTGCGGCGATCGGTCCCCGGAGCTGAAGAACGGGGAGAGCCGTGTGTAAACACGGCTTCCCTGTGCTTCACTGTGGCGGCAGCATCGATCGCGTCATCCCTTTTATAGGGGGGACACGATCGATAACGTCACACCTACAGCCACACCCCCCTACAGTTGTAAACACACACAGGGAACACATTACCCCTACAGCGCTATCTTGTGGTTAACTCCCAAAATGCAACTGTCATTTCCACAATAAACAATGCAATTTAAATGCTTTTTTTTGCTGTGAAAATGACAATTGTCCCAAAAATGTGTCAAAATTGTCCGAAGTGTCAGCCATAATGTCGCAGTCACGAAAAAAAATCGCTGATCGCCGCCATTAGTAGTAAAAAATAAATAAATAATAAAAAAGCAATAAAACTATCCCCTATTTTGTAAACGCTATAAATTTTGCGCAAACCAACCGATAAACGCTTATTGTGATTTTTTTTACCAAAAATAGGTAGAAGAATACGTATCGGCCTAAACTGAGGAGAAAATATATATTTTTTATATTTTTGGGGGATATTTATTATAGCAAAAATAAAAAACTGCATTTTTTTCATAATTGTCGCTCTATTTTTGTTTATAGCGCAAAAAATAAAAACCGCAGAGGTTATCTAATACCACCAAAAAAAAAGCTCTATTTGTGTGGAAAAAAGGACGCCAATTTTGTTTGGAAGCCACGTCGCACGACCGCGCAATTGTTAGTTAAAGCGACGCAGTGCCAATTTGCAAAAAGGGGCCTGGTGCTTTAGCTGCATTTTGGTCCGGGGGTTAAGTGGTTAATGTGCATTGCAGTCTGCTGGCTGTAGCTGGCCATACATCGCTCAAATTTCTGATTCCCGTGACTCCACCTAAACTCAAGCCATGGGTGGCTGTGCTCAATAAACTTCCAATTGATGTAAGGAGTCAGATAGAACAATAAGTCAGCAGAAAACCAATTGCAGCCAATCAGCTGCAGTCACTTTACAGGTATTCTGAAAGCCACAGGTGCTGGCTGTCAGAATACAATAATCGTCATGAACACAAGTTTGGCATGAATGGGGAGTCTAAAGATTCCACACGTTCAGCCTGCTGGTTTGAATGAGATAAATATTTATATTTTTTGCAGTCCAAAGCCAGCAGGGTGCAATATAACTGGATGGCAGTTGTGAAAAAAAGCCTGGGAGCAGAGCGCAGCCATGTTACTGCCCCTGTAATGAGGACCTCTTTGCTTGCATTTATTAAACCATATTTTTTCGGCCGTGGTGTGCAAAGTATAAAAGGAGAGAAAATAGCAATATTCTCTCTCTGATACAAATGAGCCCCTTGCTCAATGGAAATACAAAGAAACATTTGGCTAAATATGATTTAAAAAAATATATAATATGAGGCAGAAAAGAGCATTTTAAGCCTTTAGGCTGGATACACACATACAAGCTTGCATTGTGGTAAGTTTTTGCACATCTTGATTTGTTTACATGTGCAGCTATGCCTATTAAAATGAGAATAGGGGGTATTAATGCACAAACCAGATAGTTAAAAACTAACTAGTAGCTGCCAACATTAATGGTGTTCCCGCACTAAAAATAAATGAAAATAAATAAATAAATGTGGCGCTTACTAAATTATTATTTGATTATATAGTAAGCGCCACATTTCTTTACTTTCTACCTATTAAAAGCCCTTGTAATGCATGTCGATGGATGTAAAAATAAACATGAACTTTTTTTACTTATTATTATTCATTCATGTCAACTAGCTGTGTATGTGTGAACTAGTACCATCAAAAACAAGGGAGAATTTTGTGCGTGTGTTGATGTACATTAAAGGTGTAATGTCCCAGCTGTGTGTGTGTTTCTGTTTAGAGACACAGCTTAACATCAAGTATAACCGAATCCCAATGAAAGATGCGCTTGTTAATGAACTGATGCAGTCTTTACTGAGATATCATTCACAGGAATGTGTACAATAGCATGTGAAAATGTGTGATATGATTTGATTTGGTAAAACTGTAAAACAAACATAAAAAGACAAATGTAAGCATGGCTATTCAAGCAACATACATTCTACATGGCTAATACAAAGGATTGGGCCTAACATGTGCTTGCTTGCTACAGACTGAAACACACATTATACTAGCTGTGCCTAGCATCCCTCTATATAAGCTGAACTAGCAAACCCCTTTACTTACAGGCTTTGGTGTTCATCAGCTTTGCAACCTGTAATAGCTTCTAAGAAGTCCTGAGGATGTGCTCACTTCTGTAGCTGGAGTTGAAAAGAAAGGATATGTGCATGCTCTATAGGAGTACAGGGAAAACCCGCCTCTAGGCTTCAAGAACATGGAGGGTCTTAAAGGAACAGACACTGCCGAGTGCCATGCATATAATATATACTGTGAAGGCAGCACACTCCCCACCTGGCATACTTTTTGTTATGCCACTAACTTTTGGACAGAAGTAAAACTACTTCAGAAATTGGCCTAGCATACACCTTGGGAATGCCTTGTCTAACAATTCTAACTTCTACCTTTCTAACTCTAGCATCACTACTAGGATCAGTTCCCACAATGAGTCCAATGGGCCATTCGTTCCTGTGGGCCTGAGTGTCTTTTAATAAGACAATGTCTCCAACTTGTAAGTTGGGCTTGTCATCTTGCCATTTCTTGCGTGGCTGGAGTGTCACCAGGAATTCCTGTCTCCACCTCTTCCAGAAAATGTCCGCAAGACTTTGAACTTGTCTCCATTGCTTGTTGTACAAGTCCTTGAGGTCAAAGTCTCCTGTGGGAGCTGTCATTGGTTCCATCTTCTGTGTCAGCAGCATTGCGGGTGTCAAGACTGACGGCATCTCCGGATCTGTAGACACTGGAACTAAAGGTCTGGCGTTCATAATGGCCACGACTTCAGCCATTAGTGTAGTCAAAGCTTCATGAGTGAGGCGAGTAGACCCAACCTTCAGGAGCATGGCGTCCAGAATACGACGAGCTACTCCAATCATCCTCTCCCAGGCTCCTCCCATATGAGATGCGTGTGGAGGATTAAAAGTCCAAGTGCATCCTTGATCTTGAAGATAGGAACTTGTTTCGGAGTCTGTAGAAATGATCTTCAATTCCTTGCAGGCCCCAATAAAGTTTGTGCCGCGGTCTGAACGAATCAATTTCGCTGGTCCTCTGATGGAGAAGAATCTTCTCAAGGCATTGATGAAACTTGAAGTGGATAAAGATTCAATCACTTCAATATGAACTGCTCTAGTACTCTGACAAGAGAACAGAACAGCCCAACGTTTACTTTCGGCACTGCCTCCTCTGGTCTTGCGAGAAGAGATGTTCCATGGTCCAAAGACGTCTAGACCTACGTGAGTGAACGGAGGATCTGAAGCAAGTCTGTCTGCAGGTAAGTTTGACATCTTCTGAACTTCAAGTTTCCCTCTAATCTTCTTACAGGTAACACATTTGCTGATCACGCTGGAGACTAGTCTCTTACCTCCTATGATCCACAATCCTGCTGACCGTACTGCTCCTTCAGTGAAGTGTCGTCCTTGATGTGCCACTTGCTCGTGATAGTGTCTTACCAGAAGAAGAGCGATGTGATGATTCTTGGGTATGATGAAGGGATGTCTCTCTTGGATAGTCATATCTGCTGCCGACAAACGACCTCCTATTCTTAGTACTCCTTCTTCGTCGAGGATAGGGTTTAACTTCTTGAGCGAACTCTGTCGAGAAATCTCTTCCTTTTTCAGAAGGCTTTGAATTTCTTCTTTAAAGACTTCCTGCTGTACGCATTTGATGATCACGACCTTGGCTTGTTCAAGATGGTCGCTGCTACGCTGATCAGTATTAGTAGCTCTGCAGGAGTGTCTGGCTAGACAGATAAGTTTTCCGATTGCACGTGTCAGCGACTTCCAATTGGAAAACCTCTCAAATCTATGGGTGCCCAAACTGTATCTGGTAACTAAAGTCTTACAAACTATAACTTGAGGTCTTACCTCTTTGTCTTGATCTGGTTCTATGAGCTGAAAGGTCTCTACCTGGGTAGTCTCTTTGGATTCTGGCTTACCAAGAAACGATGGACCTACGAACCAGTTTGTTTGCTTGAGTACAGCGGCTGACACCAATCTTGTTCCATGATCTGCTGGGTTCTTGTCGGTGTTGATGTGATGCCACTGATCTGGACTTGTAGATTTTCTGATACGTGTCACTCTGTTGGTCACATATGTGTAAAATCTTTTTGAAGCATTGTGAATATATCCTAACACAATCTTGCTGTCCGTATAAAAGTTCACTGCATGGATCTCAATGTCTAGTTCAGTCGTAATCATGTCTGCTATCTCTACCGCTAAGACAGCAGCACAAAGTTCTAGACGTGGGACAGTGTGAGCAGGTCTGGGAGCTAGTTTAGATTTTCCCATGATGAACCCAACATGGCTTTGTCCCTCAGTGTCTATTACTCTAAGGTAAGTTACAGCTGCGATAGCTATAGTGGAAGCGTCAGAGAATATGCATAATTCTCTTCTCTTTGTAGCAGACAAAGAAACAGGTACGTATGGTCTTGGGATGTTGAGTTGTTCAAGCTCTAACAATGAGTCTTTCCATAACTTCCACTGCATTTGCTTCTCTTCAGGGAGAGGTACGTCCCAGTCAATTTGTTCTTGCTCGGTAGTGATCTGTCTCAAAAGAGCTTTGCCTTGCATGATGATGGGTGCTACGAATCCCAGGGGGTCATAAAGACTGTTGACTGTAGATAGAATACCTCTTTTCGTGAATGGTTTCTCTTCTCTGGAGACCCTGAAGGTGAAACTATCGGTCTTTAGGTCCCAACTAAGCCCAAGACTTCTCTGCAAAGGTGGTGATTCTGTCCCTAGATCTAAGTCTTTAAGATCTTTAGCACGGTCTTCCATTGGAAATGCTTCCATGACTCTGTTGCTGTTGGAAGCTACCTTGATCAATCTTATGTTGGATTCTGCCAACATTTCTTTTGTACTTTTTAGGATGCTAATAGCTTCTTCGTTACTGGAGAAAGAGGCAAGTCCATCGTCCACGTAGAAGTTCTTCATGACGAACTGTTTGGCTTCTTGGCCATGTCTTTCACCTTGCTGTGCTGCTCGTTTCAGGTTGTAGATAGCTACAGCTGGGGAAGGGCTGTTTCCAAACACATGTACCTTCATCCTGTACTCTATGATGTCTTTGTTAAAGTCATTGTCTGCATACCACAGGAACCTTAAGTAGTCTCTGTGATCTTCTCGAACGAAGAAACAGTAGAACATCTGTTGTACGTCTGCTGTTACTGCTACGAGTTCTTTTCTGAACCTGATGAGTACTCCAAGGAGTGTATTATTCAGGTCAGGTCCGCTGAGAAGGACATCATTTAGTGAGATGCCTTCGTGCTTCGCACTAGAGTCAAATACTACACGTATCTGACCTGGTTTCTGAGGATGATACACCCCAAATATTGGTAAGTACCAGTGTTCTTGGTTTTCTTGTAGTGGTGGCGCCTCTTCTGCCTGCTCGTTGTCAAAAATCTTTTGCATAAAGGCTTGGAAGTGTTTCTTCATATTTGGCTTTCTTTGTAGAGTGCGCTGCAACAAACTGAAGCGTTTCTCTGCTTGTACCCTGTTGTTAGGAAGGCGATGGCGTGGTGACCGGAAGGGTAGAGGGGCTACCCAGCTGCCTGACTTGTCTCTGTAGACTTCTCTGTCCATGATCTCGAGGAAGAAGGTATCTTCTACCGAGGGTGCTGGCTTGTCGTCGTCTCTTGTTCTTTCAAACACCTTACAACCCAGTTCATCTGTATTTCCAGTTGAGGCTAAGTCTTCCATGCACCTCTGGATACTCCGATGATGTGTTGGATTATCTAATTTCTCTTTAATGTGTAAACTGTTGGTACATGGGCAAAGACACGAGGTACGACCATTCTGCAACAGGTGTGTTCTGTAGACATTTACTTTTGCTGGCTTGTGCAGTCCGTCTAGACATACTTCTCCAACGATGACCCATCCGAGATCAAGGCGTTGTGCAAATGGTGCATTGTGTGGCCCATTGTACTGTTCTCTGACTTTGTGCACTCTGAGGATATCTCTCCCGAGTAGAAGGGTGATTGCAGCATCTGGATCTAGTGCTGGTATCTGGTCTGCTATTTGCACCAGATGAGGGTGATGACGAGCAACTTCAGGTGTGGGAATCTCTGACCTGTCGTCTGGTATCTCATCACATTCTATGAGGGTAGGAAGAGTCACCTTTGTCTTTCCATCTAACGACTCGATGATGTAGTTGTTTGCTCTTCTTCCTATTGTCTCTACAACTCCAGAGCAAGTCTTCAAGGTGTATGGGGTTGGAGTTCCTTTGTCACCGAAGAGGTCAAAGAATTCTGTTTTTGCCAGCGATCTGTTACTCTGTTCATCCAAGACTGTGTACATCTTGATTGCCTTTTCTCTGAAACCTGCTGGATACACCTTGACTAAGCATATCTTGGAGCATGATCTTGAGCGGCCCTGTTCTGTACAGATCTCAGTGCACTTTGAGGTTACTGCTGGCGTTGAACTTTCGCCTTGCTCCCCACCATGATCTTCTTGAGTTACCGGAGCTTCTTGTTTCCATGGTGGTGGTCCCGGGTGCAGTGTTGACAAGTGTTTGTCACTGTTACACTCTGTGCATCGTATTGTTTTTGTACAGTCTTTTGCAATATGCTGAATTGAAGCGCAGCATCTGAAACAAATGCGATTGTCTTTAAGATAAGCTTTGCGCTCTTCTAATGTCTTACTTCTGAAATTGCGACATTTTCTTAGTGGATGAGGCTTGTTGTGGATAGGACATATTTTGTCTGGCTCTTCAACTTTCTTACTTGTGTTGTCTTCCTGATTGGCTGCAGATTCAGGTGGAACTTCTGTCTTCCTTACAGAAACTGTTGGTCTGCGTTCTTTGTAAAGCCCTGGAGGTTTCTGCTCTACCTTTGGGAAGCTCGCTGTTCTCTTGTTCAGGAAAGCAAAGCTTGGGTCATTGCGTATTTCAGCTTGGTCTTCTATGAATTCAGCGAAGAAGGCGAACGGTGGAAATGCAACTCGATGATCTTTCTTGTATCTTGAAGCTTGAGCTACCCACCTTTCTTGCAAGTTGTAAGGAAGTTTCTCGATTATGGGCTCAACTCCACGTGCTGTATCCAGATATGAGAGACCTGGCAGATATCCACTAGACTTAGCGACTTCTATTTCTAAGAGTAGGTCTCCCAAACCTCTCAGCTTTTGGTAATCCTTGTTTGTTATTCTTGGATAGTTTTCTATCCTTTTCAGAAGAGCATCTTCAATCACTTCAGGTGATCCATAGCATTGTTCTAACCTCCGCCACACCATTGCAAGTCCTGCAGTTGGGTCATGAACATGTACTGATCTGATTCTTTGGGCTTGTTCAGTGGACTCTGGTCCTAGCCATTTGACGAGCTGGTCAAGCCTTCCTTTATCTGTCAGCGTTAAGTCTTGGGTACCGCTCAGGAAAGATGACTTCCAGGCCCAGTAGTTTTCCGGACGGTCATCGAATTTCATGAGACCAGCGCTCACTATCTCACGGGTCATCAGATGATTTACCACTTCTATAGCACTTGTTGCATCTGGCGAATACTTCTTGGGTGTACACTCAGGGTATGGATGAGGTTGGTAAGGCTGATAAGGCGCTTGACAGAATACACTTTGTTTAGTTGGTGGTTCTCGTCTGTTGTAAGTCTTTCTGTTATTTGTTATTTCTGGTATTTGCTTGAGGAGAGAGTATGCAAGCATCCGTTTGTCCTCTTGGAGGGTTGGCAGATTGGTCTCTGCGCATGCGACCATTTGACTTCCTACACTGAGGTTCTGATCCAGTCTTGCAATGTTGCGTAATATTGAAGTTGTCTATTGCTGGTGGAATCGATGAAGACCTAGGTGCATCATTGGGCTGCTGGTCAGTGTACATGGTTGCTTGTGACTGTACGTACTCACGGGTGCGTTGGATTGCGCTGTGGGATGACATCTGGTTTTCTATGCCATTGAATTGAGCTTCAGCAGCTCTTCCGAAAACTTCTGCTTCGGCTAAGGCTGCTGCAGCGTTTTTCTGCTGTTTGAGTAAGTGTAAAGATGCTTCTACTTCTGCTTTTCTTGTGAGTGTTTCAGATTCACGTCTTGCTAATTCTCTCATCAATTAAGCTTCCTGCTCTGCATAAGAAGCCATGGCACAAGCTGCCTCTGCTTTTGCTCTTGCCTTAGTCGCTTTGTCGCTAACCGATGACAGACTTGTGATGCTTGAATGTCTAGAACTAGTACGTTTAAATCTTGCTGAATTGGCGCTAGCTGAAGTAAGATTTGTTTGACTGGACGCTCTAGACAGTGTTGCGCATCTAGACTTGGTTCTTGGCAAGCAGTGTGTGTCTTCCTCCTTATAGTAGCATTGAGGGTTAACAGTCAGAGAGTTAGTCTCTGTGTTCTCCATCTTGTTTTAGCTGGCAGCGTGGATAATGACACAGGCAATATCAGTGTTATAGTGAGTGAGAGAAATTAGTTTCACTTTCATTTGCATGTGGCTGAAAGGATTTGTCCTTTTATTGTTGAGGACGATTCAAAGCTGTTTGGTTGCTTCTGACAACGTTTTAAAGCCTTTTTACTGTAATGTCCCAGCTGTGTGTGTGTTGCTGTTTAGAGACACAGCTTAACATCAAGTATAACCGAATCCCAATGAAAGATGCGCTTGTTAATGAACTGATGCTGTCTTTACTGAGATATCATTCACAAGAATGTGTACAATAGCATGTGAAAATGTGTGATATGATTTGATTTGGTAAAACTGTAAAACAAACATAAAAAGACAAATGTAAGCATGGCTATTCAAGCAACATACATTCTACATAGCTAATACAAAGGATTGGGCCTAACATGTGCTTGCTTGCTACAGACTGAAACACACATTATACTAGCTGTGCCTAGCATCCCTCTATATAAGCTGAACTAGCAAACCCCTTTACTTACAGGCTTTGGTGTTCATCAGCTTTGCAACCTGTAATAGCTTCTAAGAAGTCCTAAGGATGTGCTCACTTCTGTAGCTGGAGTTGAAAAGAAAGGATATGTGCATGCTCTATAGGAGTACAGGGAAAACCCGCCTCTAGGCTTCAAGAACATGGAGGGTCTTAAAGGAACAGACACTGCCGAGTGCCATGCATATAATATATACTGTGAAGGCAGCACAAAAGGAGTTGTAAAGGAAAAAATGTTTTTGCTGAAATGACTGTTTACAGGGTATAGAGACATAATAGTTAACTAATTCCTTTTAAAAAAAATTAAAAATAGATAAAAATCAATCATATAATGTACCTGCAGTTCTAGTTTCGTTTTTGCATGTTGTTTCCTGCCTCTCTGCTGTACAGAGCCAATAGAGGGCAGTGATGGTTTGGAAAACAAAACTGATTGGTACTGAGGGGTTTTAGACACACAGGCCCAGATTCATAGAGAATTAGATTCTCGTAGCGTATCAGAAATACACTACGCCGCCGTTTTTTACCTGGCTCTACGTGGAATCCAGGTAGATTTTGTCCAGTAAACGACGGCGGCGTAGTGTATTTCTCCCGTCGCAATCCATCTACGCGAGTAGGGGGCGTGAAGGATTTAAAATAGGCACGTTCCCGCGGCGATCGAACTGCGCATGCTCCGTTCGCAAATTTCCCGCCGTGCATTGCGCGAAATCACGTCGTTACGTCATTCGTTGTTTGAGTAGCGTCGTTTACGGACATTTCTATTCCCGAACGAGTTATGTAAAAAAAAATAATAATAATTTAATTCGACGCTGGAACGACGGCCATACTTAACATGGGCTACGCACCGTTAGACCAGCAAAAAGCTGGTCTAACAGTACGTAAAAAAAAACAGACGTAAGCGATTGCGAAGACCACTCGTATCTTCGTGGATCGCCATAAAAACACATTTGCATATCCCGACGCATCAAAACGACGCAAACTCCTCCCAGCGGCCGCCAAAACTATCGCAGCGTAGATCTGAAGGCTTACGAAGACATAAACCTCTCGGATCGAAGCCCGAAGCCGCCGTATCATGGTTTGAGGATTCAAACTAGTGATACGGCGCGCAAAATTTGAAATTACTCCTGTCTAACATCAGTTAGACAGGCGTAATTGCTTTATGAATCTGGGCCACAGTAATCACACCTCCTTGATTTGTGAGAGAAAGCTCCCAGGACTGTGGTTATCAGGAAACAAACAACCAGGAAGTGTGGAGATCAGAGAAGGATCAGCAACTTGAGAGCAAAAAACTAAGAATGAGGACATGAAAACTGCACTGCATTAAGGTAAAGGAAGCTATTAAGATAATAAAAAAATGTTTCCTTTACAAACCCTGTAAACTGCATAGGTATGTGTGGGACTGAAGGTTCAGGGTATTAATTAATGAACTATGAATCTAATATAACCTGCAAAAAATGTAATAAGTTGTCAGAGGTCAAAGCTAAAAAAAAAATAAAAATAAAATAGCTAATGACACTAAATCAAAATCTTCAACAAATCTACAAGCATATACAGTACAGTCTTGGAAGCCTGATAATATAGGACAGGACCAAGCTGAAAGAACATCTTCCCTGACAAACATGAAGGCTGACATTGCTGATTTCTCATTCTGCAAATGCTGGCAGTCTGCCTGTCATGTTATTCACCTCTGAGCTATTGCTAACTTGTGCTGGGTCAGCATAACAACCAGGCAACTGGAAATTTCAGGAGGTCAGCACAGCAGTGACGGCCCCCATATTTCTCATAGGAAAGCTTTACTTGTGAGGACAGCTCCATTAAAAATAAGATATATGACTGTAGCTCATTAGAGAAAGAAGCAGGTTCTATTTTAAAGGAGATCTCTAATCTAAGCATGTCTTTGTAGTTACACTAAAAGCTCCCAACGACCTCTAGTGTCTTCTTCGATAGCTGCAATAAAAACAAAATGTAACCTACACTGGCACCTGCTGGTAAAGTCAGGTATTGTCTATTAAATAATTTGAGCATAGCCTTCAGGCCAGCACAAAGGGTACTATAATAGGAGTCCTACGTAATTTTCACCACATGCAGGCATGGACTGGCCATAGGGACTACAGGGAGTTTCCCGGTGGGCCGATGGCTCAGTGGGCCGGTTTCAGTGACAGCCTGTCAAAGTAATGGCTGCGCAGCTCGCCCTCCACTTCATGCAGTGATGTGAGAAGAATGAGGAAAATACAGAGGAGAATAAATGAAATAATATAAGAGGTGAGTGAGGACTCCTTTTGTTATGCTACTTATGTTTTTTTGCACAATTGCGTATAGTTTGTATACTGTTTTTGTTCTTGTTTGCAAACATAAAGTGGGCCGGTCTGGATAAAGTCCAGGGCCAAATTTTGGTCTCAGTCCATCCCTGACCACATGTCGGTAACAGTCCATGCAATCCATACCTACAAGGAAACCAAAACCAATAACTTCAGAAATTAAGATATGTGTAACAAAATGGAATGACACAAGGAAAAAGTATTGAACATAGTAACTAAAATATATTTAAAGAGGAAGTAAACCCTCTGTAATATTTTTTTTAACAAATACGCCTGCAAGAGAAAGGCTTAATGAGCTAGTATGCACAGCGTCACTTACCTGAGAACGAAGCCCCCGAAGTCTGCCTCGGTCCCGTCCACCATGTCCCCTGGAGCGTCTTCTTTGTTTTTGCCGCTCAGGCGCTGTGATTGGCCGGAGCGGCGATGACGTCACTCCCGTGAATGCGCGCGGGACCGGCATTAACCCAGTTAACACGGCGAAACACGGCATTAACCTAGTTAATGCCATTCACAAAAACGGCACCGCTCAGTGCGCCTGCGTTGTTGCCCGTTTCTGTGAAAATATCCCCTTAACCATGTAGGTTAAGAAGATATTTCTTGCACCTACAGGTAAGCCTTAATGTAGGTTTACCTGTAGGGGCAAGTTGCAAGAGTGTGTTTACAACCAATTTAAAGTGGTTGTAAACCCACTTCTCAAAAAAAACACTACCTGCTAGATAAAGGCATAATGAGCTAGTATGCATAGCATACTAGCTCATTATTTAATACTGTAAGAGAACTACTAGCTTCTGGCCGATGAGCACTCGTGCGCATGCGAGCACGCAAGGGCGCCCACAGTTGCCTGGGCGCACCAATGCACATGCGCGTGCACGGCGGACAGCTGACGTCCTTTTCCGTCCTTCCCCCTGAACCTGATACCATTTTACCTGCTAAAAACGTTCTTTTGTTACAGATCGATCTCATCTCTTAAATCAAGTTAGCAGTCCAGAACCAGCCTCCATCCCAAGAATTCCACCTTCAGTTGAAAGAGGGTCTATATTTTCATGGTGAGCAGATCTTTGTTCCTGAACACTTACGGACAGCAGTTCTTTACATGCCATGCCATGACCACCCCTTGGCAGGGCATTTCGGAGCTCATAAGACTTCAAACCTGGCTCTTCGCTCCTTCTGGTGGCCAAACCTGGTACAAGACTGCAGGGACTATATCAAGTCCTGCACAACATGTCTTCGGAATAAATCTGATAAGGCCAAGAATTAAAGTCTGTTGGAACCCCTTCTTGTTCCTGATAAATGATGGACCATGATCAATATGGACTTTATTGTTGAATTACCCCCATCCGAAGGGTTCACCACCATTTTTGTAATTGAAAGGTACCCCCTGCGCTGCAGGGACTGGCCCTACTTTTATCAAGGAGGTTGTACGCCTACACGGTATTCCTGCTAACATCACCACTGACAGTGTGGTACAATTTACATCCCGATTTTGGAAGTACTTATGTGAAGTCCTGGGCATTAACCCTTTCATGACTAAGCCTATTTATGACATTTGGTGTTTACAAGTTAAAATCTGTATTCTTTGCTAGAAAATTACCTAGAACCCCCAAACATTATATATATATTTTTTAGCAGAGAATCTAGAGAATAAAATGGCGATTGTTGCAATATTTTATGTCACACTGTATTTTAAACGCAACTTTTTGAGAAAAATGAACTTTAATGAATTTTTAAAAAAATGAAAAAGTAAAGTTAGCCCAATTTTTTTGCATAATGTGAAAGATGAAGCTGCGCCGAGTAAATAGATACCAAGCATGTCACGCTTTATAATTGCACGCACTCGTGGAATGGTGTCAAACTACGGTACCTAAAAATCTCCATAGGCGACGCTTTAAACTTTTTTTACGGTTACCAGGTTAGCGGTACAGAGGAGGTCTAGTGCTAGAATTATTGCTCTTGCTCTCACGATCGCGGCAATACCACACATGTGTGATTTGAACACCGTTTTCATACGCGGGCGCGACTTCCGTATGCGTTTTCTTTGTTGCGCAAGCTCGCGGGGAGGGGGGCGCTTTAAATTTTTTAAAATTTTTTTTCTTATTTATTTTATTTATTTTTATAATATTAAATTGTGTTTTTTTTTTTTTTTTTACATTTTGATTACTTTTATTGCTGTCACAAGGAATGTAAACATCCCTTGTGACAGTAATAGGTGGTGACAGGTACTCTTTATGGAGGGATCGGGGGTCTAAAAGACCCCCGGTCCCTCCTTTACACTTCAAAGTATTCAGATCGCCGAAAACGGCGATTCTGAATACTGTTTACTTTTTTAAATCCGGCGCCATTAACAGCCGAGAAACCCGGAAGTGACGTGATGACGTCGCTTCCGCGTTTACACATTGCAGGCTGTATCAAAGCCGCGTACGGCTTTCATTCAGTCTGCGGCCGCACACAGGACGCGTCGGATCGAGGATCGGGTCTCCCGGTGGGACGGGAGGCCCGGTCAGAGTGGCGAGAGGCGGCGGGAGGGGGGATGTCCCCTCCCGCTCCTCCGGCATAACAACCGAGCGGCTTTTAGCCGCATCGGTTGTTATGTTTGGAAAGCCAATCGCCGGCTCTATACAACGGTACCGGGATAATGCCTGCAGCTGCGGGCATCATCCCGGTATAACCCCTGAAACCCAAGGACGCATATGTGCGTACGCTCGGCGTGAAAGGGTTAAACACTATTTATCATCTGCCTACCATCCGCAGACTAACGGTCAAACAGAAAGGACAAACCAGACCCTGTGGCAGTACCTGCGTTGTTTTTCCTTGTTTGCACAAGACGACTGGGTCTCTCTGTTGCCGTTGCCGCGGAATTTGCATACAATAACTCTATACATTCTGCAACCAAGCAAACTCCCTTTTTTGCAAATTACAGGTTTCACCCATCTTTCTTGCCTGATGTTCCCCCCGAGAATCCTCAGTCCCGGCAGTACAGGATCATCTGGAGTTTTGGGGGTCCAACAACTAGTTCTTGCAAGAGACCATCACTAAGTCCCAGGAAAATAATAAGAAGTTCTATGTCCAGAGAAAAAGGGGTAATCTAGACTTTCAACCTGGTAAACCTGATAAAGTGTGGCTTTCCAATGCGAACCTCAAGTTTTGTCCCTCTAAGAAATTAGGGCCAAACTATATGGGCCCGTTTCCAGTAAAGAAGAGGATCAATGCTATTGCCTTTTGAGCTTAGCCTGCCGGCAAGCTTGAGGCCCCTTTCGCCACGGTGGCGGTATAGCGCCGCTAAAAATATCGGCGCTATACCGCCGGAATCGCCACGGGAATCAGCCACTAGCGTTGGGATATTAACCCCGGCTAGCATCCGATAAAGGGTTAATACCACCCGCAATGCGCCTCCGCAGAGGTGCATTGCCGCGGTTTCCCATTGTTTTAAATGAGAAGGAGCGGTGAAGGAGCAGTATACATACCGCTTCTCTCACCACTCTAAAGATGCTGCTGGCAGGAGATTTTTTCCTCTCCCGCCAGCGCATCACCTCAGTGTGAAAGCCCTCAAACTTTCACATTGAGGTTGCTGGGCAGGAGTTTTTCAGGCGGTATAGCAGCGCTATTTTTAGCACTGTACCGCCTGAAAAACTCCTCAGTGTGAAAGGGGTCTGAGGATTCACCCGGTGTTTCACGTATCCCTCTTAAAACGATCCCAGGCTAATCCTTTTCCTGATCGTGAACCTGAAATCCCTGCCCCAGTGCTTGTTGAAGGAAACAAAGAATTTGAGGTGGAAGCCGTTCTGGATTAAAGGGGAAGAAGGGGGTCAAACCCATTTTTTAATGAAGTGGAAGGGCTATGGCCCCGAACATAACTCATGGGAGCTGTCCTCCAATATACATGCTCCACAGTTAATTCGGACCTATCTCCATCTTCACCCCGAGAAAAATTCCCTAGTGGGCATCCGGAGGCTGCCCGTAAGGAGGGGGAAATGTAAGAGAACTACTAGTTTCTGCCCGATGCACACAGTTGCCTGGGTGCACTAATGCACATGCGCGTACACGGCAGACGCTGTGCACGCGCAAGCGCATCCCTAGCGCTAGTTGGCACCAGATGGCCTATTTAAGAAAATGCCCTAACCCCAGACTCTTGCTGACTGGTCTTCAGCTGCGTCCTGAGCCTCTGTACCCTGCTTGTCACCTGGTGGATACCCGTTCCTGATCCCGGCCTCCTCTGACTCTGCTACTGGACTCTGATATACTCGATTACTGGTACCGGACTCTGGTCTTCACCTGACCTTGCTCCTGCTTATGCCTTGTACTCTGCAGCCCGCCTGTTACCGAACCCGGCTATCTCCACGTCTCTGCTTCCATCATCTGCCCAGCTCTAACACTACCTCTGGGAACCTGTGTTGGCTCTCTATCATTTCTGCTCTCCTGGGTCCAGTGCTCTCCTGTCTCCTGACCACAGGAAGTACTGACATGCCACCAAGCCTGAACCTGCAAGTTGGTTGGAGTTCCTCTTTAACATCAGGTGTGATTTTGGCCCATTTTTCCACACAGTCTTCAAATCTTGAAGGTTCCGTGGGCCTCGTCTATGAACTCTGATCTTTAGTTCTTTCCATAGATTTTTTTTATTGGATTCAAGTCAGGCGATTGGTTGGGCCATTCTAGCAGCTTTATTTTCTTTCTTTGAAACCAACTGAGCATTTCCTCGGCTTTGTGTTTGGGATCATTGTCTAACACACACACACACACACACACGTTTACGGCAGGTGTTAAAAAAAATGCTGTAAATGAAGAATGTTTTAAAAAATACAAGCAAATGAACAGAAGTGAAATCCAACTGAATCAACTCAATATTAGATGTGACCACCTTTTGCCTTCAAAGTGCCTATGTAGTGCATGCCTGAATGCTACACATAGCATGCTCCTAAAGTCTGTACGTAACGCATTCCTGATCTCTGCAATGCGTATGAAGCACACTCCTGATCTATGCACTCTATATGTAGCACACCCCTGAAAGCTGCACTCTGTACATAGCACTATTAATATTTGATCATTTATATTTGAAGATATCCTACGTGTTACCATGCAACCTTTTACTGTTCTGATTTGTTAATTTATATTGTTAAATCAAAATTCTTTGGTAAGAATAAAATACAAACTATGCATTGAAAAGTTTTTTTCTCAATCTTATTTTCTTAGCATTTGGTAGTCCTATCCCAGAAAATTCTAAGAAGTATCTTTTTTTTTTTTACCTCATAGATGAAATGAGAAATAAACATACAGTGCCTTGAAAAAGTATTCATACCCCCTGAATTTTTACTTGTACTCCCCCAAATACCCCCGATACCAAAATAGAATACTCCCCCCCCCCCCGCACCACGCTCATCGCATGTTGCCCGCCGCACACAGCCCGCCGCCGCTAATCCCCGTGTAAACTTGTAAAACCCGCGGCGCCATGTATAGACACGCGATTGGACGGATCCGTCCAATCGCGAGCAAGGGGGGAGTGTCTATACACGGATACGTGCATAGACACTCCCCCCTTGCTCGCGATTGGACGGATCCGTCCAATCGCGTGTCTATACATGGCGCAGCGGGTATGTGTTGCACGGGGATTAACCCTGCAGGCTGCAGCAGCGACGGAGGTATGGGGGACATGACATGGCTGCAATATGGGGCACAGGATATGACATGGCTGCATATGTGGGGGGACATGACATGGCTGCATATGTGGGGGGACATGACATGGCTGCAATATGTGGGGGGACATGACATGGCTGCAATATGTGGGGGGACATGACATGGCTGCAATATGTGGGGGGACATGACATGGCTGCAATATGTGGGGGGACATGACATGGCTGCAATATGTGTGGGACATACATGGCTGCAATATGTGGGGGGACATGGCTGCATTTGGGGACACTTTAAAAAAAAGTATCGGTATTCGGTATCGGCGACTACTTGAAAAAAAGTATCGGTACTTGTACTCGGTCCTAAAAAAGTGGTATCGGGACAACCCTAGTCAAAACAAAGAAAGACACCAGTAAGTGTATAAACAGCCTTTATTATAGTTACAGTGCTGCACAATTTCCATCTTGTAGAAAAATAAGAGGATTCACACATTTTAAACACTCCCACACCAGCCAATTGTTATTAAATTCTTGTGCCAGGCTATAATTAGGCTACACAACAGAGACAACCTTTTTTTTTTTTTTTGCTTACAGTATTGTTGATGTTATGGACGCAAATGTAGCCTTCAATTTATAAAGCATCACAGAAGCTTGTGTGCTGAAAACATGCTTTTACAAAATGACGGCTTGCATTTTACAGACTTCACTTTTAGTGTACACGTTTTTGGCATACAGGCAAGAGACAACATTTTAAAATTGATATATTTCTTGGAGGTTTCTGGTATTTCTAACAAAGATTATAAAGATGGAAACAGATGTCTTCATAGATAATCTTGGAAATGGAAAACAAACACACGCAGCTGCCGCTACACATAACTAAAAATATACACTTTTTATTATTTCCCAGCAGAGCCTGTGTTCAGTTTTCCGCCCATCACGGGCATCCTCTCGTCCGAGGCTGAGATGACGTTCGTGATAGGCTCAGTATTCCGCCTATCATGGAACAGCACAAGGAGGAGGCCCGGCTTAAAAAAAAAAAAATGGACGCCCACAGTCTGCATACGGCGTATAAGACACCCCCTGATTTATGAGCAAAAATTTTAAGTATAAAAGGTCGTCTTATACGCTAGCAAATATGGTACATTTTTAGTTACTTATTTGCAGTGGTAGCTGCTTGAGCTTTTTAGAGCGTGTTCCATTGGAAAGATTTAACATATACCCGTAAAACTTGTGTAAAGTCATTTTGTGGAATGGGACAACATTTTAGTGTCTTCTCATAAATAAGCGACACACTGGGGCCTCTTTTCCCAAAGCTTCTGAAATCGTGCAACTTTATCACCACAATGGTCAATCAGCTTTAAGCCGGTATATCCACATCGCAGACATCAAAATTAAGGGTAACAAATTGATTGCCTTAAACAACATATACACAATTCCTTCAGGGCTACCGCGTGCTGTTGGCCATACCACGGCCCCTTAGAAAATGTTTGCCCAACCCACAAAATGGCTTTCTATTGAGGGACATTTGTAAAACTCATGCAGGTTTTTTTCATGTTGGTTTGGATACAGTAGAGAGGGATTCAAATCCTTGTGAGGTCTTCACTGCTATCTGGAGCTCCATTTGGGAGATTTTCATTCACATTCTGTCTTGCTATCAACAGTTTCCATAGAAAGTGGGAAAAGACAAAAACATTTTTATCTAGAGGAGTTTTACTTTTCCAATAAGACTTAGAAAATAAATAATAATATCTGTGTGACTGTTGCAGATTTATCCTCACTTCTTTCTATAGGAAAGTCCCATAGGACAGAATGGGGCCACAGTGCACACGTGAAGTAAAATAGGCCACTTTCAGAAGGAAGATCATGTGGTTTTGAGCAGGGCCACACAATAAAGATCGCTGGATCAGGGCTGAGGGTATAGGGCGGATTCACACATGTTCGGCTGCGTTTTGCAGCCCGGAGCGTTTCTGTTCTCCAATCCAGGTGAGAATTTTTGCCTGAATTTGCATTTGAACTGGACCCAAACAACACCTAGGGCCCTTTCCTAAACCGCACCGCTGCTGCCCCGGACATGTGAGAGATGGGCACATTCACGTTATGTAAATAAAAATGCATCCAATTCGCATATATGTAAATCAGGCCTAAAGGATAAAATAGAACACTTCCCAAGCACACTGGCTGTGACAGTGGTCTCATAATCAGAAGCCCACTCTGCCAGCTCGTGATCACAACCAATGACTGGGAGCCATTTGTAACAGCTCTAGCACTGTTCTTTGAGTGCGCAGTGAGCACACTCAGCACAGAAACCTCACCTTCCACAACTGCATATGTGCGTTGTGCGGATCTTCCAGTCCACCCTTCCTGCCGCACATATGAGCACTTATAAGAAAAGGTTAATCACTACAGAGATTAATTTGTGTCCTTATAATTGCTCAGTTTAGCGTTAAATATATTTGGAAACACATTGCTCTTTATAGCCTAAAAGAGTTTTACAAATGCCTATAGCAAAATGATGGCTGTGCGGTGGTTCAGTTATCCTGACTAGACGTCAGCTACTTTCCCCCAGGATGCCGCCGGGACCACCAGGTATGCCCACCACACTGGACCACCAGGTATGCCCCCCCCCAGACCACCAGGGAAATGCCAATCCGTGCTCATGCACAATACCAACCAGTGCCACCAGGGGTGCCTATCAGTGCCATATATCAGTGCCCAGCAGTGCTGCCTATCAGTGCCACCCATAAGTGCCCATCATTGTAGCCTTTCAGTGCCATGTCGCCTATCAGTGAAAGAGGAAAACTTACATATTTTCACAATTTTATAACAGAAACAAAAATACTTTTTTTTTTCAGAATTTTCTGTCTTTTTTTATTTGTTTAGCAAAAAATAAAAACCGCAGAGGTGATCAAATGCCACCAAAAGAAAGCTCTATTTGTGGGAACAAAATTATAAAAATTCTGCTCGAGTACAGTGTAGCATGACTGCGCAATTGTCATTTAAACAGCAACAACGCAGAAAGCTGAAAATTGGCTTGGGCAGGAAGGGGGTGCAAGTGCCTGGTATTGAAGTGGTTTAAGGTTTTAAAATGCATCGTACAGCAGTTATCCAATTCCCCGCATTGCATCTATGAAGCTCCGCTGCTCACCTGTTAAACTATTCTTTGGGAGGTCAAGCCTACAATTCTCTATATAGATTTTATTTACAAATTGCACATGGAAGAAACATTTTTTTCTGTAGTGTTAAGTTACAGTACATCAGCTGCTGCTCTTTCAACATGCCTATGCTTCTTTCAAGTCACTGTCTCACAAAAGAGAGAAGGGAGGATAAAAATGGCAATCCTGGAGAATGCACCTACAAAAACAAGTCAGCAATGCCAGTATCTATATTTTTATTTTAACAGGTTCCATAAAAAATAAAGTGTTGCTCATATCAAAATCCACTATATTTCACTTTCTAGCCTGCATTAGATAAATGACAGTTGTAGTCTTGCAGATTTCTTGTATGGACATCCCCACTTTACTAGTGTACCTAAACAAGCCTTATTACTGGGTTTCCAAACTGGCAAGGGCTTATGGATAAGATCAAACAGACCTATTGGTGGAATGAAACAGCAGCAACAGTTCTGTCACCGTCACAAGGTGCAGCCGCCTCACAGACAGCACGGCCTTACAGAAATTCATGCTACGAAAGCACCAATCCAACCAAAACTGGTGGCCGTTATAGGCAGAACTACCAACTGGCTTTTTAGCTCTCCAAATAACTCCGATGTTGAAATGGTTTCCAGTTCCAAACCCAACCTCTCATCAGCTGCCATTACAGGGGGCTCCCCACTCTCTGTTGGCCATTTTCTATTGGATGTTACAGCCATGTCCCGGCAACCACTTCATAGCAGAGATTTGTGATGGGTTATATTATTTGTGAGCAGTAGCTGGATACAGAGTTGCTTCTGTAGTTGTCTATAACATTGACCAATGCAGATACAGTGGTAGGCCATGATCACTATTCGCTGCATTGGGTAACATGATAAAGTATCGAAAACTAGAGATTCTGGGACACCACAGCACTGGAGAGAAGGAGAGTATAGTTACGCCTTAGAAAAAAGATAAAAACAACTGGATTGAGTGCAAAATGTAATCAGAGTTTATGGTGGAAACTGATGTTAGAGTCAGAACGTTGAAATATTAAAGGCCCTATTCACACCTGGGCGCTGGCAAACGTGGGCAGAAATGCAGAGATTCTGCTCACGATCCCAAAATGCTCTGTGAAAACTGACAAATCAGACCACGCTTGTTCAGGTGCCAATTATTTTCAAATGGGACCTAAAACGCGGGTACGGTTCTGATGCGATTGTCGAAACTTGTTGCTCAAAAGAAGCTCCTATTTCCTTTCGAGTGTCTAGCTCATGGGTCTTCAAACTACGGCCCTCCAGTTGTTCAGGAACTACAATTCCCATCATGCCTTGTCATGTCTGTGAATGTCAGTGTGTTACAATGCCTCGTGGGATGTGTAGTTCTACAACAGCTGGAGGGCCGTTGTTTGAGGATCCCTGGTCTAGCTTCTCGTGATGCAGATTGCCACGATTACAGTGCAATTTATCACAAGCATGGTGTGATTTGTCAGTTTTGCTGTGTTTTGGGATCGTGGGCAGAATCACGGCAATTCTGTCCACGTTTGCCAACGCCCAGATGTGAATGGTACCTTGTTTCAATGTTATGACTCAAGTCTGCTTCTTTTGGTCAACACATTTCGGCATAAGATTGATACAAGCAATCTTACCGTTTGCTTCTTTATGTTGTAATGAAAGATCACTAAAATCACTTCAACAAACTGGGTTGTACAGCCAATCATTTGATTGACTGTATGTATGATTACTGGTGAGATAGTTATCATAGCATATGATTTAAACCCTGGTTGACAACTCGCCCTTTTAAAAAGTGAGCAATTGGTCAGAAAAGGGTTAAAGTTCATGAACCCAATTAATCAAAAGCTCCTTTGTGAGCTCCGAATCAAAGGTGGATAAATTGATAAGCCAGTGGCGGATTCATCCCAGCAGCAGCCACCTATAACTGGAATATCAGTTTGGGTGGAATGACCCTTTTATGCACTAGGAACCGAGAATATTTACCTGAAATCAAATCCCCAAGCTCACAAAATCACTGCCTCTTCTCCATGAGGTACCAAGGTCACGATAAATGAAAATGATTAACAGTTAGGCAGCCTTATATGGACGAGTGCTAAAACTGTACAATATATCTATAGGAAGGTACAAGGATCAAACATATCAAATATCTTTAAAAGGAGAACCAGGCCACATGGTGGAGGAAGAATATGCTGAGACATTGGTAATAATAGTTTACAAAGAGTGCAATGACATTAATGATGTATGCAGACTCCTCTCTTTGTCCATGGTTAGTCTATTCCACTAAACTTGCCCAGCAGGTAAAATCGTTCAATCGGTTATTTCCCGTTAAGAGTAAGGCCTGCCCGGCGCGAGGGGGGGGGGGGGGGGCAAAAGTGCATTATGGGCACGGAAAGATGTCCAGTCTTTGCCTTCAGCATGCCTCCTTCTCAAGCAAGATGTGAATACCAGGGAGGAGTCAGCAAAAGGGTTTTGCCACCTTTAATAAGCCAGAGATAGATATATTACCCCAAATACTTTCACAAAAGAAAGTTACAGATAGAGGAAAACAAAGTCGCTCAGTACTGGAGAAACTGCACAGCGCAGCATTAGCTGCGAAGGGCAGCCAGTCGCGAATGCATGGCTTCCAGATCCTCCTCTTCGTCAGATGCAGCGGTGGCGCCCTCCAGCTCTGGCTCTGGTTCTGGTAAGGCATCAGTGACTTTGTTGGGAGCTTTGCCCAGGGCCCCTGAAAAAAAACCACACAGATCAAGGTTAAATTCATACTTATTATCCTTTAAGCATAACAGACAAAAACAAATTCTCTTAAGAGTGAGAACCTTGGCTAGATTTGTATTGCTCTTTTTAGGGGGGTTTTTGATTTATTTCCTTTCCTTTAAGGAGTGGTCACCAGCACAGTAAATAAGAGGAAATATCCCCCATAGGTGCATAGACCACAACAAAAACAAATTTATTTTTAGCAACATAGAGAAGTGTTGGAACTTAGGTCAAGTCTTAGCTGCTGTTTCCCAATTAGTGAGACTCCCTTATTTCCTCTCCTAAAGACAGTAACCAATAATGTTTTGGAAATTTGAATTGAATGCAAGATAAAAATTGTGTGTTAATGTAGTAAAAAGTGTAACGTTATAAAAAGTGTGCTGATTTTAACACTAGGAACACAGGGGGGTGCCAGACTTCGTGTAGCAGGTTAGAATATAAGAATTGAGATAAAAGCGGATGGCGCATTCCTGGTCTCCCGTTGATGTCACTTCCGGCCTAGCGCCCTCTGCGGATGCTTCCAGCCAGCATCATCCAATCATAAATTGGACATGCCACTATGAACCACCTCTGGATGACCTTGAGAGACCTCTGCCACAGGCCTATTTATGGTGCTTTCTTGTTTTATACCCATGTGCCAATTGGCTTTTAACCACTTAAGCCCCGAGCCTGTTATTCAGATTCGGTGTTTACGAGACTAAAACATTTTTTTTTTGCTATAAAATTACTTAAAACCCCCAAACATTATATATATATTTTTTCTAACACTCTAGAGAATAAAATGGCAGTCATTGCAATACTTTTTGTTACACCGTATTTGCGCAGCGGTCTTACAAGCGCACTTTTTTTGAAAAAAATTCACTTTTTTAAATTAAAAAATAAGACAACAATAAATTTGGCCCAATTTTTTTACATATTGTGAAAGATAATGTTACGCCGAGTAAAATGATACCCAACATGTCACGCTTAAAAATTGCGCCCGCTCGTGGCATGGTGTCAAACTTTTACCCTTAAAAATCTCGATAGGCGATGTTTAAAAAATTCTACAGGTTGCATTTTTTGAGATACAGAGGAGGTCTAAGGCTAGAATTATTTCTCTTGCTCCAACGATCGCGGCGATACCTCACTTGTGTGGTTTGAACACCGTTTTCATATGCGGGCGCTACTCGCGTATGCGTTCGCTTCTGCGTGCCAGCTCCTCGTATTTATTTTACCAATTTTTAACACTAAAATAAAAAAATTATCACTTTTATTCCTATTACAAGGAATGTAAACATCCCTTGTAATAGAAAAAAGCATGACAGGTCCTCTTAAATATGAGATCTGGGGTCAAAAAGACCTCAGATCTCATATTTAGGCTTAAATGCAAAAAAAAAAAAAAATCTAAAATGTAAAATGTCATTTTTCAAATGACATTTAAAAAAAAAAATGTCTCTTTAAGACGCTGGGCAGAACTGACGTTTTGACGTCACTTCTGCCCAGCAGAGCTACGGGGATGGATGAAGGAAATTTTTCCCTCACTCGCATCCCCACTGAGCAGACAAGCTCACCTGATCGCCTCCGCCGCTACCGACGGCTCAGGTAAGCGGCGGAGGGAGCGGGAGCGCAGTGGGAGGGGGGGGGGGCGCTCGCCCGCCACCGATAACAGCGATCTCGCGGCGAATCCGCCACGGAGACCGCCATTATCGTTTACCTGACCGCCCACAGAAGAGATGGATATCTTGGTTGTGGCAGCAGCTGCTGCCGTTACCGAGATATCCATCTCCAAAGTCATGACGTATAACTGCGGTGGGCGGTCGGGAAGTAGTTAATAAACAAATTTATTGTAACCTGCTACACCACAGGTGTCTCAAACACAAGGCCCGTTGGCCAGAGCTGCTATGACATCACTCCAGCGCATGCCAGTCACGGCCCGGCCTCCTTTAGGAACGGCACGATCGCCGTTTCTAAAGTGTGCCTGCCTCGTAGACATCAGAGCCCATCATTATTGTAACTATATCCTAAACCGTGGAGGTTTAGGAGATATTTCGAGCACCTACAGGTAAGCCTTAATCTAGGGTTACAGGTAAGCCTTAATCTAGGGTTCCCTGTAGGTAAAAGTGGTTGTAAAGGGTTTACAACCACTTCAAAAGCAGTACTCCAGGCTGCAGTATCTATATATTTTTTTTTACCTTCTCCCTGCCTGCACAGAGCAGGCTTGGTGCTCTCGATTTATTTTATCATCCTCCAATGGAATGCACTTTTGTTATCAGTAATTACCTGCTGTGATGTCATACAGAATCTTATCAATCTCCAGATCTGCTGCTTCTTCCATTTCATCCTCATCCTCCATTCCTGCAAATGTGTCCTCCAGCATCTCTTCTATAATCCCTGCCTAAAGGGAATAAGCAAAAAGCAATTAAAGAACCTAGGATAACCATGAACAAAATATTCAAAAAGTTGCAAGCCGCTCCGGAGGCCTGCAGGCAACTTTGGGGCCAAAAGGTTTTGTAGAAGCTGAAGAAAAGCATTTGAATTACATTCCACAAAGAGAAACCAGGAATCCTGTTAGAAATGTTATACCCCCAAAGAGCCCTAATCGCAACATCACTGTGCCAGTCTGGGATTACAGTGCTTTCAAAGATAGAAGGAAGTCAGCCAAAAAAGTGTGGCAAGTTCTCTAAGATGCATGAAACAAACTATCATAGGGGTCTTGAGACACTGCATGTAAGTGTACCCAAGGAAATTACTGCAGAGATGGCACTTGCTTGAAAGTTCAATGGATAAAATTATACGGCTTCACAGCACTGAGCTCAATTATCTCTTTTTGTGAATAGAAATAAATCCACAATATAAATGCTGCATTAGACCTTTGGGCTCCTATAAAACATTCAATCCTTAAAAGTGTTTATGTTTTATTGTCATAGAAGAAGTTAATCACAAATGTTATGGTTTTTTTTGTTTGTCTTTTACGCAATTTGAAGTCATTTTGCAGAAACATTCCTATACTAGAAATACCCCAAGCCCCAGACCCAAAAGCCTGAAGATTGGGGTCAGCATGTTGGTGAATAATCTAGGAGCAGTAGATAGGTTGGAAAGCAGGGCAACAGACAGAAAGGGCCTTCAACTGCAAGAACCATTGGTGAGGTGGGGAGATTTGGATGTGTAGACAAGTATCTTTGATATCCACTGTTGCTAGAAAATGCATGGAGGCAACGACCAACTGGACCAAATCCATCCAGAACTTCTGCACTGAGAAACTTCTTGAGATGTAGAATAGGATGAACATTTTTTTGGAATCGTGAAGAAGTTTGAGTAGGAACCAAGAAACCTTTCTGGGACTAGGACAATCACTCTCTGATAAATAATAACATTAAAATAAAAAAAACTGTCCTTTTTTGGAGATTCAAAGAAATATTTGAAAACAAAGCATTGAGGGTAAAGGCTCTGAAATACCAGCCTGTAACCCTGAGCAACATACAAGTGGGGCACTCCTTCATTGCAAGGAGGACTTGACTCCTGACTTGGAGAGCTTTGGAGTTCATGTGTTCTTGCAGAACTGAGATTGGGGCTTGGGTTGAAATCCTGAGGATTGTGGTTGGCAAATTAATTGCTTTTTGGAAGTAGGGCTGGCAGCTATTTGCACTGTAGGCATCAATTTCGTTTTGAGAAGCAACGGGGTACTCCTGCCCACAGTTACCTTTTGGCAGTAGTCTTCCAGGTTAGGACCAAACATTCTCCATGAAAGGGCAAGTGTTCAATTAGCCTTTCACAAGGAAACGCCACTGACCAACACTTCAGCCATAAGATCCTGAGTATGTGAACCAACAAGAAGCTCTGGTGAAAAAGGTGTTGGATGGAGTGCTTCAAGTCAAGCATCCACCTAAAAAAATATAGGCACAAGAAAAAATCCTGCAGGTAACTGCCTCACTCAGTATTCTCAGTCAGTGAATCCATCTTTCATCATCCAATAAGCCTAGATCTCTTAGGCTTTGACACACTCCTACAGTCGCAAATGTAGGTTGTAAGGCCACCCCAAAAAGGCTTTAATACTTTTACAGAATATGATTAAAAGCGGAGTTCCACCCAAAAGTGTAACTTCCGCTCATTTGTCCCACCCCCTCCCCCTCCGGTACCGCATCTAGCACCTTTCAACCACAGCAAATTACACCAGAAGCTCGACTTCCAGGCCAGTAGGAGAAAGAGGAGCGGAGCTACGTGCATGTGCTTTAGGGTTTCCGGCGTGAAGCCATAAGGCTACACTGCCAGGTTCCCTTACCCGTAATGGAGTCAGCAGCAGCATGAGATTGTGAAAAAATTTCACTGATCTCATGATTAGTATTGCTTACTAGCCGAAATCGCGGCTTGGTTTACTTCTGGGTAACCGTGACGTCATCACATCGCGCCCGGGCCTCCGACGGTCATAGAGATGACTGGTGACCATCTGGTCACCAGTCATCTCTATGCTTACTAGCCTGCGCTGGACGATTCTTTCTCCGGGCCCCCGATGGCACGGGAGAGCCCGGAGAAGCACCGCCTATAAGAACGATTAAACGGAGGAACCTGCCGATATGATCATTCTTATGGTGCACAGAATCGCCGGCACTAAAGAATGATATCTGAATGATGCCTCTAGCTGCCCCCATCATTCAGATATCACCACACAAAGCCCAGGACGTCATTTCACTATGGCTGGGTATTGAAGTGGTTAAATACAAGGACTTTGTCAACTGAAACCATAAGCGTTTTATTGAACAGAAAATTTCCAGGTCCATTGCATGCACTTAATAGTGAAATCACTATTCATGGAATAATGCTCAGCAGATTGTTTTGATGGAATGAACACCTTTTCAGGATGAGCCCAGTCTACGTATACGGCATCTTCTAAATGAGAATGCACAGATAAATATTGGGGTTGCTGTGGTGTCCACTGAGATCCTAATCCTGAGATCTTTGGGACAAAGGGCTCAGGAAGCACCAATTTTAAATTTAGTCTGGACCACTTCAATTAACCAGAAGCCCTCAGGACTAGATTTCTCAAAAGAGAAATTTTCAACATCCCCCTCATCCAGAAAAGTCCATTTCCACGTCAAAGAAGGTGGAGGAGAAGGTGAGTTTTTACTTGTGAGCTAAATGGTGTAAAGTGGATATAAATCTGGAAAGCTGTTGTAAACTCACAATAGAAGAGGAGAATCCCCCCTTAAACAAAGTACCTGGAGGAAAGTGTCCCAGAGGTAGTGGAAAGACCAGATAAAACTGAAATATTCAGAACCACCAGGGATTAACTAGGGGGACCTCCAGGGGAGATATTGCAAGGAGAGCTATAGCCAGGTTACTTTCATTCCTACCCCTTTCTGCCATTGCTGAGACATGGTCTGCCAGCAAAAGCTTTGGGCACCAACCATAAAAGAGTTCAGAACTAGTTCAGAACTAGCAGAGATCAATAAATATCAGGACACTAGTAAAAAAATAAAATAAAAAAGTTGAACCCCAGAATGGTTCCTGCTATTTCAGTACCAGTTACACCCTTCCTAAAGAGAGCCACAGCACAGTGTCCAACAAGAACACCAATATTTACGGTGTCTGTGTGTTAGTACCAGTAAACACCTTGTGAACACCGGCCTGTTGTAGGCATCAAGATGGCTGCTGGAGATAAGCTATGCCTCAACAAGGGAATTTCCAGTCTTTTTTTGCCAGTATCCAATCATCTGAAAATTACAGCATAACCTTATAGTAATAGATATGAAGATACCCTGTGTATTGGGATGTACAATAACAAAAATGACAAAATACTACACAAAAACAAACAATAGAGTCTTTAACTTTCTGATGTTCTGCTCTTACCTTCATCATCTCTTTGGAAAGCTCCCTCATGTTGGCCTGGATCTCAGGGATTTTCACCAAGTTCTGCATGGCTTTCATCACCTCTGTGCTCCTCTGTAAGGACCCAGAGACTTTCAGGACAGCTATAAAAACACATGAAAATCACTAAGAAAGGGGATACAAAAAAAGTGTATTCACAAAGTGTGCACCTCCAGCGTAATAATTGTGGGCATTTACTTTTTTTTTTACACTGACATTTTACGGATTTTTGGATGGACAATGGACTCCGATAACCATCTTTACCAAACGGTCTCATAGAATTGCACTGAAAGAACCCTGCCCCCTTGTCATAGGATTTGACTGACAGCAGCCAATGGCTACCACTGCCTCAGCAAAGCTTGTGATAGCAGGGAGAGAGAGGAGAGCTACTACAGAATGGAACAGCGTTGGATCAAGTATAAAGTGGGAAGGGCAATACTGCTAACGGAACATTTATACCTTTATCTGATCTATTTCTCCAACACTGCTCCCTTTATTCTACACCACTGTCCCTCTATCCTGTAGAAATACTAGAATTTAACCTACAGTGCATCCGGAAAGTATTCACAGCGGTTCACTTTTTACAGTCTTGTTCCAAAATGGATTAAATTCCTTATCCTCCCCCCACCCACAATTCTACAAACAATACCCCATAATGACAACATGAAAGACGTTTGCTTGAAATCTTAGCAACTTTATTATAAATAAAAAAATAATAATCACATGTACATAAAAGTATTCACAGCCTTTGCCATGACACTCAAATCTGATCTCAGGTGGATCCTCTTTCCACTGATCAAGTTCTACAACTTGGAGTCCACCTGTGGTAAATTCAGCTGATTGGACATAATTTGGAAGGTCCCACAGTTAACAGGGGATGTCAGAGCACAAACCAAGCCATGGTGTCCAAGGAATTGTCTGTAGACCTCTGAGACAGATTTGTATCGAGGCATAGATCTGGGAGAGGGTGCAGAGAGGTTTCTGCACCATTGAAGGTCCCAATGATCAGAGCGGCCTCCATCATCCATAAATGGAAGAAGGTGGAACCACCAGGACTCTTCCTGGAGAAGGCCACCTGACCAAACTGAGAAATTGGGGGAGAAGGGCCTTAGCCAGGAAGGTGATCAAGAACCTGATGGCCACTCTGGCAGAGCTACAGCATTTCTCTGTGGAAAGAGGAGAACAACTATCTCTGCAGCACTCCACCAATCAGGCCTGTATGGTAGAGTGACCAGACGGAAGTCCCTCCTCAGTAAAAAAAAAAAAAAAAAAAGGTACAGGACAGCCCACCTGGAGTTTTCCAAAAACGCACCTGAAGGACTCGAGAAAAAAAAAAAAATTCTCTGGTCTGATGAAACAAAGATTGAACTCATTGGCCCAAATGGCAAGCGTCATGTCTGGAGGAAGCCATGCACCACTCAACACTTGGCCAATACCATCCCTACAGTGAAGCATGGTGGTGGCAGCATCATGCTTTGGGGATGTTTTTAAGCAGTAGGAACTGAGAGACTGTACATTGCTGCATTCATTTTCCCTCAATCATGACTAGAGACATCCTGGATGAAAACCTGCTCCAGAGCACTCTGAACCTCAGGCTGGGGTGAAGATTCATCTTCCAACAGGACAACGACCCCAAGCACAGCCAAGACAACAAAGGAATGACTATGGAACAACTCTGTGAATGTCCTTGAGTGGCCCAGACGTGAACATCTCTGGGAGTGATATGAAAATGGCTGTGCTCCGACACTCCCCATCCATCCTGATGGAGCTTGAGAGGCCCTACAAAGAAGAATGGGAGAAACTGCCCAACACCAGGTGTGCCAAGCTTGTAGCATCATACTCAAAAAGACTTGAGGCTGCAATTGGTGCCAAAAAGGCTTCGACAAGGCTGTGAAGACTTATGTACATGGGATTTTTTTGTTTTTATTAAATTTGCAAAGATTTCAAACAAACGTCTCTCATGTTGTCATTATGGAGGAGTATTGTTTGTAGAATTTTAAGGAAAATAATGAATTTAATCCATTTTGGAATAAGGCTGCAACATAACAAAATGTGGAAAAAGTGAAGCACTGTGAATACCTTCTGGATGCACTGCACCTGATCTCATCCAGACAAAATGACAAATGATACCTACCCTACTCTGGGAAATTCAAACCTAAACCACTGCGCTACAGAACCTTTTAGAGCCAGTTCACACCAGATGCAGTTCCGTGCGCATTTTTTCTTCACTAAAAATGCATGCACAGTGTTTTCCATGTATTCCAATGGTTCTAGTTCACACCATGCAGTCAGAAACTGACTGGAAACTGACTGCATTGTGTGAACTAGAACCATTGGAATACATGGAAAAGACTGTGCATGCATTTTGTGCAGAAAAAAAAAATGCACGGAACTGCGTCTGGTGCCCACTCACTTTAGAAACAGCTTGAACCTAATTCTAGAGAGGCACACCCAAAATAAAATATACAGTATAGTTTATTACCTAACCTATTATTTATATTGTTTCCCCTTCAAAAAATGTTTTAACCACTTGCCAAATGCCACATAGTAAAATGATGGCGGCAAAGTGGTTCTGTTATCCTGATCAGACGTCATCAGAATAACAAGCCCGGGGGTGCACACCGTGGCGATAGTTGTTGCGGCGTGTGAGTCTGACACACCTCAACTCCGATCTAGGTAGAGTCTCCGACGCAGACTCTTTACCATGTGATCAGCCATGTCCAATCACGGCTGATCACAGTATAAACAGGAAAAAACATTTATCGTCTTTTCTTTACTTGCGTCTGTCAGAGCCGATCGGCTGCTCCTCTGACATGGAGGGGGGCTGTGTTGATCATCAGCGCAGCCCCCCCCACGAATGCCATCAGGGATGCCACCAGTACCATCAGGCATGCCCACCACTAGTCACCACCAGGTATGCCACCAGGGATGCCAATCAGTGCTCACAATGGATGCCAGTGCCAAAAATGCCTGCCAGTGATGCCTATCAGTGTACATCAGTGCCCATCCGTGCTGCTTATCAGTGCCACCTACCAGGGCTGCCTTGTCAGTGCAGCCCCATCAGTGAGGGAGAAAAACACTTATTTTCTACTACAAAACCTTGTAAATAAGTTTTGTTTGGAAGAAAATAAGAATCCCAGAGGTGATCAAATATCACCAAAAGAAAGCTCTATTTACAGGAACAAAATTATAAAAATTTAGTTTGGGTACAGTGTAGCATGACTGTGCAATTGTCATTCAAAGTTTGACAGCGCTGAAAGCTGAAAATTGATCTGGGCAGGAAGGTTTATAAGTGTCCGGTATTGAAGTGGTTAAAAGTATAGAAAATTGATGCCCTACGCCAGTGATGGCTAACCTTTCTGAGCCCGAGTGCCCAATCAGTGACACAAAACAACTTATTTCAAAGTGCCAAAACAGAATTAAACCTACCAGCGGCTCTGTAAAGAGAATGGGAACTGATCATCCCTCTGAAAAAGCCCTAAGGGACCAAAAACCTACGATTATGCCAGATTTGCTCAGAATGCTGGGTTCAGGAATGCATTGTGCTCAGAACGCAACATACACTGACCTACCCGACACATAGGTCCCCCCACACACAGTACAATGTAGATCGGAGGATCCTATATCCTCCATAACCTCATCATCCAGCTCTCCCCAGCACCGGGCGGGCAGCATTGCAGGAGTCCCCACCATCCAACTGCTCTTTGGTATCCCCACCGCTGGGAAGTCAGCTAGTAGCGACTGCACCTCCACATGGCCATGGTCTGCTCCGAGAAATGCCCCTCCCCCTCCGCTGTTCCACAGGTTGCAGTGGCAAAAGGACAGGCTGGACCAAAGTAGTCCTGGGGCAGGGGGAGTTCGAATAGGGTGCCGCAGAGGGGAATGTCCCGAATGCCTCACAGGATAATAAGCTGTAGCACAGACCCTTGGGATGGCTAAGGAATAGCTTTACAACCCCTAAATGTCCCACTTGGGGCAAGATGACTGGCTGCCCACCGCCCCTGGCACTGATGCAAGGAAGGGAGCCGGCTCACCAGTGCAATTGACTGCCTGGCTGGGGGTTTTCCCCCCTATTCTGGCAGTGCTGGCTCAGTAAGCTGGCTTGCCCACAGAGAGGGCTCCGAGTGCCAGCTGTGGCACGCGTGCCATAGGTTCGCCATTACTGCCCTATGCGCTTCTGTATAAGTGGTGTAAGTGTTCTAACATGGTATGTCTAAATCATAATACAGGAAAGTAAACCTCCGGGTTATAACTACAAAATTTGGCAAACTATTTTGTGGGATATGGGGGATGGTGACGTGGACTGTCGCGGCTGAAGTACATGCAAGAAAAGATTCTCTTGTAGGCATTTTATACAGAGGGCAGGTCTTCTGATCAATCCATGAGCTTTAAGGGTTCATTGCTGGAAAACCCATCTATTATCTGCAACAACAAGCTAGAGTGACAACTACAATGGCTGAAAGTAGAACTATGAGACCACATCACATCACCACAAGACTACTGCACACATGTACACAACACTTGACACACAATTTTAGATTAGCTCCAGAAAAGCTTTAATGTGTACATAGAGCCAGAACTTTTTTTGTAGCAGTTTGTAGTGTAGATGTAGTAGGGGGAGATTTAGAATCTGTCAAGTTTCTACACAAAATATGAGGTTATGGGCGGCATCCTTCAATCTTCAGCACTGAGCTGCCTAAAAAGTACAAATATCAAAACAAAACATAATCTTCAGGCTACGTTTCCACTAGTGCAACTCCAAAGTCGTGCGATTTAGAGTGTGACCTTGAATCAACTCTACGCTCTCCGAATCAAAGTCACATCAAAGTAGTGCGGGCATCTTTTTAATGCCATTGCAACTTTAAGTCACATAGACTGGAACGGGTGCCATTGAAAGCAATGGGCTGTGACTTGTCATGCAACTTTATGTGTCCAACGTCACATGACTGGTCGCACAGTTTCCAGACCTGGGCTCTAGATACAACCATTTATAACAACTGTCCAGCTCCCAAACCACCCCTTAACCACTCGCTAACTAGGTCATAGCCTAATGACAGCTACAGTTGCATTACAGATCAGGGTAAATGGCAGATGACAGTCGTTTACCACATGATCGCTCCTTCCAATGACGGAGTGATCACTTGTCAACAAGCCGGCGCATGTCCGGTTTAGCTCTCTCCTCTCAGCGATCGGTACAGCATGTGAGGAGTGGAGGTAGTCGGTGCAGCAGCACAGCCCTAGTCTGTGCCCATACATGCATATATGTTTTGCCATGTGTTACATAGCTTTTTCATTGTCTTTCCACATTTTCCAAAAAATTGTGGAAACAAAATGACAAGTTCAAAAGGCTCATTATGCCTGCTAGATTATGTTTTGGGGCGTTTGCTTTTTAAACTGAGGTAATTTTTTGGGCATTTCCATTGTCCGATAGCTCTAGGGCTTTCAAAAGGCGTAATAGGTGGTCAAGAAATTAAATGTCCGATTTATGTCCCTAGAACACCTGATGGAGTTACCTGCAAAAAGTCTCACACGTGGTATCGCCATACTTAGGAATAGTATCAGAATGTGTTTTGGGGTGTAGTTACAAGTATGCATATGCTGCGTTAGAGAAATAACCTGTTAATATGATAACGGAGGGGAAAAAAATAAAAAAAAATAACTCGCCATGCCTCTTAGGCCCCATACACACGATCGGACATATCCGATGAAAACGGTCCGCGGACCATTTCCATCAGATATGTCCGATCGGGAGTTTGATCCGATGGCGTGTACACACCATCGGATCAAATTCCCCGCCGCCGGACGGCGCGGTGACGCGGCGGTGACGTTGACGCCGCCGCGTCACCGCCACGTCACCGCACCAGGAAGTAAAACACTTCCGCGCATGCGCCGAATCCATTCGGCGGCGGCGGTGAGGGACGACATGTCTGCTGGTAAGTGTACTAACCAGCAGACATGTCGGGCGGACAGATTCCACCGGATGGATTTCAAAGCATGCTTTGAAATCTGTCGGGTGGAGAAATCTGTCCGCTAGCCCATACACACGAGCGGAGATGTCTGCTGAAACGGTCCATCGGACCGTTTTCAGCGGACATATCCCCTCGTGTGTACGAGGCCTTACTAAATACACTGGAATGTCTACTTTCCAAAAAAGGGTCATTTGGGGGGTATTTATACTTTCCTAGCTTGTTAGTGTCTCAAGGCGTTAGATAGGCCGTCAGTACATCGGGTGCGATACATTTTTAGAGATTGCCACCATTAGCTTGTAGACTAACTTTCACAAAGACCAAATAATATACACAGATTTTGGTAATTTTATCCAAAGATATGTAGCAGTATAAATTGTGGGCAACATAAGAGCCGGTTCACACTGGGACGACCCATTGAAGGCAATGGAACCGTTCTAATAGGAGCGACGCAAGTCGCTCTGACTTAGAAAGAGTTTCCTGCACGACTTCGGGGGCAGCTTGGGGCGACCTGCATTGACTTCTATATAGAAGTCGTTTTGCAGGTCGCTTCTGAAGTGAGCGCTGAAAGCTGAAAATTGGCCTGGTTAGGAAGGGGGTATAAGTGCCCAGTGGTTAATTATGTTTTTGCTGCTGTCCGCACTACGGTGCCGATTGCATGCGATGTTTGTGCAATGCGAGTTCAGCCATACAGTGGTATACAGTTGTATGGCTGAACTCGTATTAGATTCACAGGGAAATAGTGCAGGACTTTTTGTCCCTGCACTGGAATCCGATCAAATGGGTGTTCTCACCTATGCAATCCAATTTCTGTCCATGTTTACAGTTCGCACTGTGATCTGTGAAATGATCTGGGGGTGTCATTAACATTGTATGGACACCCGCAGCGGTCCGCAGAGGGCAGTGTGAACAGTGTGAGATGCAAAGCGAGAAACAGCGCTGGAATTGCACCAGTTCTTGCATTGCATATGTGTGAACCTAGGCCAAATGGCTTCAAACATGCTTGGGACAAAGATGAATCTATACTCTAGCTATACAAAAGTATCCCCCCCCCCCATTAAAAGGATGGACTACTCAGTCTTTTTTCTGCAGTCACTTTTCTAGGTACAGGGATCCGAAACTTAAAAAAAAAAAAAAAAATCAGAATAAAATTTACCCTCACTTCCTGTTGTTCCTTCAAGACAGGTAAACAAAAACGTGCCAATCAAAAAAAAAACACATACGATAACAGAAATCCAAAACCAGACATACATCATAAATGAGTCAACATAGCGGTTTAACCCTCCCCTAGAAAGAAAAGGCTTACCTAACTGATTCTTCATACTCATGAGTACAGAGTTCATGTGGGCCTTGGAGGCATAGAGCTTACTTATTGCCCGATTGGAATGCACAACCTCCTTTGCCAATATTTTACAAGCATCCTTGTTGCCTTTCTTTGCCGAATCCTTTATTGAGCGCTTGACTTTCTCTTGCTCTCTCTGGATATCTAGAACACATGAACATATATCATTTGGCTTGCTACAAAAAAAACATGCATTGTCCACACAACTAAACCACCTCTTCAGGCACCATAAAACATTTTAGAGAGGTCAAATTAACCTCTTTCCCACCGCGCCATAAGCATTTTACTGCTACGGCGCGGCTGGGTTATCTTGGGACGACGTCCCTGGGACGTCGTCCTTCACTTTCGCGATTGCGCGTCCCCTGGGACGCGCTCGCGAAAGTGTCCGTGCTCGCCGGGTCTAGAAGACCCGGCGCATCACGGATCACGGTAAATTGCCGCTGATCGCGGCCGTTTACCACGTGATCGCGCCGTCGAATGACGGCGCGATCACTTGTAAACAAACCGGCGTCATTTGATGACGCCGGTTCCTCCCTCTCCTCCCTGTACAGTGTGCGAGGAGGGGGGGCGGGGTGTCAGCAGCTGAGCTGTGGCTGGATCTGTGACAAATGCAGTCACAGATCCAGCCATCCCTCAAAACATCCCAGCTCTGCAATCCCCCCAGTACCCAGCAATCCCCCCAATACCCGGCAATACCCCCAATACCCGGCAATACCCCCAATACCCCCAATACTCGGCAATACCCCCAATACCCTGCTCGATACTCTGCAATACCGCCTATGGGGATTTTTAAGTAGCGAAGTTTGGCGCCATTCCATGAGTGTGCGCAATTTTGAAGTGTGACATGTTGGGTATCTATTTACTCTGCGTAACTTCATCTTTCACATTATGAAAAAACATTGGGCTAACTTTACTGTTTTGTTTTAAGCACAAAACAGTTTTTTTTAAAAACACGCGTTCAATAATACCGTGCGAAATAAAAAGTTGTAACGGCCGCCATTGTATTCTCTAGGGTCTTTGCTAAAAAAGCATATATAATGTTTTGGGGTTCTATGTAATTTTCTAGCAAATAAATGATGATTTTTCCATGTAGGAGAGGAATGTCAGAATTGGTCTGGGTGGCGTTCCCTGCATGTTGGGCCTCTGTATGTGGCCACGCTGTGTAAAAGTCCCACACATGGGGTATCGCCATACTCGGGAGGAATAGCAGAATGTGTTTTGGGGTGTAATTTGTGGTATGCATATGCTGTGTGTGAGAAATAACCCACTAATATGACAGAAACAAGTTTTTTTTTGTTTTTTTTACAGAATTTTCAGTCGTTTTTCTTTTATAGCGCAAAAAATAAAAAACCCAGAGGTGATCAAATACCACCAAAAGAAAGCTCTATTTGTGTGAAAAAAAGGACAAAAAATTCAAATGGGTACAATGTTGTATGACTGAGTAATTGTCATTCAAATTGTGAGATCACCGAAAGCTGAAAATTGGTCTGGTTAGGAAGGGGGTTTAAGTGCCCAGTGGTCAAGTGGTTAATGAACATTCTTAAAAAAAAAATAATAATAATAATAATAATAATTTGGACTGAAAATCTATACGTGTTTTGCCATCATAAGATGAATGTTCTTTTATTATTATGAATGAAAAATCAACACTGCACTAGAGGGGACTGACAACACGGCTTAGCACAGGGCTTGACAAACCCCGGGCACCAGGTCGCATTTGCGACTAGAATTAGCGACCTGGCACCTGGGGCGGCACAGCTGGGTTATCCTGTCTCCGGGCATTCCCCTGCGCAATCGCGTTGGGCCGTGCCGGCCATTGAGGTCGCGGCTTTGCGGCCTTCTGCAGTGCTTTGCTTCCTTCTGGAATCTGGCGCCCTCTTGTGGTGGCCGTTGGTATGACAAGACAACCAGCAATGCCAATGGAGCTTCCCCTGCCTGTTTTAACTGCCCGCCCATCTCCTTCCCTTTACTTAGAACCCCCGAACATTATATATATATATATATATTTCTTTATTCTAACACTCTAGAGAATAAAATGGTGGTCATTGCAATACTTTCTCTCACACCTTATTTGCACAGTGGTCTTACAAGTGCACTTTTTTTAAATAAAAAATCAAGACAACAGTAAAGTTAACCCAATTTTTTTTTATATTGTGGAAGATAATGTTACGCCAAGTAAATTGATACTAGGGTTGTCCCGATACCACTTTTTTAGGACCGAGTACAAGTACCGATACTTTTTTTCATGTACTCGCCGATACCGAATACCGATACTTTTTTTAAATGTCATGTGACAGTTTTCAAACCACAATACAGACTAAGGATATTTTCTTTAGAATTATGAAGAACTCTAACTCAAAACATTATAAAAGAATAAAAATGAGTAAAAATGTTTTATTTGCTTGTCACGCAGTATTAAAAAACTCAAAGAATTTTCACAGAACATGTTGATAAATACAAAAAAAGTATTCTATTTAGGCATCGGGAGCATTTGCGCGAGTACAAGTACTCCCGCAAATACTCGGTATCGGTCCCGATACCGATACTAGTATCGGTATCTGGACAACCCTAATTGATACCAAACATGTTACGCTTCAAAATTGCGTCCGCTCGTGGAATGGCGACAAACTTTTATCCTTTAAAATCTCCATAGGCCTTGTTTAAATAATTCTACAAGTTGCATGTTTTGAGTTACAGAGGAGGTCTAGAACTAGAATTATTTATTTCGCTCTACCAATCACGGCGATACCTCACATGTGTGGTTTGAGCACCACTTTCATATGCGGGCGCTACTCGCGTATGTGTTACCTTCCGCACGCAAGCTCGGCTGGACGGGGTGCGTTCCTGGCTCCTAACATTTTTAGCTAGCCTAGATTCCAAGCAAATTTTTTCAAGCCCTGGCTTAGCAATTGTAGGACCAACAGACCTAACAGATTACATTGAAAATTGAGAAGTCTAGTGAGGCTTCTTCTATAATGATGAAATCATTCTCTTACCTCTTATCTGTCTGTCAATAACACGCATTTCTTTACGAATTTTTAGTGACCATTCATTGACCTAAAATAAAAAAGAACAAAATAGTAAAGTTTTAAATTATAATACAAGATGATTTATACAATGTACAGTGCCATGTTACAAGATAATGTTGTGCACTTTACAGAATCATAATATAGATTAATTATACTTTCTATCTACTACAATGTCAGGTAAAGAGTGACTGCTATACAGACACTGGACAGAGTAAGACATATACAGTTAAACCTTGGTTTGAGAGCTTTTGCAAGACAAGCTAAACTTTTAAATACACCTCTTAGTGTAGCAATATGGTTTCATTTAATTAAGGTATAACATTTAGCAACATATTGCTACAATTAGAGGTAGTGGTGCAACGGGTCACCCCCTTCGTATTGGCACGGTATGCGATCTGCGGATTCCCTCCTCTGTTTACACCCACAGAGGAGAAGAAGCCCGCGCTCGAGGGAAACACGCCGCTGTCTGAGGTCTGCACTACTGGGGGGGTTACCATTGTCTGAGGTCTGCACTACTGGGGGGGGGGGGGGGGGGGGTTACACGCCGCTGTCTGTTACAGGTCTGCACTACTGGGGGGGGGGGGTTACCGTTGTCTGAGGTCTGCACTACTTGGGGGGGGGGGGGGTTACCGTTGTTTGAGGTCTGCACTACTGTGGGGTGTCTGTACTGAGGGGGGTTGTGACAATTTTTATAATTTTTTTGCACGGGTGACACCAACCCTAGTGACGCCACTGCAGTGGGGGTGAATGGGGATATTAAAGTGGGAGGGGGGGAGATGTGGATATTACAGTGGAGGGTTTTGCTGATCCAAAAAATAATCCGATCTGTGACTCCTGATCCGAGAAACGATGCGAACTGTGAGTTTTTTGATCCGTTGCACCCCTAATTAGAGGCGCCTCTCTTCTCTCCTGCTGGATTTTGCTTCTAATCCCCTTGTGAAGGCTTCCATTTGTGGACGGATGTTTTATGGTTACACAACCTATCACATTGCTAGAATCTTTTTATATTGACTATAAACTTAAGGATGTATGATAAAATGGTTGTGGAAAAAATCATTTGAGTTTCCATTATTTCTTATGGGGAAATTCACTTTGATGTACAAATTTTTTGGATTACAAGCATGTTTCCAAAACAAATTATGCTCACAATCCAAGGTTTTACTGTACTGCATATGGTAATTTTATCAATACACACAATATATAATACAGATTAATTATTCTTTCTATATACTACAATGTCAGGTTAAAGAGTGACTGCTATACGGACATTAAACAGAGTAAGACCGCGACCTCAATTACCGGCCGGCGCGGGCCCGGCGCACGGAGACACAGGCTTTGCGGCCTTCTGCGATCTTGTGGTGCGCCATCTTGTGGTGACCATTGGCATTACAAGTAAAACAGCAATCCAGCAATTCTAATGTGTTTTTCACTGCCATCTCCTTCCCTCCAATTAGAACCCCCAAACATTAACCAAAAATGAGTGACCTGGCGCGGCACAGCTGGGGGTACCCTGTCTCCGCGCACACCCCCCTCGCGTTTGGCCGCGCCGGCCGTTAATTGAGGCCACGGCTTTGCGGCTTTCTGCAGTCTAATGGTTCCTTCTGAAATCTGGCGCCATCTTGTGGTGGTCGCTGGTATGACAAGACATCCAGCAATGCTAATGGAGCTTCCCTGCCTGTTTCCATCTCCTTCCCTTTACATTCCCTTCCCCAAACATTATATATATTTTTTATTCTAACACCCTAGAGCAGGGATCCTCAAACTACGGCCCTCCAGCTGTTACAGAACTACAAATCCCATGAGGCATTGCAACACTCTGACATTCACAGACATGACTAGGCATGATGGGAATTGTAGTTCCTGAACACCTGGAGGGCCATAGTTTGAAGACCCCTGCCCTAGAGAATAAAATTGCGGTTGTTTCAATACTTTCTGTCACACTGTATTTGCGCAGCGGCCTTACAAGCGCACTTTTTTTTGGAAAAAAAATACAGTTTTTTTAATAAAAAAATAAGACACCTGTAAAGTCATCACAATTTTTTTTATATTGTGAAAGATAATGTTACGCCGAGTAAATCGATACCCAACATGTTATGCTTCAAAATTGCATCCGCTTGTTGAATGGCGATAAAATTTTACCCTTTAAAATCTCCATATGCGACGTTTAAAAAATTCTACAGGTTGCATGTTTTGAGTTACAGAGGAGGTCTAGGGCTAGAATTATTCCTCTCGCTCTACCAATCACGGCGATACCTCACATGAGTGGTTAGAACACCGCTTTCATATGCGGGCTCTACTCACGTATGCTTTCGCTTCTGCACGCGAGCTCGGCGGGATGGGGTGCGTTTCTGGTTCCTAACTTTCTTTTAGCCGACTCCTAGATTCCAAGCAAATTTGACAATCACTGCCTATAGGTACAAGTCAGAGACGGGAGCTTACTCAAACCAACCGAAATTTGACCAATCTATGGCCAGCTTTAAATTGTTTGTCTCAACCCTCTAACTGCTTGTTCTATTGAAAAAAATGATAGGATTTACTGGCTGGATCACCAGGTTAAAATGCTTGCTTTTGGGCTTAATACCTCTTTAAGCCCAGGTTCACACTGGGCTGCGGGAGTGAACTAGCACAGCTTCACTCCCGCTGGCAGTACCGATTTCGGCCGCGATTTTAGAGACATTTGTGCAGGTTCCTGCACAGATGGCAATGTAAATCGCAGCCCCAAATCGCAAAAAGTAGTACAGGAACTACTTTTTGAAATCGCTGCAGCGCCGCAGATGCAGCGTTGCATCGATTAGGACGCTGCCATTGCCGTCAAATTCCGTCTATTCGAGATGCGATTTGACATGTGAAATCGCATCTCAAATCGTACCAGTGTGAACCAGGGCTAAAGGGTAAGTTCACCTTTACAAAAAATCTGTAAGGTGAACTTACACTGCCCCCCTCCCGGTTCCAAACATTTATGTCTGAATATCTGTATTAGCCTTGTATTGAAATGTGAGGAAAAACCTTTATCACTTACTTTTCAGCTTCTCTGCTCCTCCCCTGATAAAAGCCCAATTTGTGGGCATCTCTAATGTTGAGTTTAGTTGCCACAGCCCCCTAATCAATAAACACACCTAAAGGGGAGGGGCCAGAGTTCCCCTGTTCTACCCCCACTGTTGTTATGGACACGGGTTGCCCTGCCACCCTTTGCTGCTCTCCAGCTTGTTTTAGTGGTCAAGTTGTCACAACATAGACAGATCCCCTATTGGTGGAACACTATAACCAATATGATAGGAGGGTCCAGTAGCGGTTGGCGGTGGTAAAGGGGGCCCTCCGGTGGCTGTGAGGAGAAGTGACATGGATCTCTGAGCACATCAAGGGGATTTAGAAGCCATGAACTAGTGACAGGTCCTCTTTAATGTCCAGCATAGACCGTGAACCGGCTCTTGATGTTCCTTATTTAGAAGATCACGCCCTATACAGATGGCTGGACAGAGTGCTGAGCCCGGTAACCCCCCTAAGAGGTTCGAGGAGAATTAAGGACATGACCCTTCTACTTCCTGCCTCACTCACCAGGTCTTTAGGCGGCCTCTCCTGCGTCTTCCCGAACAGCCCCATGTCAGCTCACCCGAAAACAACCACAACACAAGTCCCCAGAAATATCTCCTAACCACGTCCGGTAGCTGTACTTCCTGCTTCCGCCCGTCCCTTCACAGCCATCCGTTCTCTTCCGCCCTGAACGTGACTTCAAGGTGCTGTGCGTCACACCGTGTACGCCACTGCCAAGAGATGGGCGGGGCTATGATACCTGGGCGAAAGTAACCTTGCGTGTGCGTTTTTTTTTAATTATTATTATTTTTTAAACTTTATGGTTTTCTATTGTTTGCTGTTAAATTGATGAATACATATAACAAGCACCCATTATTCATTGTGTTATTGCATACGTGTTGTGTTATTGAGGCTCTTTTTACACCTGAGCGTTTTGTAGCTTGAGCCGGGCTTCACACCGCCGAGGCTTCAAAAGTAGCGCAAATTCCGTGCGACTTTGAAGCCGAATCCCTGCGCAACTTTGGCACGACTTGCATGAGACTTTTTTTAAAGTGGAGTTCCACCCAGGAAAACCACTTTTGTCCATCTTCTTTAAAAAAATTAAATAAAAAAAAAAACCTGAAAAAAAAAAAAAAAATACTCACCCGAAATACCTGTTGCTATGCGGAAGTCCGTAATCTGCCTCACCTGCACCGCGGTCTGATTTCTTCTTATTCACAATCCAGCGTGAGACTCACGCAGGCGCAGTAGGAAATGGGCAGTGAAGCCGTACGGCTTCACTGCCTGTTTCCCATAGTGTGAATGGCGGCGCGGGACCTGGAGCGATCGTGGGACCGGCATCGGGGGGGGGGGCCATCAGCGCGGGCAAGTAGGACAAGGTAAGTGTCCTTATTTAAAGTCAGCAGCTACACTGTTAGTAGCTGCCGACTTTAAAAAAAAAAAAAAAAATTGCGGCTGGAGCTCCGCTTTAAGGCTACTTTCACACTGTAACCACGGTTGGTGGCGCTTTACCGCCATTTTAGCTGCACTTTTCAGCAGATAACGGGGTGCTTTTAACCCCCGCTAGTGACCGAAGAATGTGACTGAAGGGGCGGTTTAGGATTGCGCCCAAACTGCCCCAAAGATGTTGCTTGCAGGACTTTTTTTCCTATCCCACAGGCTTTCACTCCGGGGAGGCAGTTTATAGGTGCTATTTCTAGCGTTAAAACATATAAAAGCCTTCTTTAGTGTGAAAGGTCAAGTCAAGTAGTGCAGGAACCTTGACCGGCTCAAGTCGCATTGATTAGAACATTCCAATGGCACTGAATGGAGTCCGACTTCTGATGCGACAAGTGCTCCAAACTCGGAGCGTTTGTTGCAACAGAGTGAACCGGGCCTGAAGCGCACGGCTCCAAAATGCTAAGGCTCCATTCTGATCACGGATCGAATCACAGCGATTCCGCTAGCAAATTCAAATTGCTGCAAAACGCGTGAGCTAAATTGTATGGAGAAAAACCAGGACGGCCGCACTCCAAAAAATTTTCCTTTATAATAAAACAGATCACAACATCAACATGTCACAGCAAAAAACAGAAAAGAGCTGATGCGTTTCACACCAAAATACAGTGCTTATTCATATGAGCTATAAATAAGCACTGTATTTTGGTGTGAAACGCGTCAGATCTTTTCTGTTTTTTGCTGTGACATGTTGATGTTGTGAGCTGTTTTATTATAAAGGAACATTTTTTGGAGTGCGGTCGTCCTGGTTTTTCTCCACACAATTTTGCATACCATTGCAGTGCCTGCACCCAGGGGTTGGATCCTACCTTTCAGCTTTAGCTCCTTGGGACCTCTGAGCGGTTAACTTTTTCTCTCATCCAAAACGCATGAGCTGTTTGCAATGCCATTACTTCTTAATGGCACTCCAATCATGCCCGATTTTTGCCACGATTGTTGCTCACAAAAGGTACATGAGCTTCTTTTGGCCAACAGCAGTGCTCGTATGGCATCGCAAACGCGTCACGTGTTTTGCAGTGATCTGGAATCGCGATCAGGCATGAATGGAGTCTAAGGGAGACAAAAATAATTTAGACCCCTTTTACACTTTCGTGTATCGGAATCGCGGACACAACTATGCGACTCTGGCTGCGATTCCAGGATCGCAGCAAACCGTTTGACACACTTGTGGCATGGCTCTTATCTGTCTCTGGTTTCGAGGGACTTTCTCTGATTTGGAACAATGTCCCTCTGTCCCTCATTTGTCCCTCATATTGGTCTGATCCATATAGTTGTATATAAAATGCATTTTTTATTAGGGCTGTTACTGATCAAAATTTTTGTGTTTGATTAAACGTTTTTTATTTTAATCGATTAATCGACTAATTTCGATTAATTATAACGCACATACAGATCCAACTACTTTTAGCTGATCTCCTTGCCGGCTGATTCCCAGTGCAGCTACCAACCACTGGAAGAATGGATAGCAGGATACAAAAAACACACAAAGGCAGCGCTCGATGGGAATAGCATTAAAACTTTTATAATCTTCAAGTAGGGAACAAAATAAATATTGCACTGGAGATAAAATCGATGTAGCTACATAAACTGTAAAAATGGTGAGTAATACCAAACGGTACCAAAAGCAGTCATAAAAATATGTAGTCATGTATGATACTGGTATAAAAATGTGTAAAACGATACCACTGCTGAATTCAGATGAGGTTAACATCAGTCCGTCGGCATGTAGATGTCCCGTGAAGGGAACTATCACAACTCCCAGTGGATGGCTGTAGAATCCCAAGGTTGATACAAGGAAGTGATAGAAGGAAGTGTAACAGCCCTTGCGTGTGGCAGATAGTAAGGTCCCGCCGGCATGCAGATATGAAGGCACAGCTAAGGAGCCCTTCAGATGGACATGGCAAGCCCCTGGGGTGTCCGTGACGTTACTGGATCTCCGACGGAACTCCCTGAAGGCCCAGAAGCCGGCGGAGAGGCGAGTACCAATCAAAAGAATTTTAATCGATCAAAAATATTTTGATCGATCAAAAAAATTAAAGATTAATCGATTAATTAAAAGTTAATTTGCACAGCCCTATTTTTTATATTATAAAAAATGTTTCCCCACTGGGACGGGTGATCTGTCTATCAAAGTTTCTGGGCAAGGGGGAGTGTCTATACATGACGAGGTGCGGCAGGGAACACACTGCTATTCAAATGAAAGCTGTTGTGTTCCCCCAGAGCAAATTAACTAGATGTCGGCAGCGGCGGGGGGGGGGGGGGGGGGGGGGGGACTTGGCTTTGTCTTAGGGGACACAAGGCTGCATTAGGGACATGGCTTCACATCAACCACTCTGGTGATACAAGAAGCTATTATTTTTGATGATGCCGCCTCTTCTTTTCTTGGGCCCAAAGGTAGTATAAACAAACAAACTTATTTTTGTATACCGTGGAAACACTGTCAATAGGCTGTAAATATTTGACCATGTCTGAAAGGCTAAACTGGCTGGCTCGTGTTCTCTTGGGTTTGTGAAAAGCTTGGGAAGACCGTCTCCCAAGCTTCATGGAATCTGGATATCACCGATGATGACGAGCTTGGTGAGGGTCGCCGAGCTACCTTGCCTGGCAGGATAATACAGAAGGGTTCTTTACAGGATAGGGCTGCCAATTCCTGATACTCTTCTTGTCCATGTGACAGCTGTAAGGAATATAAGCTTGATAGTCGAAAACCACAGTGGACAAGACACGATAGGCACAAATGGTGGCTACAATAGGGCTTTCAGCACTACCCCCCAAATCCCAGGAAGGAAAAAAGGGTCTTCCTGGGAGGTTGTATTCATATTGCGCCCGTAACAAATGCTCAACCAAATTATGATGTCCAAAGGAGAAATTACACCACTCCAGATGAGATCACCAACCACATCCTTCAATTTCCGTGGTAGGTGCTCGCCCCAACTCACCATGGTCTCACGCCAAGATAAGAGATACCGGCTGCACACCACCAGGAGGATGCTTAAACCATTTATTCTGTGAAAGTCTCAAATGAGAACAACACGAGACACAGTGGGGTTGATTTACTAAACCTGGTTCACTTCTGCTTAGAAACATTAAGGGGTGTACTCACTTTTGTTGCCAGCGGTTTCGACATTAATAGCTGTGTGTCGAGTTATTTTGAGGGGACAGCAAATTTACACTGTTATACAAGCTGTACACTCACAACTTTTACATTGTAGCAAAGTGTCATTTCTTCAATGTTGTCACATTAAAAGATAGAATAAAATATTTACAAAAATGTGAGGAGTGTACTCACTTACACACACAGTATATGTATATACAGTATATATATATTAGTACAGTAAAACCTTGGTTTGAGAGTAACTTGGTTTGAGAGCATTCTACAAGACAAGCAACGTTTTTTTTAATCAATTTTGACTTGATACACAACGGAGTATAAAAGAGAAGAGGGGTGCCTCTAAGTGTAGCAATAAGGTTACATTTACTAAAAGGTACAACATTTAGCAATTCAGGACACATCTACGTATGCAGGCATCCCAGGTAACATATAGACTATTCTCCTCACCACCATCCCTTCCACGCTGCGCTCCATGGAGCAGTTCAAGCCTCGCTTTCAGAACACTCTACTGCAAGGTAGTCTTCCTGGTCACGATTGCAGACTGACAGCGGTGAGAGCCGGTGGTGAGGAGGATGGTCTATGTGGATCACTTTACCCCGGATGCCTGCATACATAAATATGCCTCTTTTAACCACTTAACCCCTGGGCCATATCGCTGCCCAAAGACCAGAGCACTTTTTGCGATTCAGCACTGCGTCACTTTAACTGACAATTGCGTGGTCATGCGACATGGCTTCCAAACAAAATTAGCGTAATTTTTTTCCCACAAAATAGAGCTTTCTTTTGGTGGTATTTGATCACCTCTGTGGTTTTTCGTGTTTGCACTATAAACAAAAATAGAGCGACAATTTAGAAAAATAATTCAATATTTTTAACTTTTTGCTATAATAAATATCCTCAAAAATATATATAAAAACTTTTTTTCCCCCTCAGTTTAGGCCGATGTGTATTCTTCTACATATTTTTCGTAAAAAAAAAAAAAAAAAAAATCTCAATAAGCATTTGATTGGTTTGCGCAAAAGTTATAGCGTCTACAAAATCGGGGTTAGTTTTATGGCATTTTTATTAATATTTTTTTTTTTTTTTACTAGTAATGGTGGCGATCAGCGTGTTTTTTTTCCGTACTGCGACATTATGGCGGACACATCGGACACTTTTGACACATTTTTGGGACCATTGGCATTTTTATAGCGATCAGTGCTATAAAAATGCATTAATTACTATACAAAATGCCACTGGCAGTGAATGAATTAACACTAGGGGGCGGGAAAGGGGTTAAGTATGTCCCTGGGTGTGTTCTAACTGTATGGGGGGGGGGGGGGACTCACTAGGGGAAAATCACTGATCTTCTGTTCATACATTGCATGAACAGAAGATCAGCATTTCTCTCCCTGACAGAACCGGGAGCTGTGTGTTTACACACACAGCTTCACGTCCTCGCTCTGTAACGAGCGATTGCGTGTGCCCGGCGGCGATCGTGCCTGCCGGGCACGCGCAAGGGAGTCGGGGGCAAGCCCCTAGTGGCCGATATGAGAGCCGACTTAGAGCTACGTGCTCTCGCGCAGGGGAGCCAACCTGTCGCCGTATAACTGCGACGGCGGGTCAGGAAGCAGTTAATCATCAACCGTTAAATGTTGTACCTGCATTAAATATAACCGTATTGCTACACTTGGAGGCGCCTCTCTTCTCTTTTATACTCTGTAGCTCCTGCTTTATTTTGCTTCTAATCCCTTTGTGGATGGACATGTTTTGGTTACACAACCATCACATTGCTATAATCTTTTTTATAAGGACTATAAACCGAAGTACTTATGAATAAATTGTTGTGGAACAAATCATCTGAGTTTTGATTATTTCTTTTGGGAAAATTTGCTTTGAAATAAAAGAATGCTTTGGGTTACAAGGAACAAATTATACTCGCAATTCAGTTTTACTGTAGGCGTGTTCCATTTTCCCCACTAGATGGTGCCATTCATTTAAAATAAAACACATCACATTGTTGAAAATTCTAAAAAGGTCAACCCAATTTGTTTTTTCAAAGCCAGCAGCTACAAATACTGCAGCTGCTGATTTTTATAAAATGGACACCTACCTGTCCAGCACGCCCACAATGTCAGCAGACGAGGCTGAGCAATCATCCTCGGTGAGGGAATTAGGAAGTGCTTCACTGCCCGATTCCCTACTGTACATGCATGAGGATCACGGCGCGCCGCCACTGGTCCCCACTCTCTCCTGGGAACAATGTTTCCCAGAAGACAGTGGGGGTGGGGGGGGCGTTGTTGACGTGAAGGGACTAGACTCCCGTGGGACTCAGAACCCTGAAAGGTGCCAAATGTGACACCGGAGGGGGGGAGGGATCCAAAAAGAGAAGGTTCACTTTTTGTGTGAACCTCCACTTTAAAAAGGGGCTAGTTTTTATTGGCAGTGAAAGGGGTATAAGGCACCAATTCAAGAGACTATCACTTTGCCCGGAATGGTTTAGGTTTCTGTTTATGATGGGTCCACTTTCATGGGCAGGAAACATCTGCTTTCACCGACATCCAGAGAAAAGATAAAAAATAAAAAAAAGGGGGCATGAAAGCAGAACATTAAAATGTTGTGGTCACATGGCTCCCCTTTTTAAGCTCTGAAAATAAAAGCTAAAAAACGGTCCAGATTCAGTTTCCTGCGGTCTTAGTAAATTTGGCCCATTGTGTTCAATGGGCCCAGTTCACATCAATGCACTGGGAACACACTGGGAGAAAATAGAACCGGTTACATTTAAATGGAATGCAACACTCTACAACTGGTTGCAATGCGCTGCAAACTACATTTAGGAAATAGAAATATATATATATTTAATTTTTTTTGTTTATGTGTGTGAATCTTTTTCCATAAAATACAACCTTTGACAAAAAATTATTGCCGTCTGTGTCTTCTTGTCTCAATGACAACTCCTACGATCAGTGATGGGAAATGGAAAGGGAATTCAGCTTTAAAACTGGATTTATATCAGGGTCTGAAACTGTAACGAATATTAAAGTGTATGAAATCCCTAACATTGAACTTCTCCTATTTGCTCCTTTTTTGGGATTCTAAATATATAATTGTAAAGCCACGTACACACAATCGTTTTTCAGCATGGAAAAAAAAAACAAAGTTTTTCCAACTTTATCATTAAAAACGATGTTGCCCACACACCATTGTTTAAAAAAAATGATGAGCAAAGCGCGGTGACGTACAACACGTACGCCGGCACTCTAAAGGGGAAGTTCCATTCAAGCTCTCGTCTCATAACTTGCTTCTGAGCATGCGCGGGTTTAAAACGTTGTTTTAGCCCACACACAATCATTTTTTACAACCCGAAAAACAACATTTTTTAAAAATAACGTTAAAAAATGCAGCATGGTCAAAAAAAAATGTTGTCGTTGTTTCAGAAGATAAAAAACGATGTGAAGCCCACACACCATCATTTTAAATTACGTTTTTAAAAACTGCGTTTTTTTTTATGCCGAAAAACGAACGTATGTACGCAGCATAAGAATTTTATTATATCAGTGAAGGTAAAAAAAAATAAAAAAATAAAAAACAACTGTCTCAAATTCTTTGCACACTTCTCATGTTATCTCAAAGAGAGCAATTATCCCTTCTAGTTCTTCTCATGGACTACAGAATGACCAACATTTAAGTTATAGAGATCTGGGAGTAAGAACAGTTGAGTAGTGTAGCAAAAGAAACTGGGCATGGCTGACACCACTCAGTCTACACAAATGCTGTGTGTTGTCAGCTCGAAACAGGACTGTCGAGTGCATTCTGGCACACAAATAGGTATTTTTCTGCATTTGCAGCAGTTTTTGGCTGGTTCACACTGATGCAAATTGGATGCAGGCTTACCGCATTCAATTTGCATGACAGGTGAGTGTGCCCGGCTCTCAATGGTGCCAGGTCACTCATGGCTCGTGTTTGGCTGAAGCCATTTATTATCAATCAACTGTGTTCACTCTTTTAAATATTGACAACAGAAACTAGTCAAATGACCCTAATCAAAAGTTTACATACCCCAGTTATTAATATTATGAATTGCCCCCTATAACATCAACAGCTTGAAGTCTTTTGTGGTATTTGTGGATGAGACTCTTTATCCTCTCAGATGGTAAAGCTGCCCATTCCTCTTGGCAAAAAGCCTCCAGTTCTGTAAATTCTTAGTCCATCTTGCATGAACTGCACGTTTGAGATCTCCCCAGAGTGGCTCAATGATATTGAGGTCAGGAGACTGAGATGGCCAATCCAGAACCTTCACGTTATTCTGCTGTAGCCAAAAGACAGATCGACTTGGCCTTGTGTTTTGGATCATTGTCAGGTTGGAATGTACAAGTACATCCCATGCGCAGCTTCCTGGTTTATGAATGCAAATATATTTCTTTGCATCCCGAACAATTTTCCTGGCAGTTGTGGCTGAAATCTTAGTTGGTCTACCTGACCGTTGTTTGGTTCTAACTAGGGTTGTCCCGATACCGATACCAGTATCTTTATCGGGACCGATACCGAGTATTTGCGGGAGTACTTGTACTCCCGCCAATACCCCGATACCTAAATAGAATACTCCCCCCCCCCCCCGCCACTGCATACCTTAAAGCCGCCGCATTAATCCCCGTGCATCACAGCACGCATTACAGGCACCTTTCATTTTGAACATGGCGCGGCGGGCATTAGAAGAATTCAAACGAAAGCTGCCTGTAATGCGTGCTGTGATGCACAGGGATTAACGCGGCAGCAGCATCATCTACTAATTCAAGGTATGGGGGACAGGACATGGCTGCAACCCTGGTTCCAACAGAACCCCTCATTTTCCACTTCTTGATTGGCACTGAATTTCTTGGATATCTTGTTATACCCCTTTTCTGTTTTATACAGTTCAACTAGCTTTTCTCACAGATCCATTGACACTTTTGCTTCCCCCAAGACTCAGAATCCAGAAACGTCAATGCAGCACTGGATGAAAGATGCAAGGGTCTGTCAGGAGTCCAGAAACTCATTGACCCTTTTATCCATACATACACCACCAATTACAAGCAAACAGATCGCAGGTGAGGATTGTTACCTTTAATAGCCATTCAAACCCCCTTGTGTCAAATTGTGTGCATGTTATCAGGCCAAAAATCACCAGGGTATGTGAACTTTTGATGAGGGTCATTTGGATAGTTTCTGTTATTATTAGGGTTGTCCCGATACCACTTTTTTAGGACCGAGTACAAGTACCGATACTTTTTTTCATGTACTTGCCGATACCGAATACCGATACTTTTTTCAAATGTCATGCGACAGTTTTCAAACCACAATACAGACTAAGGATATTTTCTTTAGAATTATGAAGAACTCTAACTCAAGACATTATAAAAGAATAAAAATTAGTAAACACGAATAAAAATGTTTTATTTTCTTGTCACGCAGTAGTAAAAAACTCAAAGAATTTTCACAGAACATGTTGATAAATACAAAAAAAGTATTCTATTTAGGTATCGGGAGCATTTGCGCGAGTACAAGTACTCCCGCCAATACTCGGTATCGGTCCCGATACCGATACTAGTATCGGTATCTGGACAACCCTAGTTATTATGATTTAAAAAAAGTAAACAAAGTTGATTGATAATAAATGGTTTCATCCAAACACTAACCATGAGTGAAAGAAAAAAAAAGTTTTATCATTCATATTCTCTGAAAAATAGCCAATAAATAAAAAATTCTGCCAGGGTATGTAAACTTATGAGCACAACTGTATATATCTATATCGCTGTGTAAATTGACAGCACTATGTCAAAGTACCTGTAATAATAAATAAAGACATGGTGTGAAGGCTACTATGGGAAAAGGATAAGTGGGAAAAATACTATATTAATGCTCTTTATTTTTTTTAATAGAATATTCAACAAAATCATAAATTCAATGAATGTATTCTTTTAACATATTTGAACAGGTACACACTAGATCTTCATTTAAACAGTGCCTTCAGATAAAGGGGCTATGCTCGATTAAAAATACAAGAAAATATGTGGTCTTTTCAATCACTTCCCCCAAAAAAATATCAATAGCTATAATGGTGTACTGTGGCCTCTGATATCAAAAGACGCTACTGCCCCATTTAGCAGAAAATACTTTATGTAGGCATTTTGTATAACTAAAAAAAAAAAAAAAAAGGAGGAGGATAGTACCATGCTACGGACTGGTAGACTAAATGTCAAAAATATTATGTAACAAGCTGCAGCCCCCACTGAAACCAACTGCCAAAGCAGATGTCAGTAATGAATAAAAGGAAATTATAAAAAGAGTGGGTATGGCGCTGCTAATGAGGTAAAATAAAATAAGTGTCAGAGAAAAAAAGGTAAATATTACCATATTGCGTAAAGTGTGAAAAAAACGCAATACATAAGTCATATATATATGGATAAATAAAAAAATAGTCCAAATACAAATATGTAAATGCTGTGCAAGTAAAACAGTGTTAACCGAAAAAAATAAATAAAAAAAAAAAGTACAAAAATAATAAAAAAAACATACCATATAATGCAAAAAAAAAAAATTCCACAGTGCCCAAATATCAAAACAAATCTCATGTACATTTATAGAGGTTCCACATGCATAAATAAATTAAAAGTGAAGTTAAATATGAAGTCCACTGGTGAAAACGTCATATGAACCAAAAAGTCTTTAAATCATACAAGTGAACAGAAGTGTTGCAGTTTCCACACAGGAAAGCATTGTCTGCATAGAACTCATGCTTCTCCCCCCTATGTGATTGCACTCACCAGATGAAGCTCCTCACTCAAAGGGTAGTGCGCAATTACAGTTGTATACAGATCATTCTGTGGTTGTCTCAGCCTCCATAGCGTAATTTCGTAAAAAGGTAAAATAATGCACTTTATCCAAAGCGGGCCACTTCTGATGAAGTCTCGATGATGAAACACGCAAGACAGAGTTAGAGCGTCGCTACTTCACATCCAGTTTGAGTCCGTGGAGGGCAGCGAGCTCCAGACTTCCTGTTTTCAATGCTTGATGTTTTTAACTGCTGTAAGTGAAATATTTTACCTTCATATTCAATAAACGGTTTATGGACTTATAGAAGCCATTATATTTAATTAATATTTACCTTTGTTTGACACTTAATTTGCACAACATTTATTTTTACCTCATTAGCAGCACCATACCCACTCTTATAATGTCCTTTTATTTTGTATACCTGCCCACTAGTCTCTGAGATTGATATTTTTTGAACATTTTTCCCATGCAAAGTTCCAAGATATTAGTGGGTTTCTAAGCATTAACTGCTTGTTTCAATATCCCGACAAAGATTCAATGGGTACCAAACCAGAGCTGTCCCAATGAGATAATGCAGAATGTATACAAAGCTATGGGGTTGTTCTAAAACGCTATTGTAGGTTGGTATAATCATGTCTAACATTACTGTGATCACTCAGCTAGATCTTTGTTTGATCAGTCTTCTACACATTGTTCCAGAAGGCATGGTCTTTGTTTATATGCAAACTGTAGACCTGCTCTAAATGTTAAAGCGGATGTCCGTTGAAAAAAAAAAAAAAAAAAAAAAATAATATTAAAAGCCAGCAGCTACAAATACTGCAGCTGCTGACTTTTAATATCAGCACATTTACCTGTCCTGGAGTCCAGCGCCATCCGCACCAGAGGACGAGTCATCGCTCGTCACTCTGCTGCCCCCCGCCATCCTCAGTGAGGGAACCAGGAAGTGAAGCGCTCCGGCTTCACTGCCCGGTTCCCTACGGCGCATGCGCGAGTCACACTGCGCTGTGCTGACTGGCTCCCGCTGTGTTCTGGGAGCCGAGTGTTCCCAGACCACAAACGGGGGGACGGGACAGGGACGGGGACTAACGTTCTGCACGCAGACTGTGTGGCAGGAAGTGGGTACAAATACCATCTTTAGACAGGTATCTGCACCCCCCTCCCCCTAAAAAGGTGAAAATGTGACCGGGGGGATTTCCAATCAGCGGGAGTTCCACTTTAGGGTGGAGCTCCGCTTTAAGAAAAAACCTTAGCTGCCTAAAATTAACTCATTGAGGTTACATTTGTGCAATCCCTTTTCAGATTTTAGATGAATGCACTTAACCTCAACTGTTGCAAGAGTCACCCAGACACCCTATGATGGAATTCTGGGGTTCTTGGAGACTTCTTTTAGCATTAAATCGGACGTCCACCCAAATGTTTGCTTTTTTTTTTAAAAGCCAGCAGCTACAAATACTGTAGCTGTTGACATTTAAAAAATGGAAACTTACCTGTCCAGCACGCCCGAGATGTCAGCAGACAAAATTGCGCAATCGCTCGTCTCTGGGATGCAGCCACCGCCATCCTCGTGAGGGAAATCAGGAAGTGAAGCCTTGTGGCTTCACTATCCGATTCCCTACTGCGCATGCGCGAGTAGCACGGTGCGCCATCACTGATCCCCGCTCTCTCCTGGGACCAGTGTATTTTCCAGATGATGCAGGAGTCTATGCCCTGAAGTGGCTGCAAATACTTGTCTTAGAAGGGTTCCAAAAAGCGGAAGTTCCATTTTTGTGTGGAACTCCGCTTTAAATGGTTAGTTCTTGGGCTGAATTTGTTGGGTCAGCCAGTCCTGGATTGAATTAGGATAAGTTTAAAATCTATACCACTAGGAGATTTTATTTTCTTCTTTACAGTGCAATGATTGATTTTAAATCATTTGTCAATTTTTTTAAATCCCTGCCAAATTCCTAGGCATCAACAACCCTCCGCCTTAGAGAATTCTATGAATCTGTGTATGGTGACACCACAAATATCAGTAGCAAACACCAGATCCCAGATATCTGGGAGTTAAACAAGACAGGTTCTACCTGCTACTCCCTAAGGGGGGTTCCAATCATTGCCACCTAATCATGAATGCACAATTCTCATTTCATATATTTGAATTAGTGGCAAATGCAGGGGTGTATTTACCATTTACATATAACAAATCTGCATTTCAACAAACTTAGATCATGAAAATGAATATACCGTATTAATTTCATGTCATTTGTCCAAGTATATCACTTATCTCTAGGCACCATTTAGGCTCCGTTCACACCTAGGTGTTTTTGGGCGTTTGTGTTGTAAGCCTCAGCTCTAAAAACCTAACAAGACAAATCCCATTCATTTCAAGGGCCCCTGTGGACATCTGAGCATTTTGTCATCTGAAGCAAAAAAACTGAAGCTCAAAAAATTACAGGAGCTTCTTTTTTGGCAGATTACAGGCCATGTAATCGACTTTCTGCCTGAAAACAAAACACCTAGGCGTGAACAGAGCCTTAAATCAACATCCAATTTTTGCCTGTTGAAATATGATGGGGACAAAAAAAAAAAAAATCACATGGGTATACTTACTTTTTCACACACCTGTAGGTGTGATAATTAGGTGTCCACAACTTTTAGCCATTTATTCTGTCAATTGAAAACCTTTACCTTTTCTTTAGAATAAGAAATCTTTCAATAAAATGAGCAGAAACTAGTGTTTATGATTTATTAAAAATAACACTTAACCCATTTGATTAAACGTTCATAATGTACCTTCACAAGCTTCTGAAATGCTGAGCAAGGTTGATAGAAACTAGCAATCAAAAATAAATCAACCTGATATTTCTTCTAGAGTTTGGCGGAAGATTAAGTTTTAAAAAATAGTACAATGAAATAGGAATATTTTTCAAAATCATAAAAATAATTTTTTTTCTGGTTACGTATGCATTGACATTGAACACACAAGGCAACAAGACAGATGATGAGGGACCATGGACATTGACAGAACTTTGTATTAGTTCCAATGTGAAGACTGAAAACAGGACATCAAACCACTTAAGTTTCTAACAGATACAAGCATAAACAGGCAAGTAAGCTCACAGGCAAAAACGCAGGCGCTAAGAGACAGTGGTACTTGACAATGATGCTTGGTGACTGTAATTTTTCTTTTTGTAGGACGCCCAACGGCAAACCGGGCAACAGTGTCTACCTCCAGCCAGCCACATCACAATGCAGTTTTGGTGGAATACGTGAGCACAAGGTAGACCCATAAGTAGAGAACCATCCTCAAAATTCTCTAGACACACAACACATTCTGTACAGTGCAACATGTTTACCGGCCACGCAGACCAATCTGGTTCTAGGTCTTCCTCAGTGCAATAAGAACCATAAGCCCTGACTTTTCCTCCACATGGGATGCCTCTTTTTTGTGTGTCAATACATGATGAGCAAGTTTGGTCAGTGGTGTCCGTTGAAGGCTTAGCTGTGCTACAGTTGGTATGGACTTCAAGTGCTTGACATTGACAAGTTGCGCCGTTAGAAGGCTCAGTTTCAGAGTCACTTTCGCTTTCTATAGAGCCTTCCGAGAGGTCTTCTTCTACGGAATGCCTATGACTCTGGAACTGCCAAGTGGGTAGATTTTTGATGTAGTCGGTGGGTATCAGAGGGTGAAGCCACAAATCTGGAAATGCCAACCGCTCAAGGTAGAGATCTGGGTCTTCATCCCAGTCAGAGTTGTTGGGAAAGTGCTGGAAAGAGGCAATCGGATGGAACAGATAACTAGTGTACCAATCCCAGAGACTGGACAGCCACTCCAAGTTATTGGCATTGATTTCATCGGCGTTGTTTCGGCGTCTCTTCTTTTCAAAGTAATCTATGAGTAAGCCATGACCAAGATAAGTGCTTAAGAAAAGGGCAGGATGGGAAGAGTAGAACATCCAGTCGGCTCTTACCCATGAAGCCAAAGTGGTTGTGTTAGAATAGCGGAGTAACTTCAGACTATACTCATAAAAGCTGTCTAGGTAGGGCAACTGTAGGAATCCCAACACTGGCAGCCAGGAAATGATTAACAGGGAATTATAGGCCCCTAAAGTGCTGATTAAAACCACAAATCTTTTGATGGTGGCTCCTTGAGTGATAAATAAGTCCATCCAAGCCATGAGGTTCACCAATACCAAACTGAGCACAAACAAGTCATTGACTTCAGGCTGTAAGGTGCGCAGGAAGGAATCCATAGCTTGGAGGGAGATGTACTCGCCTGTATTATTTCCATATTTATAAATTCCCTCTGGGGTCTGTAAAACATAGGAAGGTGTTCTGGATATGCCAATTTCTGTCATGTAGCTCATGTTGTCCCAATTATCGACATTGACAAAGATAAATTCCACTCTCCCGGTAAATTTGACACTCAGTGCCGAGAAGAAAGCTGGCGGCTTATCAAGATTTGCGAAGAGGTACAACTTGACCTTGTACTGATCACTTTTGTTCCATTCTTCTTTCAAGTGCTCGGACTTGTAAACAGTTTTGATCCGTGAAGCGGCGTGTGCAGTTATCCACTTAAAAATATGCTCCGTTTCGATTTTGCGTCCACTGTACTCTTTCAGCATGACTCTTCCCTTTGAAGTACTAGTTTGAGGCACAGACATAATAAGGGTTGACCTAATCCATCCTCTCTTCCTGCAGTACCTACAAGAGAAAAAAAAAAAAAAAAACAGGAGATGTTAAGAGTACTGCGAAGAGAAAATGCAACATTATTGAAGCTTTGTTAAAAACACAATTTGGTTTCACAAAAGATTTATTGGGTTTTTGTAGAGATGGTAGATAAAACAGTTGGGCCAACAGGTGAGTTTAACCATTTCAGCCCTGGAGGATTTGGCTGCCCAATGACCGGGCCATTTGTTGCGATTCGGCACAGCTTTGTTTTAACTGACAATTGCACGACACCCAAACAAAATGGACGTCCTTTTTTTCCCACAAATAGAGCTTTCTTTTGGTGGTATTTGAGCACCTCTGCGGTTTAATTTTTTTGCGCTATAAAAAAAAAACGTTTTTTTCCTTAGTTTAGGCCAGGGGTCTTCAAACTTTCTAAACAAAGGGCCGTTCTACTGTCCTTCAGACTTCAGGAGGGCCAAATCGTGGCAATTTTTCAGCCATCAGTAGGAGTAAACATCACCACATTTGGTATTAGATTAGAGGAATAGTGCCCAATCGTTGGTATCATAAAGAGGAATAGTGCTCTATTATTAGTGTCAGTGGGAGAAATGGTACTTCATTATTGGTGTTCGATGGCAGACTAGTGTCCTGAATCAATGGGAGGATTAGTGCCCAAAGGGCCGGATAAAAGCAAGCAAAGGGCAACATCCAGCCCCGGCCCACAGTTTGGAGACCCCTGGTTTAGGCCAATATGTATTCTTCTACATATTAGTAGAGAAAGAAAAAAAAAAAAAAAATCATAATAAGTGTATATTGGATTGGTTTGTGCTACAAAATAGGGAATATATTTATGGCATTTTTATTACTGTGGGGGGTGGGCTGGGCTAAGAGTGACACGGTAGAGATCACTGCTCACGATTACAGGGAGTAGTAGATCAGTGTCCTGTCACTAGGCAGAACAGGGAAATGCCTTGTTTACATAGACATCTCCCCGTTCTGCCGCTCCGTGAGATGATCGCGGGCACCCGGCGGACATAGTTTGCGGGAACCGCGGGCATGCTCTCCGCAGCCATGCCATTCTGCTGACGTATATATACACATGCCAACAGCCACACAGAATAACCAATCTCAACTTACCAACCAATCAGCAACGGTTGGGTGCCGATTGGTTGGCAAGTGGAGTTTGGTTATTCTGTGTGTTTGTTGATATGCGTCCGCCTTTCCAATGCTCCTTGCTGTGAAGACCAGTCATAGGTAGGGGCAGCGACAGTTGTTTTTTTTGTATATATACACATGCAGCGGTCGGCAAGTGGTTAGAAGAGGAAATGTGGACAAGCCTATTATTATAGGTGATAACCGAAAACAAAGCATCATGAACACTAAAATATTAGGTGCTCCATGGCCATTTAAAGGAATAGGGGCCCTGGGTGGTTCAATAGGGAGTGCTCTGTGTTGGCAAAGGTTAGGCTCCGTCTTCAAAATAATCTTTACACTGAACAGTCAAAAAACCTAACTGTCCACAACCAATGTATGAATTGTTTGTTATAGTGCCATTATGTTTTGTTAATTATGTGGTCAATTTCTAATTTGACCAAGAGATGGGATTGATTGGGTAAATGGAATGGAATTTATTTAATCAAACATTTATTCACGATTATCAAAGCATGTGTTTGATTTGCTCTGTATGTATGAGTGTACAATTTATATTAAACATATAGCACGGCACATGTGAACTAAATCGCCTCTGGGCGCTTGTTGTTCCTGTCTCTTTTGGTATCAAAAGAGATGAGTCTTGATCTTTCTCCTAAATGCCAAGTGGTTCTCCTCCAACCGAATGCTGGTTGGTAAAGTGTTCCATAGTCTGGGACCTTGGACCGCGAATCTCCTTTGGACTTGTAGTTGGTTTTCGGTATCTGGAGTAGATTTTGATTGGTGGATCGCAGAACGCGATTAGGATTGTGGGCTTTTATTTTTTCGCATAAATAATGGGGAGCATTCCCATGGATACATCTATGCATTAGACAGAGTGCTTTAAAAGTGATTCTGTCTTTTACTGTTAACCAGTGAAGGGATTTCAGTGAAGGCGAGATTGATTCCCAAGGTTTTTTCCCAGTCAAAAGTCTAGCGGCCGTATTTTGAACGACTTGTAGACGAGCGATTTGGTACTTGGGGAGTCCGAGGTAAAGGGCATTTGCATAGTCCAATCTTGACTGCTATGTCTTCTTTGGGAATGAAAGGAGTAAGTCTGCGTAGTAGGCGCAGCAGATGCTGAGATCCGCTGACTACTGACCCTATTTGTGTATCCATTGTCATGTAGGAGTCGAAGATGACCCCGAGACTTTTGACTTTGGCGCTAGGGGTGATGATTTTGCCCAGAATGGGCGGGGGGGGGGGGTCCAAGTTGTTGCAGGTTGATTCCTACGCTTGGCGTGAAACAGGAGAAGTTCTGTTTTCACTCTGTTGAGTTTAAGATAACTCTTTGTCATCCAGTCCTCCTCAAAGAGAGGCATGTCTCTAGATTGAGGTGGTGATCCTTTTTATTGCAAATGTGGAAATACAGTTGCGTGTCGTCTGCATATGAGTGATAGAGCAGTTTTTGGCTGCTGACGATTTCAAAAAGAGGACGAAGATAGATGTTGAATAACACCGGCGACAAAGGAGATCCTTGAGGGACTCCGCACGATAATGTGCATTTTCCAGAAGTGAAATGTCCCAACTTCACTATTTGCGATCGGTTTTCCAAAAAAAGAGGAGAACCAAGATAAATTGCCTTCTGCCACTTTGGCTACTTCAGCTAGCCGAGTCAATAAAAGCTTGTCTACTGTGTCGAAGGCTGCGCTTAGGTCCAACAGAACCAGAAGACAAGATTCTCCTTCGTCTGCGGCCTCCAGAGCGTCGTCCCATATCTTGAGCAATGCTGTTTCCGTCCCGTGTCCGGGCCGGAATCCCGATTGAAATGGATCAAGTAGGTTGTGGGTATCTAGATGCTGTTGCACCACTACTTTTTCCATTACTTTTGAGAGTACATTTAGGCCTGTTATGGGATGGCGATGGAGTGGGTCCTTAGGGTCCAGGGTGGGTTTCTTCAAGATGGGTCGAATTATGCCCTCTTTCAACTGGGAGGGCACTATGCCTTCCCTGAAAGATTGGTTAATAAGCTGCGTGATAGGAGGTGCCAGGATGTCGGCGCATTCCTTCAGCAGTTTGGTGGGGATGATATAATTCGGCGCAGTGCTGCTACGCAAAGTACCGATGATATCTTTAGTGGCATGGATAGAGATGGGTTCCAGTGTGAACTTACCTGGTTGTGGTGAATTATTGCAGGTGTTGTGTAAATAATTACGGGGGGGGGGGGGGGGGGGGGGGGGGCTACGGGGGAATTGTTTTGCTGAATGCTTTGCCGGATTCCCTCGATTTTATTAACGAAGTAATCCGATAATTACTTGCAAAATTCTTGTGTGTCCGAATTGGGGGCTTCAAGACAGCCAGGATTCATGGTCTGAGTGACCAGCTTAAAGAGTTCCTCTTAGAAGGCAAGGAGCTAGAAAATGCCACTTGTTTCATGGAGGAAGTGTTAGGACAATAAGGAAGAGTAAGAAAAAGCGAAGGTTAGAGAGAAAAAGCAACAAGGGTAGCCATAAGTGAAAAGAAAGGCCTGGAGAAGATAAAAAGAGAAAGTAGTAAGGGGGAGAGTGGGAGGGGTAGTCAGGGGATGGACCCACAGCTGAGGTCTGCCAAATGGCAGCAGTGGGAAAACACACCATTTTGGATGCAGACCAAGACCTTGTATAAAACAAGAATTTCTGCAGTGCTTGAATAATTAAAAAAAAAAATAATAAACTGGCAGTCCCTGAGTTACAAACAAGATTTCTGTAGGTTTGTTGCAAGTCGGAAAAGGTACATTTTCTAAGTGTAACTACAGCCCAAAACCCAATCCTTACGTTTTCTTTGCATAGCCTAGCAAAGGGTTAAGATTTCACCTCACTTTCTGTCCCAGTGGCAATCGTGGGGGACAGATGCAGCATGTCCTGAGACCAGCATCAGTGAGAATAAATATGGCCTCAAGGTTGGTGGTCAGTTGGAGGAAAAGTAGTGCTTCTTATTAGTAAGAGGAATATTATTCCATCATTGGTATCAGTGGAAGAAATAGTGCATCCTTGTTGGGGTCAGTGGGAGGAATAGTGTCCCAAGGGCCGGATAAAGCCTAGCAAAGGGCCACATCTGGCCCTACAGTAGCAGTATGGAAACCCCTGGTTTAGACCAATATGTACTCTGCTACATATTTTTGGTAAAAAAAATTCCGATAAGTATATATTGATTGTAGACACTATGGGGCAGATTCACGTAGATCGGCGCATTATCATTCCGGCGTAGCGCACCACTTTTCCGTTAGACTTGCGCAATCTAGCCGCGTAATCCGGCGATTCACGTAGCTTTTACGCAAGAGCTTGCGCAAACGTAAGGTTTTTTCCGTAGGCGTAAGGAGGAGTAATACAAATTGGGAGGGACGTGGGCGTGTTACATTGAAATGAGCCGTGACCCCATGCAAATGAAGGGCCGGCCGACTCGCGCATGCGCGCGTGAAGGAAACCATGTCAGCTCCGTTGTGCGCATGCTCACAACTCGGGAGCGGCGCAATCATTGAAATTGGAAATGGACTAGGGCAATGTTGTGAACTACGCAGACAGCATAAATAGACACACACAAACGCCCTTCCATTGCAAAAGTACATCCCTTTGTGTCCCTTCCCATTGAATCAAGTGCTTTTGCTCTGTTGTTCGTTAGAGTGTGTTTTGTAGTTGTGAGATTAGTGTTCTGTGTGATCTAGTGCTTGTTGGTAGTTTTGTGAAAGTGTATTTTGATAAGTGTTTGAGACTGTTTGTTTGATTGATAGATTTCTGAGCGTTTGTTTTCTTGCTTTTTTTTTTCATCTGATTTTTTTGTGTGTGTTTCTTGCTGAGTGCTAGTGTGATTTTTGGCTGTTCTTTTTCTCTTTGTGTGTGTTCTTGTCTGATTGGTTGTGCTTGTATTTGTGACAGATTTTTGGTGACTGCTAGTGAGTTTGTTTGGAAGTATGACTGAGAGAAAAAGAAAGCTCAATTTTACTGTGGGGGAAAAAAGAATTCTTGCCCGGGCCATTACCGACTATGGGCGTTTTCTCCACGGCCCGCAGAGTGCCACCACCACCCCGGCCAGGAGGAGGGAGATCTTGGATAGGATCACGGAGCAGGTGAATTCATCGGGGGAGGGGGAGACACGGACCCGCTCTGGGATAGAAAAGAAAATAAATGACCTCCGGCGTGAGGTGAAAAAAAAACTGGCCGCAATAAATGCCCATGCCAGGGGCACAGGAGGGGGCCCACCATGCCGGGTTAGATTTTCAGAGACGGAGCGTGTGGTGGCCCTGACCTTTCACCGGCATGAAGTGGAGGGCCTGCCAGGCTTTGACACAAGTCCGGTCCCCGCGGTGCCAGGTAAGGTTTTTATTTCTCTCAGGTGTGTAGCATGTGTGGGGGAGGGGGTGAAAGGGAATATGTGGCAAGTGTGTGGATCCTCCAACCTGTGAATGTTTTGTGTCATCCACAGCTGTGCAGGAGGGTGCAGGGCCATCTGGACTGACCGCTCCAACCCCAGGACAGCAGCCTAATGAGGCCCCCCCAACAAGGCCAGAGTCCGCAGAGGAGGAACAAGAGGAGGGGGAGGATCATGCGGAGGACGATCATGAGGAGGAGCAGAATCATGAGGAGGAGGAGTCCATGGAAGGCACTGGCCCTTTGGTTTCTGCGGACTCTTCCCCTCTGGCTGCAAGAAGCCTGCCCTCCCTAAGGGTCAGCCCCCCCCCCTCCTCCCCCAACATGGCTCCCCTCACAAGGGCCTCCCCTTCTCCCCGGCCACAACCATCAGCTGGAGCCAGGAGGTCATCCCCAAGCACCAGGGGGGCGCCCAATCTCATGCCCGCCTGTCTGAGAAGGAACCTGGCCACCCAGACCCGCCTTCTGAGACAGCTCTGCCAGACTATGGGGCGGGTGGATCAGAGCCTGTCCTCCATTAATGATAGCCTGGGTAACCTGGACTCCCACTCCCGGGCCTCCACAACCTGCCTAAATGACCTGCAAACTACAGCAGCAGGCGTTGGGCAGGATGTGAGGGCCCTTACCCAGGCTATCCAGGGCAACACGGCAACACTTGGTGCTGCCCTGGACAGAATAGCCGTGGCCTTGGAGGGCAGGCCGCCAGGTGGGCAGATCTCAGGGGCTGCTCCTCCTTCCCCGGCTTTTCCCCTCCCCCATGCATCTCCCCTGAGGGGCCGGGGCCGTGGCCGGGGGCGCCCCAGGCGTGGCTCAGGCAGAGGGCAATAATTTTTTTTTCCCCCTTTTGTTTTTTTTGAAAGCTTTTTTATTTTTGTTCTCTGCTTTTTTTTGTTTTTTCTAAGCATTTTTTTTTTCCTATGCATTTTTTGTTTCTATGCATTTTTGTTTGTTAGACTTTTTTGGCATATTTTGGGTTGTGAATGATGTTTGAATGTGGGGGTGACATTCCTGCTGGAAAAGGGGTGTCACCCTCAATTTTGGTGGAGAAGGGTTCCCCAGGACCAGGGAGAAGTGATTCCCAGGTCCGTGTGAATGGTGTATGAATGTACAGTGACATAATTGGAGCCTTGACGTGGCGTTACTGCTCACCAGTCTTGCATGGTGGACTGGTGCCAATCCAATTTGATGAGGATGTGGGGTGTGTGTGCTAGGGACCATAGTGGTGTGCATGCATGCATTCTCATTGTGCCATGATTAATGTGTGTGTTTAACGTGCAAAGATGCCCAATATGAGCTGCCTCCTGACTGCTCTTCCCTCAGAAGACGGGGTATCCTCGGTTAGGGGTTGATTGTCTGGTTGGGGGGTCAGGTCATCACGTAGCTCAACCTGCAGGCCCTTCCTCACTGCGAGATTGTGTAGCATGCAACATGCAGCGATGATATGGCACACGAAGTTTGGGGAATACAACAGTGTACCCCCAGACTTATCCAGGCATCGGAAACGTGACTTCAGGAGGCCAAAGGTGCGCTCCACCACTGCACGGGTTTTGATGTGTGCTTCATTGTATCGTTCCTCTCCTGGGGTTTGGGGGTTCCGGATAGGAGTCATGAGATGGGGTCCCAGTGCATATGCAGAGTCACCTGTAAAGGAAAAGACAGGAGAATGTTAGTCATGCATGTGCCACTTCTGTTGTGCATCACGGGAGGGGATAGTCATGCCTGACTCCCATGTCACTCACCAACCAGCCAGGTGTTCCCATACACGTTCTGTTCGAATTCTGTTCGGATGTGGCTTTGATTGTAGATGTAGCTGTCATGGCTGGACCCTGGGTGTTTGGCACGGACGTGCCATATGAGGCCTTGGGCATCAACTATCACCTGTACGTTGATGGAGTGCCAATTCTTCCGATTGCGGTACATGTGCTCGGTCTCATGGGGGGGCTGGAGTGCCACATGTGTGCAATCTATGGCCCCGATGGTGCGTGGGAATCTGGCAATTCGGTAGAAATCTGCCATTGCCTTGATTCGAAGCTCCTCAGTGGTGGGTTTGATGATTTGGTTGGCCAAGCGTGTGAGGATTGCAGGGACAACCTGGTGCACACATCTGCTCATGGAGGATTGCGACATCCCAGCCACCACTCCACTTGTACGCTGAAAAGAGCCACTGGCAAGGACATGGAGTGTTGCCAGGACCTTCACCAGTGGCTGCACTGCATGTGAGCGTTGTGTTGGGCTGGTGATGTCCTCCTGCAAGGTTGTGGTTAATTCCAGGATGGCATGAGGGGGGAATCTGAAGATGCGAAAGACCTCTGAATCATTCATGCCAAACAGGTGTATGCGGGTGCGGTATACCCTCTCCCGTGCCATCCTCCGTGCCCTCCTCCTTCTTTGGTCATCTATATTCACTAGTGCAGCTATGAGCGACGATGCCCCTAGCATGTTGGCAGTCAAATTGTAGTGCAACACGTGTGTGTGGTCTGCTCCTCAATAACGGTGTTGCTTTATCTGACAATTAGACTTTTTTTCAAAAGTTAGATCAGCTTTTATGTGCTCTAACTTTAGACAGGACATTTTGCAGTTGCGCACATCGCGTAGCCTGCGCAGCAACTGCGTTTTTTTGTGGATCCCCGTAACTCCCTCATTAGCATATTTGACTAGCAAATCAATGGTGTGTCTAGCGCAGTTTTGCGCGAAGGGAAGCGAATGTCTAACTCAATTACGCCGGACCAAAAAACGTAGATTTCTGGCGTATATTGTTTTGTGAATCGCGTCCAACTATACGCACGCGCACATTTAGACTTACGCACGCGCAACAGCAGTTGCGCACGCGTAATCGCTCTGTGAATCTGGGCCTATAACTTTTGCACAAACCAAACTTTTTTTCTTTGGCGACTATCTATTTTTAGCGGGACAACGACATTGCAGTGGACAGATCTGACACCAAGTGACATTTTTTGGGGACCAATACAGAGGTTAAATAAATATATATAATTATATTGTATTAATAATAATCATCATCACTAAACTTGCTCTGCATACAGATGGCAAAACATTGTCAGCCAACAAATAGGAAATTACATGGTTATTCAGTTCTTTAGCACCACCCTTTGGGCAACGTCTGCTAATGTTGTGCTATGGTTAGCATTTCTTCTGAGCATGCGCGTTTGTACTTGGGATTTTTTTTCTGACGAATACGATAGGATAATCACATTTGTTTTCAGATGTTTTTTTACCTTAATGCATAGGATGCATTAAGGTAAAAAAACATTTACCTTTACAACCCCTTTAAACAGTCAGGTAACCAGCATTCTTAGGAGAGATCAGCAAATGCAGGCTCTAATGTTCTTTCACGACAGGTACTTTTTAAGTGATGTTAGGTGGGGGTTTTGCTACAAGGGATGGAAGAGGTTAAAAAGAAAGAATGGGATAGAACTCAGGTAAAAAGGATGGTCTAAAATGCACACCATTGGCCACAATAATAGGACAGCCATCTTTATAAAAAGCAGCTACTGTTATAATACCCTACATCTTAATAAAGTGCTTCTTCCGCCATCTTTATAATCTTTGTTATAAATGTACAGAGGTCTCTACTCACTTGGGGTCACTGGAGCAGTTAAACGTCCCTGTCCGGATGCCAAACTTGGTGACTTTTTTCACCATCTTCTCCCAGTGCACCTTACTCACTAGAGGACTTCGATCATTCGCAACCACCTGGAAAAAAAATAAGCGGCAACTCAGAGGATGATATCTGATGGGCATAGATTAAAAGGGTCAATAAACAGCATGATTGTATTAAACATATTCATGTAAAAAGGGCTTTCAAATAACTTGACAGTCCTCTGGGATTAAGACAGCAGAAGACAACCCTTTCACTGCCCCCAACGTATATCATACATGGACAGCAGATCGGGTGGGGGTTCTACACACTCCAGGCTGCTATAGAGAAATTGGACTGTAGGATTTCAGATGAGAGATTGAAGCTGAATCGCTTGCAACGGATGTCACTACTGAGTTTGTCTGTTACTTTCCAGGGCCAGGGAATGAGCAAATGGAGCACAGTCTGTGCTCCATTAGCTTCAGTGCAGTCAAGGGAGTCATAAAAGGTATCTAATACACCCCTGATGCCTCATTAAATCTGTCACTATAGATATGCCCACCACTTAAGGGGATATTGGTCCCCGATGTGATAAAGTAAAAAAAATAAAAAAAAAAAAAAAAAAAAAAATGTAAGCCTTTCGACAAAAACAAACACACAACTTGTCAGGGGTGCCTACACATGAAAACATTGATTACGCTACACGTGTTACATATTGCTGTGAATGATAATAATGCCTTTTTTTTTTTGTTTAAAACAAAAAAACATCATATTTACCTGCTCTGTGCAGTGGTTTTGCACAGAGCAGACCGGATCCTCCTCTTCTCGGGTTCCATGCCGCGCTCCTAGCTCCTCCCTCCTGCCTGGTCACCCCACAGCAAGCAGCATGCTTTGGGGGGTCATCCGAACAGGCACGCTCCCAAGCTGCAGCTCTGTGTGTCCATTCACACACACAGCCATGACTCTGCCCCACCCCCTCTGTCACCTGATTGGCTAAGACTGACAGAGTAAAGGCTCTCATGGATGAGAAGGGGGCTCAGGTAAGTATTAGGGGAGGTGCTGTGCAAAGGTTTTTTTAAACCTTCATGCATAGAATGCATGAAGATAAAAAAACATTGTGCCTTTCAAACTACTAATTCTGACTTGAATTGTTGACCTGTGTTGGAGTACCAAAGTCACCATTTCATGGGCACTTACCAATCATTAGATGTGGCGACTGCATTTGTTTTCTTTTTATTAGGCATTTTTCCCCATTATGTTTTCACCTGGTGATCTGGCCAGTAACACACTTCCTGTATTAGAGTGCCACCACTCTGGGTGAATGATGACAGGGGGCACATTTGGACAGCAGCATTTTACAGTCTGGTGGAAGGGGAGTGTAGATGTACTAGCAAATTTAAATACAGCAACAAATTGAGCTAAACTGCAGCGAATATATCATATGCAGTTACAGCAGTCCCCCTCTCCCTTTTGGAATAAAGGTTTTATATAAGTAAAACTGATCAGTGTAAGCGCCCCTGTCAGTGTTGAATGGTTTGTCACACCCCTATTACTGATATATCTGCAGAACAGCTTATTCTTCTAAAAAACAACAGATACAAAATTTAAGAAAGAAAGCATAAAAAAAAACTAAAAACACATCTAAGAATTGTTGAGCTGCACCTGCAATAAAATCTTTTATATTCTATATATATATATATATATATATATATATATATATATATATATATATATATATATATATATATATATATATATATATATATATATATATATATATATATATATATATATATATTTTTTTTTTTTTTTTGTTCATAACAATAATTATGATTTGCATTTATGTGCACTGAAAACAAAATTGGGTACTGTTATATAAAAATTTCACTTGAGCAAAACCCTTGCACAAAGCTGGTAAGACTTGTATTTAATAAAACACACACACACCACAAACCCTTGCAATTACATTAATTATTTTTTATATATTTATGTGGATTAACTGTAATTATAATTTTAGGTCATTTTGATTCATTATTTACAAACGGATATCACATTGGATTAATCACAGGATATATAATATGAGATAATGTTGGTAATTATTTGCACATGAATTAACAGGAGGGAGTAATTTCAGCGCGGTCACAGAGTTTTTGAATTTTATTTTGTAGACCATATCTTTTAGGGACTGAAGCTCATTCATTTTTATTATTCATTATTTAATAGTTTATTTATCTTGGGTCCAGTCAGCACATATTCATTTTATGTAACAGAATACACTTTGGTCAACATTTTTTTTTATTTTTTTTATTTGATATATGTTTTGTAACAGAAAGCAGAAAATATTGCGTAATTTTTAAAATTTCCGGTCTTTTATTTTTATATAAACAAACACTTAGCAGTGATTTTTTTTTTTTTTACACACACACACACACACACACACACATTTGCATACAGTTTTGCATAACTGTGCAATAGCCAGTTAAAATAGCGCAGTGTTGAATAGCAAAAAAAATACCCTGGTCATGAAGGGGGTAAAACCTTCTGGAGGTCAAGTAGTTAAAGGGGTTGTAAAGGTATTTTTTTTCCCCCTAAAAATAGCTTCCTTTACCCTAGTGCAGTCCTCCTTCAGTTGCCTCATCCCATTTTGCTTTTAAATGTCCTTATTTCTTCTGAGAAATCCTCACTTCCTGTTCTTCTGTCTGTAACTCCACACAGTAATGCAAGGCTTTCTCCCTGGTGTGGAGTGTCATGCTCGCCTCCTCCCTTGGACTACTGGAGAGTCAGGACGCTCTCTACGTTGCAGATAGAGAAATGAGATGTGCGTTAGTGGAAGTCCTGACTCTCCTGTAGTCCAAGGGAGGGGGCGAGCATGACACTCCACACCAGGGAGAAAGCCTTGCATTACTGTGTGGGAGTTACAGACAGAGGAACAGGAAGTGAGGATTTCTCAGAAGAAATAAGGACATTTAAAAGCAAAATAGAAGGATGAGGCAAGTGAAGGAGGACTGCACTAAGGCAAAGGAAGCCATTTGGGAATGTTTTTTTACCTTTACAACCGCTTTAACCTAAAAGCACAGCTACAAATGAATACAGGAACTGTCCCGGACAGGTTTAACAATGCCTATGTACAATGCGGTCAAACAGGTTCTGAATATAACTGTAGTGATACATTCAGGTGTGGCAGTCAAAATGAAGGATCTCTATCCTATGACTGTGTACTGAATTGTACACAAGACAAATATACATAAAGTAACCGTAACTGTGCCTTCAAGACCGGCAGATAAATATAATCCACAACATGGGACTATGCCTGAACCCAACCTGTTCAAAACATGAGCTGTCACTCCAGTGTGCCCATTTATTACATTAAAAGTAAACTATTTTAAAACTTTTACAACCACATTTCATGTTTGTATTCCTCCATAATTTGAAGTTTTAATTGTTTTGAACGATTTATTGAAAGCTCAGATGCAAAAATACATCCCAAAAGTTATTTGTATAGGGTAGATCTAATAATTGCTGGCCACCGTCTGTCTTTATAGCTCACAAACTCCAACAATGAAAAGTACCCATCAGATATCAATACGCTACAGCCCCAGGCCGCCTGTGTATTTTCTCTGATGTAGTTCATAAACTCAAAGAAGAAACTTTCACAAGTGACAGGAGTACCAGGGCTTCAAAATCTCAATGTTGGGGTCTATGAAAGACCGAAGCATCCGTTAAGGAAAGTCAATCTACCATCAGTACATACATCTTACAACACAGCGCACACATCTACATCTACACACCGTAAATTCAGTTACCTGCACCAGCCAGATGCCATCCTTTGTGTCTTCCACCAGCTCATAGAAGTGCATTTCTCCACTGAAGTTAGTGCTGGAGCCGGATTCTGAGGCCTCCTCTTCCTTCAGGGCAGAGTACAACTCTCCTTCCATCAAGTCACCTGATGGACACAAAAAAAAATTTGATATAAAATGTGTAAACTCAACACAGCACCAAAATCCAAGGAAGAATTCACAGGACACACACACCTGAAAAAAATATAAAGCACATTTACAAATATGTATAAATATTGTTAGAAAATAATTAGCAGGATACCCATATAAAACAGGCATATTATGTGCAAAAATTAAAAGTGCAAGATATACAAAATTGCTGCAAAATGAGCAATAGAGATTTTAAGTAGATTTAACCACTTGCTTACTGGGCACATATACCCCCCCTCCTGCCCAGGTGAAATTTCAGATTCCGGCACTGCGTCGCTTTAACTGAAAATTGCGCGGTCGTGCGACGTGGCTCCCGAACAAAATTGACGTCCTTTTTTCCCCACTAATAGAGCTTTCTATTGGTGGTATTTGATCGCCTGTGCGGTTTTTATTTTTTGCGCTATAAAAAAAAAAAAGAAGAGCGACAATTTTGAAAAAAAAAAATACAATATTTTTTTACTTGTTGCTGTAATAAATAGCCCAAAAAAAATTAAAAAATTCTCAGTTGAGGCCTATACATATTCTACATATTTTTTGAAAAAAATAAATAAAAAAAAGCGTCTGGTTTGCGCAAAAGTTATAGCGCCTACAAAATAGAGGACAGAATTTTATTTTTTTTACTAGTAATGGCGGCGATTTTTATTGGGACAACGACATTATTGCGGACACATTTTTGGCGCCATTCACATTTATACTGCGATCAGTGCTATAAATATGCACTAATTACTGTATAAATGTGACTGGCATTAAAGGGGTTAACACTAGGGGGTGATGAAGGGGTTAAATATGTTCCTTGTATAGTGTTCTAACTGTAGGTGGAGGGGGGTGACTGGGGGAGGTGACCGATCTGTGCCGTTTGCCACGATCTGTGATTGGCTGTGTCCAAGAGTTTCCCCGCTGCACGCTTGGGAGTGCCAAAAGGGGTGGACGTCCAGTTGGATTTTCAGGTCCGCACTGTAGCCGTCATTTGGCTATAGCACGGGCCTCAGGAGGTTAAAAGTAGAGAATTTTTTTTTGTTTGTTTTGCAACGATTAGATAACAGTTAAAGTGGTTGTAAACTCTTACAGATAACTTTTACCTACAGGGTTTAGGAGATATTTGCAGAAAAGACTGCGTCGAAGTCTATGGCGCATGAGCACTGAGCACGCCGCTAGTGAAGGCAATCATGCCATCACTGACGTCATTGCTGCTCTGGCCAGTCACAGCGCCAGAGCAGCGATACCCGGAAGTCACCCCAGGTATCATGGCGGCGACGGAGGAGGTGAGCGAGGGTCGCTTCGGGCGGTTTGGGAGTGAAACCGCAAGGCTCCACTGCCCGTTTCCCTTAGTTAGAATGGCGGTGCCTACACCCAATCTGATGGGCAGATCTGCATTGGGGGGGGGGGGGGCTACATCGCAGGCTCCCTTGGAGACAGGCAAGTGTCCTTATTAAATGTCAGCAGCTGCTTTTCTCATAACTGCAGGTAAATCATCTTATCCCCTCTGTACCATAACAACAAGTGCCTGTGTAATGTAAAAATAAAATAAAAAAATAAAATTCTTCCGATCTGTATCCATGGGATACTGGGCACTCAGCTGATGTCCTCCCCCTCTCCTGCAGCTGTGAGCCAGAGAGTAAAGAGAGCCAACAAGTCAGCTGAGTGCCCGGATTTATGAAATCTGACCTGGTCACATATGTCTGTAGTGTTTACTTATCCCTCTCCAAAGCACCAAGTTCTGTGTCTTTCTGCTGATCTGTTCTGTTATTAGCATGATAACTTCTGACAAGTTCTGACAACCGAGAACAAACCAGCCTGAAATGTGTGCCTGGGTGGGTGCTATGAATAGATTAGCAAAGAGCTGGTCTTTTCACAGAACAGCTCTGCACATTCCTTCCTTCCGCTGCCCATATGAGGGGGGGGGGGGGGGGCTTTAGGTGGCTGTAATTATTCCCAAGGTTGGAAAGAAAGCACCTTAAAAATCCCACATACTATCCAATTTATTTTTCTCAAAGCTTTAGCACCAGTATAAGGATCTTTAATTTTAGCCCTGTGACTGTCACATTTAAAATGTTAGTTCTTGCTAGCTTTACATTTATCTGAGTGGTTGCCATGTTTGTATGGATAGATTTTATACAGTCACACATTTGGGGGGGGGGGGGGGGGCTTCTGTATAGCTTCTGTTGGGTGTCTGTAATGTTAGGAAAAGGCTTCCTCCAGTTAGGCGTTGCTACACATGTCCCATTAGTTGGATACACAAGGAGTTTAGAGTATCAAACAGAGGTGTCTTGATGTGGCTTTACATGCATTTCCAAACGTATTCAACAAAGACCATAACCTGAGTTGTTCAAACAGTTTGGTTTTATTTCTTACTGCCTAGCGTGAAGGTGTGCTGGGGACTTTTTTTTTTTATTGCTCAGCATATTGCCTTGCCCAAATCCACCTCCCCCTCCCCCTTCCTGCTAGTTTTAAATTGATCTGATTGGATGTCATTATTGCTTAGGTGAGAACTGGAAATTACTTAACCACTTGGAAAAAAAATAAATAAAAATCTATATTTTTTACTATAATATCCATCTCCAAATTATATTATATTATTATGAAAATCGCAATAAGCGTTTAGTGATTATTTTGTGCAAAAAAGTTATAGAGTTTACAAAATATGGGATAGTTTTAGGTGATTTTTAATAATTTTTTTTTCCTAGTAATGGTGGCGATCAGTGATTTTTTTCGTGACCGCAACAGTATAGCAGACACGTTTGACACATTTTTTGGGACCATTGTCATTTTCACAGCCAAAAATTCTATAAAAATGCACTTACTGTGAAAATGACACTGGCAGTGAAGGGGGTTAACCTGTAGGGGGCGCTAAAGGGGTTAAGTGTGACCTAATTTGAGTTTCTTACTGTAGGGGGCTGTGGCTGGGCATGTGACGTCACTGAGAGTCGGTCCCTATGACAGGGAACAGACGATCAGTGACAGGCTCACTAGGAAGCACGGGGAGAGGTTTGTTTACACTTACCTCCCCCCGTTCTTCCTCTCTGTGACCCGATCGCGGGACACTGGCGACGATCGGGTCCGCAGGTCCCGTGGCCCCATGGCTGGGCTTCATAAAGGGGGCATACCTGTACGCCCATATGCCCAGCTGTGCCATTCTGCCGACGTAAATAGTCGTGCGGTGGTCCTTAAGGGAAACTTCATTCTTCCAATCAACATTGATTATTTTTAATCCTCATGCTAACATTAGTAAATGGATAGGAAAGGATATCATATTTACTTGTTTTAACATATTTTTTTTCTTCAGTTACTTCCTGGTATCTTGCCTAGGCAAATGTCGTCATACATCCCAGGAGTCTTTAGGAGTGAAGGAGAGGAGGAGGGGTGTTCTCAGCTAAGCACACTTTTCTGCATGTATGCTTGAGCAAAAGGGCAGATGGATTATAGGAAGTAAATGCTACATGAATCGTTTGCCCTTTCTCAAGATGACATGGCCAAAAATGCTAGGTGGGTGTTTTCCAAAGTCATTTCTCAACAAAGTAAACAAACAGTGACATGGATGGGTGGGGGGGAATTTGCCTAAAGTGTAAATTCAGGTAAAAGCTAACCAACTCTAAACCTGCTCGCTGTCACATTCTAACGTTAATCTATATAACCATGTAAAGCAAAATCTCTATACTTACCTATTTTGCAGCTGATCCGGTCCCAGCATCAGGAGAGGTAGCCGACAACGGTGGCCCCACAGTAAATCTGGGGGCGAAGAAATTACTTCACAAGTTACTTCACAGCCATTGTCGGCCCTTGTTTGTTTACATTAAAAAGGGTCAAAAGATTGAGGATACCCCTCATTTGAATCCTGTTAGAGCAGTGGTTCTCAACCTTGGGGGTCAAATGATAATTTGCCAGGGGTCACCGAATCCTGGGGTGTTTCTGGAGCCCGCGACCCCCCACTCACCTGCTTTGCAGCCGCCTATTCAGTTCATGGCTGGTGGGCAGAGACTAGAGGTCAGCTGACGTAGGGTATGTGAAGTGGGAGAGGCTGGTGAGACCCCATCTCCTGATTTCGGCATAGGTGTCACTGCTACAAGACACGACAAAGTCGGAGACACAGTGAGTAACACCATCTTAGAGCTGCACGATTCTGGCTAAAATGAGAATCACAATTCTCAAATAGATCACGATTCTCTCACCATTCTTGGGCGTAACATCATCTTTCACATTAAAACAAAAAGATTGGGCTAACTTTACTGGTTTTAACTTTTTTTATTCATTAAAGTGTATTTTTTCCCAAAAAATTGCATTTAAAAGACCGCTGGGAAAATACAGTGCGACATTAAATATTGCAGCAATTGCTATTTTATACCCTAGGGTCTCTGATATATATTATATTTATTTATTATGTTTGGGGGTTCAAAGTAATTTTCTAGCAAAAAAAATTGATTTTAAAGGATCGCTAAAGGAATTTTTTTTCTTTTTTATAGCTAAATAGCTTTCTTTATCTTACTGCAGTCTTGGTTTCATGCCCTCATTGTTCGTTTTTGCTTTGAAGTAGCTGTAATACTTCTGATCTCCACACTTCCTGCTTGTCTGGCTCCTTATGAAAAAACTCATGCTAGCTTTTTACTGTGGTCCATGAGCAAAGAGGTGTGATTACTATGTGTCTAAAACTAGGGTTGTCCTGATACCGATACCAGTATTCTGGTATCAGGACCGATACCGAGTATTTGCGGGAGTACTTGTACTCCCGCAAATACCCCCGATGCCTGAATAGAATACTTGTCCCGCCGCCACAATGAAAGCTGCCGCCGCATGGGTTAAACAGCGTGCGGGAACATCACAGCTTTCATTTGAATAGCTGTAGTGTTCTCTCTGCATATAGACACTCCCCTTTGCGTGGGATTGGATAGGTGATCGTGATCTGTCCAATCCCGAGTAAGGGGGAGTGTCTAGTGGCCGCTTTAATGCGGATGTATAGCTACGGGCTCTCGCCCAGGAGAGCCACCGTCCCGCAGTAATATGACGGGCCGGGCTGAAGCGGTTAAAGGGTCACTAAAGGAATTTTTTTAAGCTAAATATCTTCCTTTACCTTACTGCAGTCCTGGTTTCATGTCCTCATTGTTCGTTTTTGCTCTAATGTTGCTGTAATTCTCCTCTGTTTTGGACAATTTCTGGTTGTCTGTTTCCCTGTGACCACAGTACTGGGAGCTTCTAGTTTTGTTTTCCAAACCATCACTGCTCTATGGGTCTGTATAGCACAGATACAGGATAACATGCAAAAACAAAACTTAAATCTGCAGGTACATTATAGGATTGATTTTTATCTATTTTTAATTGTTTTTAAAAAACCAGTTAACCAATAGGTCTCTATACCCTGTAAAAATTCCGTTTACAACTCCTTTTAGAAACAAAAAAGAAAAAGATTTAGACTTCAGGAAGTTTAACCACCTGAATTTACACACAGAAGTTTGGTTGAAGGAAGTTGGTTACAATGTTTCATGTTGTTACAAACTTGGCAGACTGCCCAGATTTTTTCTTTACACACAGAAGTTTCCATTAACAGTAAATATTGTAACTAATGCTTTCTAAACACTTGGCAGACTTCATGGATATGTTCTTTTGACAGCTGAGTGAGCAGATAAGTCTCTCCACTTGTTATATGAAAGAATCTGCAAAACTTTGTATTGGAGATTGTCAGGGGGCTTGAATCGAGATCAGGATTTTTTTTAACGATTGTGCATCTCTACACTACCCGAGGTTATTGTTGCCATTAAAAGTCCCTGGCAGATGACCTTGATCAAGAGCACCTAAATTGACTAATCAGAACTCCCCCACCAGCACTGCCACTGATCATATTAACCCCCCCCCCCCCCCAAGGAGTAAGAGAAAGAATAAAAATAGAGAATATATGGAATGTCTTGCCTTTGGGTGCCGACAACCCACGCTACAAAAATAATTTTACTAGGGGTCTTTTTATTAAATGTTTATTAACCACTTAAGGACCGCCTACTGCACATTTACGTCGGCAGAATGGCACGGCTGGACACATCAACGTATATATACGTTGATTTTAGTACCCAGCCGTGGGTCGCGGGGCGCGCCCGCGACCCGGTCCGAAGCTCCAGGACCACGGGATTCGCGGACCCGATCGCCGCTGCAGTGCGGCGATCCGTCTCTGGAGCGGAAGAACGGGGAGAGCCGTGTCTACACACGGCTTCCCCGTGCTTCTCTGTGGCCGTAGCGTCGATCGCGTCATCCCTGTAATAGGGGGACGCGATCGATGACGTCACACCTACAGCCACACCCCCCTACAGTTGTAAACACAACACATAGGTCACACATCCCCTACAGCGCCACCTGTGGTTAACTCCCAAACTGCAACGGTCATTTCCACAGTAAACAATGCAATTTAAATGCATTTTTTGCTGTGAAAATGACAATTGTCCCAAAAATGTGTCAAAATTGTCCGAAGTGTCTGCCATATTGTCGCAGTCACGAAAAAAAAATAAAAAAAATAATAAATCGCTGATCGCCGCTATTAGTAGTAAAAAAAATGTTTTTAATAAAAATGCAATAAAACTATCCCTTATTTTGTAAACGCTATAAATTTTGCGAAAACCAACCGATAAACGCTTATTGCGATTTTTTTACCAAAAATACGTAGAAGAATACGTATCGGCCTAAACTGAGGAAAAAAAAATGTTTTTTTATATATTTTTGGGTAGTATTTATTATAGCAAAAAGTAGAAAATATTGCATTTTTTTAAAAATTGTCGCTCTATTTTTGTTTATAGCGCAAAAAAAAGGGATTTTTAAATACAGCTTACCTGTAAAATCCTTTTCTTGGAGTACATCACGGGACACAGAGCGGCATATTCATTACTATGTGGGTTATATGGAGTACCTTCAGGTGTGGACACTGGCAATCTTCAAACAGGAAGTCCCCTCCCTATATAACCCCCTCCCCTAGAGGGAGTCCCTCAGTTTTGTAGCAAGCAGTATGCCTCCCAAAATGGTCACCCAAAAGAGGGGTGGGAGCTCTGTGTCCCGTGATGTACTCCAAGAAAAGGATTTTACAGGTAAGCTGTATTTAAAAATCCCTTTTTCTTTCTCGTACATCACGGGACACAGAGCGGCATATTCATTACTATATGGGATGTCCGAAAGCAATGCTTTAATGAGGGGAGGGAGACATCTTCCAAAGAAGGATTCAATTTTAGAGATAAACTCAAATCATAATAATAATTCCAAATTAGTCAAGAAAGAAGAACCTTTTTCTTTTTTTTTTTTTTTTTTTATATAACCAAGGGTGTTTCTGATCCCGAGGATTTCAAACTGCAGCCTGTAGTACTGCCTGTCCAAAGGCAGAATCCGCCTTCCTTCTCACGTCTAGTTGATAAAACCTTGTAAACGTGTGGACTGATGACCACGTTGCCGCCTTGCATATCTGAGCCATAGAGATCTGATGGTGTGCTGCCCAAGAGGCGCCCATGGCCCTGGTAGAATGGGCCTTTACCGACAACGGAGGGGGCAACCTCTTCAATCCGTAGGCTTGAATGATTAATTGTCTAATCCATCTCGAGATGGTGGATTTTGCAGCTGCCTGCCCCTTCTTGGGGCCATCTGGTAGAACGAATAACACCTCTGTTTTCCGGATCTTTTCCGTAGCTTTAAGATAGGCCTTCATGGCCCGGACAATATCCAAGGTATGCAGCAACCCCTCCTTTCTAGATGTAGGTTTTGGAAAGAAGGATGGAAGTACCAAATCCTGGTTTAAGTGAAATTTGGATATAACCTTTGGTAGAAAGGAAGGATGGGGCCGGAGAACTGCCCTGTCCTTATGCAGAACGAGATATGGTTCCTTACACGATAAGGCTGCTAATTCTGACACTCTCCTGGCCGAAACTATGGCGACCAAGAAAACCAATTTTCTTGTCAGTAAGAGTAAAGGAATCTCAGCCAAAGGCTCAAAAGGCTGTTTCTGTAGAGTGGACAGGACAAGATTTAGGTCCCAAGGACAAACTGGTGACTTGACAGGAGGATTAATACGCAAGACCCCCTGTAAGAAGGTCTTTACCAGCGAGTGGGTGGCCAGCGGCCTCTGAAACCACACTGACAGAGCTGAGATCTGTCCTTTGATTGTGCTTAGTGCCAGGCCTTTATCCACTCCTAGCTGGAGAAAACTTAACACCCTATCAATAGTATATTTGCGGCAATTCCATCTTTTGGATTCACACCAGCCTATATAGTTCCTCCACACCCTGTAATAAATTACCCTGGAGACCGGCTTTCTAGCCTTAATCAGGGTAGGGATTACCTGCCTAGACAGACCCCTACCCCTGAGAATCAGGGATTCAGCCTCCAGGCCGTCAAATTTAGACGCTGTAATGTAGGGTGGAGGATCGGGCCTTGTGAGAGTAGGTCTGGTTGTAGAGGAAGAGTCCAAGGGTCTCCCACTGCCATATTCAGGACTAGTGAGTACCAAGCCCTCCGGGGCCAAGCTGGAGCTATTCGAATGACTGGCTTGTGCTCCACTCTGATCTTGCGCAACAGGCGGGGGAGTAACTGTAGTGGAGGGAATGCATATAGAAGTTTGAATTGATGCCAAGGGCAAACCAACGCATCGGTTCCGCATTCCCCACCTCTGGCAGATTGTCTGAAAGACCTGGGGATGCAGAGACCACTCCCCTGGCAACAGACTCTGGCGACTTAAGAAGTCTGCCTGCAGGTTGTCCACTCCGGGAATGAATATCGCTGAAATGCAGGGTACATGAACCTCTGCCCATAGAAAAATCAAGTTCACTTCCCTTTGAGCGGCCTGGCTCCTGGTTCCCCCTTGGTGGTTTATGTATGCCACCGCCGTGGCATTGTCTGACTGGATTCTCACCGGGAACCCCTTTAATCTGGAGGTCCACGCCAACAGGGCTAGGCGAGCAGCTCTGATCTCCAAGATATTGATGGGGAGCTGCCTCTCTGCTTTCACCCAAGTTCCCTGGCGGGAGAACCCTTCGAAGACCGCCCCCCAGCCTGCCAGGCTGGCGTCTGTGGTAACTACCTTCCAGACAACAGGGCTGAAGGATCTTCCCTTTAGAAGATTCTGAGGGTTCAACCACCAGGCCAGGCTCTGTCGGACCCTTGATGATAGCGTCAAAGGGGACTCTAAGGCATGTGCCCTCTTGCCCCAGGCTGCTAGAATGGCTGCCTGTAGGACGCGAGTGTGGATCTGAGCGTATGGTACTGCCTCGAATGTGGCCACTAGCTTGCCTAGTAACCGCATACACAGGCGAATAGTTGGTCTTTTCTTGTTTATAACCAACTGAACCAACCCCTTGATCGCCTTGATCTTTACAAGGGGCAGGAACACCTTTTGATGTTCTGTGTCTAACCTCATGCCGAGGTATTCCAACTGCTTTGTAGGCTGGAATGCTGACTTTCCCTGGTTTAGGACCCAGCCGAATTCTTCGAGGTACCGAACCGTGAGGTTTACTGCCTTTTGCAGACCCGTCCGTGAGTGATCTATGATTAAAAGGTCGTCCAAGTATGCTAGGACTGTGACTCCTTGGATCCTTAAATTGGCCAGAACTGGGGCTAGGATCTTCGTGAATACCCGGGGGGCCGTGGCCAGCCCGAAAGGGAGCGCCCTGAATTGGAAGTGTCGCTGCCCGACCGCGAAGCGTAAAAACCTTTGATGCGACTGAAAGATTGGTACATGAAGGTAAGCATCTTTTATGTCTATGGAGGCCAGAAAATCGTCTTTCTGAAGCGCGGCGGCTGCTGACCGGATGGATTCCATCCGGAAGGAACGCACCCTTAGATAACCGTTTAACCTCTTTAGGTCCAAGATTGGCCTGACATCGCCGTTGGGCTTTGGTATGACAAAGAGATTGGAATAGAAACCTAGGCCTTGCTCTTGGGCTGGCACTTCTATAATTACGTCCTGGCAAAGCAGGTGATCCAAAGCTGCCAGCATTGAGGCCTTCCTTGCTGGATCCCTTGGTAGCCTTGATTCTTGAAAATGAGGCGGAGGATATCTTAGAAACTCCAATCTGTAACCTGTGGTTACAGATGCCCGGACCCAATTGTCGGGGATCTTGGCTTCCCAAACTTCTGAGAAGAGACGAAGCCTTCCCCCCACCCGTGAGAGTGGGGGCGCCCCTTCATAAGGCAGACTTAGGGGCTGTCTTTGACGGCTTGCGATACCACGGCTTCTTACCCCCAGGGGTCTGTCCCTGCGATCTACTGTTAACGTTGGATCGTGCAGGCGGCCGTCGATACTGCCTGGAATTAGAGGGCCCCGAGACAGGAAAAAGCTGCCTTTTAAATGTAGGAGCCCGGAATGTCTTTTTGACCGGTAAAAGGGTACTCTTGCCATTTGAAATAGTCTGAATATATTTATCCAGATCTTCTCCGAAGAGTCGTCCTCCATGGAAGGGAAATCCTGCCAGAAGCTTTTTGCATGGGGGTTCTGCCGCCCAGTTCTTCAACCATAAGAGCCTTCTCATGTGTACCAAACATAGTGATAAACGAGAAGCCTGCTGGATGGAATCTTTTATAGCATCTACCGCGAAACACAGAGCTCTGGGAATGTCAGCAAACTCTTCTGCTTGTTGGGTAGGCATGTCCTTTAACATCTCTTTTGTCTGGTCTTTTAATGCCTGACAAACTCCAATTGCAGCTACCGCTGGCTGCACCACTGCTCCTGCCGTAGCAAAGGATGCTTTTAAAAGTGTTTCTAATCTTTTATCAACCGGATCTTTAAACATATGTATGTTTTCCACCGGGCAAGTTAGTGATTTATTCACACATGAGATGGCTGCATCCACTACTGGGAGCCTCCACTTCTTGGAGAATTTTTCCTCCATGGGATAAATGACCGCAAATCTTTTCGGTGGCAGAAAAACCCTGTCCGGCCGTACCCAATCCCGAAAGATCAATTCCTCCAAGAGAGGATGGACCGGAAAAACTGCGTTGCTTAACGGGGCTTTCAAAGAGCCCAGAGAGGATACCGGAGGAACCTGAGGTTCTGGCAATGGCAAACTAAATGCCGAGCGGACCATGTCCGTCAAAGACTGTACCCACAGTCTCTCTGTCTGGGAGTCTGAAAATGGTTCCTCAGAGGTAGACCCCTCCATCCCTGAACCCTCTTGGTTCAGGTCCAGTTGATCCTCCTGTGATTCTAATTCCTCCGGAGAGAGAATCTCAGCATCTGAGGATACACCCCCTGGTGATGGGGATCTAACCCGTTTCTTACCAGGAATAGCTCTGGCGATCAATGCCGCTATTCTCTCTTCTAGCCCCCCTAGGGATACGGCTAGCATCTCCTCTGTGATAAACACAGGGCTGGGCTGATCTGGGCCAGCCTCCGCACCAGATCCCCCCAATGGCTCATCCAAGGCGCTTCTTAAACTAATAAGCTGCGGGGAAAGTATCGGCATATCAGAATCAGAAAGGGAACCCTTTTGTTTTTTGGTCTTTTTTGTACCCTTTGACCCCGAACCCTTGGAAGCCATAATACAAAATCGAGGGACTCCGCCCACACAACAGACTGTAGTGGCCAGGAGTACAAATTTCAGAGTTTAGGGGAGAATAGATCACTAGTGTCCCCAAAAACTGATGGGCCCGTATGTTGGTCTTTTCTCTTTTTTTTTTTTTCTTTTTTTTTTTTTAAATAATTATATATTATATATTATATATTTTCTTTGACAACATACAATGACCCTAATTTAAGTTTGCCAGCCTCCAACCTGCTGCAAAATAAGGGGGATTTCTTGGCTTAACAATAAAGGCATTGGAACAAAGTCCACATGTACTACCCCTCTTCCGCCACCGGGAGTCACTGTTCTGCCGCTCTGCGTCCTCTCCTTGAAAAAATCAGCCTCAGACTGAGCCCTGACAAGGCCTGCTGTCTATAACAGCACAAAGGCGCGCCCCTGTATGACGCCGCAGGCCCGCCCCCCCCCGCCCTCCTGTCTGGACGGCGCGAAAAACGTCAATAAGACGTGCGCGCGCGCGCGCGTATGCCGGATACAGGAGGAACATGGAGGAGCCGCGCTGCTGGAGATCCAGGCACGCAGAAACAGGCGGCAGATTCAAACCCCCGGCCAGGTAGGACTCTCTCAAGGCCCCTAGGGATCCTTACTAGCCCTAGGAAGAAACAGCAGGTTAGCTAGCAACACATATTTAGACAGGGGGGCCTAGTGATGGGGGGAGAAAGGGTGTCATCCTGTCTCTCTTAGACATAGTGATCACGGTTGCCCATGCAGAGCATACTTAGGCTATCCCCCCTTTTAGGTTACCCCGGGGAGCCTGCTGTCGAACCAAGTCCCGCAGGCTCCCCCTTACCTGCTCCATGCTGCAGGATGTTTGACCAGCAAACTGATCCAATCTTCTCCCATCTCCGTGGGTAGCGTAGTAGACCTTCAGGCCCTGGGGTCCTATGAAGGTACCCACTGTCCTGGACCTATATAGCACCCTGGCAAAACAGGAACTTTATGGTTTTTGCAAACTCCAAGTCCTGGGCCCAGGGTCCAGCCCTCCAAAGAGGAGCATTATAGGCAAAACCCCACGGTTTGGGGCCCGGGTACTGTCCACTTTGGCACTGAGGCTCCTTGGACAGATCCGGTTAGCCCGCCCTTAATCCCAAGGATGTGGAGCAAAGCTATTCCGTGACCAACACCTAAGACACTGGCGAAAAAACTGAGGGACTCCCTCTAGGGGAGGGGGTTATATAGGGAGGGGACTTCCTGTTTGAAGATTGCCAGTGTCCACACCTGAAGGTACTCCATATAACCCACATAGTAATGAATATGCCGCTCTGTGTCCCGTGATGTACGAGAAAGAAATAAAAACCGCAGAGGTGATCAAATACCACCAAAAGAAAGCTCTATTTGTGGGGAAAAGAGGACGCCAATTTTGTTTGGGTGCCACGTCGCACGACCGCGCAATTGTCAGTTAAAACGACGCAGTGCCGAATCGCAAAAAGGGGCAAGGTCCTTTACCTGCATTTTGGTCCGGGTCTTAAGTGGTTAAAGTGGTTGTAAAATAGCTTCCTTTACCTTAGTGCAGTCCTACTTCACTTGCCTCATCCTTTCATTTTGCTTTTAAATGTCCTTTTTTCTGAGAAATCCTCACTTCCTGTTCTTCTGTCTGTAACTACACACAGTAATGCGAGGCTTTCTTCCTGGTGTGGAGAAAGCCTCTTAAGTGGGGAGGGGGCGAGCAGGAGTGTCAGGACACCCACTAACACACAGCTCCTTTCTCTATCTGCAAAGTAGAGAGTGTCCTGACCCTCCTGCTCACCCCCTTCCCCCTTAAGAGGCTTTCTCCACACCAGGAAGAAAGCCTTGCATTTTAGTGGCGAGTTACAGACAGAAGAACAGGAAGTGAGGGTTTCTCAGAAGAAATAAAGGACATTTAAAAGCAAAATGGAAGGATGAGGTAAGTGAAGGGGGATTGCATTAAGGTAAAGGAAGATATTTGGGGGAATATTTTTTTCCCCTTTACAATCCCTTTAGGGTCACGGCACTAGAAAAGTCCAGAACAGGCAGCGCAGTTGGCCTAATGGTTAGCACTACAGTCTAGCAGCCGTGATGTCTGTGGTTCAAATCCCGACCACATAACTGGTTGACTGGAGCCTGCATGTTATCCCTGCGTCTGGGTACTCCGGTTTCCCCCACACATATAAAAGACATGCTAGTAGGACCGTAACGCTCAACGTAAGAAAAAAATTAAAAAAGAAGGAAAGTCAAGAACCACTGTGAGAGCATACAAAGGAATTTTAAAAGCAGTTTAAGAAAGTTGCTGTTCTGTTCCAGCCGAACTGCACCCATGAGCACAAAGCCAGCTCTGCAAAGACTTGCTTTGTTGTGAAGGAACATGATTGACCTTCACAGAACCGCTGTACTAATGATCTGACACTAGTGCAGCAAGCTCCCTTGCTGTTTTTTTGTTCTGACAGAGGGACGCCCCCCACCAGAACACTGTGGTCAGCACTCTCAGTCATTGGCTGAGAGCACTGATCAGGAGGCGGTCAACTACTAGTTTTCCAGGACCACCTACCATACACCCGGACCAAATGTCAGACAGTTTTTATTGAACTGGCCAATGTAGCCCGACATTCGGCCCATGTGTACTAGGCTTTAGACAAAAATGTTGTGGAAGGCCTTCCCAGACGTGTGGATCCTTTTATAGGTACAGGGAGGAAGGGAAGCTCCATATCAATGCTGTGGTTTGGAATAGGTTGCCCAATAAGCTCACAAAAGTATGAAGGTCGAATATTCACAAACTATTTGCCATATGGTGTATCTGTATTCTACCTTCTTTAATTGGCAATTCTCTGACTCAGGTATGTATGTACAGATCAGGTGTCAGACATATTGGATGCACAAACTTGTTCTGGAACATTAACTTACTAAGAAGTGATGCAAAGAGAAGGATTTCATTCCTGGCACATGCACCATTATAAACAATTCAGTAATGGCAGCTACCATTGTGAAAGGTTCTTGTAAACTCTCCAGTGTGGACCAGGAGTCCTTTGAACTTCTGGTGCAAATGTTACCTTTTGAAAGAAAGATCTTTTGGTGGTCATTTTTTACATAATCTTCATAGCCAATGGATACAGGTTAATATCTTGTGCCGACTTGGGGGTTGCTTAGCTCATTGGTAGTGATTGGCAGAGTGTCCACAACATATATGCCGTTTAAAGGGGTTGTAAAGGTACAATTTTTTTTCCTAAATAGCTTCCTTTACCTTAGTGCAGTCCTCCTTCACTTACCTCATCCTTCCATTTTGCTTTTAAATGTCCTTATTTCTTCTGAGAAATCCTCACTTCCTGTTTTTTCTGTCTGTAACTCACCACCGTAATGCAAGGCTTTTTCCCTGGTGTGGAGTGTCGTGCTCGCCCCCTCCCTTGGACTACAGGAGAGTCAGGACGCTCTCTATGTTGCAGATAGAGAAAGGAGCTGTCTGTTAGTGGGCGTCCTGACTCTCCTGTAGTCCAAGGAAGGGGGTGAGCACGACACACCACACCAGGGAGAAAGCCTTGCATTACTGTGTGGAGTTACAGACAGAAGAAATAAGGACATTCAAAAGCAAAAATCAAAGAATGAGGCAAGTGAAGGAGGACTGCGCTAAGGTAAAGGAAGCTATTTAGGGAAAAAATAAAATAATTGTACCTTTACAACCCCTTTAAAAGCAGAAAAAAAAATCCAACAAACAGCTTCTCTCACAGGGGTTTCCACCATCAATATGAACATTAACAATATTCAGCCTCCTAGCACTCTTTGGCAGCTTTGCTGTTCAGACCTTGTGACCATCTAACAGCAATCCTGTTCTCTCATACAAACGCTTTACCTCTGTCAGCGCTCTGTCTCTTTCCTGCAGCTCCTTCTCTTAGGCTTTGGCCTCTGTCCATCCTGTCCCAGACAGCTCTCGGGATGCTCCCCTTGCAACCACACACAGATTCCTCGGTAGGGTGGAGTCCAGAGCCCTAGTTCTGATTACTCTAAGAACCCAGCACCATCAATATGCTGGTTGTCTGCAAAACCCATTCCAGGCAGCCTTTTAACACCGTGCCAGGGCACCACACTGTCACAGTCTATTAAAGTGGATGTTAACCCTCCATATACCCAGTGAAGGAGGTTTAAGGCTGCTTTCACACCGAGGTGCTTTGCAGGCGCTATAAATAGCGCCTGCAATGCACCCTGAAAGAGCTGCTCCTTTCTATCCAGTGTGAAAGCCCAAGGGCTTTCACACTGGAGCGTTGCACTGGCGGCACGCTAAAAAACAAAAAAAATAAAAAAGTCCTACCAACTGCATCTTTGAGGCGCCCCTGCCCATTAAAATCAATGTGGTAGCGCCCCCAAAACACCACAAAGCGTCTTTTTTGCGGGCGGGTTTAACCCTTTTTCGGTCGCTAGCAGGGGTTAAAATCTCCCTGCTAGTGCCTGAAAATTGTGGCAAATGCGACGATAAAACGCTGCTAAAAATAGCGGCGCTTTACTGCCATCGAACCAAGTGCCTCAGTGTGAAAGTACCCTAACAGAGTGTGATGTCTGGACATACAGCCAAGAAAGCTAACATTGTTGATTGGAGGAAAGGCACACGCCCCCTTTCATCATAGGCAGAGACTCTCAGAGCTGTTTTGTAATAGGGCCAGCTCCCTGCTAATCTATTTATAGCAACCTCCTCTGACAGAAATTTCAGGCTGCTTTTATAGGATGTGTTAGAGAATTTGTCAGGAGTTATTAGGCTAATAACAGAGGAATGGTTCAAGAGAGCTACAGGACTTAGCTCTTTGAAGAGCGATAACAAAATACTGCAGATATATGTGCCCAGCTCAAAATTTCATGAATTGGGTTTACATCCACTTTAAGCAAAAAAATCTAGTGTTAATATGTTGTTTTCGGTTTTAGATTTTAATTTGTTTTAAATATTCATTATTAGGTCACAACACAAACTTTAGAATACCTTACCAGATCTTTCCACAAGTTCCCGGACATCCCTCTTCTCTGGAAGACCAGAATATCCTAAGCCTCGGCACTCCAGGATGGTCTTCAGCTGGTGGAAGCTTAAAGTCACTGGGTCCACTAGCTGACTGGCGAAAATGCCCGTCTCGTACCATACTATTGTCTCAAAGAATCTGGCCAGTACGAAGAGGATGAGGAAGTAGAGAAGCAGCAGAAACAGCTTGAGCCACATCTTGTTGGTCTTGTCAGATCTGGGTTTTGATGCCCTCCCCTAAAAGGAGAAAAACAGATTGTAAAAAAAAAAAAAAAAAAAAAAAAAAGACTTAGTACCAGCTGAAACTTCCGGAAAAAAACTCGTATGTCAAAGCTCTAGAAGGACTATGACTTATAAACCGTTTCCTCACTCTAGCCTCTCAAGCAAACTATAATTTGACAACAGTTAACGTGTTGAGTCACGTGTCAGGATTATACGCAGCAGCTTGCTGATTTACCTAGAAGGTATGCAAGTGGCAAAAAAAATAAATATCTGTCCATGTCCTTTATAAGGGGGGGGGGGGGGGGGGGGGAATTTACTCAGACTGGAGTTACCAGAATCTGAAACAGCTGTGCATCAGCTTCCATCACACATTTTCTATTTTCAATATTTTTTATTAGCTTTCAGCTAAAGTGGATGCAATTTTTTTATGATGTCACAATGTAGAGTATAAGATTTCCCATCATCTGTGCTCAGTCTTGCCACACAGAGTTAATCCAGCGCTGAGCAATCCTCTTATTGTTCAGTGAAATAAAAACAGACTTACAGAGAAAAACCTTAGTGCGTTTCACCCCCTTGCTGTGAGTGACATGTTATTTACATATCTCATGCACTAGCCTGGAGACAGGCATTATTTTTTTAATTCCCACCCCCACTCCTTTTCTGAAGTCATGTGGTTACTTTTCTGGATGGTAGTGATCATAGCAGAATTTAGTGTAAGGAATACACAGGAAAAAATGCATGTTGACAAAAGGGGTGTAGAGGAGGGCGGGGAGTCTAATGACATCACAACTCCACCCACAGAGCTCCGGACAACAGACCCATCCACAGAATCTGCAGTTTTTGAGTCCTTTTAACAGACAGAGGGAAACATTTGACTGGTGAGGATACATGCAGGAGACATCTATATCCTTATAGATTAGCACTATGGCAGTAGTTTAGAAAGGATGAGAGTGGGTTTACATCCTCTTTAAGATACAAACGTATAAAAAGAAACAAAGGTTCATCTTTACAATTTCCAGAAAGGCACCAGCCAAACCTGAGTGCAAGTTTTATAGAATGAATATACATGAACCGAATTTTGAAGCAACATTTGTGACCACTCTGACGCACTATTGGTATTGTGGATACCATATTACCAAATGTTGATAAAGGAATGGGGGGGGGGGGGGCTAAACAAAAACAAGAAGGAAACAAACAAAATCAAGCCGCATCCAATATGAAATGTACAGCTTGCAGATCTATCAATTCTAAATCCTTATACACACGATCGGATTTCCATCTGACAAATCCGTGGAATTTTGTGCTAAGGGCGTTGGCCGTGAACTTGTTCTGCATACAGACGCAGGAATTTTTCAGCCAACATACACAAAACTACGTGTTTTTTCTGCTCTTTAGCACCACCCTTTGGGCAACTTCTGCTAATGCCGTCTTATGCATTGGTTCGGAGCAAGCGTGTTTGTACTTTGGATTTTAGGCCGACCGACTTGTGTACACACGATCGGATAATCCGACGGCACACATTTGTTGTCGGAAAATTTGAGAGCATGCAATCCCACATTTGTTGCCGGAAATTCCGACAATTGTCCGATGGAGCGTGCAAACATTCGGATTATCCGACAAAAACCTTGCATCACACATTTGTTGTCGGAAAATCCTATTGTGTGTACGGGCCTTTAGGCTCCATTGACACCTTGATTTGAATTGCAGGCAGGATGCCATTACTTGTTAATGCCACCCCTATTGCAGTGTGATTTTACAGCAGCGAATGATGCAAAACCACAACGAGCTATGCTGTCCCCCAAAAGAAGCTTGTGCTCCCTTTTGCGCAACAAGCTTTGTGCGTTGCAATTTATCACACAACAACCACTATTCAGGATTCAAGTCGCCTACTCCTAGGTGTGAATGGAGCCTTAAGAAGCTGTGTACACAATGCAACCTTCCACAAGCCAAGATCCAGTGACTATCCCCAAGACTACATTAGAGCCGGTGCCAATTGTAGCGGCAGTACTATATGCAGCTCTCAGCAGGTAGACGCGGCAGCCAGTGTTCTATCGAATAGTGCCCGGGACGAACTGTGCATGCGCCGTACGCAACAGCACAGTTTACAATCAGCGGTTGTGTCGGGGAGATGGTGCCTGCGCACAATAGCCGACTAAAGACATTTGTCAGTCAGATTTGGCATCGCGATGCCAAGGCAAGTTCATGTAGGTGAGGGGCGAATTTTTACATGATGGGCAGTAGGGGTGCCAAAATCAAATCGGTGCATTGCGATTCGGGTGTTCCCCATCCGATTGATTCCAATGCATGCGACCGGTAAAAATCGAATATTGGGATGATGCCCGCAGCTGCAGGCATCATCCTGGTACCGTTTTTAGAGAGGGCGGTCAGCTTTCCAGTGATAACCGATGTGGCTAAAAGCACAGCGGAGGCAAGTATGACGTGTTTGTTATTTTAAATAAAAAAAGGAGAGAAGAAAGAAGGCTTACAATCACTTTAATGGCTGGAGGAACTGTCAACAGGGGCCCAGAAGTGACATCATACATATTGCTTTCAGGTCAGGAACAAGATGGGGAGCAGAGCCCATGTGTGTCCGTTCTCCTTCCTCTCCTCTGCCCTGCAGTGCCCACTATGCCAGTCCTGGGCCCACAGATGGACAAGCCTGTGATACATAGGGGGGAGATGGGGGGTGCACTTTACCCCCTGCAGCATGGGTATATGTAGAAAAAAAAATTAACTGCCCAGTGCGCCGGAACTGCATGTCCCGGGCATCGGGCGATACAAATTTTGTGTCCTTGCAGCAACGATGGGCTAACAAAAGCCCAGGTGCCAGGATGAAATTTCTAGTCACCGTGGTTGAGCCCTGTGGTATGTTATTTATCCAAAAGCAACATGCCAAAATGTTTAAAAGTGCCATGCCTCACTGTCACTTAATAGCTAAAAAAGGGAGGTAGGTAGGTACGTAGAGGACACATCATTGCCACCCCCCCCCCCCCCCATATTTTGCAGACTATGAAAAAAAAAAAAAAAAAAAAAAAACACACACACACACAACACAAAACAGTTGTTTAACCTATTTTGTACTGTCATAGGTCTTTAAAATGCTGGATTGGTGGACACTTCTTTCTACAGTACTGTTTATAAACGTTGCTGCAGAAAGTGCCCGTTCCACCCGTTTCAGACTGAGAAGTGAGCGGTCCAAGCCATTGTTATAGCATTATGTGCACCAAATTTATTTATACATAGATCCCTTCCAGCAGGAGAGGGAACAACTCTGAAAGTCAGGAAAGTTAGAGAAAAGACATAAGTCCATATCTGTATACTTGTATTGGCACAGTGCCTATGTAAGGCCATATCTGTATACTTGTATTGGCACAGTGCCTATGTAAGGCCATATCTGTATACTTGTATTGGCACAGTGCCTATGTAAGGCCATATCTGTATACTTGTATTGGCACAGTGCCTATGTAAGGCCATATCTGTATACTTGTATTGGCACAGTACCTATGTAAGGCCATATCTGTATACTTGTATTGGCACAGTGCCTATGTAAGGCCATATCTGTATACTTGTATTGGCACAGTGCCTATGTAAGGCCATATCTGTATACTTGTATTGGCACAGTGCCTATGTAAGGCCATATCTGTATACCTGTATTGGCACAGTGCCTATGTAAGGCCATATCTGTATACTTGTATTGGCACAGTGCCTATGTAAGGCCATATCTGTATACTTGTATTGGCACAGTGCCTATGTAAGGCCATATCTGTATACTTGTATTGGCACAGTGCCTATGTAAGGCCATATCTGTATACCTGTATTGGCACAGTGCCTATGTAAGGCCATATCTGTATACCTGTATTGGCACAGTGCCTATGTAAGGCCATATCTGTATACCTGTATTGGCACAGTACCTATGTAAGGCCATATCTGTATACCTGTATTGGCACAGTACCTATGTAAGGCCATATCTGTATACCTGTATTGGCACAGTGCCTATGTAAGGCCATATCTGTATACCTGTATTGGCACAGTGCCTATGTAAGGCCATATCTGTATACTTGTATTGGCACAGTACCTATGTAAGGCCATATCTGTATACTTGTATTGGCACAGTACCTATGTAAGGCCATATCTGTATACTTGTATTGGCACAGTACCTATGTAAGGCCATATCTGTATACCTGTATTGGCACAGTGCCTATGTAAGGCCATATCTGTATACCTGTATTGGCACAGTACCTATGTAAGGCCATATCTGTATACTTGTATTGGCACAGTACCTATGTAAGGCCATATCTGTATACTTGTATTGGCACAGTACCTATGTAAGGCCATATCTGTATACTTGTATTGGCACAGTGCCTATGTAAGGCCATATCTGTATACTTGTATTGGCACAGTGCCTATGTAAGGCCATATCTGTATACTTGTATTGGCACAGTGCCTATGTAAGGCCATATCTGTATACTTGCACAGTGACTATGTAAGTCAGCACAACAATCAGGGAACTAGCATTTCAGAAGGTACAGGAAAAAAATACCCATCTCTGTGTTTATTTTATTTTCATGAAAAGCTTCCATGTCAAATGCATTTGTTATGGTGATACTTCCTTATATTTTGTTACAAGTTCATTTACCATAATTTCTACCAACAGTTCGTTCTCTGTGATCCTGGCAATCACAGCACAACACACTAAAGGGGTGTGTGTGGGGGGGGGGGACGCACACTAAAGGGGTGTGTGTGGGGGGGGGGACGCACACTAAAGGGGTGTGTGTGTGGGGGGGGGGACACACTGAAGGGGTGTGTGTGGGGACACACTGAAGGGGTGTGTGTGGGGACACACTGAAGGGCTGTGTGTGTGGGGGGGGGGACACACTGAAGGGGTGTGTGTGGGGGGGGGGGGACACACTGAAGGGGTGTGTGTGGGGGGGGGGGGACACACTGAAGGGGTGTGTGTGAAGGGGGGGGGGGGGGGACACACTGAAGGGGTGTGTGTGGGGGGGGGGACACACTGAAGGGGTGTGTGTGGGGGGGGGACACACACTGAAGGGGTGTGTGTGTGGGGGGGGGGACACACACTGAAGGGGTGTGTGTGGGGACACACACACTGAAGGGGTGTGTGTGGGGACACACACACTGAAGGGGTGTGTGTGGGGACACACACACTGAAGGGGTGTGTGTGGGGACACACACACTGAAGGGGTGTGTGTGGGGGGGGGAACACACTGAAGGGGTGTGTGTGGGGGGGGGAACACACTGAAGGGGTGTGTGTGGGGGGGGGGGGGGAACACACTGAAGGGGTGTGTGTGGGGGGGAACACACACTGAAGGGGTGTGTGTGGGGGGGGAACACACACTGAAGGGGGTGTGTGTGGGGGGGGGACACACACTGAAGGGGTGTGTGGGGGGGGACACACTGAAGGGGTGTGTGGGGGGGGACACACTGAAGGGGTGTGTGGGGGGGGACACACTGAAGGGGTGTGTGTGGGGGGGGACACACTGAAGGGGTGTGTGTGGGGGGGGGACACACTGAAGGGGTGTGTGGGGGGGGGGACACACTGAAGGGGTGTGTGGGGGGGGACACACTGAAGGGGTGTGTGTGTGGGGGGGACACTGAAGGGGTGTGTGGGGGGGGGGGACACTGAAGGGGTGTGTGGGGGGGGGGGGACACTGAAGGGGGTGTGTGGGGGGGGGGGACACTGAAGGGGGTGTGTGTGGGGGGGACACTGAAGGGGTGTGTGGGGGGGACACACACTGAAGGGGTGTGTGGGGGGGACACACACTGAAGGGGTGTGTGGGGGGGGACACACACTGAAGGGGGTGTGTGGGGGGGGACACACACTGAAGGGGTGTGTGGGGGGGACACACACTGAAGGGGTGTGTGGGGGGGGACACACACTGAAGGGGTGTGTGTGTGGGGGGGGGACACTGAAGGGGTGTGTGTGTGTGTGGGGGGGGGGGGGGGACACACTGAATGGGGTTGTGTGGGGGGGACACACACTGAAGGGGTGTGTGGGGGGGACACACACTGAAGGGGTGTGTGTGTGTGTGTGGGGGGGGGGACACACTGAAGGGGTGTGTGTGTGTGTGGGGGGGGGGGGGACACACTGAAGGGGTGTGTGTGGGGGGGGGGAAGTTCTCCTGATGAAGTCCCAGCACTACACACCAGGCTGAGGCTGCAGTTCTCTTTAGTCAGTCTGTAGTCTCTCCCTGGGGCTGAGCCCGCACACTGTGTCCATGTCCCTGGAATATGGGGCCCCGCTGACACCTATCAGGAGGGGAGCAGCGCTGGTCACGTGACACTGACTATTGCTACAGAACTCCTCCAGGCCCCCCCTCGCCACAATGCACTGTATAAGCCCCCCACCTCCTCCTCCTCTCCCCTACACCTACCTGATCGGCGCCAGGAGAGGTGGCTCAGGCGCTGCTCTGCGGGACTTCCCGCTCCATCTCTCTCCACTCCGAGCTGTCACCGCTGCGGCTGTTTACCGATCAGCTGAGCAACAAGACAGCAGTGACGTCAGCACGACCTCCGACCCCGGCCCTGTGTGTATGTGCGAGCTAGGGGGCGGGGACACACCATAGAGTGCTCGGCGTTAGGAGAGATGGGACAGAGGAGGGAGCATAGAGAAGAGGGAAGGCGGCTAGATAGAAGTCATAGGCGGTAGACGCTTGGAGTGCTGATGTGGATGAGTTCCTGAGCGTTACTGTTGTTTTATTATTATTATTATATAATGGTAACAGCAAAAAATTGACAATAAAATATATCCGAATATTATTATTAAACATAATAAAACAAAATTCACACAATTTCTAAAATCTCATATAATCTTTATTGTACTAAAGTTACATATTCAGGTTGAAAAAAGACACAAGTCCATCTAGGTACTGACATTTATAGATAACGTTGATCCAGGGAAAATCCGATTGCCTCTCGGGGGATCAGGAAGGATTTTTCTCCCATGCTGTTGAAAATCGGAGCATCCTCTGCTGGGTTTTCACCTTCCTCTGAATCAGCTTTGGGTGAATGATTATGTATATGGGATTGTATGATTTTTTTTTAGGTGCGTGCGCTGCACTGCGAGGGTACCGATGTTCGTGGCTGGAGGTCGCTATAGCTGCCGGCACCATGTGCAGTCGCGGGCGCGAGAGGCAGAACAGGGACGTTTGTGGGTAAACACAAACACGTCCCAGTTCTGTTAGGAGAGGAGAGAGAGATTGTGAGTTCCGTCTAGCTGGAAACCACGATCTGTCATCTCCTATAGTTAGTCCCACCCCCTATAGTTAGAACACACACTAGGGAACACAGTTAAAGGGTTTGTAAGGGATTTTTTTTTTGTATCTTAATAGCTTCCTTTACCGTAATGCAGTGCTGTTTTCATGTCCTCATTGTTCGTTTTTTGCTCTCAAGTTGCTGTAATTCTTCTCTGATCTCCACACTTCCTGGTTGTCTGTTTCCTTATAACCACAGTCCTGGGAGCTTTCTCTCTGTGGTCACTAATCAAGGAGGTGTGATTACTGTGTGTCTAAAACCCCTCAGAACCCATCAGTTTTGTTTTCCAAACCATCACTGCCCTGTATTGGCTCTGTGGCTCTGTACGTCACAGAAGCAGGAAACAGCATGCAAAAACAAAACTAGAACCTACAGTACATTATATGATTGATTTTTATCTATTTTAATCGTTTTTTAAAGGAATCAGTTAACTATTATGTCTCTATACCCTGTAAACAGTAATTTCAGCAATTAAAGGGACACTAAAGTCAGTTTTTTTTTTTTTTTAAATAACAAACATGTGATACTTACCTCCACTGTGCAGTTCGTTTTGCACAGAGTGGCCCGGAAAGCCGTCTTCTGGGGTCCCTCGGCGGCTGTCTGGGCTCCTCCTCGCAAAAGCTTTCCATCTTCATGCGAGGGCGCTCGCATGGAGGAAAGCTTTTGCGAGCGCGCTCCCGTGATACAGCGGCGGCCATAGCCGCCGACTGTATCACTCGGCTCCGCCCCCGGCGCGCCGTGTCATCCACTCTGATTGACAGCAGCGCTAGCCAATGGCTGCGCTGCTATCAATCCGCCCAGCCTAGCCAATCAACGGCCAGGCTGGGAACCGAAGAGGACGACGTGGACGCGCCCGGGAGATTCGAACGGTCAGGTAAGTACAACGGGGGCTCGGGGGGGGCCGGTGCTGTGAGATTTTTTTTACCTTAATGCATAGGATGCATTAAGGTAAAAAAACGTGTACCTTTACAACCCCTTTAAGGTAAAAAAACTTTTACCTTTACAACCCCTTTAATAGCGCCCTGGTGTTAAGCCCTTCCCTGCCAGTGACATTTACACAGTAATCCGTGCATTTTTATAGCATAGATCACTGTATAAATGTCAATGGTCCAAAAAAATGTATCAAAAGGGTCCAATCTGTCAGCCATAATGTTGCAGTCCCGATACAAATCGCAGATCGCCGTCCTTACTAGTAAAAAAAAAAATAATAATAATAAAAATGCTATAAATCTATCCCCTATTTTGTAGATGCTATACATTTGGTGCAAACCAGTCTATATACGTTCATTGCGATATTTTTTACCAGAAATATGTAGAAGAAAACATATCGGCCTAAATTGAGGAAAGAATTTGTTTTTTTAAATTGTCGGTCTATTGTTGTTTAGAGCGCAAAAAATAAAAATCGCACAGATGATCAAATACCACCAAAAGAAAGCTCTATTTGTGGGAAAAAAAGGACATTGATTTTGTTTGAATACATTGTCAGTTAAGTTTACGCAGTGCCGTACTGCAAAAAATGGCCTGGTCATTGAGCAATCAAATTTTCCGGGGCTGAAGTGGTTAAAAAAAAAAAAAAAGTGTAAGACCCAAATACAGGAGTACTAAGGCTACAACAAAATGTCTTCCGAATTGAGGACACAACTTTCCGCTGATCAATTCGTCCTACCACGCCGATGACGTCTCCTCCAGGCAGTTTCTGAAGCTCCGCCCAGCAACAACAGCCCGGACCCGGATGTGAAAAAAACACAAGCCCATAGTGCAATCATGGGGGTTAGCGGCGTCTACGTCAGGACGTGGAATGTTCCATTATTCGTTCTTTGACACAGGGGGTTCCTCTGTGCTCGGCTGTCAATTCTTTTATCCATAACAAACTAGGGGTTCACTCTAGAACATATTCGAGATGGCTACGTTCGGAATAAAGAGTAATAGGCCGGAGATACGTGTGTGAGGGGATACATTTAGTGAAGACGTGCTGATTTCTGTAAGGCTCTCCCCCTATGAGGCACAATGTCGTGGTCCCGGTAAAACAGGTCAATGTTGATCTCCGTTAAAAACAAAAACAAGCGCCGGTGAAAGAAGAGCGGAGCCGGTGGGGCCTCGCCTGTTGCTGAGGAAGGAATAGACGGCTGCAGAGTGTTGCCTGTCCGGGTTGTGTTGGCGGGGCTCGGGCCGGCCGTGTGTGAGGAAGAGGAGGCCGCTCCCTCCGCCGGGGACATGGAGCAATGCGTGACGGTGGAGCGGGAGCTGGACAAGGTGCTGCAGAAGTTCTCCGGCTATGGACAGCACTGCGAGCGGAGCCTGGAAGAGCTCATCGACTACACGGGCGGCCTCCGGAGGGAGATCATGCAGGCCTCGGGTAAGAGAGGGCCGGGGGAATACCGATCACTAATAGCCCCTCATCCCTGTCAATGTCCCCTCTATCCTCATTAGCTATTGACCCCCCCGCCGCCGTCCTTTCCATTTCGTCGCCCGCCGCCGTCCTTTCCATTTCGTCGCCCGCCGCCGTCCTTTCCATTTCGTCGCCCGCCGCCGTCCTTTCCATTTCGTCGCCCGCCGCCGTCCTTTCCATTTCGTCGCCCGCCGCCGTCCTTTCCATTTCGTCGCCCGCCGCCGTCCTTTCCATTTCGTCGCCCGCCGCCGTCCTTTCCATTTCGTCGCCCGCCGCCGTCCTTTCTATTTTTTTTGTTGTCCGTTTATTCCCCCCTCCCCGCCGGCGTCTTTCCGTTATTCCCCCCCTCTCCCCGCCGGCGTCTTTCCGTTATTCCCCCCCTCTCCCCGCCGGCGTCTTTCCGTTATTCCCCCCTCTCCCCGCCGGCGTCTTTCCGTTATTCCCCCCTCTCCCCGCCGGCGTCTTTCCGTTATTCCCCCCCCTCTCCCCGCCGGCGTCTTTCCGTTATTCCCCCCCTCTCCCCGCCGGCGTTCTTTCCGTTTATTCCCCCCCCTCTCCCCGCCGGCGTCTTTCCGTTATTCCCCCCCCTCTCCCCGCCGGCGTCTTTCCGTTATTCCCCCTCCCCCCCGTCTTTCTCCCCGCCGGCGTCTTTCCGTTATTCCCCCCCCTCTCCCCGCCGCGCGCCGGCGTCTTTCCGTTTTTCCCCCCCTCTCCCCGCCGGCGTCTTTCCGTTTTTCCCCCCCTCTCCCCGCCGGCGTCTTTCCGTTATTCCCCCCCTCTCCCCGCCGGCGTCTTTCCGTTATTCCCCCCCCTCTCCCCGCCGGCGTCTTTCCGTTATTCCCCCCCCTCTCCCCGCCGGTGTCTTTCCGTTATTCCCCCCCCTCTCCCCGCCGGCGTCTTTCCGTTATTCCCCCCCCCTCTCCCCGCCGGCGTCTTTCCGTTATTCCCCCCCCCTCTCCCCGCCGGCGTCTTTCCGTTATTCCCCCCCCTCTCCCCGCCGGCGTCTTTCCGTTATTCCCCCCCTCTCCCCGCCGGCGTCTTTCCGTTATTCCCCCCCTCCCTCCCCGCCGGCGTCTTTCCGTTATTCCCCCCCCTCTCCCCGCCGGCGTCTTTCCGTTATTCCCCCCCCTCTCCCCGCCGGCGTCTTTTCCGTTATTCCCCCCCCTCTCCCCGCCGGCGTCTTTCCGTTATTCCCCCCCCTCTCTCCCCGCCGGCGTCTTTCCGTTATTCCCCCCCCCTCTCCCCGCCGGCGTCTTTCCGTTATTCCCCCCCTCTCCCCGCCGGCGTCTTTCCGTTATTCCCCCCCCTCTCCCCGCCGGCGTCTTTCCGTTATTCCCCCTCTCCCCGCCGGCGTCTTTCCGTTATTCCCCCTTCCCCCCCTCTCCCCGCCGGCGTCTTTCCGTTATTCCCCCCTCTCCCCGCCGGCGTCTTTCCGTTATTCCCCCCTCTCCCCGCCGGCGTCTTTCCGTTATTCCCCCCTCTCCCCGCCGGCGTCCTTCCATTTTTCGGTGTCTGTTTATTCCCCTCCCTGTCGTTGTCCTTCCAATTTTTTTTTTTTTTTTTTCGCTTTTCCCCCTCCCCGCCGCCGTCTTTCCATTTTGTCGCCCGCCGCCGTCCTTTCATTTTTTTTGTTGTCCGTTATTTCCCCTCCCCGCCGGGGTTCCATTACATCACCCGTCCCCCGCCGGCGTCCTTCCATTTTTTATTTATTTTTGTCCGTTATTCCCCCCTCTCCCCGCTGTCGTCCTTCCATTTCTTCGCCTGTCCCCCGCCGTCGTCCTTCCATTTCTTTGGTGCCCGTTATTCCCCTCTCCCCGCCGGCGTCCTTCCATTTCTTCGTCTGTCCCCCGCCGTCGTCCTTCCATTTTTCGTTGTCCGTTATTCCCCCCGTTGTCGTCCTTCCTTTTTCGTCGTCCGTCCCCTGCCGTTGTTGTTTGCCCCCAGTCCCTATCGTCTGTTCTCCAACCATCGTCTGTCTTTCCTTCTTCGTTGTCCGTTCCCCAGCCGTCGTCGGTCCCTGTCATCGTCTGTCCCCCGCCGTCGTCCTACCTTTTGGTTGTCCATCCCCTGCTGTCTTTCCTTTATCGTCGCCTGTCCCTGTCATCCGTCCGTGTCGTTGTCCTTGTCCCCACACTGTCCGCTCTTACTCTTCCTGCCATAATCCGCGCTGTCTGTTACGACCCCCACTGATGTCTGTCCCTGCCCCCGTTATTTGCGCTGTCCCTGAAATTTATAACCTATATATATATATTTTTTTTTTTTTCCACACAAATGGATTTCCTTTATTTGATCACCACTGGGTTTTTTATTTTTATTATGGAATTGAGAAAGGACCCAAATATTTTTTTAATAAACAAAACACATGTTCTACTTTCTGTTATAAAACATATCATCCAATAATAATATTATTATTATTATTATTATTATTATTATTTTTTTTATTACATTTCTTTGTTTAGACTAAAATGTATTCTGATATCATTTCTTTTGGTAAAAATGAAAATAAGAACATATAATGGCAGGGGGCAGGGTAGACAGTGTGAATAATGGCTTGGCTCAGGGCAGACGACGCAAATAATGGCAGGAAGTAGGAGCGGACAGGGATGTACAGCATTGATAACGGCAGGGTGGGGGGGACAAGGGCGGCCAGCATGGACAACGGCCGGAGGGGGGGGGGGGGGGGCAAGGTCAGACAGTGCAGGTGGGGGGCAACAGGAATGGGCTGTCCGTCCTGAGTCAGGTCAATATCCACCCTGCTATCATCAACAAAGTAGAAATGTTTTATATTTCAGTCCCTTTTTCAATTCTAATATAAAAAGAAAAATCCCAGTGGTGATCAAATACCACTAAAAACAACTATTTGTATGGAAAAATAAGATAAAAATTTGAATACAGTGTTGCATGACCGTGCAGTGCTAAATAGCAACAAATAGCCTGGTCATAAGGGGTGTAAAACCTTCTGGCGGTCACATAGTTAAAACAGTTTAAAAAACACAACCAAAGAAAAAAAAAAAGCTTTAGAGACCTAATGCAAGTTCATACACTAATTTTAGAAGGCCTATTGTTACTCTAGGGGGGAGTGTAAATATTTCCTGGTGACAAAACCTTATGAACTCTACGTTGTATGTGAGACGTTCATTGTTTCTATCCCAGTACGTCTCCCAACAGCTGGTAATAGACCACAGAACAATGACTTGGCCTCTTGGAATCAATCTTTTCATCACCATGTTATTTCCTTTTTCGGTTGCTTCTAATATTGGACTATTCTAATAAGTATCAGGCAGAAACCAACTTTTTTTTTTTTTTTTAACTATACATTTTTATTATATCAAATAAGATAGTACAGTCGCATAACAAATGCAGGCAGAAACCAACTTTTAGAAAAGTACAAATCCTGAGCTACGTCAGCAAGAGGTAATCTTATCTGCGAGCTTCTAGAGATCTACAAGTTCAGGTACAGTCTGATAACAACCCTCACCTTCTGCTCCAAGCCAGTGCTCTAAACTCACTACACAGTCCAATATGGGCACCTTAAAGCGGAGGTCCACACAAAAAGTGAACCTTCGCTTTTCGGAACCCTTCGGTGTCACATTTGGCATCTTTCGGAGGGGGATATAATATAGGTATCTGTACCTACTTCCGGGTATAGCTAGCCACAGAATCTGTGGCTATCTACGCCAAACCCTAACCCCCCCCCCCCCCCCCCTTGTACCCTAAGGCTCAGGTTACACTGCTGCGATGGCAAAGTTGTATGACTTTGCCCTGCGACTTCCTTTTGACTTGATCGAACTTGGATGCTTTTTAGGAGCCTGTGCAAGGGCTGACGTTGCACCCAAGTCAAACCAAAGTAGTGCAGGGACCTTTTCTAAAGTCAAAACAATATATTTTTTTAGCACGATTCTCCCTTCACTAATTAGAAATGCTTTCATTTAAAAAAAAAAAAAAAAAAAAATCCAGCATGACCAATTACTGAAATTTGATGGTCGCGCAAAAATCATCCATTGCTGTGGCCCTACTAATGGTCGAAAAAAAATTGTTCGGAAATTCATCACGTGTATTGCTGGCCTTACTGGCAGATCACCAGGTGAAGGGAAAAAAAAGAACACTAATGCAGACAACACATATAAGAATTAGTAAGCAACCATTTAACCACTTAAGCCCCGGACCAATATGCTGCTAAATGCCCAGAGGCGTTTTTACAATTCGGCACTGCGTCGCTTTAACAGACAATTGCGCGGTCCTGTAACGTGGCTCCCAAACAAAATTTGCGTCCTTTTCTTCCCATAAATAGAGCTTTCTTTTGATGGTATTTGATTGCCTCTGCGATTTTTATTTTTTGCGCTATAAACAAAAAGAGTGAAATTTTTGAAAAAAAAACAATATTTTTTACTTTTTGTTATAAGAAAAATTGAATAAACTAAATTTTAGTCAAACATTTAGACCAAAATGTATTCAGCCACATGTCTTTAGTAAGAAAAAAATTGCAATAAAAAAAAAAAAACGATCGCTTAGTGACGCTGGCAATAGGGGGTTGAAAGGGTTAACTAGGGCGGTGATCAAGGGGTTAAAACTTTATTGGGGGGGGGCTACCCTGGACCTAACACTAACTGCCTGTCACACTGACACCAAATGCAGTGATCAGTAAATATATGATCACTGTGACAGGGAGCTGGGGGGGGGGGGGGGATCGGGGGATCGGAAGGGGTTAAATGTGCCTATGTGTGTGATGTCAGTGTAGTGTTGGTGCTGTGATGTCTTCTCTCCTCACGTCGGATTGAAAATACCGCCGAGAGGAGAGCTGACATCACTTCCTCTGCCTGTGTTTGCATTATACAGGCAGAGGAAGTGACACGGCGGAGGCTTAGGGGATTCGCTGGGAGCTTTCACGAGGGGGCGAACAAAAACGAACAGCTGCCCCCTCATCCTGGATCGCTCCCGCAGGTAAGACGCCTGCTGCATGTGGGGGGGGGGGGGTCTCGATCGGACCCCTGACCCGCAAGAAGGCAGTGACGTACATGTACGCCCATCTGCCTGTACGTGCCATTCTGTGGACGTACATATACATGCGGCGGGCATTAAGCGGTTAATAGCTGTTGGGTTTAATACTGCTTTATTACTGCAGAGGCAACTACAGGATGCGATTTGTGATGTATTATGTTGCATGTTCTTAGATTGTAAGCTTCCAGGAGCAGGGCCCTCCCAATCCTCTTGTATTGAACTGTTAGAGCTGCGAAAACTGTTGGTGCTATACAGTGCCTTGAAAAAAGTATTCATACCCCTTGAAAGTTTACATATTTTGTCATGTTGCGACCAAAAATTTTAATTTATTTTATTGGAATTTTATGTGATGGACCAACACAAAGTGACACATAATTGTAAAGTGCAAGGAAAATAAGTGTTTTTCACAAAATTGTGGCGTACATTTGTATTCGGCCCCCTTTACTCTGATACCCCTAACTAAAATCTAGTGGAACCAATTGCCTTTAGAAGTCACTTGATTAGTAAATGGAGTCCACCTGTGTGTAATTGTAATCTCTGTATAAATACAGTTCTGTGAAGCCCTCAGAGGTTTGTTAGAGAACCTTGGTAAACAAATGGCACCATGAAGACCAAGGAACGTGCCAGACAGTTTAGGGATAAAGTTGTGCAAAAGTTAAGGCCGGAATCACACTAGTGCGGTGCGAATTTCAGCACTGTAATCTCTGCAGATAGATAAGGGAAGTGTTCAGCATATACATTGCCTTTTCGCTGCGAATTTGGAGACCTGGGAGAAGTTCCGGGTGAGAGGAGAGTGGGGGAGAAGTGTATTGAGCTGAATGACAGAAATTCCTGAAGAGAAATGAACACATCTGCAAATCAGCTGCGTACCCATAGAAGATAATGGGACTGAATTCGCACCTGAGCTGCACCGCAAGGCATAAAATCCGCACACGTTTTTTCTGCAATGCGCAGTGCGAATGCATCGCACATATGTGAACCAGCCTCATTGAAAACAATGTATTTAGAAATGTTCTGCGTATTAGATGTGGTTTAAGTTGCAACCAATTCGCATAGGTGTGAATCCGGCCTCAAACCAAGGTTGGGTTCTAAAAAAAAAAATGAAATAAAATGTATCGCAAGCTTTGAACATCTCATAGAGCACTGTTCAATCCATCATCCGGAAATGGAAAGAATATGGCACAACTGCAAACCTACCAAGACATGGCCGTCCACCTAAACTGACAGGCCAGGCAAGGAGAGCATTAATAAGAGAAGCAGCTGCCAGGGGGCCAATGGTAACTCTGGAGGAGCTGCAGAGAGCCACAGCTCAGGTGGGAGAATCTGTCCACAGGACAACTATTAGTCGTGCGCTCCACAAATCTGACATTTATGGATGAGTGGCGAGAAGAAAGCCATTGTTGAAAGAAAGCCATAAGAAGTCCAGTTTGTGAGAAGCTATGTGGGGGACACCGCAAACATGTAGACGAAGGATCTCTAGTGAGATGAGACCAAAATTGAACCTTTTGACCAAAAAGCAAAACGCTGAACACACCATCCCCAGCGTGAAACATGACGGTGGCAGTATCATGTTGTGGGGATGCTTTACTTAAGCAGGGACAGGGAAGCTGGTCAGAGTTGATGGGGAAGATGGATGGAGCCAAATACAGGGCAATCTTAGAAGAAAACCTGTTGGAGTCTGCAAAAGACTTGAGACTGGGGCAGAGGTTTACCTTCCAGCAGGACAACAACCCTAAACATACAGCCAGAGCTACAATGGAATGGTTTCGATAAAAGCATATTCATGTGTTAGAATGGCCCAGTCAAAGTCCAGACCTAAGGCTACTTTCACACTGAGGCAGTTGGCGGAAGGGGTTAAAAGCGCCTGTGTTGCGGCACTTCTGAGGCGCTGCCCATTCATTCCAATGGGTAGGGGTGGTGTAGGAGCGCTGTGTACAGAGCTCCTACACCACCCCAAAGATGCTGCTTGCAGGGCTTTTTTTTTTATCCCATTCCGCAAGCACACTGCCCCAGTATGAAAGCTCTCAGGCTTTCATACTGGGGAGGCATGAGAGGCAGTTTACCGACACAATTTTTAGCGCTAAAATGCCTGAAAACTGTGTGAAAGGGGTCTAAATCCAAATGAGAAGACTTAAATTGCTGTTCACAGAACTCTCCATCCAATATGACAGAGCTTAACCACTTAAGACCCGGACCAATACGCTGGCAAATGACCCAAGGGGTTTTTGCGATTCAGCACTGCGTCGCTTTAACAGACAATTGCGCGGTCGTGCGACGTGGCTCCCAAACAAAATTCGCGTCCTTTTTTTCCCACAAATAGAGCTTTCTTTTTGGTGGTATTTGATCGCGATTTTTATTTTTTGCGCTATATACAAAAATAGAGCGACATTTTTGAAAAAAAAACAATATTTTTTACTTTTTGTTATAATAAAAAAACAATAAACTAAATTTTAGTCAAACATTTAGGCCAAAATTTATTTAGCCACATGTCTTTAGTAAAAAAAAAATCGCATTAAAAAAAAATTAGCTACCTAGCGGGAACAGCGACACTAATACAGCGATCAGAAAAATGATCGCTTAGTGACGCTGGCAATAGGGAGTGAAAGGGTTAACTAGGGCAGTGATCAAGGGGTTAAAACTTTATTGGGGGGGGTGGGGGGGCTACCCTGACACTAACACTGACTGACTGTCACACTGTCTGTCACACTGACACTAAATACAGTAATCATACATGTATGATTACTGCATTCAGTGACACTGTGACAGGGGGGAGGGGGGGGGGCGATCGCGGGGGTTAAATGTGTTTGTGTGTAAGTGTGCTGTTTGGTGCAGGACTTACTTGGTGTGTTGTGATCTCTCCTCAGCGGCGCTTGAAACAAACGCCGAGGGAGAGATCACGTTGCTTCCTCCTTCCTGTGTTTACACAGGAGGAGGAAGTGACAGGGCGGGCGGGCGCGCGCATTGGCTGGGAGCGATCCGGAGGGGGCGGATGAAAACGGATAGCCGCCCCCACTTGTCGGATCGCTCCTGCAGCCGCGCGGACCGCCGCATGTACGGGGGGGGGTCCGACCGAACCCCCGATCAACCCCCCCCCCCCCCCCCCCCCAAGGCACCAACGTATATATACGTTGATGTGCCTGTCGGTGCCATTCTGCCGACGTAAATGTACATGCGGCGGTCCTTAAGTGGTTAAAGTGGATGTAAACCCGAATTTTTATTTATTTTCACAATGCAGGGTATAAGATCATCCGTGCCCAGTCTTGGATACATGGTAAGGATACATGCACGAGGCATCTATATCCTTATAGATCAGCACTATGGCAGTAGTTTAGAAAGGATGTGAGTGAGTTTACATCCACTTTAAGCTATTTTACAAAGAAGAATGGGCAAAAATTAGGGTTGTCCCGATACCACTTTTTTAGGACCGAGTACAAGTACCGATACTTTTTTTTTCATGTACTCGCCGATGCCGAATAGCGATACTTTTTTTAAATGTCATTTGACAGTTTTCAAACCACAATACAGACTAAGGATATTTTCTTTAGAATTATGAAGAACTCTAACTCAAGACATTATAAAAGAATAAAAATAAGTAAAAATGAATAAAAAAAAATTATTTTCTTGTCACGCAGTAGTAAAAAACTCAAAGAATTTTCACAGAACATGTTAATAAATACAAAAAAAGTATTCTATTTAGGTATCGGGAGCATTTGCGCGAGTACAAGTACTCCCGCAAATACTCGGTATCGGTCCCGATACTAGTATCGGTATCTGGACAACCCTAGCAAAAATGTCACTCTCTAGATGTGCAAAGCTGGTAGAGACATCCCCAAAGAGACTTACAGCTGTAATTGCAGTGAAATGTGGTTCTACAAAGTATTGACTCAGGGGGGCTGAATACAAATACACGCCACACTTTGGTTTTCAATTTTTTTTTTTTTTTTTTTTTATAATTTTCCCTCCACTTCACAATTATGTGCCACTTTGTGCAGGTATAGCTTTGTAAAACATTACAAATGTCTATACTGTGTAAATTCCAGTAATACTGTGTCTCTCCCTGCTCTGCACATGCTCAGTTGCTCTCCTCCATTTTTAGACACTGCTGAGTTTGTAGAGGCCAATCTGCTGACAACCTTAAAGCGGAGTTTAAACCCTCCTATCCTTTACAGCCAAGAAAGCTGCTCCTATTTGAGCTTCAATTGCCATGCGGCTCTACATGTGATCAGTTGTTTGATTGTTGGACAATTTTGGGACACAAGTAAATGTGACGGCAATCCCAGTGTTCCGGGAATGTAACTGTTTTCTGAAACTATTAAATGGATGGGTTTAGTTCCGATCTATAATTTACTGCTGCTCAGGGGCTCTGGGCTCCAGCAAAATGGCAGCCTCCAGAAAGAAGAAACAGGAAAAGTGCTGGAGGAATTTTCAGCACACACTAATTTAGGTAGAATCATTATTAATGTGGAATGTATGTTACTTGCTTTATTATTATATTCTTATTTTATTTTTTATTAACCAAGTTCCTTTTTAAACTTGTGTAGTGGACCTCGGAAGAGTGTTGCAATTTTCTACTACTCCTGTTTACTTCTCACAACTTTTTTCCCCTTGGCTCTGTAGATTTCCAATTCGACTCCGCCCCCCCAATTCAAATGTTTATAAAGTAGTATGTTGAAAATTGGGCGAAGTGCTGAAAAAGTAAAGGATTATTTTGCTGATCTATATACAAAGTGGTCATTGAACAGATCACAGAGCGGCTTCTCAGCTGAGTGCAGTGACAATCTTCTGCCTCCAGCAAATGGTTCCTATAATTAGATTGTACTGTTAAGTTGGGGGTTGGTTGGGGGGCCATGCAGTCAAGGGCTGGATGACAGGTGGCTCTGTACACTGTTATGGCAAATGGATGGTAGGGAGTATGTAGAAAAGCATGCAACATATGGGGGGAAAAACTGAAAATAAAGTGCAGAAATATGTTTGGGCATCTCGGATGTTCCTGACCCTGCTCGGCATTACTGCTCAAACAGACAGTATTTAGGTCTCATGCACTGGACGTTGTGTATAAAAAAAAAAAGCCAGTAGCGTTCCATGTCGAAAGCTGTAGAATCTTTGAGTTTTTCAGCATTTTTGCAGTTGTGTTTTTAAAGTTTTTTTTCTTAAGCTGTAGCGTTTCGCCTTTTTGTTATAAAATTATACTCCTACAAAAGCTTAATGTGCAGAATATCGTTTTTTCTTCTTGGGGGGTTTTTTTTTTTTTTTTTTAGCTTTTGCTTTTGTGAGGCTTCGGTGGAGCTTCAAACGAGTTTTGCCCTAGACTTCTCTGGAGACTTTGCAGCACCACTGAAGCTACATGGGGTGTAATTTTTGAAGCAAAATCGAAGCAGGATTAAACAGGACTTTCAGCTGTAACAGGAATAAAAAAGATTTTTTTTTTTTTTTAAGAAAGTAGAAAAATACAAACATTTTTACTTTCAATAAATTGTTATTGAGTTTATGGATAAGGTTACAGAAAGTACATAAGCGTCAAAAATTACAATAGCCCCAAGGGGCGACGCACACAATTTTACATACAAAGCAAACAAGATAATGAAAACAATAATAACCTATAATGGAGAGGTAATTCAAATATTATGACTGCCTGGAAAACAGTCTGATTGGGATATATTAGATCTCTCACAAATGTGGAGCCTCATTACCTTGTAGAAAAGGCTCGGACCCAAGGGCAATCCGGAACCCTCAGCACCCCTCTTGGGAACATGCTGCGCTAAGAGCAAGGTCCCCGACCCCGTCCCGATCCCATACTACCCTTACTGATATGAGTAAGAAAGATATATAATATTGTAAGGGTCATTATATAAACATTTTTAAAGTGCCCTTGTGTTCGAAGAAGCGAATGCATACGTAGGTCGAGCCTGCATCTTTCAAACCACACATATGAGGTATCGCTACAAACGTTGCAGCAAAAGCAATAATTTTAGTGCTAGACTTTCCTTTGTAACTCTAAACAGGTAAACCTATTAATAAAAAAAAAAAGTGCTGCACAAATACCGTGCAAGATTAAAACCACCATTTTATTCCCTAGGATGTGTGTGTGTGTGTGTGTGTGTGTGTGTGTGTGTGTGTGTGTTTTTGAGTAATTTTTCGAGCAAAATAAAATGATTTTTACCTGTAGGAGAGAAGTGTCAGAATTGGCACGGTAGGCAAGTGGTTAATATTTAATGGTAGATTTACTGTTATTAAAGCCAAAAAGCCTGTTCACTTTGCAAGGGAACTTCCCAGAGCTTGGTCAATATAGCGAAATTCCGCTTTTTAAAGCATACACGTGCAAGGTAAAGGAAAATGTAAAAAAAACAACCTCCCCCCAAAAAATTGTATTTTTGCTTGCATGTTCAGAGCTTCACCTCATTTATTTAATTCTGGGGGGAAAATTACTTGCAAATTGTTTTTTCGCATTCTAATTATCAGCCTATTTGCCTTTAGTAAATCAACCCCTTTTGGTTTTTATGATGATGTTCCTAAAGTGTTGGCACCTTCTTTCCTAGACCAAGATGGTGAATTATCAGGGACGTTATCGCTGGTGTTAACACAGTGTTGTAAGAGGATAAAGGACACTGTGCAGAAGCTGGCCTCTGACCACAAAGACATCCACAGCAGTGTGTCCAGGGTGGGGAAGGCCATTGATAAGGTATGTCTGTATTCTTTGTGCTTTTATCTCTCTGTGGTCTGTATTCCAGCCGAACAACATGTTTTGGTTAACTTTAAAGTGGTTGAACACCCTTCATAACCAATTTTGCCTACAGCTAAGCCTATAATAAGGCTTGGCTGTAGGTACCGTGAATATCTCCTAAACTTGCATAGTTTAGGAGATGTTCGCTGTATCCACATGTGGCGACATCATTGGCACACGTGCACTGAAGAAACGGTTAATTTGTGCTGTTTTCTTCAGATGCTGTGGCGTGACCAGCAGCTCCCGCACACCAGAGCCCACAAACCCGGATGTAATATTCCGGAGACATGTCCCCCGTTACAGCGGTGTACAGGTAACGCTACAACAGCTTAGTCCTAAGGTAAGTATTTCATAATGAGCTAGTATGGTTTTGTTTTTTGTTTCCTAGAGTTTACAACCACTTAAAGAGAAAGTAAACCCTCCTTAAAGCGGAGGTTCACCCTAAATATAGTCTTTCCCAAGTGAAATCCCCCACTTACTGTGTAATCTTTAATTTTTATTTCTTTCCCCCGCGGTGGATGGCGCCTCTATAGCCCGTCATGGCTTCCGAAAATAGCCGATTTAGGACTCGGGTATTTCCGGCGCAATGCGGCGCCTGCGCACAGACCTAGGAGCTGACTGCGCAGGCGCCGTATTTCTCCGAGTCCTATTTCGGCTTTTTTCGGAGGGCGTGGCGCGCCATAGGACTCGGAGAAATACGGCACCTGCGCAGTCAGCTCCTAGGTCTGTGCGCAGGCGCCGCATTGCGCCGGAAATACCAGAGTCCTAAATCGGGTATTTTCGGAAGCGGTGACGGGCTATACAGGCGCGATCCACCACGGGGGAAAGAAATAAAAATGAGATTACACAGTAAGTGGGGGATTTAAAAAAAAAAAAAACAGCATACTGGCACTGACGCCAGTATGCTCGATGCTCGATCACTCTGATGAGCTGCTGCACTACAGAAGGTTTATTACTGTAATGCAAACCTTGAGGGTTTACAACTTCTTTTAAGCCCTGGTTCACACTGGTGCGTTTTGAGATGCGATTTGGCATGTCAAATCGCATGTCAAAACGGCAGATTTTGCCTCAATTTGACGGCAATGGCACCGTCCTAATCGGTGCGACGCTGCATCTGCGGCATTGCACCGATTTCAAAAAGTAGTCTCTGTACTACTTTTTGCGATTTCAGCCTGCGATTTACATTGACATCTGTGCAGAAACCTGCACAGATGTCTCTGAAATCGCGGCTGAAATCGGGACTGCCGGGCGGGAGTGAAATCGTGCGAGTTCACCTGAACTCGCACTGCTTCACTCCCGCAGCCCAGTATGAACCTGGGCTAAAAGAGGTTGTAAACCCTTCCAGTGAAGTGACTGGCCTCAGGTGATGCACAGATTAAACAAATCCTCCTACATAAGTTGCACCCGTCACCCCCCCCCCCCCCCCCCCCGGAGTCTTTGCTTTGTTCCATGTTGTCCAGGTAGATTTCAAATGTGTGACATTCGTTGTGCATTTTGATTCCCCTGGGCCTATCCTGTGGACATTATAAAAACACCAGTAGTTTTGGCAGTTTTATTTTTTATTTTTTTGTGTGTTTGGCAGCATTTTTGCATTAGTGTTGTGCTATAAAAAAAATCTCCCATAAAAGCTCATGGCTCAAAACAATAAATAAGCCAAGTTTTTCAGAGTTAAAGCACGTTTACAGCTGAAATACTCTTCAGACACACTAGTTTTGGGGGGTTTTCCAGCCAAAAAACGCTGCTAAACACTTGTGTACATGGACACCTAGCCTGACATGCAGGGGAGTTTACTGGCTGTAGAAAAAACAGCTGAAGCTGAAAAACAGCAGCCGTAAAAAAACGCCCAGTGTGCATTATACATTCTATTTAGGCAAACGAAGCATACGTTTGGGAAAAGCTTGTGTTATCCTGAAGATGACTTCCTTCACAGGATGTATGTCACCCGGCCATTTATTTCTGTCACCGAGTATCTTTAGCATACACCTGTAGGGTAAATATTTACACATTGGTAAAGGAATGATAATCGTATGGTATTGTTTTAGAAGTGGTAATTGCTAGTCATGTTGTCAGACCGGTACCTGTGGGCGGTACACATTATTATGGCGGAAGTATTGTGTTTGTGCCACGTGTATAATGCCAGCTCTGCTAATGCAGTCGCACAATTTGCCTTGTTTATGAAAGTTGGAGCAATGTGGAGGAGCAGCCCATAGCAACCAGATCCATCTATCCATCAGCTTGTATGGGCTCTTGCTTTGAGCACAGTGTTTATTTTTTTCTGCATCATTTTTATTAGTAACATTTTTAGTTTTTTCGTTTAAATTTGTTTTCTCCTGGGGTTTTAGGGTGACGAGTTGCCCATTTCAGGACCTAGGAGTTTTAAAAGGCCGTTGATCATGTAAATCAGAAATGAAATAAATCCTTTTAGACCTGGTTCACACTAGTGCAATTTTAGATGCAAACTAAAGGGGTTGTAAAGGAAAAAAAATTGTTTCGCTAAAGAAGCTTCCTTTACCTTAGTGCGGTACTCCTTCACTTACCTCATCTTTCCATTTTTGCTTTTAAATGTCCTTATTTCTTCTGAGAAATCCTCACTTCCTGTTCTTCTGTCTGTAACTACACACCGTAATGTGAGGTTTTCTCCCTGGTGTGTAGAAAGCCTCTTGAGGGGGGAGGAGGCGAGCAGGAGTGTCGGGACGCCCACTAACACATAGCTCCTTTCTCTATCTGCAAAGTAGAGAGTGTCCTGACCCTCCTGCTTGCCCCCCCCCCCTCAAGAGGCTTTCTCCACACCAGGGAGAAAGCCTCGCATTACTGTGTGGAGTTAGACAGAAGAACAGGAAGTGAAGGTTTCTCAGAAGAAATAAGGACATTTAAAAGCAAAATGGAAGGATGAGGTAAGTGAAGCAGGACTGTACTAAGGTAAAGGAAGCTATTTAGGGGAAAAAACATTTTTCCTTTACAACCTTAAGTGCACAGAATCGCATGACAAGGAAAATCACATTTTGTTTTCAATGGTGTCCGTTCACATCGATGCTACTTAGTATGGAGCAATTTTTTTTTCGGGAAAGGTTCCTGTATGACTTTGGTGTAATTTCTGGCCCTATAGAATAAAGAAACCTTATCAAAGTTGCATCCATGTAGCACTACATAATCGCACTGAAAGTCGGATCTTAATCGTATCTCAGCAGTGTGAACCTAGTCTTACAGCTGAAGAACGCATCCTCATAGCTGTTGTTCATTTATACTAGGTGTTTATGTAGCACAAATAATTTACCTGTAAGCATTTCAAGTGTGCAAGCACAGGGAGGACATAAAAACCTCATGGTAGGTATCAGGGGCAGGAGGCAGGTCAAAAGAGGGACTGCAGTCTGCTCACATACAGTTGTGCTCATAAGTTTAGATACCCTAGCAGAATTTATGATTTCTTGGCCATTTTTCAGAGAATATGAATGATAACACAAACTTTTTTTATTTTTTTTTGTTTTCACTCATGGTTTGGTTGAAGCCATTTATCATCAATCAACTGTGTTTTACTATTTTGAAATCATAATGGCAACAGAAAATACCCAAATAACCCTGATTAAAGTTTACATACCCCAGGTCTTAATACCGTGTATTGCCCCCTTTAACATCAATGACAGCTTGAAGTCTTTTGTCGTATTTGTGGATGAGGCTCTTTATCTTCTCAGATGGTAAAGCTGACCATTCCTCTTGGCAAAAAGCCTCCAGTTCCTGGAAATTCTTGGGCTTTCTTGCATGAACTGCACGTTTGAGATCTCCCCAGAGTGATATTGAGGTCAGGAGACTGAGAGATTGAGCCTGGCTACAGCAGAATAAAGGGTTGGTTTTTCACAGTAGGCGGAGGCCATCAATTCAGAAGATGCAGTCAGTCCCATTGTTGGTAATATTTTTTCCATATTGAATGAGCAGGATTACCGCATGAATCAGTTTACAAACGCTCCTGAGTCACACGGCTCACCTGGAATCTCCCACTGTGGCTGCTCCGGTACTCCCTGTGTTGCAGGCTATCTCTGCTGCTGCTCTCTGTGCAGGCACCTGCCTTGAGTATTACCTCTATAAGAGACCTGCAGAGTGCAATTACGAGATTGGGGACAGAGAGCCATTGGCTGTACTGAGAATGTAAGGGCTGACGCTTTGTCTCAACAATTTTCATCCACTTCCAAGACTGAGTCCGTTCTGTGATTCCTCCTGATAGTATTCTGGCTACGGTTCGCACCAGTCTCCTTTGGGTGACAAAATTCTTGCTGCTCGGGTCCATGCTCCTCCAGAGAAACCTTGTGACCGCTGATTTGTCCCAGAGAGTCTCCGTACTGCCGTGCTCCCGAGTTAATATTTCTTGATCGTACATCACGGGACACAGAGCGCATAGTCATTACATATGGGTTATATGGAGTACCTTCAGGTGTGGACACTGGTGTAATCAACTTCACAGGAAGTTCCTCCCTATATAACCCCCTCCCACTGAGAGTGCTTTAGTTTTTCCGCCAGTGTCTTAGGTGTTGGTCACGTCTAGCTGTCCCTCGGAGGTCTCGGGACCCAGGATAGCTAGCCGGATCCGTCCGAAGTGCTTCAGAGCCAAGATGTACGGTACCCGGGCCCTGCTGGAGTGGGGTTTTGCCTATAATGCCTCTCCTTGGAGGGCTGGATTCTGGGCTCCAGTGCCTTAGTCTCTTCCAAGAACTAAAAGCTACTGATGCCAGGATGCTATATAGGTCCAGGGGTGTGGGTTCCTTAACACAGGACCCCGGTCCCTGAAGGTCCAAGACATTACCCACGGAGATGGGGGAAGGCTGGGCCTCTTGCATTTTGCAATACCCTGCGGCGTGGAGCAGGTAAGAGGGAACCTGCGGGACTTGGTTCGACAGTAGGTATCCCCCTGGGGGTTCTGGGTTGGCTAATGGTATGCTTGTGCATCAGCCACTATCTCCACTATGTCTGTTGAGGCAGGATGGGATTCTAATGTTTACCCAGATAACATGTAGATATATGTATACTTGTGTAAGTTATATATTTGCTACTCACCCCAGGTCTGCCTGTTAACACTGATACTGCAACCCCACATGTTTTAAAGAGGAAATTGCTGGTTAAAACTCCTGTTTCTTAGGAAGCCCATGGGGACAGCTTCCTCGCTGTGTGTGCACTACAATAAGATTAGTGCTTACCTGGTGTCTGTTGGTGCTGCATAACGCTGGTCCATGTTGTTCCTCTGCTCTGCTTCCTCCATGTGGGTTCAGCGTCGTGCGCACGATCGTGCGCGCGATCGTGCGCGCGCGTGCACGCCGCCTTTTATAGCGTCGGCGTGCGTCGGGGGGGCGGGCCAGCAGCGTCAGGGTCTGTATAAAGGAAAAAACTTTTCTCTGGCTGGTCTTTACCTCCTGGAGGCAGAGGAAGAAAGGATACAGAGCGTGCAGCTGGGTCTTTTGGCCACACAGGGACACCTAGTGGCGGTTTTGTGGATCTTCAGGTCTAGGACTTAGGTCCACTATTGACCAGAAAAAAAAAAAAAAAAAAAAAAGTTTTTTGCTTGAAGGGACTCAGCCTTAGATCCAGCAGTATCTGAGTCTACCTTGGACTCCGGCTAACGGGCATTGGTGTGTCAATACTCACAGGCTTCCTCGGTATTGCCACCTCCCAGGCGGGTAAAAAAAAAAAAAAATTTTTTGAAAAAAAAAAAAAAAAAGAGAGAAATTAGTTCTTTTTCATTTTTCTCATACCTGCCCTCACATTGGTTATTCCTAGCTGCAACAGTTAGGTGTTGGCTACAGGGGTGACCCAAGGTTGTACAATGGCTCCAAAGGGATCTGGACCAGCCAAGGCTGCTAAAGGTGCCAAAAAACAAAAGGGGTCTCCATCGGGGTCAGAGGATTTGGGCCAGGCTTCTACGGCCCCACCCTCGCCAGTCAGGACACCGAGTGGCATAGTACAAGAGCCATTGGGGGTGCTGGAGGCAGAGGCGGCCCCCGATCCACCCATTCCCGTTTACGTGACGGAAGAAATGCTAGCAGCCACCATGAGTGGGCTAGAGAAAAGGTTAACTGCGTTACTTTCCCGTCCTTGCCCAAGTAGCAAGCGGGCTAGATCCCCCTCACCCAGTGTGGGGTTTTCAGATGCGGAGGTCTCCTCTTCAGAGGAACGGGACCCACAAGGGGATCACGCAGACCCAAGTCCCGACGGTTCAGACAGGGAAAATTCCACTATAGATGAATACTTTTCGGCCTCGCAAGCGGAGAGCCTGTGGATCCAGTCTTTGACAGATATGGTTCGCACTGCCTTTAAACTTCCAGTGCCAGAACTAGTAGCCCCGGAGGTATCCTCATTGGGTTCTTTAAAGGCCCCATTAACTGGTGCATCTTTTCCAATGCACCCCCTTCTGCGGAACGTGATTTACCAAGATTGGGCTCGACCTGATAGAATCTTTGTCCCTCCTAAAAGATTCTCTATTCTCTACCCTATGGAAGAGGAATATGTAAAGAAATGGGCTCTTCCTTCAGTGGACGCAGCCATTTCCTGCGTGAATAAATCCCTGACTTGTCCGGTTGAAAATGTCCATATGTTCAAGGATCCGGTCGACAAGAAATTCGAGACCCTACTGAAAGCAACTTTCACCTCAGTAGGTGCCATGGTTCAGCCAGCAGTAGCAGCCATTGGTGTTTGTCAGGCCTTGAAGGATCAGGCAAAACATATATTGAAGGACATGCCGGCTCAGCATACTCATGAATTAGCAGAATTCCCTAGGGCTCTCTGCTTTGCAGTAGATGCTATTAAGGACTCCATCCAACAGGCATCCCGTTCATCTCTACTGGTGGTTCACATGCGTCGTCTTTTGTGGCTAAAGAACTGGTCAGCAGAGGCACCCTGCAAAAAGCTTCTAGCAGGGTTTCCCTTTCATGGGGGAAGACTATTCGGGGAAGACCTAGATAAATATATCCACACCATATCAAGTGGAAAAAGTACTTCCTTGCCGGTCAAGAAAAGACCGCGTGGGCCCACGTTTAAACGACAGGCCATGGTAGGCTCGGCCCCTTCGACTTCCCGTCAGTATCGACGGCCTCCCGGGCGGTCAACAGCTAATAGCCGCCCACAGGGACAAGCTGCGGCAAACAAGAGGCCCTGGTCTCGCAAGCCGGCTAAATCAGTCATCAAATCAGATTCATGAAGGGGCGCCCCCACTCTCTTGGGTGGGGGGAAGACTTCAGTTTTTCTCCGAAGTCTGGAAGGCCAGAATTCCCGACTCTTGGGTTCGGTCCGTAGTAGCCTCAGGCTACAAACTAGAGTTTCGAGAAATCCCCCCTCCTCATTTTCAGGGGTCAAGTCTTCCAAGCGACCCATTAAAGAGGGCCTCTCTCGTAAAGGCGTTGGATCGCCTCTTGCTCCAAGGAGTAATTGTAGAAGTACCAACCCAAGAAAGGGGTCTGGGATTCTACTCCAACCTTTTTGTTATACCAAAACCCAATGGCGACGTCAGGCCTATATTAGACCTCAAACGCCTAAATCGCTTTCTAAGGATTCAGACCTTCCGTATGGACTCCATACGTTCAGTGACAACCAGCCTGCATCAGGGCGACTTCCTAGCATCTATAGACATAAAGGATGCATATCTGCATGTGCCGATTTACCCAGCACATCACAAGTTTCTTCGTTTTACGATAAACCAAAGTCATTACCAGTTCGTAGCCCTCCCTTTCGGGTTGGCAACAGCTCCACGGGTATTCACAAAGGTGTTAGCCCCGGTACTAGCCGTCCTAAGGACAGAAGGCATCTTGGTCCTAGCATACCTGGACGATCTCCTGGTTATCGACAGTCAGCCTCCAACCTCAATCATGCAGTAGTCCGCACAGTGCGGCATCTAGAAGAGTTCGGATGGATTGTGAACCAAGAAAAATCAAGGTTACAACCCACAAGACAGTTGGAATATCTAGGCTTTCGGTTAGATACAGAATGCCAGAGAGTATTTTTACCTCAAAAGAAGATCAGGTCGTTAATTCAAACGATTCAAATAGTCTTAGGCAAAAAGAAGCCGACGATTCGCCTATGCATGCGACTGCTGGGAAAGATGGTGGCCGCCTTCGAAGCAGCGCCCTATGCCCAGATCCATACCAGAATTCTGCAAGCAGCTATTCTCTCTGCTTGGAACAAGTCCATACAGGCATTAGACCGTCCATTAGTTCTTTCCCCAGGAGTCAGGCACAGCCTGTACTGGTGGCTGATCCCTCAAAAATTATCAAAAGGGAAAACCTTTTGCCCCATCTCGTGGAAAATAGTAACCACAGATGCCAGCCTAACAGGTTGGGGGGCAATCTTAGGAAAACGGACCCAGCAGGGACAGTGGTCAGAGGCAAAAAGTCTGCTTCCCATCAATGTCCTAGAGATCAGAGCTGCTCGGTTGGCCCTGGTCGCCTGGACTCTCCCCCTGCAGGGTCTGCCAGTAAGGATACAGTCCGACAATGCCACGGCGGTGGCATACATAAACCACCAGGGGGGCACAAGGAGCCTAGCGGCTCAAAGGGAAGTAAACCTGATTTTCTCATGGGCCGAAGCCCATGTACCCTGCATCTCAGCAGTGTTCATCCCAGGGATAGACAATTCTCAAGCAGATTTTTTGAGTCGTCAACAGTTACTCCCGGGAGAGTGGTCTCTTCACCCCCAGGTATTCCAAGAGATTTGCCAAAGATTCGGAATTCCCGATGTGGACATCATGGCAACAAGATTCAACAGGAAATTGGACAAATTCGTATCCCGAGCCAGGGACCCCTCGGCCTACGGGACCGATGCGTTGGTTTGCCCCTGGCACCAGTTTTATCTCCTGTATGCGTTCCCTCCACTACAGATGATTCCCCGCCTTCTACGAAGGATCAGGGTGGAGCGCAGGCCGGTGATCCTGGTGGCCCCAGCCTGGCCCAGAAGGGCTTGGTACGCACTCATCGTGAGGATGTCAGTAAGGGCACCGTGGCCACTCCCCCTGCGCCCAGATCTGCTGTCTCAGGGCCCGATCTACCACCCTGCTTCACAGCAGCTAAATTTGATGGCTTGGCGGCTGAATCCCTAATTCTTAAGGACAGAGGCCTCTCAGCCCAGGTCATATCTACGCTAATTCAAGCTAGGAAACCAGTTTCTAGAAATATCTATTACAGAGTCTGGAAGAACTATGTGGAGTGGTGCGAGTCTCAAGGAGGGCATCCTCGCAAGTTTTTTATTGACAGGATCTTGCGATTCCTACAGGTTGGCGTTGACAAGGGGTTAGCTCTTAGTACTCTAAAGGGGCAGGTGTCTGCCTTAGCGATATGGTTTCAAAGGCCTTTGGCCACACATTCGCTTGTGAAAACTTTTTTGCAGGGGGTCTTGCATGTAAATCCCCCTATTAGAGCTCCCCTCTGCCCCTGGAATTTAAATCTGGTCTTGTCAGCTTTACAAAGGCAGCCGTTTGAACCTCTGACAGAAATCCCTCTTGTGCTGCTAACCCGAAAATTGGTTTTCTTGGTGGCTATGGCTTCGGCCAGAAGGGTCTCCGAGCTGGCAGCCTTGTCTTGCAGGGAACCGTACCTGATTCTGCATAAGGACAGAGTGGTTCTGCGGCCTCAGCCTTCTTTCCTTCCTAAGGTCATATCCAGTTTTCACTTGAATCAGGACCTAGTCCTACCATCCTTCTTTCCTACTCCCCAGTCCAGAGAGGAAAGATTGCTTCATACTTTGGATGTGGTCCGAGCCATGAGGGTTTATCTCAAGGCTACAGAAAAGATTCGGAAAACAGATGTGCTTTTCGTTCTTCCGGATGGCCCCAAGAAGGGTCAGCCGGCTGCCAAGTCTTCCTTGGCTAGGTGGATTAAGCAGCTGATTTTTCAGGCCTATGGTCTGAAGCGCGTTCCACCGCCCTTATCAGTTAAAGCCCATTCTACGAGGGCCATGAGTGCCTCTTGGGCGGCACACCATCAGATCTCTATGGCACAGGTTTGCAAAGCGGCAACCTGGTCTTCCGTACATACGTTTACTAAATTTTATAAGTTGGACGTCACAAAGGCTGCGGACGCAGCATTTGGGCAGGCGGTCCTACGGGCAGCAGTATAGAATCCTCTGGCCCGGTTCACGCCCCCTTTTTTTCTGTTGGTGGAGCTATTTTACCTCCTGATATAGTTTCTGTTTGGCTATTTTTGGCCTTACGGTCTCCCTCCCTTCATGGAGCATTGCTTTGGGACATCCCATATGTAATGACTATGCGCTCTGTGTCCCGTGATGTACGATCAAGAAAAAGGGATTTTTAATAACAGCTTACCTGTAAAATCCTTTTCTTGGAGTACATCACGGGACACAGAGCTCCCACCCCTCTTTGTGGGAACATTGTGTAACCTCAGAGAAATTGCTTGCTACAAAACTAAAGCACTCTCAGTGGGAAGGGGTTATATAGGGAGGAACTTCCTGTGAAGTTGATTACACCAGTGTCCACACCTGAAGGTACTCCATATAACCCATATGTAATGACTATGCGCTCTGTGTCCCGTGATGTACTCCAAGAAAAGGATTTTACAGGTAAGCTGTTATTAAAAATCCCTTTTTTCCCAAGGCTGCTGGCCACCCTGGGAAGAATACATTTCTTTTGAGCCATTTCCCAACAATTCTGGCGGCCTAGTCTACGTGCTGATTTAAGCACCTTCGTAGCTGCCTGTTCCGTGTGTGCTCAGAGTAAGACTCCACAACACCTTCCAGTGGGTCTCCTACAACCCATACCCAATGGAGAGAGGCCTTGGACCCACCTGTCTATGGATTTCATTGTGGAGTTACCCAACTCCCAGGGCAACACCGTTCTCCTTATGGTGGTTGACTGGTTCTCGAGAATTTCTTATTGTATTCCACTTAAGAAATTGCCAACTTCTAAGGAACTGGCTTCCATTTTTTGCTCAGCTCTTTCGCTTAAATGGGCTACCCAAGGTTATCGTCATGGATTGGGGTAGTCAGTTTGACCCTGGTTTTGGCGAGCCTTTTGTGCACCGCTGGGATTTACGCTTGCTTTCTCCTCTGTGTATCACCTGCAGTCTAATGGGGGAGCAGAACAAGCCAATCAGTCCTTGGAGCAATTCCTAAGTTGCCTTCTTTCTGACCATCATAACAACTGGTCAGACCTTTTAACAGCTAAGCAAAGTCTCTTTTATAAATGGTAAAAGAGTAGGTTAAAAAAAAAATGTCCAATATTATATAAAGAGTAGGGAAATATGATAATAGTCGACAAGGAAGGGTATGGTAATAGTCAATAAGGGTATACACAGTTGGCAGCAACCATGAGAGGAGAAGCACAACTCTGGGAGACACAATAGGAAAAAAGCAAAGTTGCGCCAGACTAAGTGCAGTATTAAAAGAAGCGTTTAATATGACAACAGCCAAGGGGCTACTCACATAGGGGTGAGGTAATCGGGCAATAGTGTCTTGAATTCTGCTTCTCGATTGTCCCCGTTTTTGGCAAACTAATGGTTTCCAACCTTCCATGTTGCCTGACTCGTTTGTTTCTTAGAGCATTCCTGCATTAGAAGAGCATCTCCGTGGTCTTCGTTCTATTTGGGCACAAGTTTAGGAGGCTTTGCTACATGCTAATAGGTACAGACTCCATGCTGACCGCAGACTACTGCCTGCGCCTTCCTAACAGGTTGGGGACAGGGTCTGGCTGTCATCTCGCAACCTCCAACTTTGTTTTCCCTCTCTGAAGTTTGCACCTCGGTTTATTAGGCCTTTCTGTATCCTTCGCTAGATTTACCCAGTGGCTTACGCGTTCGACCTTCCTTCTAATATGCGCATCTCAAATGTATTTCATGTCTCCTTATTTAAACCTTTGGTCTACAACCGCTTTACCACCTCGGTGCCTTGTCCTCACCCTGTACAGGTTGAGAACCATGAGGAGTATGAAGTACAGTCCATTGTTCAAGGAATAAAAGCAAAACTGCGCCACATAATAAAATTGTATATGAGAAAAAACCGTAGCTAGAGCAGTTTTCTTAGAGGTTCAACACAACAGGAGTCCACTATATGATTCAACACAGTATGAGTCCAATAAATGATTCAAAAACACATCCAATGCTGTATAGAATGTATATATGAGGATATCCGTAGTGACACACAAAATAGTTTGCAAGTGATCCCTTCACCGAGGTAGGAATGGCTGCTTACCAGAAGTAAGCTCAAAATGAGCAATTGGCTAGAGCCCAGCCACGGCCTTTGAATCCGGAGGTCAGTGATTGTATATGGTCTCCCAGAGCAGACAGGAAGGGACACTGTAGTTATTCATCCACCGGGATATAATTGGGCGTTTTCAACACTCAACCACGGGGGGGTTAAAACAGAAAGAGCTCCATAGTGAAATTCCGTTTAGAAGGTTTATTCAAAAAATACACATTGTACTTACAATAAGAAGGATAAAAACGAGCATATAAAAAGCCGGCCGGCAAGCGATAGGGAATCTCCCCACGTGGTGACGTCACTAATGGGGGACGCTTAGTGACATCACCACGTGGGGAGATTCCCCATCGCTTGCCGGCCGGCTTTTTATATGCTTGTTTTTATCCTTCTTATTGTAAGTACAATGTGTATTTTTTGAATAAACCTTCTAAACGGAATTTCACTATGGAGCTCTTTCTGTTTTAACCCCCCCGTGGTTGAGTGTTGAAAACGCCCAATTATATCCCGGTGGATGAATAACTACAGTGTCCCTTCCTGTCTGCTCTGGGAGACCATATACAATCACTGACCTCCGGATTCAAAGGCCGTGGCTGGGCTATAGCCAATTGCTCATTTTGAGCTTACTTCTGGTAAGCAGCCATTCCTACCCCGGTGAAGGGATCACTTGCAAACTATTTTGTGTGTCACTGTGGTGGTGTGTTACTACGGATATCCTCATATATACATATATACAGTCTTGGATGTGTTTTTGAATCATTTATTGGACTCATACTGTGTTGAATCATATAGTGGACTCATGTTGTGTTGAACCTCTAAGAAAACTGCTCTAGCTACGGTTTTTTCTCATATACAATTTTATTATGTGGCGCAGTTTTGCTTTTATTCCTTGATTCTCTTTGTGCTATCTCACGACAACTGCAGCCTAAGGTGTTTCTTTATTGAATGTTCTGTTTTTATTACCCTTTTTTCATTATCTTTATTGACTGTATTTATTATTCACAACCAATTAGCGCAGTTTTTCTGGTTTTATACAGTCCATTGTTGACTCCCGTAGGCGCATACAGTACCCAGTACATTGGAAAGGGTACGGTCCAGAGCAACGATCTTGGGTCTCATCCTCAGACGTACATGTCCTCCTCCTCTCGGCCCTCCTTCTCTGAGCTGGCCGCTCAGCTGTCAGTTAATTGCCACCTCCTATCTCTCTCCACAGTTGATGTCCTGCCTACTTAAGCCATCCAGCCCAGATGATCTCTGCCTTGGTCAACATCAGAGACTATCTCCTGCGTTCCTGTTAAAGACTTACTTGGCTGACATTCCTTCTGGCTCCAGATCATGCTTGCTGATTCCTGGCTTCCTGATTTTCTGACTATCCGTTTCGGTTACCAAACTTTTGCCTACGTTTTTGTTATTATTTGTGATTTAGCGGTACTTCTGTCTCGGTCTGATTCATGGTTTCTGACTACCACATGTTTTCAGAGAGTCCTGTATTTTACCTGAAGTTATTTGTGGGTTTTTCTTTGCATCCGAACAATTTTCCTGGCAGTTGTGGCAGAAATGTAAGTGTTCTAATTGACTGTGGTTTGTTTCAACAGAACTCCTCATTTTCAACTTCTTGATTTAGGCCCCTTTCACACTGGGGAGGGAGGCACAGTGGCGCTAAAAATAGCGGCGCTATACCGTCGGAATTGCCGCGGGATTCGCCCGCTAGCGGTGCGATATTAACCCCCCGCTAGCAGCCGATAAAGGGTTAATACTGCCCGCAATGTGCCTCTGCAGAGGCGCATTGCAGGCGGTATTACCGCGGTTTCCCATTGTTTTAAATTGGAAGGAGTGGTATACATACTGCTCCAAAGATGCTGCTTACAGGAGTTTTTCAGGCGGTATAGCAGCACTGTTTTTAGCGCTGAAACGCTTGAAAACCTACTCAGTGTGAAAGGGGCCTTGGAGTTTGAACACTGCTGGTTGACATTTTCAATTCCTTGGATATCTTTTTATATACTTTTCCTGTTTAATACAGTTCAACTACCTTTTTCCAGCCGATCCTTTGACAATTCTTTTGTTTTCCCTAATAATCAGAATCCAGAAATGTCAGTGCAGCACCACACACACACACACACACACACACAGCAAACGGATCACAGGTGAGGGTGGTTACCTTTTTAATAGCCATTCAAACCCCTTTGTGTCAACTTGCGTGCGTGTTAGGTAAAAATCACCAGGGTATATAAACTTTTGATCAGGGTTATTTGGGTAGTTTCTGTTGCCATTATGATTTAAAAAGAGTACACACAGTTGCTGAAAAATGGCTTTAGCCAAACACTAACCATGAGTGGAAAAAATTTGTGTTATTCATATTTTCTTAAAAATGGCCAAAAAATCATAACTTCTGCCAGGATGTGTAAACTTATGAGCACACCTGTGATGTGTAATAAAAACATCTTTGCCGTTCTGAAGCTTCCCTCCGACCACTTTGCATATTTTATATATACCTTGTTTCTTTATTTGCCAAATGTGCTGCAGAAATCTCCCTCCACTGAGTCTGGCTGCAACCATTTTAACTGTGGGCAGCTGAAGCGACTGTCTGTTCACTTCCTGGATTTACAGAGGCACACCTCCTAGCTTTGCAGCTCTCATTGGCCCTCTTGTGACTTGTCTCCCTTCCTGACAAACTCTCGCAGAGAGATGCATGATGTCATAAGCCTAGTGTAACGGTTACCACCGCTTACAACCTTCCATCCAACCACGACAAGCTTATCTGACACACTCCGACAATATTGCATACACGATCCATATCCTTTCCCAGAATAAACTAGACAGCGCTCCGTTCTTGCTTCCAAAGATATAACAATTTATTAGTATTTTCTCAGCTTCTTATATCCAGTACAGCATAATACAGTTAATCACAGGACAATGCAATCTCCACCCCCCTATTCACTCACTAAGGATAATTCTTTAATTGGTAGCTAGACATGACGGCACCGTATTACCAATAGGGTTCAATTAACCCTGAATAGTAACACAGACCTCTTTATCACACAATGGCAGTGAGAGTGGGTGCAATCCACACCTTCAGATATTTCAATGGCCTATTATACAAAGGTATGACTCACTGGCTGGCTGACCTGAATTAACCTTTCAAAAACATGTGTGCCCAGATTGCATAGCTAACAGCTTTTGATATTTGAAGACATCCTGCAAACCTGGATATTATTAATGTCTTCTGTAACATATGAATTATGATTCACTATTAGCCACCCTATACCCAAAAGGGCACAGGGTGGATTTCGACCCAAGAGTTTTTGGTGCTGCTGGCACAAGAGTATCTCTCATCCTTCCAACGTCTCTGGGTGTCACGGGCCATTCTGTTACACCTAGTTTAATGACCAGACAAAGAGGAAGTGGGCTGTTTCATGTATTTACGGCCATAAAAATAAAGTTGTTTTGACTTTGGATAGTAAAACAAGGGAAGAAGAATTAATAGATGGAAAGTTTAAAAAATAACTGAAGGTCGCTTTAAAGTTTAATAAATTAAAGTAACATGTAAAGAAATGCCAAAAAGTGATATTCATTTTTTTTTTTTTTTTCTAAAGACATCTATGTATGTGCACATGTAAATGTGTGTCGGGTGCAGCTATGAATAAAAACAACTTGCAATAAAAGTATTTTGAATCGTTCCTCTATAATGGAACTATACCTCCATTTTTCTCCCTTTTTTTTTTTTTTTTATATTTATTTATTTTTATATTTTTTTCAGAATTTTGATGCGGACATCAGCAGTGTGGGCATTGATGGCTGCTGGCAGGCCGACAGTCAGCGTATCCTCAATGAAGTAATGGTGGAGCACTTCTTTAGGCAAGGAATGTTGGATGTGGCTGAAGAACTATGTCAGGTATGTTCATAGAACAGGACTTCTTGCTTTATTTTATTAATGTGTGTACCGTATGTATGGATGTTAATTTATTTTCAATATCCTGCATCTGTGATAATGGTGTCTGAGCGGGAATGTATGTTTATGTGCTTTTGGAACCACCAATGAAATTCTCAACTTATGTCAAATTCATACTGTAGAGGCAGACTAGACTATAGTCTGCCTTCCTAAATTCATGTCAGGGCTGGGCTCCTGCTATTTACAAGCAGCTCCTTTTTTTCTTTCAGTGCACAGAAGCTGCTCAGCTGTCGGTTAATTACCTGCCTCATTAATCCAGCCAACAGCCAGATCCTTTTGGCCATTTAAACAGCTTAGCTCATTCCTTCTTTGCCCTTGCATGGTCGATGATCTCCCGTGTGTTCCTGTGTCTGACTTGGCCTGGCTGACTTCTCTTTCGATACCTGTTCCTGGTTTTTGCACATTACTATGCTGACTTCTGGTTTCCTGACACTGTACTTAAAATAAGTGTATATTTGGTCTGTGTGAAAGTTGGTCTACAAGGAAATGATTGACAATTGATCACACCTGATGAACTGAATGAAAGTAGATAGCCCAAGTTATTTAGTAAGACCCCTTTCACACGTGTTTTTTGCAGGCGCTATAGCGTTAAAAATAGTGCCTGCAAAGCGCCCTAAAACAGCTGCTCCATTCAGAGCGATGCACTGGCAGGGGCGGTTTTAAACCTTTTTTGGCCGCTAGCGGGGGTTAAAAGCGCCTTGCTAACGGCCGAAAATTGCAGTAAAAGTGGCGCTAAAAATGGTGGCGTGTGTTGTTGTGTTTTTTTTTTTTTTTTTCTATTAAATTATTTCTCACACACGGCATATGCATGCTTCCAATTACACCCCAAAATACGTTCTGCTGCTGCTCCTCCTCCTGAGTATGGCGATACCACATGTGTAAGACTTTTTTTTTACAGCCTGGCAACATACAGCGGTGCAACATGCAGGGAGCACCATTAGGTGTTCTAGGAGCATAAATTACACATACACTTTCTTAACGACCTATTACATTTTTGAAGGCTCTGGCGCACCAGGACAGTGGGTTTATCCACAAAATTACCCCATTTTGGAAAGCAAACACCCCAACGTATAATTTATGAGTCTTTTGGATGGTTCAATTTTATTTTTATTTTCAGTAGTTTGTGGAAAGAAAATAAACTTTTCTATTTAATAAAAAAAAGATATATAGATAGAGAAAATTATATTTATATATATATAATTTTGTACTTGGCAAAAATGACACACCAAAAAATATTCTGCTGCTGCTACTCCCTGAGTATGGTGCTACCACATGTGTGAGACTTTTACACAGCCCAGCCACATGGAGAGGTCCAACATGCAGGGAGCACCATCAGGCGTTCTAGGAGCATAAATTACACATTAAATTTCCTGACTACCTATCACACTTTTGATGGTCCTGGAGCACCAGGACAATGAAACGACCCCATTTTGAAAACACCCCAACTGGTGGACAGATACTTGTGTACTCTCATGAGCTAGAGAGAGCTACTCGGGTGGGCTGGTGATGGGTACTCCTGATGGGCTGTGATGGGTCCTCTTTATTTGGGAGTGGGGCAATTGGGCACATCTCTGCACTTTTTTTCCATCCAGGTCTCCTCCTCGCACACTGAGGAGGAGATCCTGGAAACCGCGCTACAGCCAGACATTTGTGTAATTTTTGTGTGCCCCCTATGGCACTGATGGCGACACTGCTGTTTCTTGGCCAATCGGAAAGTGTCCCAGACGGCTTAGAGTCCAGGGGTCTCCAACTGGCGACCCTCCAGCTGTTGCCCAACTACAAGTCTCATCCAGCCTCTGCCTGTGGGATTCATGCTTGTAACTGTCAACCTTGCAATGCCTCATGGGACATGTAGTTTCACAACAGCTGGAGGGCCACCAGTTTGAGACCCCTGGTTAGACATTCGTGGACCTCGCTGAAGTGAGATGTGCTCATGTAAGTAATTGGGAGGGGGTGCTGGGGTGGCTGCTAACAACGTGTGTGTGTGTGTGTGTGTGTGTTTTTATTTTTTTATATCTTGATGCATAGAATGCATTAATGAATAAAACAAATTTCTGCCCTTGCTCCTTTTTAAGCATTGTAGTGTGGGCACAGCCACCCTGCTAGGAGGGTCTTTATTTCTCCTGAAGTTGTGCTTTTAAAACATTTTCCTCTTTGTTTGAGACTAACACAGCGGCTAAAGTTCACTTGGCTGCAGCCAAATTGCAGTCAATACTGTTTGTGTAGTAAACCAAGTTACACATTGTTATTGGGCAAAATCTGCTTGTGAGCGTGGGGCTCTCAATCTTTGTAACAAACTCCTTTTGGACACGCACGCACACGCACACAAGTTTTGTAGGCTCTACAACTCTCGCACAAACTAAAAATGATACATCTTTTATTTTCAATTGTTTGTTTTTTTTCAACAGAAACATTAAAATGTCTTTTAATATTTTTGTTTCCTTTTTACATAGTAGGAAACCCAAGGCTAATTAAATACCACCAAAAGAAAGCTTTACATGCTGGATTTAGACATGCATCTAAACCCGGCACTCCTTAACCACTTAAGCCCCGAGCCTGTTTTTCAGACTCTGTGTTTACGAGACTAAAACATTTTTTTTGCTATAAAATTACTTAAAACCCCCAAACATTATATATTTATTTTCTAACACCCTAGAGAATAAAATGGCAGTCATTGCAATACTTTTTCTCACACCGTATTTGCGCAGCGGTCTTACAAGCGCACTTTTTTTGGAAAAAAATTCACTTTCTTGAATTAAAAAATAAAGACAACAATAAATTTGGCCCAATTTTTTTATATATTGTGAAAGATAATGTTACGCCGAGTAAAATGATACCCAACATGTCACGCTTAAAAATTGCGCCCGCTCGTGGCATGGCGTCAAACTTTTACCCTTAAAAATCTTGATAGGCGACGTTTAAAATTTTTTACAGGTTGCATTTTTTGAGATGCAGAGGAGGTCTAGGGCTAGAATTATTGCTCTCGCTCTAACGATCGCGGCGATACCTCACTTGTGCGGTTTTGAACACCGTTTTCATATGCGGGCGATACTCGCATTTGCGTTCGCTTCTGCGCGCGAGCTCGTCGGGACGGGGCGTTTAAAAAAAAAAATGTTTTGTTTTCTTATTTGTTTTAATTTATTTTTACATTTTTTTTACACTGAAAGAAAAAAAAATTGATCACTTTTATTCCTATTACAAGGAATGTAAACATCCCTTGTAATAGAAAAAAGCATGACAGGTCTTCTTAAATATGAGATCTGGGGTCAAAAAGACCTCACATCTCATATTTAGACTTAAATGCAAAATAGAAAGTAAAAAAGTAAACAAAAAATGTCTCTTTAAGATGCTGGGCGGGACTGACGTTTTGACGTCACTTCCGCCCAGCAGAGGTAAGGGGACGGCTGAGGGACATTTTTTTCCCTCAGTCGCATCCCCGGACAGACGACGAGCAGACCCGATCGCCTCCGCCGCTACCGACGGCAACGGTAAGCGACAGAGGGCGCGGGAGGGGGGGACCCTCTCCCGCCACCGATAACGGCGATCTCGTGGCGAATCCGCCGCTGAGACCGCCATTATCGTGTACAGATCCGCCCCATGAAGAGATGGATATCTCGGATGTGGCAGCAGCTGCTGCCATTACCGAGATATCCATCTTTAAAAAAATGACGTATTTTGACTATGGGGTGGGTCTGAAGTGGTTAAGAGCGATCGGATTGATTTTCAGAGATGATTGACAGGTAGTAAGGAGGCAATGTGACTCCTCCTTACTGCCTGGTTTAACCCCATTTTTGCCAAACAAATGCTCCGATGTTTAATCCGATACCTGGACAGTCAGAGGTGATCGGTATGGCACTGGGGAGGAGTTGCAATCGCAGATCTCCCTGTATACAGTTCAATAAAGCAGCTGACCGCTCCCTCTCACTGCTTTTACTGAAATCTTTACAGGGGGATTGCGATTGTAACTCCTCACCAGCGCTGTTCTAATCACCCCTGACCGCTTCCATATCCTCCTTTGGTCCCCCTCTGTGTCATTTACTGGCTCATTTCTTTTCTGAATGCAGTCAGTGATCACTGGCTTTGTGCATTCATAACTGTCACTGAGCATCGTAAACTCAGTTTATGAATGGAGACGAGCCGCTATCGCCTGTCCAATCATCTTCAGTGCAACTGAGGCTGCAGAGAAAGGAACTAGGGGATCTGTGTCCTCAGTCCCTTTCCCTATCTAAAAGGTAGATCTCTCACCAAAGCCCCCCCCCCCCCAGGGGTAATTAAAAAAAATTAATACAATTTTAATAAATATTGAAAAGGTAAATTGTGAAAATAATAAATTCCTAATTTGCTGACACAGTCCATGTGTCATCAGTCAGTGCTGCATATTAGTGCCACTGTCACATGACATAAAAAAAATTAAAAACCATTTACACTTCACCTTGTTGGAAGCCCTTCTATTACTTTGTTATGTGGTCGATTGCTCAATGTATGTGCCGTATTTGTTGTTAATCTCAATAAAAAATATTTGAAAAAAAAAAAAGAATCGGTATCGGCGAGTACTTTAAAAAAAATATCGGTACTTTTCCTCTGTCTTTAAAGTGGTATCGGGACAACCCTAGTGACATGATATATTTTTGCCACTGGAGCGAAGCAGCGTGACCAAGACTGGTTTTAAAGGATAGGGACACTTATTTTTCTTGATCTTTACAAATAAGCAAAGTCACTCACTGGTTCATTGTCAAAATCCTTCAGTGTGGAGGCTCGAGCCACTCCGCTGAAGGATTTTGGCAGTAACCTTTGCTTATTTGTAAAATTATCAGAAGGTATCCTGTATGAATGAACCAGGGGGAAGCGGCTCTGGTGGTCTTATGGCTGTGATAATGACCTATGCTAATACTTTCCAGCATGTTTTTGGCTTACTAACTTTGACTTGGTTTCTCCTCCTTTTTTCAGGAAGCCGGTCTCTCTATAGATGCAAGCCAAAAAGAGCCATTTGTGGAACTTAACCGAATATTGGAAGCACTTAAAGTTCGAGTTCTCCGACCAGCCTTGGAGTGGGTATTTTATGAATTTAATGTATAGCACTTATCAAGTCCAAATGACAAATGTTACTTCCAAAATGGTTTTATGTTTTTTTTTTTTCAGTATATTCCTTAGTTTCATTTTTGTTTTTAATTTCTTTTGCCAAGCTATTTTATGTGCATTGTAAATGACATCCATTTTTATTTTCTCCTCAGGTGGGCAGTGTCAAACAGGGAAATGCTAATGGCTCAAAACAGTTCATTGGAGTTCAAGCTACACAGGTTATACTTTATTAGTTTATTGATGGGTGGAGCAGCCAACCAGTCGGAGGCTCTGCAGTATGCCAAAAATTTCCAGCCCTTTGCTTTAAATCACCAGAAAGGTAAATATGTAATGCCAAACTCCATTCCTTGTGTTATTTGCACTTTTAAATATGGATGCAATGCATGTGCTTATGCGCTGCTATGTAAATGATATGTAAAGGAGAACTGCTGAACCATTATTAGTGTAACTCCAAAATAAATGTGTATGTATGTCCATGCACGATTACAGGCATATTTTGAGGCAGGAAAAAATAACCTTCTGGTTCGTGTTTCTGATTTGGCGCTCACTGGCAGAAAAAAAGTAATTCGGCTAAACTTTGTACAAAACATGCTCTCTATGATTGATTGATTTATTTATTTTTTACTGCCTAGAGAACAGACTTTCTTTTTTTTTGCCAGCTCGGTGTGCGTGAAAACTTGAAGTGGTTAATAGTTTTTTTGTTCTAAATTTTTAATTTTTTGTTTAGTAGAAATGAGATACTAGACAATAATTTGTGCTCTACGTTCTCCTCTTTCCCTGTGCCACTTGATAATGTTATTAGCAGGACTGAAAGTGAGGGGGAAAATCTCCAAGGGGGATTCAGGCAGCAATTACAATGTGGATGATGGTTCCAGAACCTCCTCTTTCTAATAAAAAATATTATTGCCGTCTGTGTCCGTCTTGAAGAATTTCCCTTTGCATACTGTTTTGCTGACAACACTGTTAACGGCATAGAAAGTAAAGGGAATATTTTTTAACCACTTAAGGACCGCCGCACGCACATTTACGTCCACAGAAGGGCACGGCTGGGCACAAGGGCGTAAATTTACGTCCTCGCCCAGTAGCGGGTCCGATCGGGACCCCCTCCGCGGCGTGCGGCGGTCCCCGTGTCTCCGGGAGCGATCCGGGACGAGCGGGCGGATGTCCGTCTTTGCCCGCCCCCCCGCGATCGCTCCCAGCCAATCGCTGCGCTCCCCCCGCCCTGTCACTTCCTCCTCCTGTGTTTACACAGGAAGGGGGAAGTGATGTAATCTCTCATCGCAGCGGTATTTCCAACCGCTGCGACGAGAGAAACACCTCACAGTAAGTGTGCACGAACACTACATTGACATACACACACATAGGCACACTTAACCCCTTGCGATCTGCCCCCCCACCCCCCCTGTCACGGTGTCACTGAATGCAGTGATCTAATCCCTGCATTTAGTGTCAGTGTGACAGGCAGTTAGTGTTAGGTTCAGGATAGCCCCCCCTTCCCCCCTAATAAAGTTTTAACCCCCTGATCACCGCCCTAGTTAACCCTTTCACTCCCTATTGCCAGCGTCACTAAGCGATCATTTTTCTGATCGCTGTATTAGTGTCGCTGTTCCCGCTAGGTAGCTATTTTTTTTTTTTTTTTTTTTTTTTTTTTTTATTGCAATTTTTTTTTTTTTACTAAAGACATGTGGCTAAATAAATTTTGCCCTAAATGTTTGACTAAAATTTAGTTTATTTGATTTTTTTTTTTAACAAAAAGTAAAAAATAGTGTTTTTTTTTTTCAAAAATGTCGCTCTATTTTTGTATATAGCGCAAAAAATAAAAATCGCAGAGGTGATCAAATACCACCAAAAGAAAGCTCTATTTGTGGGAAGAAAAGGACACAAATTTTGTTTGGGAGCCACGTCGCACGACCACGCAATTGTCTTTTAAAGCGACGCAGTGCCGAATCGCAAAAACACCTTGGGTCATTTACCAGCGTATCGGTCCGGGTCTTAAGTGGTTAAAGAAATCATCTATTTCCTGTTTCAATTCCCAGGGGGTGGAGCATCAATTCACAGGCCGGGCTTGCCCATAAGCCAGTTATCTTTTTGGAGAGAGTTATTCGCATACATTTCCTAAAGGAGGATCCACAAAGTTTATCTGTTTGTACTCCAGTCAAGTCACTTCCATGGTTGGTGACGAGAAGCCTGGTGTTAATGTGTCCAATTTGGCCACACTGTCTATAAATGTAAAAATCGTCTTTTATTGTCCCATGACAATGCCTTCATCTGATTTGGCTCTGGAAGGACGAAGCAATCTTTGTTCAGGAACTGTTTGGGTTCGACATCCACTAACCTGGACTGAGATGCTGGCTCAGATCAGCCCCTGCTGCAGCCTCTTACCTTGTGACTAGCAGGTTACAATGTTTTTAGTGTGTGTCTTTCCCAGTATGGTCCCCAGCAGTCTCCATGACCCCTAGGAGGACCGGGGAGATGCTATGACGTCACGTTTGACTTGGCGGAAGTAAACATTGCGGAGTACTGGAAAGGCCGAGCTCCTCTTTTTTTTTTTTTTCTGCCTAGTGGAGAGGTTATAGACCCCCCACATCTCTCCATAAAGAGGACCTGTCATGCACTATTCCTATTACAAGGGATGTTAACATTTATTCCTAGTACAAGAAATCAATTTTTTATTTTTTAAATTAAGCGCATTTTAAATAATAATAAAAAATATATATATTTTAAATCATTTACGTTGCACCCACATATGTAAACGGCATTTAAACCGCACGTGTGAGGTATTGCCACAAACGTTAGCGCGAGAGAAATAATTCTATCGCAAGACCCACTTTCTACCTTTTTTTTTTTTTTAAACATGTAACCTGTAAAAAAAAAAAAAAAAAAGTAAAGCGTACCAAAGTTTGGTGCCATTCCACAAGTGTGCGCAATTTTAAAGTATGACACGTTGGGTATCTATTTACTTGGCGTAATCACATCCTTCACAGTATACAAAAAAAATTGGGCTAACTTTACCTTTTTTTATGAACTTTTTTCCCCTGTATAATGTTTGGGGGTTCTGAGTAATTTTCTAGAAAATAAATGATAGTAGGAGGGGAGTGCCAGAATAGGCTTGGTCGGCAAGTGTTTAAAAGTATACTGTTATAAAAAAATAACATCTCAAGAGATTACGGAATAAAGTTTCTGAAAGGTTTAGATTTTATATGTTGCCTAATATTAGTTGTGTCTTTTAATAATCCTGTTTATCTGTGTTTTGTTAGACATTCAGGTCCTTATGGGAAGCTTGGTGTACCTGCGGCAGGGTATTGAGAACTCGCCTTATGTTCATCTTTTGGATGCCAACCAGTGGGCGGACATCTGTGACATCTTCACCCGAGATGCCTGTGCCCTGCTGGGTCTCTCTGTAGAATCTCCTCTCAGTGTTAGGTAAATGATGTTCTTGTTGTTGTTATCCACTTGACTTGCCTACTTCATGATTTTGCTATTTAGCATTGCACTACTTTAACTGGTAATTGCACGCCGACTGTATCACTAGGCCCTGCCCCCCCCCCCCCCCCCCCTGGTGCACCGCGTCATTGATTTGATTGACAGCAGCGCGAGCCAATGGTTGCGCTGCTATCAATCATCCAATGAATAATCTAGATACCGAAAACTAGATACTAGTCCAAAGGAGAGTGAAGACTTGCAGTCCAAGGACCCAGACTATGGAACGCTCTACCAACCAGCATCCGGCTGGAGGTAAACCACCTGGCCTTCAGGAGAAAGATCAAAATCCATCTCTTCTGAGGGCCCAAGGACTGGATACTCAGGCAATTCAGTTCGCATGTGTTGCGCTATATAAGTTTCTCACTCACTCAATGAGCCGAGAAGCCAGCGAGTTCACAACGCGGGACTTTCGAGGGCTCAGGTAAGTAAATGGGGGGTCACTAATCGTTTTTTTCCACCTTAATGCATAGAATGCATTAAGGTGAAAAACATGTACCTTTACAACCCCTTTAATTCTTCCTGGTGTTGAAGGTTAGCCTGTCCTCTCCTGCATCTTCCTATTAGCCCATCTATAATTGCATACCAGTTTAGAAATGTAGTTTTCTGTTAAGTGTATTTTGATGCACGTTTATTAAATGCGTGTTATGACCATTGCCTTTGATTGTTTGTTTGTTTTTGTTACTTTATCCGATTTTTAGCTTCTCTGCTGGTTGTGTGGCTCTTCCAGCCTTAATTAACATAAAAGCAGTAATTGAACAACGGCAGTGCACAGGAGTGTGGAACCAGAAGGATGAATTGCCAGTGAGTACAATTTATCCCCCTAAGGAAGAATACTACGTTGTGCATATTCATGAATGTCCACAAAATTCTGTAGCATCTTTGTGTTTTTAGAAATGGATCACTGTTTGTGTTCTGTGTTCAGCATTGGTCCCATCCGTGGAGAGTCTGTTCCTCGGGTTCTCCCTGTGTGCACATTGTGATCAGCTGCATCTCTAACTTTCTGTGACAATCCCCCCCGCAGTATGCATTGCAGATCCCTGTTCAGAGCCCAGTGGCCAATCACACTTATTATGCTGGCCGTACACGGTTAGAAAAAGCAACACAGAAAGACAGTCGGTGCTGACAAGATGTATGCTGATAGGACAATAGAGCACAGTGACAGATGATTCCATCTCTGTGCTGTGCTTCTCACTGTCCAGTCAGACTGCGCTGGGTCTTGGGTGACCTTCGCTCAGAGAAAATGGCTTGAGTGAGGCTGAACATGAGGCATATCTCTGGCTTGGGGGTGAATATTGCAGCAAAATAATCAGTTTTGTTTTTATCTTAATGGGCTTTTCATGTTTTTTTTTATCTTGGTTTTTGGGCTGGAGTTCTATTTTAAACAATATACTCCCTTTTGTATCCAATCAGGCATACCTTGCGCCATCTAAGGCTCCATTCACATCTGAGCGACAAAACGCCGGTCGCCCGTCGCTCTTGTCACTCGAGATGTGAAATAACATTGCGGTCTATGGAGATGGTTCACATCTCAACGCCTGTCGCCTGAAAAAAAGTCCCGGACCCTTTTTTTCAGGCGACATTGGCGTTCCCTCATAGACCGCAATGTTAAAGAAAGATTAAACTTTTTTTTTTTTTTCTACAGGTGGCAAGATAAGCCGCGTACGCGGCGTATCGTGTCGCCTAGGTGTGAATGCAGCCTAATTGTTAGAAGATTATTAAAACTTTAATCTGTAAGATCAGGTTTAGGCATCATTTTCTGAAGTGTGCAAGCAGTTACAGAAAAGGAGTGATATGTCCATATCAGATAGTGGGTGTTATGTGTATAAGACCCTTTTCACACTGAGGAGTTTTTTCAGGCGGTATAGCGCTAAAAATAGCGCTGCTATACCGCCTGAAAAACTCCTTCACTGCATCCACAATGTGAAAGCCCAAGGGCTTTCACACTGAGGCGATGCGCTAGCAGAAGAGAAAAAAATCTCCTGTCAGCAGTATCTTTGGAGCGGTGAGAGGAGCGGTGTGTATACCGCTCCTTCCCATTGAAAACAATGGGAAACCGCGGCAATACCGCCCGCAATGCGCCTCTATAGAGGCGCATTGCGGGCGGTATTAACCCTTTATCGGCCGCTAGCGGGGGTTAATACCGCACCGCTAGCGGCCTATTCCCACAGCAATTCCGGCGGTATAGCGCCGCGGCTCCCGCCCCAGTGTGAAAGGGGCCTTAATGAGTAATGAGTCACATGGGGCCCTAGTTTAACCACTTGCAGGGCTGTTTGAAGGAATTTGGGGGCCCCAAGCAAAATGGACAACATTTGTTTTAATGTTGAGAAGGGGGATGGGGGGGGGGGGTATTCTGCCAAAATGCAATTTGAGAAGTGGGGGCAGGGTGCTAACAACTTTGTAAGTGGGAGGGGGGGTTTAGGCGGCTGCCGAAGATGACTTCTTAGTCCTCATCCTCCTCCCGTGCAGCAAATTGAGAGGCGGGGGCCCCAGGTCAGCTTGGAGCCCCAAGCAATTGCTTGGTTTGCCTGTCCAGTCACAACGGGCCTGACCACTTGAATACCAGCCTGCAATACCCCTTCATTACCAGCCCATTGTTCAGTTTATAATTCAGTGATGGCTTGACTGACAATTACTCAGTCATATAATACTGACCCTAATTTGTTTTATGTAACTTTTCTAGACTGATCGTGTGGTGTTTTTTTTCTGGTGATATGAATGGTGATATAAATATCAACTGTTATAACTGCTGTATTTTTTACTATAAAAAGAAAAAAAGACCAACATTTAAAAAAAAATAAAGTTTCCCTTTAAAGTGTTGCTACGCCCACAACAGTATACTCAGTCTCTATATGCAGTAAAGCATGCTTGTTATGCTCACTGGGTTCATCCTCTGCATTGTGTAAAAAGGCTGTTACATCTTGTCTTCTCTGATCTTCACCCTTCTTGCACTGCCCCCATAACGTGTCTGGGTAAGACAGAGTAAATGGAGTCCGCCTGCATATGCTCAGTTAAGAGGTTTTTTTTTGGACTGCATGTGATCAGCACGGGGCCAATAAGCACTGTCCAGGCAAGAGGGTCAGGGATTCTGCATCCTGATAGGAAAGGCGGTGCAGTATGAAAACTACTCCTACAAGCTTTAACCAGACACTGATGGAAGTCACAAGACTGCTATATACTGCTGATGAGAAACATTTTTTAGCAATTTTTATATTTACTAAAATTTTTGTTTCTGTGTACTGTGGGAGACCAATTGTAGTGAATGCAGGGTCCTGTGTTTAGTAAGATTTTAATTTCTGTTTAAATAAAAATGCTGGAATAGACCAAAAAAGATAAAAAATGATCCTTCTTATATTTTTGGTGATCTAATTTGTTTTCCACATTTTTCTGGAAATTTGGAAAACTGGAACTGTCCAACAACATTCAAACAAGTCTCTCCCATGCTCCCAATTACTATGCCCAGCCACCCTTGCTGCAAAGGTTTGGTAAATTATCACCTTCTATAACTTGCCTTCTTGGATACCAAGATTCCAGCTCTGTTTCATATAAACCTTTAGTAAGGCACACTTGTTGTTTGATTATGACCATCTTGACTTTGACTGTGTTACCATTTCAGTGAAGCAGTGCATGTTTTCAGTGTTTTTTTTTTTTTTCTCAGATCGAAGTGGATCTTGGCAAGAAGTGCTGGTACCATTCTATATTTGCCTGTCCAATCCTTCGTCAGCAAACCACAGAAAATAATCCTCCTATGAAACTTGTTTGTGGACACATAATATCCAGAGATGCTCTAAATAAAATGTTTAATGGTAGCAAGTAAGTGACTTTTTATTTACATAGTTACAGCATGTGCTTGGTTTGCTCACAGGTCCTTGATGGTGCAATAAAGTGTAATAAAGGGTTAAATGCTACTAGTTTATTAACAGGTTCCTGTGCTTAACCTTCCAGATATGTGCATACGGTGCAATAATGCAAACTTAAAGCGGAGGTTCACCCTCAAAATGAACTTTTTTGCTAACCTATCTGCAGCCTTAATAAAGGCTTGTAGTGTTGTCATTTTTTTTTAATGTATACACTTACCTGTCTTCAGCCGCACTTCCGGGTCTTCTTCCTTGCGGGGAGTGGGCGTGTCGCTCCTTTTCCCCGATGGGGAGCTCTGCGCAATGTCTCCTGGGAGTGAGTGATGATCCTCCCAGGAGACCATTGACGTGCGGGTAAAGCGCGTCATCGCCTTCCGAAAATATCCGACGGGGACTCGGCTCTTTACTAGGCTATACGGCGCCTGCGCCTGCCGTGTAGAGCTGACTGCGCAGGCGCCGTAAAGTGCCCAGTCCCTGTCGGATATTTTCGGAAGGCGATGACGCGCTTTACCCGCGTCATTTATGCGACGCCTACTCCCCGGGGGGGGATCGAGAACCCGGAAGTCGGGTGAAAACAAGAAAAAAAGTACAGCCCGAAAAAAAAAAAAAAAAAAAACAGCAAATCCAGCATACTGTTGATGTCAGCAGTATGCTGGATATAACAGTATATCTAGATTTAAGGGTGAACCTCCGCTTTAAAAATAGTATAATGATAATAAATGGAGTTTACTTGGCTTGGTTTAAAGATGTATTTCAGATGATAAAGATATATATTCAGCATCATTCAAGTCCAGGGGAGTCCATAATTTCATTTGAAATTCCCAGGACACAGTCCTCTTTCCCCAGGCACTGTCTGTCAAGAGTCCTGGGTGAGTTTAGCTAGTCCTTTTTTTGTTTTACACACATAGAGAGAGAGAGATACAGTATCTCGCAAAAGTGAGTACACCCCTCCACATTTTTGTAAATATAAAAAACATTTCATGTGACAACACTGAAGAAATGATACTTTACTACAATCACTTTGTCTAGTTAGGTTTGTTTGTATGTGCTGACAGATCACTTGCTGAAGAAGCTATAGCTGGCCAGTAACACAGAAGGTGTTGTACATCTGTCTTTATAGTCTGAATTTATGTGTTGGTTTCTATTATGTGTGTGCCGTCCTTTCGATCTAAGGTGGTTTCTTCTTTTGGCTGCACTTCTATGATTCACTTAAAGCTCGCTGACATCACAGAGACGGTCCAGACTTGGACAAGATCGTGACAAGAGTGGGGTTTCTCCCACCCAGCTCCGCCTTTAACCGCTTGCCGCCCGCCCGCCCGCCCTCATATTACTGCGGGACGGCGGCACTCCTGGGCGAGAGCCTGTAGCTATACGTCCGCTTTAAAGCGGCCGATGGGGGGCGCGCGTCCCCGCTCGCCCCTGAGTCCCGCGCGCGTGCCCTGCGGGTACGATTGCCGCCGGGCACCCGCGATTGCTCGTCACAGAGCAGGGAACGGGAGCTATGTGTGTAAACACATAGCTCTCGTTTCTGTCAGCGGGGGAAACGCTGATTTTCCCCTAGTGAGGCCACCCCCCCATACAGTTAGAACACATCCAGGAACACACTTAACCCCTTCCCCGTCCCCTAGTGTTAACCCATTCACGGCCAATGGCATTTTTATAGTAATACAATGCATTTTTATAGCATTAAAAATGCCAATGGCCCCAAAAATGTGTCAAAAGTGTCAGAAGTGCCCGCCATAATGTCGCAGTACTTAAAAATGCTGATCGCCGCCATTACTAGTAAAAAAAAAAAATATTAATAAAATGCCATAAAACGACCCCCTATTTTGTAAACGCTATAACTTTTGCGCAAACCAATCAATAAACGCAATTTTTTTAATTTTTTTTTTTTTTAACAAAAAATATGTAGAAGAATACGTATCTGCCTAAACTGAGGGAAAAAAATGTTTTTTTATATATTTTTGGGGGATATTTAATTGTCGCTCTATTTTTGTTTATAGCACAAAAAATAAAAACCGCAGAGATGATCAAATACCATGAAAAGAAAGCTCTATTTGTGGGAAAAAAAGGACCCCAATTTTGTTCGGGAGCCACGTCGCACGACCGCGCAATTGTCAGTTAAAGCGACGCAGTGCCGAATCACAAAAAGTGCTCTGGTCATTGGACAGCAATATGGTCCGGGGCTAAAGTGGTTAAGAGCCTGAGCCAGCTCCTATCCCCTCCACAGCCCAGCGTTCCAGTGAGCGGGGGGGCGCAGAGCATACAGCAGTAATTGAAAGTCATTAGCTCTCTGCTCAGGGAGCCCTGAGAAAATGGATTTGTGTCTGTTTACAAACGCCTACCTCCAATAAGATCCACTAAAAAAAGACTTGAGTGGGGCTCTATAGAGTAGAGCCGGCTGCCGTCCACCTGCTCCGCTCATTGTGGCCCACGACCAGTTACCAAGTCGCTTAAGTGGCCCCTGCTCTTCAAAAGGTTGGGCACCCCTGCTTTAGATGCACTTTAAACGGTGGATTTGGGGGGGGACAAGATCCTTAGCAGCTAGCAGTGGAAAGACAGGACGACTTTGTAGCTAATCAGAATTCCTTTGCTGATCAGTAGATTGAAGTCTGACTGCCTGCTATGGCTTGCTCTTCTTCTTTTCTGTTAGTAACACCTTATTGAATAAGTTATTTTGCCGAGTCTCCAATATGCTTTATAACTTTAAAACTTAAAATGTCTCTCCCTGCAGATTAAAATGCCCGTATTGCCCGATGGAGCAGAGTCCAGGAGATGCTAAGCAGATCTACTTCTGAAAACAGGGACTGGTTCCTATAGTGCTGGATGGCCTCATGGGTTTTTTTTTTCTTCTTTTTTTTTTTAAATATGTGTATTTGACAAAAGACGGGAAGATAAAATGATTCCCATGTTCCTGAAGAATGCAGAAAACCAAGATCCTCCTGAAAGCCAATGCCACCAAGACACTACTGAGATGTAAAATCCTGACAATAAAATATCTCGAACGAACCAGGAATCTTCCTGTCCCCGTGGTCACCATACCTGACCAGTCGCTGGTGCTGGTCAAGTCATGCGGGTTTTTGTACTTGCTAAGCAAAAGATGATGTAAACATTGTATTTATTATTTTTTGTTCACAAAATACTCTCGATCCTCCTTCATTATTAGAAAGGTTGTTTAGGTACATCACCGTTCTCTTGGTATGCTGCAGAGAACTTATTTTTTGGTCTGATTTGTGCATTTAGCTCAAGCAATGGTCATCTTAAGGCTAGACTGCTTCATCCAGACTGTCTGATATGCTAACGTAGAAGGCATACCTGTCTTAAGCTGGCCATAGACGGTTTGAATCTTGACCGGTTCAGCAGGGATCAGCAGAGTTTGGAACCATGTATAGGCAGGCTGAATTGTACCCAAGTTGATCAATCCACTTGGGTACAACCAGCTTGTCGGATTTTGCATTCGATTGTTGCCAGCAGCAGCAATTGGTGTTCTCTCGTCAGTGACACCTCACCGCCTGAACAAAATGGCTCTGTGGGAGGGATTCCTCCATCAATGGCTAGCTTTCTTCAGTTAAGCCATCGGACAAAGCATAATTCAATTCATGTTCTTCAGATAAGCTGAAGACGGGTGCTGTCTGTTTGCTCTTCCCTACTGCATTCAATTGAACATGTAGGCATATATGTTTATAGATCAGCCAGTGGGACTGCATATGGCAGGAGTCAGATAGTGCCTCCAATTTCATCTGACCTTGTGTCTATGCCTAACTTTACGTTTTTAGAGCTTGTTTTTCACTGTTTACATTGTTATGTTGGTCACTGGGTGGACATACTGTTAGCCTTGCCAATGGCGTATTTTAACAATTATATTGTGTTGTAACACATTCACAATGAGAGGTGAAAGAGACTGCAAACAGACAAGGAGTCTGACAGGTGCTCAGACCTGAATATAGAGCCTGGTCTATACCCCAGTCCCTGCATACCAGTCAAACTTGGGTGTGCAAGTGAGTTTGTATAGCCAATGCGAGTCCCTTAATATTATATTGGCTGCCTGCGCTAGTACAGAAAAATAAGCGACTCTTCAGGCTGTATGGGGTTGAGTGCTCGTGTGATCGATTCCTACGTTAACTGAGTGATGCAAAAGGTAGCATGAGAGATGCTCTCTGATCAGATTACATGCACACTGTTTATTCTGTGTATGTTATTTAGGTCCCCTTCAGAGGACTGCATTATCTTTTAAAAGGTTTGATAAAATAATTGTATATTTCTGCCAGACCCCTGTATACTTTCTATTCCCGGTCTGGTCCCATTTGTTGCCAGATAAAATGACAAGTTGAACTTTTTATTGTTCAGCCATTCAAACCCCTTTATATTTTTTCCCTTGTTCTCTAATTGTCATTATAGAACTACGGTATGTTGTGAATTCTATTCCCTTGTATGTTGTATATAACTAAACAATACTACAGAGGTGTCTGGTAAAGGCCATAGCCAATAGAAAGTTTAACCTGTATTTTTTTGCTGAGGAAAAAAAAAATTGCTGTAATATTCAGAGTTTCCTTTTTTGAAAAAGTTTTCCCCTCTTCTTCTTTTTTTTTTTTTTGCTTTACTTAAATCACAAGAGACTTGTAAATAAACCCAATGTCTATAATTTATATAAGAGTGAGACGCTATTTGCTGCTAGAATATAATGGGGAGTTATATTGTGCTTTTATTGAATTAAGAATTGTTTGTGTGACAAGAATATTCAATAAAAAAAATTATGACTTTGACCTTCTTGGTGTTTTGGGTCGATCAGTATAGAAAATTATGTAACTAACACAACATACATAAAGGAAACACAAAAATGTCAATGGAAAAACCATACACGTTTTAAAATGCCTTGAAAAAGTATTCATACCCCCTTGAAATGTTACAACCATAAATGTATTTTATGTGATAGACAAACACCAAGTGGCACATAATTGTGAAGTGGAAGGAAAATTAAAAATATTTTTTTTACAAATAGCTGAAAAGAGTGGTGTGACTTTATATTTAGCCCCCTTTACTCTGATGTCCCTAACTAAAATCTAGTGAAACCTAGCCATCAGAAGTTGCCTATTTAGTAAATGGAGTCCACCTGTGTGTAATTTTAATCTTGATATATGTACAGCTGTTCTAGGAAGCCCTCAGAGGTTTATTAAAGAACAAACGGCATCATGAAGGCCAACCAACACACCAGACAGGTCAGGGATAAAGTTGTGGAGGCGTTTAAAAAAGGGTTAGGTTATATTTTATATATATTTTTTAGATATAGATATATGTGTATGTGTGTGTGTGTGTGGGCACAAAAAATGTAGCGCTAATTCTCCGTGTATGAATACTATATGTATAGCACCACCCACAGTACACATGTGACAACGTGAACTAGTGATAAATACAAATAGCAAACAAATAGTTTGATATATATGTGAGACGTAACACACTCTCTGGCTGGAGAGAGTAAGTATACAAATAGCAACCAGAGACAGTTGATGTGAATATTCCGTGACAAAGTCTCTGACTCAAAGAATAATCATCAATGAGATAGTTGGTGTATACAATATATAAACTGCTGTCCAGTAGGTGGAGTACAACGGGATGTAATGTTGTCTGTAGGGATCTGTGCGAATCTGAATCACAACAAAGGTGTAGGTAAGAATGGATACGCTTACCATGTGAGTTGGACTCTGACACTCTACTGTACAGTACTAATCGAGCACTGTGGTCATTGGGGCCCGGGACCACTTAACCACTTAAGACCCGGACCAATACGCTGGCAAATGACCCAAGGGGTTTTTGCGATTCGGCACTGCGTCGCTTTAACAGACAATTGCGCGGTCGTGCGACGTGGCTCCCAAACAAAATTCGCGTCCTTTTTTTCCCACAAATAGAGCTTTCTTTTGGTGGTATTTGATCGCCTCTGCGATTTTTTATTTTTTGCGCTATATACAAAAATAGAGCGACATTTTTGAAAAAAAATCAATATTTTTTACTTTTTGTTATAATAAAAAACCAATAAACTAAATTTTAGTCAAACATTTAGGCCAAAATTTATTTAGCCACATGTCTTTAGTAAAAAAAAAATCGCATTAAAAAAAAATTAGCTACCTAGCGGGAACAGCGACACTAATACAGCGATCAGAAAAATTATCGCTTAGTGATGCTGGCAATAGGGAGTGAAAGGGTTAACTAGGGCAGTGATCAAGGGGTTAAAACTTTATTGGGGGGGGTGGGGGGGCTACCCTGACACTAACACTGACTGACTGTCACACTGTCTGTCACACTGACACTAAATACAGTAATCATACATGTATGATTACTGCATTCAGTGACACTGTGACAGGGGGGAGGGGGGGGCTATCGCGGGGGTTAAATGTGTTTGTGTGTGTGTAAGTGTGCTGTTAGTGCAGACTTACTTGTAGTGTGGTGATCTCTCCTCAGCGGCGCTTGAAACAAACATCGAGGGAGAGATCACGTCGCTTCCTCCTTCCTGTGTTTACACAGGAGGAGGAAGTGACAGGGCGGGCGGGCGCGCGCATTGGCTGGGAGCGATCCGGAGGGGGCGGGTGAAAACGGATAGCCGCCCCCACTTGTCGGATCGCTCCTGCAGCCGCGCGGACCGCCGCATGTACGGGGGGGGGTCCGATCGGACCCCCGATCCCCCCCAAGGCACCAACGTATATATACGTTGATGTGCCTGTCGGTGCCATTCTGCCGACGTAAATGTACATGCGGCGGTCCTTAAGTGGTTAATACCGGGATGGCACTGGCGCGAACAGCAAGATCCGACCCAGCTTGATGGACGTGTCACGGATGAGTCCTTGGGTGTAGGTCTAGAGGTCCAGAGATGTGGACAGCCGAGACCCCTAACGCGACCACAGGATGGTAGGTAAAATAAATGAAAAAAGGTGCTCCAATAGTGCAGGTCAATTAAAACCAATAAAGGCTGTTAAAGGCTTATGTGCCCGAAACACGTCAGTTATTGCTACTGAGCACCCCATATTGCTAAGTTCATGTGATCACTTTTAATTATGTCATATTTTGTACATGACTTTTAATAAAGCCTTTATTGATTTTAATTGACCTGCACTATTGGAGCACCTTTTTTTCATTTCTTTTACCTACCATCCTGTGGTCGCGTTGGGAGTCTCGGCTGTCCACATCTCTAGACCTACACCCAAGGACTCATCCGTGACACGTCCATCAAGCTGGGTCGGATCTTGCTGTTCGCACCAGTGCCATCCCAGTATTAAGTGGTCCCGGGCCCCAATGACCACAGTGCTCGATTGACTCTCTACTGTACAGTACTAGAGTCCAACTCGCATGGTAAGCGTATCCATTCTTACCTACACATTTGTTGTGATTCAGATTTGCACAGATCCCTACAGACAACATTACATCCTGTTGTACTCCACCTACTGGACAGCAGTTTATATATTGTATACACCAACTATCTCATTGATGATTATTCTTTGAGTCAGAGACTTTGTCACGGAATATTCACATCAACTGTCTCTGGTTGCCATTTGTATTTGTTTACTTACTCTCTCCAGCCAGAGAGTGTGTTGCGTCTTGCATATATAGCAAACTATTTGTTTGCTATTTGTATTTATCAGTCCATAAACAGCGCTGAGAGAATATTGGAATCCTCCTAAAGTATCATAGAGAATCACAGTGCAAAACAGAATATAAACATCTATATGATAAGATGAGTGCATATAGCAAGCCGTGAATATAATATGTGTTAGACAAAAAGTCCATAAAGGGGAGGTGTTGTCAGATGCACCAAGATTTATAACCATCGTCGAGCCCCGAATTTTGGAGATCAGGTTGTCCGAAAATTTTTGGACCGACCTGACCAACGAATCAAAATTGATCTCAAAGGGTTCTTCCCTTGCAGAAAGTGCATTTGTTGTCGAACTGTGAGGACTCACAACAGAGGAAAGAACGAAGTGATGAGTTCAGATGGTAAAACATTTGCAATTAAAGAATTCAGTACATGCAATTCCTCACACATTGTCTATCTTTTTTTTTTTTTTCATTCAAGTTTAAGTTTATTTTCTGAATAAAGTCAGTACAATTTAAAGAACATATCAGGAAATCAATACATTTTGTTACATATCCTTAAATATTGAGACATCGTTTGCTGAAGTCATCACTTCATCATTTCTCAACCATACCTAAATAACATTCTATCTGCGATGAAAGGAAAACAGGTTCAACAAGGGAGTAAATTCTGACCCTAAGCCAAATAGTCTAACCGGGGTAGCTCCCTACCCTCCCCCAAATCCTGCAGTTCCTATCAATCTGTCTAGGGTCCCTAGTCTACAGCAGTTGGGATAAATCAAAACCTTATTGGTCCAACGTGTCGGGATCCTCCGGGGTAATTGACCACGCTATAGAAAGTGCACCTCAACTCAACTCAATATATAGAAATGAGATGGGAAGGGCACCCTCCACCCCCACTGACACCCCCAATGGTATCACTGTGCCCGGGGAGGTAGAGTAATTCCCCCAAACCATCCCGCCCCCTTAGCAAGTTATTATAAATATTACAGTTTTGTGAAGTCCACTTTGTGATGTACCTCCATTTCATAAACTTAAAACTTCTCAAGTACCTCTGGTACGAAGTGTATGATATCTGGACCGATTAAATGAAGCTAATACTAAAAGAATAAATAACAAGTTCGATTAAGAGAGAGGGAGGGAGAAAAAGAGAGGAGAATCCCTCTTCAACTTCCTCCACCCCTATGATAGAGGCGTAACGTGTGTGTGTATATATATATATATATATATATATATATATATATATATATATATATATGGAGAACGTTTCCCAAACACAGATTATACAAAAAACCTGAACACAAGCACAGCGTAAAACCAGAACATAGAGAAGAAAAGTAGAAGAGAAGGAAAAGAGGAATGTGAGAAAGATAGAAAGAGAGGGAACGAAAAAGAGGGTAGGGGTGAGAGGGTAGAGAGACAGAGATCCTACCTGCCAGGTGTGTACATCAGCCTACAGTAAGTTATGTTATCACCCCTTTATGGGGTGTGAGATTCCCAAGTACTTTATCCATGGTTCCCAGATTGCGTTAAACTGAGTAAGTCTATCCAACATTGAGCCAATTCTCCTTTCCTGTTCCATTATCCAGGTGATCTTTCTTTTCATACTTAAGATTGAGACCGCCTGTTTCTTCCAGGCTGCAGCTATAGTGATTCTAGCTCCTGTTCGGATAAACCATATCAGCCTTCTGGTAACCTTTGATACTTGTGGTATGAATCCATTCAGTAAGGCAATCGCCGGGGACTGATGTATATTACAACCCGTAATCCGTCTAATTATATGGAACACTTTACTCCAAAAACCTTGTATTCTTGGGCATTCCCACCAGGTGTGAATCATGGAGCCCACGCCTTGGCATCCTCTGAAGCATAGAGGTGAGGATGAAGGATATATGGTTGCCAGTCTTAGGCCCCATGCACACGAGAAGCAAAAGCAAACACTTCTAAACTCAAGTTTTCAAATACAAAAACCGGCGTTCAAAACGCCCGTTTTTGCCGCGAATTTCGCGGCGTTTTGCCGCATTTAGCGGCGTTTTACCGCGATTGCGGCTATCAGCGTTCAGAACCACTGAATTGTAGACCCTCCCAAAGCTTATATATTTAACCATTTCTGCAATTTTCAACAGAGAGCAGCAGCAGCAGCAGAGAGAGCACTTGCATACATTCATTATTCTCCTTTGTGAAATGGATCCCATAATGAATATATGCCAAGAAATTGTTCTTACTTTGCACTTGATGAGGCTTCAACGCCGTCGCAAACTACGTGGACAACCCGTTCGCAGAGCTCGTCGTCGCTATTGGACCCATCCGTTGATGGCACAGAGATTTTCAGTTGGGTATTTTACATTTCGAATTTTCAAAATTTCGAATTTTCAAAATTTCGAATTTTCAAAATTCGAATTTTCAAAATTTCGAATTTTCAAAATTCGAATTTTCAAAATTTCGAATTTAGAAAATTTCGAATTTTCAAAATTCGAATTTTCAAAATTTCGAATTTAGAAAAATTCGAATTTTCGAAAATTCGAATTTTTGAAAATTCGAATTTTTGAAAATTCGAATTTTGAAAATTCGAAATGTTAAAAATTCGAATTTTAAAAATTCGAATTTTTAAAAATTCGAAATTTAGAAAAATTCGAAATTTTGGAAAATTCGAATTTTGAAAAATTCGAATTTTCGAAAATTCGAATTTTGAAAAATTCGAATTTTCCAAAATTCGAAATATTGAAAAATTCGAATTTAGAAAATTCGAAATGTTAAAAATTCGAATTTTCAAAATTCGAATTTTAGAAAAATTCGAAATTTTCAAAATTCGAATTTTCAAAATTTCGAATTTTCAAAATTTCGAATTTTCAAAATTCGAATTTTTCAATATTTCGAATTTTCGAAAATTCGAATTTTCAATTTTCGAATTTTCGAAAATTCGAAATTTCAAAATTCGAATTTTCCAATAAGTATTTTTTGACTCTGATACAGACTTCCATCTCTTCTGAAAATCTTTCACTGTACAAGGAAAAATAAGAATATGTCAGACATTTTAACTAGTTTACATCCCAACCAAGCCCAAAGCTGTATTAATCTTACCTCTTTTTTCTGGGTGATATGGGTTCAACTGGTTCCAGTTGGATGTCAATTCTTTTCCAATTTCTTGCCAAGTCCTTTGCTTGGCTGTCCTGTCTGAATATAGTTCATGGGACTTGTCCCATATTTGGGGATAAACCTGGACTGCCTCTATAAGTTGTACTAAAGTAACATCAGAAGTCATTTTTGAAAATTCGAATTTTTAACATTTCGATTTTTCAAAATTTCGAATTTAGAAAAATTCGAACTTTCGAAAATTCGAATTTTGAAAAATTCGATTTTCGAAAATTCGAAATTTTGAAAAATTCGAATTTTGAAAAATGCGAATTTTGAAAAATTCGAATTTTGAAAAATTCGAATTTTGAAAAATGCGAAATTTTGAAAAATTCGAATTTTGAAAAATGCGAAATTTTGAAAAATTCGAATTTTGAAAATTCGAATTTTGAAAAATTCGAATTTTGAAAAATTCGAATTTTGAAAAATTCGAATTTTGAAAAATTCGAATTTTGAAAATTTGAAATTTTGAAAATTCGAAATTTTGAAAATTCGAAATTTTGAAAATTCGAAATTTTGAAAATTCGAAATTTTGAAAATTCGAAATTTTGAAATTTCGAAATTTTCGAAATTTTGATATTTCGAAATGTAAAAAATTCGAATTTTCGAAAGTTCGAATTTTTAAATATTCGAAATTTAGAAAAATTCGAAATTTTCAAAATTTCGAATTTTCAAAATTCGAATTTTCGAAAATTCGAAATGTGAAAATTTGAATTTTCGAAAATTCGAATTTTCGAAAATTCGAATTTTGAAAATTTCGAATTTTGAAAATTTCGAATTTTTCTAAATTTCGAATTTTTAAAAATTCGAATTTTGAAAATTCGAATTTTTAACATTTCGAATTTTCAAAATTCGAATTTTCCAATAAGTCTTTTTTTAAAGTAACATCAGAAGTCATTTTTGGAGATGTCACCTCTTCAACTTCTAACCAAAAATGAAGATTTTGGGAGGTGGCTTGTGGACAAAGGTCAGGAAAAACACATGTCTTGGGGTTGTCTGCTGGCTAAACAGCATGCCAGGCATTCATATGCAAATTAGACACTGATTAGATTAGTTGGGCTGAATGGAAATGCAGGTGGACAGATGTTGTTGAAAGTACAACATATAGGTTTAAATTCAAAAGGAAAATTTTGGAAAGTGCAATGCTGGTGGTGTATTGAATTATTGAATGAATATATATCATCTTTGAATTATCTGAATGATAGACATAATTTAAAACGATTAAAATAATTTTTTAAAATTTTTTAATGATATTTCCCTATTTTATTATGTTAAAAATAGGGTTCCTTTAAAAACGCTTATAAACGCAAACGCGGCTAAACGCGGGTGCCGCGATTAGACGCGTTTAGACGCGTTTAGCGGCATTTAGCGTTTAAAACGCAAAAGCAAACGCTTCTGAACCCAAAATTTTGCGTTTGAAAAAACGGCCCTAAACCCAACTGCTTTTAACCGCCAAAAAACGTGATTGTGTGCATGGACACATAGGATAACATTAAATGGGTTCAGGGGCAGTTGAAAAAAATGCCCAAACGCCTCTGAACTCGAGTTTACCAGCGTTTCGTGTGCATGGGGCCTTAGAGGAACTAGATACCATCTAGTAAATATTTTGACATTCGCCTCTGAGTGACATGTTGATGATACCCTTTATAGATCTATGGAAGTTTTCTCCCCAATCTTCCAAATCTTCCTTCTCCCAAGCTAGCATATAGGGTAATTTATTGACATTGTTCGCAAGGGATTTGTAAATTACAGAAATAGCACCCTTCCTTTCTGGGGCCTGTTCACATTTTCGTTCATAGGGCGTAAAATGACCAGTTACAGCCTTGTCAGTCCAGAGTTTCTGTACAAAACTGTAGATTTGAGAAAATCTTGATTTCTCTGAAGGAGGAAGATCAAGACTGTCCCTAAAATATTGTTCTGATAGAGGACCTGAGTGGGAGAAGAATCGTCCAATGCGGTATACTCCCTTATCTCGCCACCACTGGAAGGATTCAACGTTCACATTGGATGCAAAGGACGGGACCTGAAATATATCAGTTAACCACTTTAGCCCCGGACCATATTGCTGTCCAAAGACCAGAGCACTTTTTGTGATTCGGCACTGCGTCGCTTTAACTGACAATTGCGCGGTCATGCGACGTGGCTCCCAAACAAAATTGGCGTCCTTTTTCTTTCTCGTACATCACGGGACACAGAGCGGCATATTCATTACTATGTGGGTTATATGGAGTACCTTCAGGTGTGGACACTGGCAATCTCAAACAGGAAGTCCCCTCCCTATATAACCCCCTCCCCTAGAGGGAGTCCCTCAGTTTTTTTCGCCAGTGTCTTAGGTGTTGGTCACGGAATAGCTTTGCTCCACATCCTTGGGATTAAGGGCGGGCTAACCGGATCTGTCCAAGGAGCCTCAGTGCCAAAGTGGACAGTACCCGGGCCCCAAGCCGTGGGGTTTTGCCTATAATGCTCCTCTTTGGAGGGCTGGACCCTGGGCCCAGGACTTGGAGTTTGTAAAAACCATAAGTTCCTGTTTGCCAGGGTGCTATATAGGTCCAGGACAGTGGGTACCTTCATAGGACCCCAGGGCCTGAAGGTCTACTACGCTACCCACGGAGATGGGAGAAGATTGGATCAGTTTGCTGGACAAACATCCTGCAGCATGGAGCAGGTAAGGGGGAGCCTGCGGGACTTGGTTCGACAGCAGGCTCTCCGGGGTAACCTAAAAGGGGGGATAGCCTAAGTATGCTCTGCATGGGCAACCTTGTTCACTATGTCTAAAGAGAGACAGGATGACACCTTTTACCCCCCATCACTAGGTCCCCCTGTCTAAATATGTGTGCTAGCTAAACCTGCTGTTTCTTCCTAGGGCTAGTAAGGATCCCTAGGGGCCTTTGGAGAGTCCTACCTGGCCGGGGGTTTGAATCTGCCGCCTGTTTCTGCGTTCCTGGATCTCCAGCAGCGCGGCTCCTCCATGTTCCTCCTGTTTCCGGCATACGCGCGCGCGCGCACGTCTTATGGACGTTTTTCGCGCCGTTCACACAGGAGGGCGGGGGGGGGGGCGTGCCTGCGGCGTCATACAGGGGCGCGCCTTTGTGCTGTTATAGACAGCAGGCATTGTCAGTGCTCAGTCTGAGGCTGATTTTCAGAGGAGAGGACGCAGAGCGGCAGAACAGTGACTCCCGGTGGCGGAAGAGGGGTAGTACATGTGGACTTTGTTCCAATACCTTTTTGTTAAGCCAAGAAATCCCCCTTTTTTGCAGCAGGTTTGGAGGCTGGCAAACTTAGTTTGGGGTCACTGTATGTTGTCAAAAGAAAATATATAATATATTTAAAAAAAAAAAAAAAAAAAAAGAACATACGGGATCCCATCAGTTTTTGGGCATTAGTGGTCTATTGTCCCCTAAACTCTGATTTTTGTACTCCGGCCCACTACAGTCTGTTGTGTGGGCGGAGTCCCTCGATTTTGTATTATGGCTTCCAAGGGTTCGGGGTCAAAGGGTACAAAAAAGACCAAAAAACAAAAGGGTTCCCTTTCTGATTCTGATATGCCGATACTTTCCCCGCAACTTATTAATTTAAGAAGCGCCTTGGATGAGCCATTAGGGGGATCTGGTGCGGAGGCTGGCCCAGATCAGCCCAGCCCTGTGTTCATCACAGAGGAGATGCTAGCCGTATCCCTAGGGGGGCTAGAAGAGAGAATAGCAACATTGATCGCTAGAGCTATTCCTGGTAAGAAACGGGTTAGATCCCCATCACCAGGAGGTGTATCCTCAGATGCTGAGATTCTCTCTCCAGAGGAATTGGAATCACAGGAGGATCAACTAGACCTGAACCAAGAGGGTTCAGGGATTGAGGGATCTGCCTCTGAGGAACCATTTTCAGACTCCCAGACAGAAAGACTGTGGGTACAGTCTTTGACGGACATGGTCCGCTCGGCATTTAGTTTACCATTGCCAGAGCCTCAGGTTCCTCCGGTATCCTCTCTGGGCTCTTTGAAAGCTCCGTTAAACAACACAGTTTTTCCGGTCCATCCTCTCTTGGAGGAATTGATCTTTCGGGATTGGGTACGGCCGGACAGGATTTTTCTGCCACCGAAAAGGTTTGCGGTCATTTACCCCATGGAGGAAAAGTTCTCCAAGAGGTGGAGGCTCCCAGTAGTGGATGCAGCCATCTCATGTGTGAATAAATCACTAACTTGCCCGGTGGAAAACATACACATGTTTAAAGATCCAGTTGATAAAAGATTAGAGACACTTTTAAAAGCATCCTTTGCTACGGCAGGAGCAGTGGTGCAGCCAGCGGTGGCTGCAATTGGAGTTTGTCAGGCATTAAAAGACCAGACAAAGGAAATGTTAAGGGACATGCCTACCCAACAAGCAGAAGAGTTTTCTGACATTCCCAGAGCTCTGTGTTTTGCGGTAGATGCTATAAAAGATTCCATCCAGCAGGCCTCTCGTTTATCACTATGTTTGGTGCACATGAGAAGGCTCTTATGGTTGAAGAACTGGGCGGCGGAGCCCCCATGCAAAAAGCTTCTGGCAGGGTTTCCCTTCCATGGAGGACGACTCTTCGGAGAGGATCTGGATAAATATATTCAGACTATTTCAAATGGCAAAAGTACCCTTTTACCGGTCAAAAAGACATTCCGGGCTCCTACATTTAAAAGGCAGCTCTTTCCTGTCTCGGGGCCCTCAAATTCCAGGCAGTATCGACGGCCGCCTGCACGATCCAACGTTAACAGTAGATCGCAGGGACAGACCCCTGGGGGTAAGAGGCCGTGGTATCGCAAGCCGTCAAAGACAGCCCCTAAGTCTGCCTTATGAAGGGGCGCCCCCACTCTTGCGGGTGGGGGGAAGGCTTCGTTTCTTCGCAGAAGTTTGGGAAGCCAAGATCCCCGACAAATGGGTCCGGGCATCTGTAACCACAGGTTACAGACTGGAGTTTCTAAGGTATCCTCCGCCTCATTTTCAAGAATCAAGGCTACCAAGGGATCCAGCGAGGAAGGCCTCAATGCTGGCAGCTTTGGATCACCTGCTTTGCCAGGACGTAATTATAGAAGTGCCAGCCCAAGAGCAAGGCCTAGGTTTCTATTCCAACCTCTTTGTCATACCAAAGCCCAACGGCGATGTCAGGCCAATCTTGGACCTAAAGAGGTTAAACGGTTACCTAAGGGTTCGTTCCTTCCGGATGGAATCCATCCGGTCAGCAGCCGCCGCGCTTCAGAAGGACGATTTTCTGGCCTCCATAGACATAAAGGATGCTTACCTTCATGTACCAATCTTTCAGTCGCATCAAAGGTTTTTACGCTTCGCGGTGGGGCAGCGACACTTCCAATTCAGGGCGCTCCCCTTCGGGCTGGCCACGGCCCCCCGGGTATTCACGAAGATCTTAGCCCCAATTCTGGCCAATTTAAGGATCCAAGGGGTCACAGTCCTAGCATACTTGGACGACCTTTTAATCATAGATCACTCACGGCCGGGTCTGCAAAAGGCAGTAAACCTCACGGTTCAGTACCTCGAAGAATTCGGCTGGGTCCTGAACCGGGGAAAGTCAGCGTTCCAGCCTACAAAGCAGTTGGAATACCTCGGCATGAGGTTAGACACAGAACATCAAAAGGTGTTCCTGCCCCTTGTAAAGATCGAAGCTATCAAGGGGTTGGTTCAGTTGGTTCTAAACAAGAAAAGTCCAACTATTCGCCTGTGTATGCGATTACTAGGCAAGCTAGTGGCCACATTCGAGGCAGTACCATACGCTCAGATCCACACTCGCGTCCTACAGGCAGCCATTCTAGCAGCCTGGGGCAAGAGGGCACATGCCTTAGAGTCCCCTTTGACGCTATCATCAAGGGTCCGACAAAGCCTGGCCTGGTGGTTGAACCCTCAGAATCTTCTAAAGGGAAAATCCTTCAGCCCTGTTGTCTGGAAGGTAGTTACCACAGACGCCAGCCTGGCAGGCTGGGGGGCGGTCTTCGAGGGGTTCTCCCGCCAGGGAACTTGGGTGAAAGCAGAGAGGCAGCTCCCCATCAATATCTTGGAAATCAGAGCTGCCCGCCTAGCCCTTCTGGCTTGGACCTCCAGATTAAAGGGGTTCCCGGTGAGAATCCAGTCAGACAATGCCACGGCGGTGGCATACATAAACCACCAAGGGGGAACCAGGAGCCAGGCCGCTCAGAGGGAGGTGAACTTGATTTTTCAATGGGCAGAGGTTCATGTACCCTGCATTTCGGCGATATTCATTCCCGGAGTGGACAACCTGCAGGCAGACTTCTTAAGTCGCCAGAGTCTGTTGCCAGGGGAGTGGTCTCTGCATCCCCAGGTCTTTCAGACAATCTGCCAGAGGTGGGGAATGCCGGACGTAGATATAATGGCATCCAGGTTCAACAAGAAACTAGACAGGTTCGTGTCGCGAGCGAGGGATCCTATGGCCTGCGGAACCGACGCGTTGGTTTGCCCTTGGCATCAATTCAGACTTCTATATGCATTCCCTCCACTACAGTTACTCCCGCGCCTGTTGCGCAAGATCAGAGTGGAGAACAAGCCAGTCATTCTAGTAGCTCCGGCTTGGCCCCGGAGGACTTGGTACTCACTAGTCCTGAAGATGGCAGTGGGAGACCCTTGGACTCTCCCTCTACAACCAGACCTACTCTCACAAGGCCCGATCCTCCACCCTACATTACAGCGTCTAAATTTGACGGCCTGGAGGCTGAATCCCTGATTCTCAGGGATAGAGGCCTGTCTAGGCAGGTAATTCCTACCCTGATTAGGGCTAGGAAGCCGGTCTCCAGGGTGATTTATTACAGGGTGTGGAGGAACTACGTAGGCTGGTGTGAATCCAAAAGATGGAATTCCCGCAAATATACTATTGATAGGGTGTTAAGTTTTCTCCAGCTAGGAGTGGATAAAGGCCTGGCACTAAGCACAATCAAGGGACAGATCTCAGCTCTGTCAGTGTGGTTTCAGAGGCCGCTGGCCACCCACTCGCTGGTAAAGACCTTCTTACAGGGGGTCTTGCGTATTAATCCTCCTGTCAAGTCACCAATTTGTCCATGGGACTTAAATCTTGTCCTGTCCACTCTACAGAAACAGCCTTTTGAGCCGTTGGCTGAGATTCCTTTACTCTTACTGACAAGAAAGTTGGTTTTCTTGGTCGCCATAGTTTCGGCCAGGAGAGTGTCAGAATTAGCAGCCTTATCGTGTAAGGAACCATATCTCGTTCTGCATAAGGACAGGGCAGTTCTCCGGCCCCATCCTTCCTTTCTACCAAAGGTTATATCCAAATTTCACTTGAACCAGGATTTGGTACTTCCATCCTTCTTTCCAAAACCTACATCTAGAAAGGAGGGGTTGCTGCATACCTTGGATATTGTCCGGGCCATGAAGGCCTATCTTAAAGCTACAGAAAAGATCCGGAAAACAGATGTGTTATTCGTTCTACCAGATGGCCCCAAGAAGGGGCAGGCAGCTGCAAAATCCACCATCTCGAGATGGATTAGACAATTAATCATTCAAGCCTACGGGTTGAAGAGGTTGCCTCCTCCGTTGTCGGTAAAGGCCCATTCTACCAGGGCCATGGGCGCCTCTTGGGCAGCACACCATCAGATCTCTATGGCTCAGATATGCAAGGCGGCAACGTGGTCATCAGTCCACACGTTTACAAGGTTTTATCAACTAGACGTGAGAAGAAATGCGGATGCTGCCTTTGGTCAGGCAGTACTACAGGCTGCAGTTTGAAATCCTCGGGATCAGAAACACCCTTGGTTATAAAAAAAAAAAAAAAAAAAAAAAAATTTTTCTTGACTAAGTTGGAATTATTATTATGATTTGAGTTTATCTCTAAATTGAATCCTTCTTTGGAAGATGTCTCCCTCCCCTCATTAAAGCATTGCTTTCGGACATCCCACATAGTAATGAATATGCCGCTCTGTGTCCCGTGATGTACGAGAGAAAGAAAAAGGGATTTTTAAATACAGCTTACCTGTAAAATCCTTTTCTTGGAGTACATCACGGGACACAGAGCTCCCACCCCTCTTTTGGGTGACCATTTTGGGAGGCATACTGCTTGCTACAAAACTGAGGGACTCCCTCTAGGGGAGGGGGTTATATAGGGAGGGGACTTCCTGTTTGAGATTGCCAGTGTCCACACCTGAAGGTACTCCATATAACCCACATAGTAATGAATATGCCGCTCTGTGTCCCGTGATGTACTCCAAGAAAAGGATTTTACAGGTAAGCTGTATTTAAAAATCCCTTTTTTTCCCACAAATAGAGCTTTCTTTTGGTGGTATTTGATCATCTCTGCGGTTTTTATTTTTTGCGCTATAAACAAAAATAGAGCGACTATTTTGAAAAAAATGCAATATTTTTTACATTTTGCTATAATAAATATCCCCAAAAAAGATTTAAAAAAAACATGTTTTTTCCTCAGTTTAGGCCGTTACGTATTCTTCTACATATTTTTCGTAAAAAAAAAATCGCAATTAGCGTTTATTGATTGGTTTGCGCAAAATTTATAGCGTTTACAAAAAAGGGGGTAGTTTTAAGGCATTTTTATTAATATTTTTTTTTTTACTAGTAATGGCGGCGATCAGCGTTTTTTTTCGGTACTGCGATATTATGGCGGACACATCGGACACTTTTGACACATTTTTGGGACCATTGGCATTTTTATAGCGATCAATGCTATAAAAATGCATTGGATTACTATAAAAATGCCATTGGCAGTGAAGGGGTTAACACTAGGGGGCGGGGAAGGGGTTAAGTGTGTTCCTATTTGTGTTCTTACTGTGTGGGGGGGGTGGACTCACTAGGGGGAATCATTGATCTTCCGTTCATACATTGTATGAACGGAAGATCAGCGTTTCCCCCGCTGACAGGAACGAGAGCTGTGTGTTTACACGCACAGCTCTCGTTCCCCGCTCTGTAACGAACGAGCGCGCGTGCCCGGCGCGAATCGCGCCCGCCGGGCACGCGCGCGGGACTCGGGGGCGAGCGGGTGGCGCGGGCCGCCGGCGGCGCGCACGCGCCCCCTAGTGGCCGCGAAAGTCCCGACGTAGAGCTACGGCCTCTCGCGCAGGAGTGCCGACCTGCCGCCGTATAACTGCGGCGGCTGGTCGGCAAGTGGTTAATGGTAGACTCTTAGAGACTAAAGAGGGATTGCTCCTGAGCGAGTCCCACAGAACCAACGCCTGTGACAGTGCCGGAGACATAATAGAATGTCTGCGTTTGGGGATAGACCACACAAGATTTTCCAATGAGCATGTGGGGGACGCCTGTTCTTCCAGACTAACCCAATCAGGTTGGTCCTGTTTGAGGTATATATCTGACAGTTGTGCCAGTCTAGCTGCCTGGTAGTACCACAGCAAATTTGGGAGTCCCAAACCTCCCTGATTAGGGGGATTAAAGAGGCTACGCGATGAAACACGGGGGCTTTTTTTGTTCCATACAAATTTGTTGATCTTACCCTGAAAAGCCTTCAAGTGATTCCTTTTTATCGGTATGGGGAGAGAACGAAAGAGGTATAGAAGTCTAGGAAGAAGAGTCATCTTGACAGAGTTTATCCTGCCAATCCAGCCTATATTCTGTGTATACCAATCACTTAAATCAGATTCAAGTTTTTTATACATAGGAGGGTAGTTGGCTGTATATAGATCCTCAAATTTCGAAGATAAATTGATACCCAAGTATTTGATAGATGAGCCATTCCAACCAAATTCATATTTCTTTTGTAGTGAGGAAACTACATCTACAGGAAGCGAGACATTGAGGGCCCTAGATTTGGACATATTGACTTTAAGGCCAGAGGCCCTGGAGAATTTGTCAAGTACAGAGTAGATGAAGTAACAAATAGTAGCAGGTCATCCGCAAATAATGCACATTTGTGGTCCTTACGGGTACATTGAACTCCTCTGATATTCGCGTTATTCCGAATCGCTATTGCCAAAGATTCTATAACAATTGCGAATATCAAAGGAGACAATGGGCATCCCTGGCGGGTTCCCCTTTTAATTTTAATAGATTCTGAAAATAGTCCCTGCAGTCATATTTTAGCCTCAGGAGAAGAGTAGAGTGCAGATAATATGCCCAAGACTCTTGAGCCAAACCCCCAACGTCTCATAACTTCAAACATATATGGCCAGGAGACCGAATCAAAGGCCTTTTGAAGGTCCAATGATAAGAGCATCCCTTCTTGTTTTTGATCTCCTATCCAACCGGATTGCATTATGGAGATTATGGGCCAGATTCAGGTAGATGAGAGTATCTTTCCTCTGGAGTAACGCTTCTCATTTACGTTACTCTGAAGACCCTTTCAGCGCAAGTCCTGTAATTCACATAGCAGTTGCGCGTAAACTTGCGCCAGAGTAACGATAATGCGCTGGCGTAACCCGACGCAAGTGGAAGTGGGTGTGATCATATGTAAATGATGGGCGGAGCCCAGCGCAGAGGCTTACGTTCAGCGCATCATCCACGGAGCATGCGCAGTGAGTGCGGCTCCACTCGCCCCCCTTGTGCGCATGCTCACAACTTCCGTCGGCACCACTTCCTGGGAAACGTCAGCGCAATGCGTTCCGCTGGGCGCTTAAAAGCGCTGGCGGAAACGCCATTCCGGCGCAAAAGTAGTTCCGCTTCCCCCCACCCCAGGGAAGATACTTTTGTGCTGTGATGGCTGCTCCCGCTACCCCCAGAGAGAGGAGGAACCTTAATTTTAATGCCCAGGAGGTCTCAGTGATCATTTCGGCAATGGAGAGGGATAATGATTTTCTCCATGGCAAAAAAAGCCGGAAGACCAGCCGGGAAAGGAAGCAGGGCATCCTGGAGTCGATTGCTGCCAGGGTCAATGTCCTGGGCTACTCCACCCGGACTGCTGGGGACATACAAAAAAAAATAAATGACCTGCGGCGCAAGGTGAGGGACAAGGTGGCCTCCATCAGGAGGTATGAGAGGGGCACAGGTGGTGGTCCCCCATGTCCTGTCACCCTGACCGCAGAGGAGGAGGTGGTTGCTCGCTGCCTGGAGAGGGAGCAGGTGGAGGGGGTCGCAGGCTATGACTCCGTGGAGGAAGGCACAAGGACAGGTAAGTGTTTTATAATCCCCTATTTGTTGTTTTGCATTTGGGGGGGGGGGGTACATGTGCCAAGTGTGTGGGACCACCAACATGTGTCTGCTTTGTGTCATCCACAGATGACGGAGCTGGGCCATCATCTGTCAGCGTGCATTCCACCCCATCCCCCCCACGCCATCGTGTGCCTGAGCCACTGGGTGGTGAAGAGGTTGTGGAGGAGGAGAGTGGCCACACCACACCTGCCGAGGTGGTTGTGGAGGATCCTGCTGTGGCAGAGCAGGACTTTTCATTAGTGTTGTCAGTCTCCTCCCCTTCTCCTGGGCCGTCTGTCGTCCCCTCCCCCATCCTTGGAAGCCCCTCAAGGGCGACTCCTTCCACCCGAGGACATCCATCTTCTGGCCCCAGGAAGGCGACCCAGAAGACCAGGGGGGTGTCTGATGGTATACAGGACCAGTTGGCGAGGGATCACGCCAGGCAGACGGAACAGATGGGGGCCATAGCGGTGCACTTGGAGAAAGTGTCTGACAGCCTGGGCTCCGTTGCCAACCTCAGCAACGCAGTGCAGGATGTCAGCTGTAATTGCGCTGCAGTGGTCACCACTTTGGGGGAGGTGCAGGGGGATATTCGGCACCTTACTGCAGCCGTCCAGGCCAACAGTGCTGCCATCCGGGACCAGGGGAGGCTGAGTCGGCGGGCCCAGCACTACCAGGTCACCCGTCAGCTCCGGATGCAGGCACAGACCAACTCCTACCTTGGACGGATAGCCAGGGCCTTGGAGGGCACGCAGGCCACACCTGCCAGGAGTGGCCCACCTGGGGATCAGCCACCTCCAGATGCCCCCCCACCCCCACCCACTCCATCCAGGCAGCTGAGGAGCCAGAGAGGGGCCCCCAGAAGAAGCCCCCGGCATCCCCGATGAGGCCTTTTTTTTTGTTGTTTTATATTTTTGATTTGGACATACTCAGGTCATGAGTTTATTTTTTCTTTTTCTCAGGTTATGAGATTTTGTTTCTTTTATTATCAGGATATGATATTATTAATTTCTTTTTGTACTGCACACGGTCAGGAGTGCAGGGGACAGTGTGAATGGTGTGTGAATGTGAGAGGGTGGCACTCCTGAAAGTAAGGGGTGTCACCCTCGGCCGTGGTGGTGAAGTTAACCCCACGGACTGAATGAATCACGTGTGAAAGGTGTGTGAATGGACAGTGACATCATTGGGGCCTTGACGCTGGCGTTACTGCTCCCAACTCCTACATGCTGGACTTGGGCTAATCCAATGCGATGTGCCTGTGGTGTGTGTGATCCAGTGGTGTACACGCGTGCACTGTCTGTGTGATTAATGTTTTGGTTTAGTGTCCAAAGATGCCTACGGCGAGGACCCTCCTGACTGCTCTTCCATCAGCAGACTGGGTGTCCTCTGGCAGGGGGGGGCTGTGTGGGTCGGGGGTCAGGTCATCACGTATGTCAATATGCAGGCCTTTTTTCATAGCAAAGTTATGTAGTATGCAACATGCAGCGATGATCTGACACACAAAGGTAGGGGAATACAATAGGGTCCCCCCGACTTATCCAGGCAGCGGAAACGGGACTTCAGGAGCCCAAATGTTTGCTCCACCACTGCACGGGTTTTGATGTGTGCTTCATTGTATTTTCTCTCTCCTCTGGTTTGGGGGTTCCGGAAAGGAGTCATTAGATGGGGTCCCAGTGCATATGCAGAGTCACCTGTAAGGTAAAAGACAGGAGAATGTTAGTCATGCATGTGCGATTTCTGTTGTGCATCACGGGAGGGGATAGTCATGCCTGACTCCCATGTCACTCACCAACCAGCCAGCTGTCCCCATACATGTTCTGGTTAAATTCCGTTGGGATGGGGCTCTGATTGTATATGTAGCTGTCATGGCTGGATCCGGGGTGTTTGGCACGGACGTGCCATATGAGGCGTTGGGCATCGGCTATCACCTGTCCGTTGATGGAATGCCAATGCTTCCGATTGCGGTATATGTGCTCTGTGGCACTGGGGGGCTGTAGGGCCACATGTGTGCAATCAATGGCCCCCACAGTGCGTGGGAATCTGGCAATGTTGTAGAAATCTGTCATTGCCTTCTGCCGCAGCTCCTCATTGGTGGGTCTGATGAACTGGTTGGACATGCGTCTGAGGATTGCAGGGACAACCTGGTGCACACATCTGCTTATGGAGGATTGTGACATCCCAGCCACCACTCCACTTGTACGCTGGAATGATCCACTGGCAAGGAAATGAAGTGTTGCCAGGACCTTCACCAGTGGCTGCACTGCTTGTGAGCGGTATGTCTTGCTGGTGATGTCACCCTGCAGGGTTGTGGTTAGTTCAAGTATTGCAACAGGGCTGAATCTGAAGAGGCGATACACCTCCTCCTCCCCCATGCCAAAGAGGTTCATACGAGTGCGGTATATCCTCTCACGTGGCCGCCTTCTTGGTTCCGGGGGACCCATCAGTAGTTCTAGGACCACAATTGCCCCTGGCATGTTGGCACACAGAGGTGTTGTCCTTGCAAGTGGGGGTGCTCAGCAAGCTCCTATCGTCGGTAACGCTGCTGTAGCTGCTCTCCTGCTGACCTGTGACCGTCTGGAGTAAAGATAAAGCAGCCTTTTGTAGAAATAACTTTGCGCCGGACGGACCAGATACGCGCGGCGCATGTAGCCAGCGTATGGTGCTAATCCGTTCGTGAATTGGGAAAAATACCTCATTTGCATATTTGCAGGGGAAATCAATGGGCGCGACTGATGCGCCCAGCGAAAATAAGCGCTGACGATACTCTGGCGTCGGAACGTTCCGCCGGTCGCAAATGACCCGTTATTGGGCGCATCTAGTTTGCTGGGTACGGGCACATAGAAACGACGGCGCATCATCACAGTTACGCGGCGCATATCCAAATACTCCAGCGCAAGTGTTCGTGAATCTGGCCCTATGTCTACCGCTCTCCTTACTTGGTCAGGGCCTTGTCTACCAGGAATGAAACCCACCTGATCCTTATGTATATACTGACCAATGAAGGATGCTAGTCTATTGGCTATTATTTTGGTTAGGATTTTAAGGTCATTGTTAATCAACGATATTGGTCTATAGTTTTCCACTTGACTGGTATCCTTGTCAGGTTTAGGGATCACAGAGATATATGCCGAATTCAGCTGAATATCTATAGGATTTCCCTTCGTTAAATGGTTAAAAAAACGAGTAAGGTATGGAGATAGAAGAGCCGAGAAAGTCTTGTAGTAAGGAGCAGAGAAACCATCTGGTCCTGGAGCTTTATCTGTTTTTAACATTTTGATCACTTCCAAAACTTCCTCAATCGAGATGGGAGCTTCCATTTTCTCTCTATGCACTTCCGCCAGCGAGGGAAGGTCCAAACTATCTAGGAATTCTCCCACGCTATTAGAATTGGAGAGTGTTTCAAAGTCGTAAAGTTTTGAATAGAAGCTTTGGAAGGAATCCATCACCTTCTGAGGGTTCAAGGTAAATAAGCCATTGGCTTGTTTAATCTTAGGGAGGACTCTCTGCCTTAGTCTAGGGGATAGTTTATGCGCCAACATTGGACCGATTTTATCTTTTAATCTATAAAATCTAGCTCCCGACCATTTAAGTGCCTCATCTGCTCTTACCGTAAGCGCAAGATTCAGAGCTGTCCTGGCAGCGTCCAATTTAGAAGTTGGGAAACCAAAGGGGTCCAATTTATGCTTTTTGCTCAAATCGTTAAATGTCTTTTCAAGTTCTTCCACCTCCAGCCTCTTCAGTCTTTTTTGTCTGGCTGCGATCTGTATTAGTTTTCCCCTCACTGTCACCTTGTGGGCCGCCCATAAGGTTTCTGGAGAGATTTCCTCTATGTCATTATTTTTAAAGTAATCTGTTATAGCTTGTTCAATCTCTGTGGCTATAGTTGGGTCTTTCAACAATGACTGGTTGAGGGTCCAATGATACTCTTTGATTAGAACTGTTTTTTCTTAGAGATAACAGAACCATGGAATGATCCGACCATGGGACGTCCATAATGGAGGACTTCTGGGTCGAGGGGACATGGTGATTGGAAAGTAATATGTGGTCTATACGTGAATACGACTGGTGGGGGTTGGAGAAGTGAGTAAAATCTTTAGCAGTTGGGTTCAATTCTCTCCATATGTCGGTCAATCTATATTGGTGAAGCACGCGAGCGACTTGGGTACTGGTTTTAGTAGGTCTAATTAATTTTGCCTTTGCTGGGCCGGATTTATCCAGTCCAGAGTCAAAAGCCAGATTGGAATCTCCCCCCATAACTATGACTCCCTCTACCAAAGGCTGGAGAGATTCAAGCATTTGGCAGAAGAACCCCTTCTGTCCCCGGTTAGGAGCATAGTATGATAAAAAAGTGTACGTATTTCCTTCCAGAGTGCCCTTTACCAGAATGAATCTACCCTCTGGGTCTGCGTATTCCTTAATTAAGTTAAATTTGCAGTGTTTGGAGAATAAAATTGCCACTCCTTTAGTCTTATTTCTTTCTCGTACATCACGGGACACAGAGCGGCATATTCATTACTATATGGGTTATATGGAGTACCTTCAGGTGTGGACACTGGCAATCTCAAACAGGAAGTCCCCTCCCTATATAACCCCCTCCCCTAGAGGGAGTCCCTCAGTTTTTTCGCCAGTGTCTTAGGTGTTGGTCACGAAATAGCTTTGCTCCACATCCTTGGGATTAAGGGCGGGCTAACCGGATCTGTCCAAGGAGCCTCAGTGCCAAAGTGGACAGTACCCGGGCCCCAAACCGTGGGGTTTTGCCTATAATGCTCCTCTTTGGAGGGCTGGACCCTGGGCCCAGGACTTGGAGTTTGTAAAAACCATAAGTTCCTGTTTGCCAGGGTGCTATATAGGTCCAGGACAGTGGGTACCTTCATAGGACCCCAGGGCCTGAAGGTCTACTACGCTACCCACGGAGATGGGAGAAGATTGGATCAGTTTGCTGGACAAACATCCTGCAGCATGGAGCAGGTAAGGGGGAGCCTGCGGGACTTGGTTCGACAGCAGGCTCTCCGGGGTAACCTAAAAGGGGGGATAGCCTAAGTATGCTCTGCATGGGCAACCTTGCTCACTATGTCTGAGAGAGACAGGATGACACCTTTTTCCCCCATCACTAGGTTCCCCTGTCTAAGAATGTGTTGCTAGCTAACCTGCTGCTTTCTTCCTAGGACTAGTAAGGATCCCTAGGGGCCTTTTGGAGAGTCCTACCTGGCCGGGGGTTTGAATCTGCCGCCTGTTTCTGCAGTCCTGGGTCTCCAGCAGCGCGGCTCCTCCATGTTCCTCCTGTTCCGGCATACGCGCGCGCGCGCACGTCTTATAGACGTTTTTCGCGCCGTTCAGACAGGAGGGCGGGGGGGTGTGCCTGCGGCGTCATACAGGGGCGCGCCTTGTGCTGTTATAGATCAGCAGGCATTGTCAGTGCTCAGTCTGAGGCTGATTTCAGAAGGAGAGGACGCAGAGCGGCAGAACAGTGACTCCCGGTGGCGGAAGAGGGGTAGTACATGCTGGACTTTGTTCCAATGCCTTTTTTGTTAAGCCAAGAAATTCCCCTTTTTGCAGCAGGTTGGAGGCTGGCAAACTAAGTTTGGGGTCACTGTATGTTTTAAAAAAGAAAATATATATAATATATATTTAAAAAAAAAAGAGAAAAACATACGGGATCCCATCAGTTTTTGGGCATTAGTGATCTATTGTCCCCTAAGCTCTGGTTTTGTACTCCTGGCCACTACAGTCTGTTGTGTGGGCGGAGTCCCTCGATTTTGTATTATGGCTTCCAAAGGTTCGGGGTCAAAGGGTACAAAAAAGACCAAAAAACAAAGGGGTTCCCCTTCTGATTCGGATGATATGCCGATACTTTCCCCGCAACTTATTAACATAAAGGGCGCCTTGGATGAGCCATTAGGGGGATCTGGTGCGGAGGCTGGCCCAGATCAGCCCAGCCCTGTGTTTATCACAGAGGAGATGCTAGCCGTATCCCTAGGGGGGCTAGAAGAGAGAATAGCAGCATTAATCGCTAGAGCTATTCCTGGTAAGAAACGGGTTAGATCCCCATCACCAAGAGGTGTATCCTCAGATGCTGAGATTCTCTCTCCGGAGGAATTGGAATCACAGGAGGATCAACTAGACCTGAACCAAGAGGGTTCAGGGATTGAGGGATCTGCCTCTGAGGAACCATTTTCAGACTCCCAGACAGAAAGACTGTGGGTACAGTCTTTGACGGACATGGTCCGCTCGGCATTTAGTTTACCATTGCCAGAGCCTCAGGTTCCTCCGGTATCCTCTCTGGGCTCTTTGAAAGCTCCGTTAAGCAACGCAGTGTTTCCGGTCCATCCTCTCTTGGAGGAATTGATCTTTCGGGATTGGGTACGGCCGGACAGGATTTTTCTGCCACCGAAAAGATTTGCGGTCATTTACCCCATGGAGGAAAGATTCTCCAAGAGGTGGAGGCTCCCAGTAGTGGATGCAGCCATCTCATGTGTGAATAAATCACTAACTTGCCCAGTGGAAAACATACATATGTTTAAAGATCCGGTTGATAAAAGGTTAGAGACACTTTTAAAAGCATCCTTTGCTACGGCAGGAGCAGTGGTACAGCCAGCTGTGGCTGCGATTGGTGTTTGTCAGGCGTTAAAAGACCAGACAAAAGAAATGTTAAAGGACATGCCTACCCAACAAGCAGAAGAGTTTTCTGACATTCCCAGAGCTCTGTGTTTTGCTGTAGATGCTATAAAAGATTCCATCCAGCAGGCCTCTCGTTTATCACTATTTTTGGTGCACATGAGAAGGCTCTTATGGTTGAAGAACTGGGCGGCGGAGCCCCCATGCAAAAAGCTTCTGGCAGGGTTTCCCTTCCATGGAGGACGACTCTTCGGAGAGGATCTGGATAAATATATTCAGACTATTTCAAATGGCAAGAGTACCCTTTTACCGGTCAAAAAGACATTCCGGGGTCCTACATTTAAAAGGCAGCTCTTTCCTGTCTCGGGGCCCTCAAATTCCAGGCAGTATCGACGGCCGCCTGCACGATCCAACGTTAACAGTAGATCGCAGGGACAGGCCCCTGGGGGTAAGAGGCCATGGTATCGCAAGCCGACAAAGACAGCCCCTAAGTCTGCCTTATGAAGGGGCGCCCCCACTCTCGCGGGTGGGGGGAAGGCTTCGTTTCTTCTCAGAAGTTTGGGAAGCCAAGATCCCCGACAAATGGGTCCGGGCATCTGTAACCACAGGCTACAGACTGGAGTTTCTAAGGTATCCTCCGCCTCATTTTCAAGAATCAAGGCTACCAAGGGATCCAGCAAGGAAGGCCTCATTGCTGGCAGCTTTGGATCACCTGCTCTGCCAGGACGTAATAATAGAGGTGCCAGCCCAAGAGCAAGGGCTAGGTTTCTATTCCAATCTCTTTGTCATACCAAAGCCCAACGGCGATGTCAGGCCAATCTTGGACCTAAAGAGGTTAAACAGTTACCTAAGGGTTCGTTCCTTCCGGATGGTATCCATCCGGTCAGCAGCCGCCGCGCTTCAGAAGGACGATTTTCTGGCCTCCATAGACATAAAGGATGCTTACCTTCATGTACCAATCTTTCAGTCGCATCAAAGATTTTTACGCTTCGCGGTGGGGCAGCGACACTTCCAATTCAGGGCGCTCCCCTTCGGGCTGGCCACGGCCCCCCGGGTATTCACGAAGATCCTAGCCCCAGTTCTGGCCAATTTAAGGATCCAAGGGGTCACAGTCCTAGCATACTTGGACGACCTTTTAATCATAGATCACTCACGGCCGGGTCTGCAAAAGGCAGTAAACCTCACGGTTCGGTACCTCGAAGAATTCGGCTGGGTCCTAAACCGGGGAAAGTCAGCGTTCCAGCCTACAAAGCAGTTGGAATACCTCGGCATGAGGTTAGACACAGAACAGCAAAGGTTGTTCCTGCCCCTGGTAAAGATCGAGGCTATCAAGGGGTTGGTTCAGTTGGTTCTAAACAAGAAAAAACCAACTATTCGCCTGTGTATGCGAGTACTAGGCAAGCTAGTGGCCACGTTTGAGGCAGTACCATACGCTCAAATCCACACTCGCGTCCTACAGGCAGCCATTCTAGCAGCCTGGGGCAAGAAAGCACATGCCTTAGAGTCCCCTTTGACGCTATCATCAAGGGTCCGACAAAGCCTGGCCTGGTGGTTGAACCCCCAGAATCTTCTAAAGGGAAAATCCTTCAGCCCTGTTGTCTGGAAGGTAGTTACCACAGACGCCAGCCTGGCAGGCTGGGGGGCGGTCTTCGAGGGGTTCTCTCGCCAGGGAACTTGGGTGAAAGCAGAGAGGCAGCTCCCCATCAATATCTTGGAGATCAGAGCTGCTCGCCTAGCCCTTCTGGCATGGACCTCCAGATTAAAGGGGTTCCCGGTGAGAATCCAGTCAGACAATGCCACGGCGGTGGCATACATAAACCACCAAGGGGGAACCAGGAGTCAGGCCGCTCAGAGGGAGGTGAGCTTGATTTTTCAGTGGGCAGAGGTTCATGTACCCTGCATTTCGGCGATATTCATTCCCGGAGTGGACAACCTGCAGGCAGACTTCTTAAGTCGCCAGAGTCTGTTGCCAGGGGAGTGGTCTCTGCATCCCCAGGTCTTTCAGACAATCTGCCAGAGGTGGGGAATGCCGGACGTAGATATAATGGCATCCAGGTTCAACAAGAAACTAGACAGGTTCGTGTCTCGAGCGAGGGATCCTATGGCCTGCGGAACCGATGCGTTGGTTTGCCCTTGGCATCAATTCAAACTTCTATATGCATTCCCTCCGCTACAGTTACTCCCTCGCCTGTTGCGCAGGATCAGAGTGGAGCACAAGCCAGTCATTCTAGTAGCTCCGGCTTGGCCCCGGAGGACTTGGTACTCACTAGTCCTGAAGATGGCAGTGGGAGACCCTTGGACTCTTCCTCTACAACCAGACCTACTCTCACAAGGCCCGATCCTCCACCCTACATTACAGCGTCTAAATTTGACGGCCTGGAGGCTGAATCCCTGATTCTCAGGGGTAGAGGTCTGTCTAGGCAGGTAATTCCTACCCTGATTAGGGCTAGAAAGCCGGTCTCCAGGGTGATTTATTACAGGGTGTGGAGGAACTACGTAGGCTGGTGTGAATCCAAAAGATGGAATTCCCGCAAATATACTATTGATAGGGTGTTAAGTTTTCTCCAGCTAGGAGTGGATAAAGGCCTGGCACTAAGTACAATCAAGGGACAGATCTCAGCTCTGTCAGTGTGGTTTCAGAGGCCGCTGGCCACCCACTCGCTGGTAAAGACCTTCTTACAGGGGGTCTTGCGTATTAATCCTCCTGTCAAGTCACCAATTTGTCCATGGGACTTAAATCTTGTCCTGTCCACTCTACAGAAACAACCCTTTGAGCCGTTGGCTGAGATTTCTTTAGTCTTACTGACAAGAAAGTTGGTTTTCTTGGTCGCCATAGTTTCGGCCAGGAGAGTGTCAGAGTTGGCAGCCTTATCGTGTAAGGAACCATATCTCGTTCTACATAAGGACAGGGCAGTTCTCCGGCCCCATCCTTCCTTTCTACCAAAGGTTATATCCAAATTTCACTTGAACCAGGATTTGGTACTTCCATCCTTCTTTCCAAAACCCACATCTAGAAAGGAGGGGTTGCTGCATACCTTGGATATTGTCCGGGCCATGAAGGCCTATCTTAAAGCTACACAAAAGATCCGGAAGACAGATGTGTTATTCGTTCTACCAGATGGCCCCAAGAAGGGGCAGACAGCTGCAAAATCCACCATCTCGAGATGGATTAGACAATTAATCATTCAAGCCTACGGTTTGAAGAGGTTGCCTCCTCCTTTGTCGGTAAAGGCCCATTCTACCAGGGCCATGGGCGCCTCCTGGGCAGCACACCATCAGATCTCTATGGCTCAGATATGCAAGGCAGCGACGTGGTCATCAGTCCACACGTTTGCAAAGTTTTATCAACTAGACGTGAGAAGGAATGCAGATTCTGCCTTTGGACAGGCAGTACTACAGGCTGCAGTTTGAGATCCTCGGGATCAGAAGCACCCTTGGTTGTAAAAAAAAAAAAAAAAAAAAGAAAAAGTTTTTTTTTGACTAAGTTGGAATTATTATTATTATTTGAGTTTACCTCTAAATTGAATCCTTCTTTGGAAGATGTCTCCCTCCCCTCATTAAAGCATTGCTTTCGGACATCCCATATAGTAATGAATATGCCGCTCTGTGTCCCGTGATGTACGAGAAAGAAAAAGGGATTTTTAAATACAGCTTACCTGTAAAATCCTTTTCTTGGAGTACATCACGGGACACAGAGCTCCCACCCCTCTTTTCGGTGACCATTTTGGGAGGCATACTGCTTGCTACAAAACTGAGGGACTCCCTCTAGGGGAGGGGGTTATATAGGGAGGGGACTTCCTGTTTGAGATTGCCAGTGTCCACACCTGAAGGTACTCCATATAACCCATATAGTAATGAATATGCCGCTCTGTGTCCCGTGATGTACTCCAAGAAAAGGATTTTACAGGTAAGCTGTATTTAAAAATCCCTTTTTTCGGCCTTTGATAGGTAGAATAATGGGAAATGAGCATGTAAGAACGAGGGAGTATACCGCTTTGGGAAGTGGGTCTCTTGTAGAAATACCACATCAGCATGAAGGGATTTGTAGACTTGTAGCGCCTTTCGTCTTTTAACTGGAGAATTCAGCCCCTGCGTGTTGTGTGAAACACAAAGGGGAGCAGGAGGATTAGCCATACCAGCCATGGGATATAAAATTGGCAAAGCTAATTCTCATGCGTTCCCAAACAATATCCGTATCATGAGACACATTAAACAACTTGGGTACATTATCCGGTTTGCAAAATAATGACTGTAGACACTTAAACGTAGGAGCTCTCATTGGCAGGTAGGTCGGGGGGGAAGAGTGAACAGAAGAGAAAGAAATGATAGAGAAAAAAGAAAATGGACAAAGGCATTTTATCCATATGTAAATTAACGTAAGGTCAAAAAATGACCCAGAATGAGGGGAGGGTGTATTTCCCCTCCCCCCATTCAAACACGTGACCATAGAATAGCCCAGAAAATAAGGGGCTATGTTCCCACTCCCCGGGGCGACGGAACGTCAATCCAAGGGGTAGGCTGAGGCCCAATGCCTCACCACCGGCTGCCAGCGACAGCTCAACAAACTGTAATGTAAATCACTGTTATGAATAATTCAACCCAGTATGACATATTAAAAGAGACAATAAACTATTTTAACTTTCCTAAGAAAAAACAACAAACACAAAAAAAAAAAAATCGAAATATACATATACACATATGTATATAAACATTTCCTAGGAAAGTATTAACATGTAGCTTTGGTGAGATCTATTTTCCCCGAGGGATTGACTGATTGGATTAATTTCGACACAGGCTTTTATGCTTGGATAAATGGTACCCGAGCTACGCAAAGAAGACTCAAGATCCTGCAAGGTTTTGTCTGTAATGCAACCTCCGGGTGCTGGACCCTGCGGAGGGGAAATCCTGGACACTACAGCTCTAAGGCATTTCCTGCAGTGTGCTGTACAGGTCCAAGGGAGTGGACCCTAAACATGAAAGGGTACACAGTTCTTTAAGGTCCAAGTGACAGGAACCCGCAGTGAGGTGTGAAGCCTTAGTTTCTAAGTGGCCCTGCGCCTGGACAAGTAAGTAAAACCCCTTTTATTTATTGCGGTGTGTCCCAGTGATTGTAACAATCAAGCTAGCTAAAGGCTGGACAGCTGTGTGAGGTGACTTTACGGGGGAGTTTTGAGATAGCTGTGGGTGTTTGCAAAGTGTACCTTTTTCTGCTTGTGTCTGGCTGTTTTTTATCCGTATAATGGCGCACGGCGGTGCATAATTTTTTTGCCTTGGTTTGCCATGGCGCATGTGTGTTCGCAAGAGTGTCACACCTGTTCCACAGCAATTGTTTGGCGGCCATGGCACATGTAAGTGTCCCGCTGTGCTCAGCAGTTGCTGTTTGGTGACCGTGATGCACATGCATTTACAAAAGCGCCGCTGGAATTAGCAGTTTGTTTGGTGGCCATGGTGCACGCAAAGATTTGCAAAATCCAGCCACACCAATTCGCCAGGACCACACACGTGCATGCGCACCAATGTATCAGCGCACACCTGGCTTATTTAAGCTATGTAGGCCAAGCATGCGGTGCTTCCAGGCAGCTGTGGGACACAGAGCAGCATCTGAACAGACACTTGCAGCAGTTAATTTCTCCTTACCTGGGTCACGTGAGTCACCAAATATTGCTTGGCAGGCTATGCTTAGCCGGATTGTTGCAATGGGGGCCGGAGAGCTCTATTAAAGGTTCTTCCTTCTGAGGGGTGTTAAATCTACATCCAGGTACTCTTTTTGTGGATATTAAATGTCTTCATAATAGATGAGTGGGACTAAAACTACAGGGAAGGGTACACCTATGTCGTCGGTAGCTCCTGATGAATCTAGTTGTATTCCTAGTGTTGTATCCCCTGAAAGACCTTTCCGGGCAATCTGAGCTGCTGCGCCTAAGGATGAACTGTCCTCAGCCTTAGCTGGGTTAGAACACAGGATTGCTGGCATGATTGCCTCCATCCCACAGGGTGGCAAGAAGCGTGACAGATCCCCCTCCCTGAAGCATCCTAGTTTGGAGCAGGAATGGGTTGGAAATGGGGAAGACTTAAAAAGTTCAGGATTCAGTGGAGTGCCTGGCAGGTTAGTCTGCTTCCGAGCAATCTGGACAAAAGGAAGCTTCTCGGACACAGAGGCTTTCATCCTGACTGGTTCGTTCTGCCTTTTAAGTTGCTTCTTGAGAGAAGAGGTGACTGAGCCCCCCTGGTCCTCTTGGGATCCCTGAGGCCATACAGACTTTTCCTCTACACCCCCTGCTGGAACAGGCTGTGTATGCCGATTGGAAATATCCTGACAGCATTTTGATCCTCTTAAAGCGGAGCTCCACCCACCCGCATTTTTTATTTTTTTTTCAAAGTCGGCAGCTACTAACAGTGTAGCTGCTGACTTTGAATAAGGACACTTACCTGTCCTAGGCGCCCGCGCTGACGGCCCCCGCCGATGCCGATCCTCGATCCCGGCACCACCATCCACAGTCAGGGAAACAGGCAGTGAAGCCGTGCGGCTTCACTGCCCTTTTCCTACTGCGCATGTGCGAGCGACTCGGCGCTTTGTGAATGGTCCGGCTGCTTTCTGGGATACACACAGTTCCCAGAATGCAGCGCGGCCCATTCACAAGAAGACACCCAGAAGAGGAGGAGGTTAAAAACAGCACCGCGGATCATGAGGGCAGATTCGGGACTTCCGCATAGCAACAGCCTATTTAGGGTGAGTATTTTTTTTTTTTTTTCCATTTCATTTTTATTTATTTTTTTCAGATTTAAAAAAAATATATATATATCAGGGTGGAGCTCCGCTTTAAAGAGGTTTTCCATTTTTTATATCCCATGGATCAAAGGTTTGTTAAGAAATGGAGCATGCCAGACGTAGATGCAGCAGTCTCTTCCTTAACCAAGAACTTAACTTATCTGGTGGATAATGCACAGGGCTTGAAAGACCCTGTTGAAAAGAAATTGGAGTCATTCCTAAACGTCCTTTTCTTTGGCCATTTCATCTATTCAGCCAGCTGTTGTAGCAATTGGTATCTGGTCAGACTGCCTGATAGACCTAAACCAGGAGCATGATCTGCCTGAAAGTAAGACAGATATTCCTAGAGTGCTGTGTTTTGCTGTTGGCACCTTAAAAAGGATTCAATACAGCAGGTTTTTCATGTGGCTCTCTTGTCTGTACTTGTGCACAGACTTGTGGCTTAAAGAGGTGGTTCACCCTAAATAAAGTCTCTCTCATGTGATCCAGCATACTGGCGTCAGCACCAGTATGCTGTTTTATTTTTATTTTTTTAAATCCCCCACTTACTGTATTTTCAATTTTTATTTATTTCCCCCGTGGTGGACGGTGCCAGTATAGCGCGTCACATCGTACGAAAATACCCGATAAGGACTCGGGTAATCTCGGCGAAATGCGGCACCTGTGCACAGACCTAGGAGCTGACTGCGCAGGTGCTGTATTTCTCCGAGTCCTTCGGCTATGGCACGTCACACCCTCCGAAAAAAGCCGGAATAGGACTCGGAGAAATACGGCGCTTGCGCAGTCAGCTCCTAGGTCTGTGCGCAGGCTCCGCATTGCGCCGAGAATATCCGAGTCCTTATCGGGTATTTTCGTAAGATGTGACACGCTATACTAGAGCCGTCCACCGTGGGGGAAATAAATTAAAATTTAACATAATACAGTAAGTGGGGGATTTAAAAAAAAAAAAAACAGCACGCTGACGCCAGTATGCTGGATCACATGAGAGAGACTTTATTTAGGGTGAACCTCCGCTTTAAGAGCTGGTCAGCCAAGCTTCCTTATGAATGGTTATTGGCAGGTTTCGCCTTTCAGGGGGAACGTTTATTGGTGATCATTTGGATGAATATATCCAAAAGTATTTCTGGAGGGAAGAGTTCTCTACTTCCTGTGAAGAAAAGCACCAGGCGTCCCTTGTTTAAAACTTCAAGGACTGTTTTCTCAAATGTCTCGGCGCCAAGGCAGTTCACCACCAACAGGGCGCTAGAGCCAGGGGCAAGCCGCAAGACCAGGGCCAGAAGAAGCCCAGGGTCCCAAATTCTTCTAAATCGAGCACCATGCCCTCTTTTTTAAGCAGACGCTCCCACTCTGTCTGGTGGAGGGAAGGCTGCTGAGGATAGTTGGAGAACAATAATTCAGGATGCGTGGGTCACCTCAATGATATCTCGCGGGACAAGCTGGAGTTGCGGGGGGTTTATCCTCAGAGGTTTTTAAGATCCAACATTCCCCTGGATTCTCCAATTAGAGATTTTTTGCTTCAGGCACTACATCATTTAGTGCATCAAGGAGTGATTGTACAGGTTCCTGTACCTGAAGGAGCGAACCCATTTTTTGGTTAAACACCAAATGGGGTTACAGGGCCCATTTTTTGGACTTGAGGTCCCTGAATCAATATCTACGAATCCAGTCCTTTCGAATGGAGTTTGTTCGCTCTGTTGTAGCCTTGTTCCAGATGGAAGACTTATTAGCCTTTATCGATATAAACGATGCCTATTTACACATACCTATCTTTCAGCCTCATTAGAGGTTCCTGCGACTTGCAGTGGAGGAATGTCATTTTCAATTTGTGGCTCTACCCTTCGGGCTTGCTACAGCTCCCCGGGTGTTCACAAAGGTCCTTTTTTAAGGGCCCAAGGGATCTTGGTGCTTGCGTATCAGGATGACCTCCAGCTCAGAGATTACTCACTACAGACTCCAGGACAGAGCATAACATATACAGTGCGGTATTTGAAAAGCTTAGCCTGGATCATAAATATAGCGAAGAGTCAATCTTAAAGGGGTTGTAAAGGTAAAAAAAAAATCCCTAAATAGCTTCCTTCAGTCTTCCTTCACTTACCTCATCCTTCGATTTTGCTTTTAAATGTCCTTATTTCTTCTGAGAAATCCTCACTTCCAATTCTTCTGTCTGTAACTACACACAGTAATGCAAGGCTTTCTCCCTGGTGTGGAGCAAACCTCTTGAGGGGGCGAGCAGGAGAGTCAGGATGCCCACTAACACACAGCTCCTTTCTCTATCTGCAAAGTAGAGAATGTCCTGACTTGCCTGCTCACCCCCTCCCCCTTAAGAGGCTTTCTCCACTCCAGGGAGAAAGCCTTGCATTACTATGTGTAGTTACAGACAGAAGAACAAGAAGTGAGGATTTTTCAGAAGAAATGAGGACATTTAAAAGCAAAATGGAAGGATGAGGTAAGTGAAGGAGGACTGAACTAAGGTAAAGGAAGCTATTTAGGCATTTTTTTTTCCCTTTTAAGACCAACTCAAAGTCTAAAGTATTTAGGTCTGATCCTAGATATGGTCCAAGCAAAAGTATTCTTGCCACCCGCGGGGATCTGTGCCCTGAAGAATCAGGCGCGTCAGATAAGGGGCACCAGACAACCCTCCGTTTCGGCTCTGTATGAGTCTTCTAGGAAGGATGGTATCTGCCTTAGAGGCGGTAACCTATGACCAGTTCCATTGCAGGCCTCTACAACAAGACATCTTGTTGGCTTGGAAGAGAAGAGGACAAGCCCTGGATTATCCAATGTGCTCATCTTCTCGGGCACGTTTAAGCCTGAACTGGTGGTTGCAGGATCAGAACCTCTGAAAGGGAAAATTTTCTCCTGGTAACTTGAAGAGTACTGACTACAGATGCCAGTCTCTCAGGCTGGGGAGCGACCCTAGAGGGGCTCATAGCTCAAGGGAAATGGTCAAGGACAGAACAGATTCTGCCCATCAATGTCCTGGAATTAAGGGCAGTACGACTGGCCCTACGGTCATGGAAGGTGGAGCTTCAGGACGGCCCTAGAAGGGTTCAGTCAGACAGTGCCACTGGAGTGGCCTATATAAACCACCAAGGCGGTACCAGGAGTCGTTCAGCTCTGAAAGAGGTGAATCGCATACTAGCCTAGGCAGAGGGACAAGTGTTGATTCTATCTAAAACAATTGACTTCCAGGTTTTATTGCCAAGCCTTAATTAAATAAGCTGAAGTTAGAAGCTGATTGGCTACTATGCACAGCTGCACCATATTCTGAGTGCACCAGCTTTAGTAAATCTCATTTGTTCCTTGCTGCCATGTTAAGGCAAGATGGAATAGTTCTGTTTTACTTTCAGTAAAATGTATTCTTAAACCACCACACTTGACTGAGTCTTCTTTTCTTCTGAGTGAGCAGTTCCCCTATACCAAAGAGTTACGAAGGTCTACCAAAGGGCTCTGTCGGAAAGGGGTAGTTGGCGTATACAAGATAGGATACTGTGTTGGAGATGAGCATTTTGGTCTCCCATTAAATAATGAATTGATTATCTTAATTATTAATAACTAATACATTAAAGTGGAGGTTCACCTAAAAAACATTTTTTAACCTTGTATTTAGGCTAGTTATTACAATGAGAATCGGCAGTTTAAAAAAAATTACTTGCGGTACATACCGTTTTCCACATGTATGTTCACCGCGGCTTTCGGGTATGATCGTCGGGGCTGGGCGTTCCTAAATGATTGACAGGCATGTCTACCGACGCATACAGCAGGCGCCGTATAGAGCCGCACCGACGTTCGGCTTCTTTCGGCTACTCGTGACAAGCTGTATGCTTCGATCGACATGCCTGTCAATCAATTAGGAACGCCCAGTCCAAACTACCATACCCAGAAAGCCACGTTGATCATCTATATAGAAAACTGTATGTACCGCGAGGATTTAAAAAAAAAAAAAAACGCAGATTCTCATTCTAGTAACTAGCCTAAATGCAATGATAAACTATTTTTTTTAGGTGAACTTCCACTTTAATTAATCGACCAATAATTGAAGTAGACCAACTGTTTGGGGCTGCAGTGTCCTCCTGGCCTGCATGTAGAATCAATCCCTCTTGCAGCGCCTTGGAGCTACCAATGATGGGGAGGATCTGAATACAAGGTGTTCACCAGATGGTACTGTACTATGGATAAGTAAGCAATGAAACCTGGGTTCTGGGTCTACAAGCCCTCCCATGTCTAGTCCTTTTTGGATAGCCCTTGTGGGTTCTGGCGCTTAGAGAAACCTATAGTAAGGAGCGATTACACACTTGTGATGAATAGTGTCACTGTTACTTATCTATGATGGCATAGCCATAGAGGATTGGAGTTGGAAGGAAAGCAAATATCTATTAAGGTAAAATAATATTTTAAGGCATCACAGACAACCATGTAAAAACATACAGCGGGTCCAAACCTTAAAGAAAAAAATGAGGCTTTAACTTGATTTTGAACCAAGTACCACATAATACAGACCTTAATACAGTATTTACATCTTGGCAAATTAAATCCAGGGTGGATCGCTTTCCAGGGTGTGGCTAATCAGTCACTGTCAGGTGTTCTGGGAATGATCCTGCTGCTTTCTGAAAGCCTGTTTAATTTTTTCTTCTGCTGAATGGTAATTTTTCTTTCTGCCCAATGCGCCACAATCTAGAGACAAACAGATAATTGCCCACTGGTTCTGACCTCTATGACTTGTGCAATAACAGCATACATGGGGTTCAGCCTTATGAGCTCCCATCTGACTTGTCTGTCTAACAATTGTAAAACTTGCATTTATATACCCTTACAAGCCTTATCTTAGCCATGTCTCCAAGATATGATTGGTTGCCAAGATCTACGTAAATGTAACACCTGTTCTACAACCAGACAAACGGAGTTCCAACCACAATTAGCATTTTTTAAATGTATGTCCTTTCATCGTGCATTTTTATAATATAAATCTGGTCACTTACTATTTTTGCGCTCCGCATAGTTATTCAAAAAAGATAGTTTATAAAACTATGTCTACACCGTTGCCATTTTGCTTGTGGGCATTGTGAAGCCTACAAGCATTTACTCCCTGGAAGTCTTGGATGGGGAGTGATAATTGGACAGCACACTGCATCCTGGGAAAATTAGAGGGAGATGATGTCAGAATCCTAGGTGATTTCAAAGGCAGATTTCGTGTGACCGCATAGCAACAGGCATTTCCAGATGAGTAAAAAAAAAAAAAAAATTTTTTTTTAGGTCTAATGACCACAATAATGAAAAAAAAAAAAAAAATTGGGATGGAAACTCCACTTTAATTATTCCTACAGTATATGTTCATTAAAGGAAATGTTTTGTTTTTTTTGTTGCCTAACATGTCTGCTAGGTAGACAGACAGAATAGTGTAATAATTCTGTTAAAAAAAAAAAAAAAAACATAAATACCTATTAAATTCCTTCATCTATATCACCTCCGGTGTTCTAGTTTCTGTTCTCCCATTCACTTCCTGGTTTGCAGCGCTCTTTCATTTAAGAACTACATTTCCAAGTATGCATTGCAGCATGCTCAGTAATTCACACCTCCTTGAAGTCTCTAACACGTAGAGAGCGTCCTGCCGCACAGATGTAGTTCCCAGGAGGGGACGAGCACGTCACTGACCACCCTAGTAAAGTCTCCCTTCACGGTGGTGAGTAACAATCAGACAAGCAGGAAGTGAACAGAGAAGAAATAGAGCAACTTCTGAGCAAAAACAAACAATGAGGAAGTGAAAAGAGGAATGTCTGCAGGTAAAGGATGCTTATTATGGAAAAAAAAATTCCTTTACAATCCCTTTAAAGGGATTTATAACTGGTTTTGTACAATTAAAAACACTTGTGTAGAGACAGTTTGGCACCCAGCTGTGATCAAACCTTCCTTGATTTGTGAATTTGCTACACCTGCAATGCAAAGCATTTTGGAGGCAGCATGTGCACAGCCCCCACCCCATTCCCCTTCAAATGTATGTTAGGCTTTAGGTGGGTGGTTGGGGGACTGTAGAACCGCAGCTCAACCACCTGTTTCTACCACCCGCCATAATGAGGCCTTATTGTACTTGAACTGCTTGTTCGGATTTGTAAATACAAGGTGTGGCACAGGTTACCTTTAACAGCAGGTCTAGAAATTAATAAGAACTAGTGTAAAGGAAACAGAAACACAGACGAGCTCTATGGGGATGCTGACTTAATTTTGAAGCAGGACTTGGTACCTGCCCACACTGCCAAAAACACCAAAACTTGGTTCAATGACCGTGGGATTACTGTGCTTGATTGGCCAGCAAACTCACCTGACCCCCATAGAGAATTTATGGGATATTGCCAAGAGAAAGATGAGCGACATGAGACCGAACAATGCAGAAGAGCTGAAGGCCACGATTGAAGCATCCTGGTCTTCCATAACACCTCAGCAGTGCCACAAGCTGATAGCTTCCATGCCACACCGCATTGAGGCAGCAATTTCTGCAAAAGGGGCCCAAACCGAGTACATGCATGCTTATACTTTTCAGAGGTCTGATATTGTTCTATGTACAATCCTTGTTTTATTGATTGCATGTAATATTCTAATTTTCTGAGATTGTGGATTTGGGGTTTTCATGAGCTGTAAGCCATAATCGTCACAATTATGACAAATCACGGCTTGAACTATCTTGCTTTGCATGTAATGAGTCTATCTCATATAATAGTTTCACCTTTTAAGTTGCATTAGTGAAATAAATGAACTTTTGCACGATATTCTAATTTTTTGAGTTTTAACTGTAGAGTCATGAAAGAGTGGAAGAGGCCTCCAGTGGTAACCTGTGAAGCTCTGGTGAACTCCATGCCCAAGAGGGTTAAGGCAGTGCTGAAAATAACGGTGGCCACATAAAGTAGACACTTTGGGCCCAATATGGACATTTTCACTTAGGGGTGTACTCACTTTTGTTGCCAGCGGTTTAGACATTAATGGCTGCGTTGAGTTATTTTGAGGGGACAGCAAATTGACTGTTACACAAGCTGTATACTCACTACACAACATTGTAGCAAAGTGTCATTGTTGTTACATGAAAAGATATACAATAATAAAATATTTACAAAAATGTGAGGGGTGTACTAACTTGTGTGAGATACTGTAGGTTCCCGCCTACATACAATGATGGGACTTTACGATTTCTCAGAATGTTTATGAAAAAATACAATTATAAATCAACATGTTTATGCAGGACTGTTACCATATTTTCCAGCGTATAAGATGACCTTGTATACTTAAAAATATGCCCCAAAAATCGGGGGTCGTCTTATATGCAGAGTCAGACTGCGGGCGTCCATTGTTCAAAAGCCGTGCCTCCTCCTCAGCCTCGGACATCCGTGATAGGTGGAACACTGAACACAGGCTCTGCTGGGAAACAGTGTTCCGCCTATCACAGAACAGGACGAGGAGGAGGCGCGGCTTTTGAACAATGGACGCCCGTGGTCTGACTCTGTATGTCAGGGATAAGATATGGAAATGGGCACAGTGAGGTGAGGCATGCAAAAAAGCTGACTAAAGCCTGTTCCTGTCAGCTGTTGTTCCGGCTACCCCTCAGCTTCTAGACAGACTAGTCAGAAAGGGGTCATCTTATAAGGCGAGTATATCCCAAAACCTTTTAGCTGAAAAATTAGGGGGGTTGTCTTATACGCCGGCAAATACAGTATGTCCCTTGTGCCTATTTTTTTATTTTAGCTATTCTTAGGCTTTAAGTTATAAGCTGTTAAGAAAACACAAAAGAGGCAACACAAAGAAATTCTCACCTATTTCAAAGTCATATTTTATTACAATTCACAAAGAGTTTACATGGTAAAAGATACAAGAGTAGAAAGCTGATCCTACACTTTCAGATTGGTGCGGTCGTGGTATTTCTGGTAAGGATCATCGACGTACCAGTTCCTCCTCTTCCAGAAGGATGTGGTCATTTTATCAAGCAGTTTGCTCTGCGTTTTGTTACAGAAAACGATTTCTCTCAGGCGTTTTTTCCTGGCTGCCCTTTTCTTCCAGAGTTTCTTCTTATAACCGGCCTGCCGAAATGCAAAAGTTTATTAGAATTTATAGAGAACGCCAGTGAAAACAAATCCATTAAAACCTACATAGCATCAGGTTATGTCCACTTAATAGGAGTTTATTTTAAATGCGAGCTCTGCATGGACAAAGCTTTAACCAGTCTTCGCTTTGAAATGCCTTAAAAATACTTTCGTGGAAATTTGCGTTCTGTGCTATATGCTGGCATAGATGGGTAACAGCCATGCCTCTTAATTGCCAGCATCCTTCCACATATTCATTCTGCAGAAGATAGTGGGGTGTAGAGGTCGATCGATATGGGTTTTTCTCTGGCCGATATTTAGAAATTGGGGCAGCCGATATATAATGCCAATTTTTGTGGCCGATATTTTAGGCCGATTAAAAAAATATATATATAGCACACCTCACCCACTCCTTCCTGCTTGCTCCTGTCACTCTAGCACACACTTGATGTCCTCAGTACAGATGGCACCGATTGGCAGTTGGAACTGGTTGGTATTGGCAGGTGGCACTGGTTTGTAAATGACAGATGGTACTATTAGCACTGGTTGGTGGCACCGACAGATGGCACAGATTGGCACTGGCATTGGCAGGTTTTCACACTGAGCCGAGTGCAACTGTGTGTGAAACTGACAAGTAACAGAGGAGAGAGTGCTGTCAGAATTGAGCTTGATGTGGGAGTGGGTGGGACCCCGGCAGCTATATTACACCAGCCAATGATTTAGCTGCTTAAGAAAGGGGGAGGGCCACATGTAGCGGCCCGCCCAGATACTATCCCATTGGCTGTAGCTGCTGCCAATGGGATGGTATCTGGGCGGGCCCGCCCACCCCCGACATCAAGTTCAATTTCCGACAGCTCTTCCCTCTCTCCTCCTCTTACTTGTCAGTTTCACACACTCAGCGCAGCGCTTGATGCTTGCCAGAGCAGCCGAGTGTGGAGAAGGGAGGCAGAGTGGTGGCCAGTGTAAAATATCGGCCTAATTTTGATAATAATCGGCCGATGAAAATTTATCAAAAATGGGCAAGTATCGGCTGGTTGACCTCTAGTGGGGTGACCAGGTCTGTTAGATTAAGGGGTGCCTGTTGGATTTGTCCTCATATTTAGACACCCTCCTTTGCAGCCACCTAACTAGTACAGTGGACCCAATGTGTGTTTCTTGTATTGTATATATTTTCTTGGGAAAGGGATTTGTTTTCTATTTATTTTACAATTAATTTAGTTGGTGTTTTGCAGGTTATATTGGGGAGGGGGAAAAAAGAGCGAGATGATTTTTGAGAACACTTCTTGGGAATGCATCACAAATTTAGGAAATTTGAAGCTTGATGTCTTATGAATAAATATTTGCTCCTACTCCTCTAATGCTGTTTTGTTCTGAATTCTTAGAACCGATCTCTAGAGTGTTTGTGTCCAACACTATTGTTACTAAATAACTAATGCAAACTGTTCTGATGTTAATATTTATGTCTTGCCGATCATGTAATGCGAAGAAGCGTGGAGGGTGGTTCTTAACCACTCCAGCCTAGGAGGATTTGGCTGCCAAATGACCGGGCCACATTTTGCAAAACGGCACTGCGTCGCGCAATTGCGCAGTCGTGCAACATGGCTCCCAAACAAAATTGGCATCCTTTTTTTCCCCACCAATAGAAGGGGATAGTTTTATGGGATTTTTGATAATATTTTTTTTTACTAGTAATGGCGGTGATCAGAGATTTTTATTGTAACATTATTGTAGACACTTGACGCCATTTTGGGACCATTGTCATTTACACAGCGATCAGTGCTATAAAAATCCCCTTATCACTGTGCAAATGACACTGGCAGGGAAGGGGTTAATCACTAAGGGCGAGGAAGGGGTGCGTCCTAGGGAGCGATTCCAACTCTGTGGGGGATGGGCTACATGTGACATGACACTGATAACTGCTCCCGATGACAGAGAGCAGAACATCCGTGTCCTGTCACAAGGCAGAACATGGAGATGCCTTGTTTACACAGGCATCCCCCCCCCCCCGTTCTGCAGCTGTGACACGATGCGGAGCACCGGCGGACATAGAGACACACGTTGCTTTGTGCAGCCGCGCAATTCTGCCGATGTATATGTACAGGACGTGGTCGGCAAGTGGTTAAAGCCCACATGACGCACATATGCAACCATGGCGGCCAATTTTTATGAAAACTGCTAATCATGATCCCATCAATATTCTCACCTTCCTTCGAATCCAGAGCCCACAGTGTAGACGCATAAATCGCTCCGTTACAGATTTCACAGACTTCCTCTTCCCTTTTCGAACTCCAAAATATGTGACTGGTCTGCATGACTGTTGGAGAATGCTCGGAAGCAGAGGTAACACCCTATGAAAATAATATTGCCTTTGTCAAAATGCTGAATACATATTTAAAACTTATGTTTAAAAATTTCAAGGGGATCCCAGCTTTTTTATCTCTAGAAGAAAGATGAGATTTGCTACTTCAACCAATCAATGCATTTACAACTTCCAAAAGAACCAATAAGAAAAAGAGTTTAGATGCATGTAAATCCCAATTCTATTTTTGCCTATTTGGCATCAAGTCTCACTGTGTACAGTTTTTCCTTAAAGGAACACTAAAGGTTCGTTTTTTATTAGATTAATTGATTGCTGTAAGCTAGAGCATTTAAATATCACTTACCTCGTTTTTCCTTTTGACCTCCAAAATACAGTAATCCAGGTTTGAAAATGCCATTTCCTGCCTCTCCTCTTCTTGCTTTCCACCAGCATCTGCATGGTGGAAAGCAGAATGTGCTCACCCCCTCCCTATGACTACAGCGCTGCGTGAAGATGCTCTCTTATCCCTCACAGGCATGGAGGCTAAGCCTAATGGGAACTGTAGTTCCCATTAGGCCGTGATGTAGCAAGAATGAATGTGTACCGCAAACCAGGAAGTCAGTGAGAATAATGATTCAGGAGTGACGGAGGTGAATAAAACAGCTCAATTTCAACAGGTATCAAACTAGTTATAATGCAAAACATTACTTTTTACTTTATCAGCTACTGTCAGACTTTCATTTAAGAGGAAAATATTTTTGTCTTTACAACCCCTTTAAATAAGAACTGCAGTCTGCTCACATAATTTATAATAAAAACATCTTTGCTATCCTGAAGCTTCCCTCCAACCACTTTGCATATTATTTTATATATACTGCGATTCTGTACTTGCCATATATGCTGCAGAAATCTCCCTTCACTGAGTCTCCCTGCATCCATATTAACTGTGGGCAGCTGAAGCCGCTGCCTGTTTATTTCCTGTATTTACACAGACGCACGTGTTCAACTCTGCAGCTCTCATCGGCCCTCTTATGACTCATCCACCCTGGGTAAACTCTCAGGAGAGAGAGTGGCACATAATTGATTAGTGGAAGGAAAATGATATTTAATTTTTTTTACAAATAAATGTGTGAAAAGTGTGGGGTGCATTTGTATTTAGCCCCCCTCCCAGGTAAATACTTTGTAGAACCACCTTTCACTGCAATTACAGCTGCAAGTCTTTTTGGGGATGTCTCTACCAGCTTTGCACATCTAGAGAGTAACATTTTTGCCCGTTCTTCTTTACAAAATAGCTCAAGCTCTGTCAGATTGGATGGAGAGCATCTGGAACAGCAATTTTCAAGTCTTGCCACAGAGTCTCAATTGGATTTAGGTCTGGACTTGACTGGATCATTCTAACACATGAATATGCTTTGATCTAAACCATTCCCTTGTAGCTCTGGCTGTATGTTAGGCTGGATTCACACCTATGCATTTAAAGTGCTTTTTGCACTATAGAACGTGTTCCATAGGAAACCATTGTAAATGGACTGTAGTACAAATCTGCAAAAAGCACTAAAAATGCACAGGTGTGAAAAGCATCCCCACAACATGATGCTGCCACCACCATGTTTCACATTGGGGATGGTGTGTTTAGGGTGATGTGAAGTGTTAGTTTTCCAACACACAGATATTAATTTGGTAAAAAAAAAAAAAAAAATGTATAATTTTCCTTCCATTTTACAATTATGTGCCACTTTGTGTTGGTCTATCTTTTTAAAATCTCAATAAAATATATTCACAATTTTGGTTGTAACATGACAAAATGCGGCAAATTTCAAGGGGTATGAATACTTTTTGAAAGCACTGTAATCTTCAGCCTGATATGTGACCTTCTTCAGTTGGCCATAGGAGGTTTTTTTATAAGATCCATTTGGCAGCCCAATGGCCCACTAAAGTAGCTCACCTGGCAGGCTGAAAATTCAGCTGCGGGGTAGTTTATTAATGAGGGATTAAGTTATTTAAAAAAAAAAAAAACCTTAGTTACTTACCGGTAACGGTATTTCTATGAGTCTTTCAGGACAGCACTTGGAGAGAGCGCAGCTCCACCCACTTCCCAGGAAACACTGCAGTCACTGCTATAACTTCCGCCCACCTCCACCATGGCCTCAGTTGTACACGAGCACCTCCGGCCATACTGAAATGAGATAAGCAGAACATAGCAACCAAAACATGTTAGTACAACACACACACATATATATATATATATATATATATATATACATATATACCCCAGAAGAGAGAAGGGTGGGTTATCGGTGCTGTCCTGAAAGACTCATAGAAATACTGTTACCGGTAAGTAACTAAGGTTTTCTCACTTCGTCTTTCAGGACAGCACTTGGAGATGATAACCGAGTACTTACTCTACGGTGGGACCACCGCTTGCAGGACCTTCCTGCCAAAAGACTGCTCCGCCGCTGAGAGCAGATCCATCCTGTAGTGGCGAGTAAAAGTGGAAAAACTCGTCCACGTAGCTGCTTTGCAGATAAGCTCTGGTGAAGCTCCAGCCCGTTCTGCCCAGGAAGTTGCCACTGCCCTTGTAGAATGTGCCACCACCCCTGGGGGAGGTTCTATACCGCTAGCCTTATAGGCCTCGTGGATAGCCATACGGAGCCATCTGGCTAGTGTACTTTTGGAAGCACCGTATCCCCTACGTGCACCCAAGAACAACACAAACAGAGAATTGGATTTTCTAATTTCCCTAGTGACTTCCAGGTAGTGCATAATGCACCTTCTGACATCTAAGGTATGAAACTCTCCTTCCCTTGAACCGGAAGGAGCCGGACAAAAGGTAGGTAACACTATTTCTTGTGTCCTATGGAAGGCCGATACCACCTTAGGAAGGAACCCAGGATCTGTCCTCAACACGACTCTATCTGGGAAGATGGTCAAAAAGGGTTCCACAATAGAAAGAGCCTGTAGCTCACTAATTCTCCTAGCCGAGGTGACGGCCACTAAAAGGACCGCTTTCAGGGTCCAAAATTTTAAAGATGCTTCTGACAGTGGCTCGAAAGGTCTTTTTGTCAGACCCCCCAAAACCACCGATAAGTCCCACTTGGGGAAAAACTTAAAGGGGGAAGGCCTCGCCCTGGCCAATGCCTTAAAAAATCTGATGACATAGGGATCTAGAGATAACCGTCTCTCTAGAAATACTGATAGCGCAGCAACCTGCACTTTCAGGGTGCTGGCTGCCAGACCCTTGTCCATCCCGTCCTGTAAAAACTCCAGGACCGAAAAATTATTCATAGGGGAACAACTCTTTGAACTGCACCAGGAATTAAAGACCCTCCAGGTCTTAAAATAAATTGCCCTGGTAACTTTCTTTCTGCTACTAAGTAGCGTATCCACTAATCGTTTAGACAAACCCTTCCTACTCAAGATTAACTCTTCAGTAACCAGGCCGCCAGGTTGAGCCGATCCACGTTGGGATGGAGCAGAGGACCCTGGTATAACAAGTCCTTTCTGGCTGGAAGTAGCTGATGAGGTTCCATTGCCAGCTTCAGCAGGGTTGAAAACTAAGGCCTTTTGGGCCAGTATGGGGCTATCAGGATGAGAGTCGTCTTTTCTACCTGAAGTTTCCGCAGGACTAACGGAATCATTTGTACTGGGGGGAAAGCATAGCACAAACGGAAGGGCCAATGCTGAACTAGCGCATCTAGACCCTCCGCTTGATCCAGTCTGTTGAGGGAAAAGAAAACCGGAACCTTGGCGTTGGCTTGGGACGCGAACAGGTCTATCTGAGGGGTTCCCCACCTGTCTGCTATTTTCTGGAACACCTCCGAATTTAGACACCACTCGGATTCTAGAACCCTCCTCCTGCTTAGGAAGTCTGCCAGGTGGTTTAAACTGCCCTTTAGGTGTACTGCCGACAGAGATGCCAAGTTTGTCTCTGCCCAGTAAAGCATGTGTAGAGCCAGGTTCAGGAGCACCCTGCTCCTCGTTCCCCCCTGCCTTGAGACGTAAGCTACCGCTGTAGCATTGTCCGACAGTATCTGGACATGCTGACCCTGTATCGTCTCCTGGAAGGCCCGAAGCCCTAGGCAAACGGCTTTGAGTTCCCTCCAATTGGATGATCTCTTGGACTCTTCCTTGGACCAGGACCCCTGAGTCAATTGACCCCTGAGGTGAGCACCCCATCCCCAGGAACTGGCATCCGTAGTTAGGACCATTGTAGCGGGGAAGGACCACACTAGACCCTGACTCAGATTTGCGTGAGCCCTCCACCACCAAAGTGTCCTTTTTACTTAAGTTGGAACCCTGATCTCCTTTTCTAGGGGTTCTCCATGCGTCCAATTCTGTAGAATCGCCTGCTGGAGACTCCTTGAATGCAGGCGGGCCCACTGAACCGCAGGAATGGAGGATGTGAGAAGTCCCAGGGTGGACATAGCTGCACGAACTGACACTGACAGATTCGTCTGCACTGCCTTCACTGCTGCCTGAACCTTGATTATTTTCTCCTCTGGTAGAAATAACCTCTCCTGGATGGAGTCTATGGTGTACCCCAAAAAGACTATGACCTGAGAGGGAACTAGATTTGACTTCTCTCTGTTCATAATCCAACCTAGACCCTCCAAATGGGCCTGGGTCCTCCATAGGTCTTTGAGAAGCTGATCTTCCGTCTTGGCGAACAACAGGAGGTCGTCCAAGTATGGAATTACTGAAACTCCTTCCAGCCTTAGAGGTGCCAAGGCCTCCGCCACCACCTTCGAAAAGATCCTCGGAGAGGAGGAGAGACCGAACGGCAGGGCCCTGAACTGAAAGTGTTTGATCTCGCTTCCTGTCCTGATCGCTAGGCGCAGGAAACGCTGAGAAGAGGCTTTTATCGGGATGTGAAGATAGGCATCCCTTAGGTCTATCGAAGCCAGAAAGCAACCTGCAGGAAGGAGCCTTCTGACTGAGTAGATGGTATCCATGCGGAACCTCTTGTACTTGATTGACCGATTCAGGAATTTTAAGTTCAGAATCAAATGAAATTTTCCTGCCGTTTTTTTTACTAGAGTAGCAACCCGCCCCCTGTTCTTGTTGGGGTACCGGGGTGATCACCCTCTGTTGGAGAAATTCCTCTAACAGCGACATCATTGCCCTGGATTTCTCCTGATCCTTGGGCAGCTGGGTCGCATAGAAACGCGACGGTGGTTTCTCTGAGAACTCCAGCGCGTAGCCCTCTGCAATAACCTTGAGGATGTATGCACTGGAAGTCGTCTTTGCCCACTGTGGAAGGAACGACTGAAGACGTCCTCCCACAGCCGGGCGACCGTCACTGGGGTTTAGCGGGCTGGCTAGGGGAGCGAAACACCCCGGGTCTCCCTCTACCCCTCTGAGGCCGCCAGGACCTTCCACCCTGACCTTTTTGTGTCTCTTTAGGATCTTGGGGCTGGAAAAAAGGACGAAAAATTTTCCTGGTCCGCGGTACCCCCTTTTTTAAGAGGAAGGCTTTTTTCCTATCCGCCGTCCTATCCAGAACAGTGTCCAGACCGGCGCCAAATACCAAATCTCCATCGAAGGGCAGACCACATAACCTAGCCTTCGAAGCCGTGTCCCCAGTCCAGGTTTTGACCCAGAGAGCCCTCCTGGCCGAATTCACTAGAGCCGAGGAACGGGCTGATATTCTCACTGACTCGGCTGAGGCATCCGCCATGTAGCCTACTGCCTTCAGAAGAATCGGGAAGGACTCTAGCAACTCTCTGCGTGAGGTCCCAGACTCAATGTGACCCTTCAGCTGTTCCAACCAATGCTCAAGGTTCCTGGCCACTACTGTGGATGCCATAGCTGGTTTGAGGTTGGCCAGAGAGGCATCCCAAGCCTTCTTTAAGAGCGCCTCTGCTCTTTTATCTAGGGGATCTTTTAAGGTGCCCGTATCCTCAAAGGCCAAGTCTGTATTTCGGGATACCTTTGAGAACGCAGCATCCAGCTTAGGTTTCTTATTCCATACCTGCGCTGGATCCTCATCAAAAGGAAATCTCCTCTTAAGTGATCGGGAAAAGAAAGGAGCCCTCTCTGGGTCTTTCAATTCCCTTTTGACCGCATCTGACAATACTCTATGTACTGGAAAGGTTCGATGCTTGACTTTGTCTAAACCCTGGTACATCTTGTCATGCAGAGACAAATGCGTCTTATCCACCTTAATGTTTAGAGTGGAATGAATAGTTTTCAGTAAGTCATCCACCTCTTCTAAGGACAACTTGTAACGTGAAGAAGAAGATTCTCCTGTATCTTCTTCTTCCGCCTCTGACCCTGAGACTATGCTGCTAGGCTCTTCCTCCTCGGACTCACTACCTGCCCCTCTATAATCCAAAGGTGCACTAGTGGAGGCCTTAGCTGCTGACCCTGACGCCGCCCCTCTGTCCAAGTAGGAGCGAAACGACTGAAAGGTCTCTTCTAGCTCTTTCCTAAAGGAAGAGAGCATCTCTTTGGGTTGTTCGGAGGCTGCACTAGGGGGGGCTTCCCCTTTGACCATGTCCGCGATGCATGCCTTGCATAACGGCTTAGTCCAAGACCCTTTAAGGGTTGCTTTGCAGGTAGCACACCGTTTCTTAGGAGGGGGCACTGCAATTTTTAGCTTCTCTTTAGCTTTCTGAAAAACACAAAAGACAACAACCCCATGTTTAACTTTTTGTGTCTCAGACCCAAACCACCACCACCACAAAACAGCCAGTGAACAAAAACACACCAGGTCCCATCACCGCTGTACCAAACAAACAACACTCTCCCAGGGACGTGACTAGGGTGAGTGAGGCAGGCTCCTCTCCCCAAAGGGGCAGTAGGAGGGACATAACAAGGAACCAGGTAGACTTAAACCGCTGTTTTCCTACCTGGGCCGGGCTGGTGCATGTGGCTCCTGCTCCCGCCACCTCCGCTGCGTCTTCTGGCTCCATTCTCCCAGAACGCGGCGATCGTTTGTGCGCCTCCTTTTGAAAAATCCCGGTTAACCCCACCGCTGTGGGAACCGGAAATTGCACCGCCGAGGCTGCTCCTCCCTTCTGCGTTCCAGCGGCCGGAACCGTAAGCCGCCACGCACCACCGGAAGTCCCGCCTCCACCGGAAATGACATCGCCCGTCCTCCGTACCGGGACATCGCAGACCCCAGGAGACCGGCATCTAACCGCCCCCAACATGGCCTGCAATGCCCAGCCTATTGGCGCGGAACCCCCGGCAGCCTTTACCCTCGCCGGGCTCGAGAAGAGGGGAGCACCGAAACGTCCCCCACGCGTCAGGGGGGAGGTTGGGTCTGCCTCCTAAAGAAAACAACCGATCGCAGGTATGCTTTTAATCCGTCTCCCCCTGGAGAGAGTCCAGCATCCTCCTGGTTCCCTGCAGTGCTTCCACCATGGCCGGAGGAAACACTACAACTGAGGCCATGGTGGAGGTGGGCGGAAGTTATAGCAGTGACTGCAGTGTTTCCTGGGAAATGGGTGGAGCTGCGCTCTCTCCAAGTGCTGTCCTGAAAGACGAAGTGAGAAAATTAAAGGGTCACTAAAGTCAGGGATTTTTTTAAAAAAAAATAACAAACATGTGATACTTACCTCCACTGTGCAGTTCGTTTTGCACAGAGTGGCCCGGAAACCTGTCTTCTGGTTTCCCTCGGCGGCTGTCTGGGCTCCTCCTCGCAAAAGCTTTCCTTCTTCATGCGAGGGCGCTCGCATGGAGGAAAGCTTTTGCGAGCGCGCTCCCGTGATACAGCAGCGGCCATAGCCGCCGACTGTATCACTCGGCTCCGCCCCCCAGCGCGCCGCGTCATCCACCCTGATTGACAGCAGCGCTAGCCAATGGCTGCGCTGCTATCAATCCGCCCAGCCTAGCCAATCAACGGCCAGGCTGGGAACCGAAGAGGACGACGTGGACGCGCCCGGGAGATTCGAACGGTCAGGTAAGTACAACGGGGGCTCGGGGGGGGCCGGTGCTGCTAGATGTTTTTTTACCTTCATGCATAGGATGCATGAAGGTAAAAAAACTTGTACCTTTAGAACCCCTTTAAAATTAAAAAAAAAAAAGTATGCTGGCTTAAAGGGGTTGTAAAGGTTTTTCACCTTAATGCAATTAGCGGCCCCCCGCCAGCTCCTCCTCCCCCCCCCCCCCGTTTACTTACCTGACCCCTCGAAAGTCCCACGTCGTGAATGCGCTAGCTTCTCTCAGCTTAAATTGTTGGATGATCGATAACAGCGCAGCCATTGGCTCCTGCTGCTTTCAATCAAATCAATGATGCAGCGTTCAATAGCAAAGGAACCTTTACGACTCCTTTAAAATGGGTGTATAATAAGGTGCAATTCACCATGTGGACTTCTTTTACTTACACAGTTTCAGTAAGCACTAGTCCTATGTCTGACAGGAGAGATGTGGCTGCGGTGTGACTCCTCGATTCTACCCTCTGCTGTCCATTTGCAGAAGGCTTTGTATTTTGTGATTGGGCTCATAAGATACAGAGTATTAGACAAGAGGAAATAAGAGTTTGCCAGTGTGGCTGCAAACGACTCATAAGGTTCATCTTTGAACCAAATCAATCCCATGGCTCAGTAAAAATGAATAGTAAAGCCCTCTCCAACACCTCCAAGATTCAGCCATGACCATGCCACTTATACATTTTCCACTTTTCTGCAAAAGAACAGCACAGTGCCTTGTTTACTGTTCAGCTGTGTGTCTGTTTAGTAGATGCAGCCACATCTCCCAGTGGTGGAGGGGCAGAAAGAAAGGGTTAATGAAGTAGCTGCCCTTCTAAACATTCAAAGAGCAAACGGACTGTTACTATATAAAAAGATTAAGTGCCCATGCTGGAAAAACAAAAAGGGAGAAAATAAATGGCAGCCAATTCACGATTATGGTAATATTTGATAACTATTTAGCCTTATCTTTCCTTTGAAGTGGAATTTTGGCTATGCACCTAAATAGCCATTAAACTGTCCGCTCCCCCCTAACACCACCTATGCTAACTAATCTTTGTATGAAAGATATTTACCCATTTTCAGCCTGCTATGGGGCGGTCACATTACCTCCGTATCAGCCAGCTTCAGTTACAGGGGAGAGGGGAGAGCACTCCAACAATAACTATTAAAGCCTGTAGTGGTGACTTCATCCATGCCGCTGCTCCCTCCTCTCCCCTGCAGCTGTGTTGGCTGGCACAGGGGAGCCGAATCACATGCCCGGATCGGAGGCTAGTTAGGTGTATAATCCGGAATTCCACTAGAAAACACAAATAGATCCAGACAACAGCAAGAAAATGACCTCACCTGCTGAGTATAGAGGTGTTCTGTGTCAATAGTTGGGTATTAGATGGAGACAAGAAGACCCCTGGTGTGGATTTAGTGAGTCCGGATATTCCTCTTACATGACTGGTTACAGGAGGAGACAGCACAGGCTTCCAGAGGACTGGAAAATACAAGAAAGAAATCACTACATCTACACAGCAGACAATATATACATTCTGAATGCCACCTGCTTGTGGAGGAACCGACTGAACTTCACTCAGTGCATGGTGCTGCTCCTTTTGACAACAGCTATTCATTCAATTAGAATTTTGTTGATGGAGCCTGTTGGAAAATTTACAGTTGTACAGTGGCTGCAGCCAATCAGATGCAGCGGCTGTTCTCGTACAATGACAACCGTCCAGGCCAGCTGTCAAAATACAAAGGCCACAGCGGGCGTTTCATTTATCCCTATTGTATAGAATAGATGGAAGACATTTGTATTTTTTATTTATTTCTCAGCGTGCAGGAACCTTTTTCAAATTCGCTCTGATTTGAACGATTCCGTAGCCACAAACAGGGTATGACATATCATGTGCCTTTAAACTTTCAGGTCGCACCAGCGTGAACTGGACTATTTGTTCAGCTCATCTGAATAAGCTACAATTCAAAGCCGATTGGATATTATGCACAGCTGCACCAGATTCTGTGTGCTCCAGTTTTAGTAAATCTCTCCCAGTATGTATGCAAGAATTTTGTAACATATCATAGAACCAAATACATGAGTGAATAGGAAGCAGCCTGCACCCAGCTCACGTGTTGCCTACTAGTTATGGGGCAGTGAAGATGCAACTATGTATTTAATAAGTAACTGTCCTGGAATTAGGATGCAACACACATATATGGAAATACTTGCTTCCTTTAGTATTCAAAGCCTAACTCCCAGTTTGGCCCAAACCAACCATTTACGAACCAAATCGGCCACGGTCAGTATTATTTAAACTGTATGTAGCGTCATATACATGCATGATATAGCGGTAGTACAGGGACTTCTCGTCTGCTGCTGGAACAAAATTTTGTCAGGCTGAGCTCTGCTTAGTCCTTTACAGATAGACTTGTATTCTCAGACATGCATACAAGGGTTCATTTGATTGGTCAAGGTGGAAATTATGATGTCACCTTCCCACCTCTCCTCCCTCAGGGGCAGGCTTATCTTCATTGATAAAAATACACAGCTTCCTGTGACTGGTTGAGGCTGACTAAATTTTGTTCCAGCAGCAGATGAGAAGTCCATGTATCGCTGCCAGAACACATGGCTGTATAGTTGTGCTCAAAAGTTTGCACCCCCTTAGAGAATTGGTAATATACAGTATGTACCATTTTTAAAGAAAATATGAGGGAGTAGGAAATACACATTTCTTATGGGATTCAGCTGTAGGTGATAACAGAATGGCACAATCATAAAACAAAACATGGCAACACGTAAACAAATTAAATTCCCCCTGTTCAAAAGTCTGAATCCCCTCAGTGCCCAATACTGTGTATGGCCCCCTTTAGCATCAATGACAGCATGCCATCTTTCGTAATAGTTATCTGGGGCCCCCAAATTCTTGCAGGCGGTACAGCTTCCCATTCATCTTGGCAAAATGCCTCCAGGACATGCAAAGTCTTAGATCGTCTTGCATGAACACTATGTTTGAGATCTCCCCAGAGTGGCTCAGTGATATTTAGGTCAGGAGACTGTGATGACCACTATAGAACCTTCACATTATTCTGTTGTAACCATGCGAGGGTCAACGTAGCCTTGTGTTTAGGGTCATTGTTGTGCTGGAACATCCAAGAGAGGCCCATGCGCAGCTTTCATGCAGAAGAATGAAAATTGTCTGCCAGTATTTTCTGATACCATGCTGCACTGAACCTTCCATCAATTTTTTTTACAAGATTCCCCATGCTTTTAGAACTCACAACTCACCAAAACATCAGTGAGCCAGAACCATGCTTCACAGTAGGCATTCTTATCGCTAAAGGCCTTGTTGACCCCTCTGCAAACCTAGCACTAAGAGCCCTTTTACATTGACTGTCAGCTGCGTTAGCGGTAAATGCCCCTGCCATTGCAATGAATGGGCAGCGCTTTCAAAGCCTGAAAAGTGCGGCAACACAGGCAATTTTTAACCCTTTCTTTGGCTGCTAGCGGAGGTTAAAAGCGCTCCGCTAGCAGCCGTAAAGCACGGCTTAAACACAGCTAAAACGAGTGGCGCTTTAGGGCTAGCGCACCGGCAGCCCAGTGTTGAAGGGTTCTAAAGCGCATGTATACCCAGAGTAATGCCGCGTACACACGATCACTTTTTGTGCTGAAAAAAAAAAAAAAGAAAATAAATTTTCAAGAACGACATAAAAAAATTGAAGCATGTTCGAATTTTTTTTTGCCGTTTTTCAGAAGACGGAAAACGTTGTTTTAGCCCACACACCATCATTTTAAATTACGTTTTATTTCATCACAAAAAATGTCCGTGTGTACGCGGCATAAGGCTTTTAGGCTTTGTAAAAGGATGCATACAAGAAGAAATGTTCCCTGGACTCTATCAGATGACCACACGTTTCCTACCTGTTCTTGCTTCAGACTGCTGAAATGTTCTTGAAAAATTCCTGAAAGACAAAGAATAAGTATATTAATTATGGGAGGAGCTGCAGTTCCAGCACAGATCAATACAGAAAAGAAGAGTCAGATGCATATTTTGCTACATCTCAGTTAGAGCCGGACCCCTGAAACTGGATTTGTTGTACAGGCAGTAGGGTCTGTCTGTACAACATAAAAACTATAAAAAAATATATATATTTATTTTATTTCAAATCTGATATTTTTGATTATCATCAACTTTATTTTAATGAAATGCTTTAAGAGTAAAACATCTATCTGAAGTTAGGTTTTCCATTTAAAAAACATTAATAGTTTTGTTTATTCAGCATGAAATGGAGCTTAGTCATGTAGCATGAGGCTGTATATTCTGCATGATTTACATTTTTTGTAAACTCATTCAATGAATCCAAGCTCTGCAACTGAGATAACATGCACTGCATTGATGCATTCACAAAATTTCACAGTAAACATGATAAAAACAAAGTTCAGGAATATTCCTTTATCCCACTGTTTTGCAAATCTATGTACACTACAAACTGTATGATTGAATTAGTTCCTATATCGCCGTTTTACCAACCTGACAGCTTATTATTTCAAATAGGACACCTTCACTTTGTTTGCAAATATGAAAAATTCTAAATACCAGCAAGAATAAGTCCTTACATTTAAAGAGCACCTGTCATTTCAAATCTATCACGGCAGCGCCTGTTAGGAGGCATCCACTCACCTGCTGCCGCCATGTCCCTCGCCTTGTGTCACTGCCACATCACCAGCCGCGCCATTAAAGTGAATGGGACTGTCGGTGAGTCAACAGCGAGTCAGAAGAGGAGCAGATGAGGGACAGAAATGACAGTTGCTCTTAAAAATTAGGATTTAAAAATGTTGGGGTCTTAAACTGGCAGCCTTCCAGCTGTTGCAAAACTACAAGTCCCATGAGGCATTGCGAGGCTGACAGTTACAAGCATGAGTCCCACAGGCAGAGGCATGATGGGACTTGTAGTTTCACAACAGCTGGAGGGCCACCCGTTTGAGAGCCCTGATTTAAATCAAGTCCACCCTGACGGACAATACTGAAATCTTCTTGGTAGGAAGTTCCAAGCCTTCTTTTACAGACAGTTGTATAATGTGAGGTATTTTGGAGGGTTTCTGGCCAATATAACCACCATACTTCTATATACGGCCTGATATTGAGGTGGATATACTGGGATGATGGGCGAGGATAGATCGCAGTATTGTTTCTTTCAGCCTCTGATTCCCTATCAGTTCAAGTGATTGGAGCGGCTATAAAGCCATCCCAGTACTTTTGACAATATATTGTCGTCTCCAGCGCAGGCGGCGACCCGACGTCCCCAGCGCAGGCGAGTCCAATATTTCCCATCAGCCCCTGGCTGTAGGGACACATGTCCGGTGAAGATTGATCTGATATGACCAATGGTTCTGACTCCAGATCACATCTTTCTTCCCATTATACTCTATGGGAATTCCTTTCTTTTATTTATCTGTCATTCCATAGAAAACAGCTGTAATCCCAAATAATCTCAACCTTACAATCTGCTACTGTACACGATGAACACCTGTGGGAAAGGTGACATTGCCATGTCTCTCAGATTTGCCTGCAAATTAGTTTCTATTTGCTTCCCATTCTATGGACATTCCCTTCTGTCATTCACCTTTGTTATGCCATAAAGAAACAATAATCCCACATAATCTCAATATTAAACATGGCCACTGATATGTAAAAGTAGGTTTGCAAAAAATACATTTGAAATATCTAAAGACTCATTATATAATTGATCCCCTCCCCCCTTATCTATGGGCATTCCATTTTGTTCCATTATTTTCTATGGGCATTCCATGTCTCCGTTAACGTCTATGGGCATTCCTTTTAGTATGTCCCCTGTCTGTACACCTCCCCATACTGTCCCTCACAGAGTCGTCAGTGGAGGTGACATGCCCTCTATCAGGGACATTGCCTATGGAGAGCCCAGTCTACCTTCCACAAAGAAACTACCACCTCACCGTCTCCCTCCAGGCCTGTACTGGCATCACACCCCCTCTACCCTCCCGGTACCTGAGCACAGTTCCCGGCCGGACACACACCGCCCGGAGGGGCGCACAGAACAGCGCCATTTTCCCGAGGCCTCAGCTCCCGGACTGTACCATCTGCAGAGGAGTCCTATCCGGACTGTACCATCCTTCTATCTGGATCGTACCATCTACTGAGGCATCATTCTATCCGGACTGTACCATCTATATTAGGGGAACCACCACACTTCTTCCTTCATACCCAGCTACTTTCAGCACTGTTCCTTTTACCCCCTCTAAGCAGCCTGCATGTGTGTAGGCGACTTGCACAGTAAGGCGATGGTTGTATGTGGGAGCACCCCCGGTCCTTGCGGAGCGGTGGTGTGCTCCACTTCCGGGTCCTGCACGTGTCGGTGTGTAGGGGAAGCAGAGCGGTGCGGAGTGTGCGGGGCTCATCATGCTGCTCTCCCGGAATATACCATGGCGGCGCCTGCAGGGGGTGAGCTTCGTGATGTTCAGCGCGGAGGAGATCAGGTGAGCGCCCTGTGTGTGGTATAGGGGGGGGGGTCTGTGTGTACATTGCTGAGCTCTCCTCCTATGGTCATACAGCTGTCAGATGGACAGACACATTGAGGGACACTTACTAAAAGTGGAGAGTGCAATATCTGGTGCAGCTGTGCATGGGAGCCAATCAGCTTCTAACTTCAACCTGGAAGCTGATTGGTTTCTATGCAGAGCTGCACCAGATTTTGCACTCTACAGTTTTAGTAAATCGGCCCCAATGATGATTAATGCTCTGGATATCCACTGTCACCCCCCCCCCCCCCATCATCATGTCACCATAGCAACGGGGTAGTTTAAAGCCTACAGTACCTCCCCTTTACATCCTCCACGTTATAGCAAAACTCTACCCATAGCGACTTGATAAAAGTAATGTTCTTTAGCAAGGAACATACATTATTATGTTACCAAAATAAGTGTGTGCTGTAAATTGTCTCCGGCGCTGTTCCTGTTTATTTTTGCTGGAGGCGGCCATTTTGCTGAAGCCCTGAGCAGCAGTAAATCATAAAGCGGAACTAAACCCTCCGATTTAACAAAAAAAAAAAAAGTTACATTTCAGGAATGCTGGCTTTGCTTACTGTCACATTTTCTTGTGTCTTTAAAGCGGAGTTCCACCCAAAAATGGAACTTCCGCTTAATCCCCTCCACCTTACATGCCACATTTGGCATGTCATTTTTTTTTGGGGGGGGGAGTGGGGGCTTCAGTAGGCGTGGGACTTCCTGTCCCACTTCCTGCTTCCGCCGAGGGGCTGGTAAGGCGATTAGGCCTAATCGCCTTACTGCAGCCCCTCCCTTTGGCGATCGTCTAGGACACTGACAGGTCCTAGACGATCGCCTGTCCAATCAGCGGCGGGCCGCGCGTGCATGCCCGGCCGTGAAGCCGAAGGCTGTCACGGCTGGGTGCCCACAGTCGCAATGAGAATGCCGGCCGGGGAGGGGGGGGTAGAGGAGCGGAGCCCGGTCGGCGCATCGCTGGAACACTTTTTGTAGCTGCTGACTTTTAATAAACATTACATTTGGGTGGAACTCCCCTTTAACCAAACTGTCAAACCACCAACTGGCTGGTGTCATAACTGATCACGTGCAGATCAAACAGAAGCAGCTTCATCGGCTGTAGCAGGGGGTCTCAAACTGGCCGCCATCCAGCTTTTGTGGAACTACAAGTCCCATCATGTCTCTGCCTGTGGGAGTCATACTTGTAACTGTCAGCCTTGCAATGCATCATGGGTCTTGTAGTTTTGCAAACAGAAGGAGGGCTGTCAGTTTGAGACCCCTGCAAGGATAGGAGGATTTAATTCTGCTTTAACCACTCACCGACCAGCCGCTGCAGGTAAACTGTGGCAGGGCGACTCTATTGCACGAATCACTATACCTGTTTGGGGCTTAGTGTAATAGATACAGTGGACACGTGCAGGGCACTGGAGCCGATGCATGAGTTCGGTGTCCACGATGTCTGCCAGACACCCACAATCGCTCCACAGAGAGGCAGAATGGGGATCTGTCAATGTAAACAAAGCAGATCCCTGTTCTGTTAGGGAGTACAGTGTGATCGTCTTTTCCTAGTGATCAGGAACAGCGATCTCCTTCTACTCCCAGTCACTCCCCTCCCCCACGCTGAGGCTGTTTTCAGGCATTTTACCAGTAGAAAAGGTGCATGAAATCTGCCTCCCATTCATTACAATGGGTGCTTTTACACCCAGGCGGTGCGCTAGCGGGATTTTAGAAACAATCCTGCAAGCAGCATCTTTTGGGCAGTTTAGGAGCGATGTGTATACAATGAATGGACATTTGTGGTTAAAAGCGCCCCCGTAGCAGCAGTAAAGCGCCGCTAACGCGAGCAGAGCTTTACTGCGAATGCAGTGTGAAAGGGGTCTTGGAAACGCTTCCGTAGGGACAAACTTAAAGCGGAGTTCCACCCAAAAGTGGAACTTCTGCTTTAAGCACTCCTCACCCGCTTACATGCCACTTTTGGCATGTCATTTTTTTTTTTTTAGGGGGGGAGTGGGGGCTTTTTGTCCCACTTCCACCTACAGGCCGCCTAGGCAACTCCTCCTCTCGCCTTAAGCGGCCCCTCCCTCTAGGCGATCTCCTGGGACATGTGACAGATCGCCTGTCAATTCATGGAGCGCAGCGCGACATGCGAAGTGCGTGTACGTCCGTGAAGCCAAAAGCTGTCACGGCTGGGTGCCCACAGTGTGAATGGAGGTGCCAGTGGGGGGGGGGGGCGGCGGAGGCGGAGCAGCGTTGGTCCCAAAAAAGCATCAAGTGTCTGATCTGTCTGCCGCAATATTGCAGTCCTGCTAAAAATCGCTGATTGCTGCCCTTACTAGAGGAAAAAATGCTATCCCCTATTATGTAGACACTATGGGGGTTATTTACGAAAGGCAAATCCACTTTGCACCATAAGTGCACTTGGAAGTGCAGTCACTGTAAATCCGAGGGGAAGATATGAAATGAGGGGAAGCTCTGCTGATTTTATCATCCACATGTGCAAGCTCAAATTTCGTTTTTTATTTTCCTTTTATATCCCCCTCAGATCTACAGTGACTGCACTTTCACTGCACTTGTAGTTTGCCTTCAGTAAATAAGCCGCTCTACCTTTTGTGCAAACCAATTAATATACGCTTATTGCAATTTTTTTATTTTACCAAAAATATGTAGAAGAATACATATTGGGCTATCCGATCGTGTGTACGCGGCATAAGACTGGGATGTCAATAAAGTTCATGTGCGTGTAAAGGCAGGCGTACCAATACTTTTGGAAATATAATGTATCGTGTTTTGTTTTGCAATAACTGGATTGGAGGTGGCCATCTTGGTAGAGGCAGGACTTTGCTTCCTCATGTCAGAGCCTCCAGCAAGGCGAAGGATCACGGCACAGTAGTGACATCGCCGGATGTCCCTCTAAATATCTAGCAGTCAGAAGCCAGTGCCTCTAACCCTGCAGATCTACAGCTATGAGGTGTTTGGGCCCCCTTGCATACCAGTAAATGCACTGCTATTTAACCACTTGATCACCGGGCCTATTTTGGAACTTCTCTCCTTCATGTAAAAATCTCAATTTTTTGCTAGAAAATTAATCAGAACCCCCAAACATTACACATTTTTTTTTTTAGTAGACACCCTAGGGAAAAAAATGGCGGTCATTGCAACTTTTTTTCTTGCATGGTATTTGCGCGATAATTTTTCATTAATTAAAAAATAACAAAACAGTAAAGTTAGCCCAATTGTTTTGTATAATGTGAAAGACGATGTTACGCCGAGTAAATAAGATACCTAACATGTCACGCTTTAAAATTGCGCACGCTCATGGAATGGCGCCAAACTTAAAAATCTCCATAGGTGACGCTTTAATTTTTTTTACAGGTTATGATTTTTGAGTTACAGAGGGGGTCTAGTGCTAGATTTGTTGCACACGCTCTACCGCACGCGATGATACCTCACATGTGGGGTTCGAACGGTGTTTACCTATGTGGGCGGGACTTGCATGCGTGTTCGCTTCTACACGCGAGCGACCGGGACAGGGGCATTTTTTTATTATTATTTTTTACTTAATTTTTTTACTTTTACACTTTAAAAAAAAAAAAACATTTTTGATCACTTTTATTCCTATTACAAGAAATGTAATTTGTAATAGGAATCACTGTGACAGGTACTCTTTATGGAGAGATATGGGGTCAATAAGACCCCGCATCTCTCCTCCAGGCTGGAAAACATTAGATCGTGAAAAAAAATTCACCGGTCTAATGCTTTCAGCCGCGATTGCGGCTTTGTTTACATTCCGGGTACCGGGCGTGACGTCATAACGTCGTGCCTGGTCCTCCGACGGTCATAGAGATGACTGTGACCATCTGGTCACCAGTCATCTCTATGGTTCTGCAGGGAATGCCGGCCGATCATCTCTCCGGGCCCCCGATGGCACAGGAAGAGAGCCCGGAGAAGCACCAGATGGCGGCGGGAGGGGGGGACGTCCCCTCCCGCCGCCTATACAAACGATCAAGCGGCGGAACCGCCGCTTTGATCATTCTTATGGTGCACAGAATCGCTCGCTGAAAACGGCGATATCTGAATGATGCCTGTGGCTGCAGGCATCACTCAGATATCCCCGCACAAAGTGGAGGACGTCATATGACGTCCTCCGGTGATTAAGTGGTTAATAAGAGGAATCGCATGAGGTACATTTTTCAGGGTATTGCTTAGTCACAAATAAGATTTTATAGATGTTCTTCACTGTCATGGCAGACTTGCAGGTTCCTGAGCTGCCACCTTCCTCTTTACTTTTCCACTTAGTGAATGGCACTTGTTTAGGATGATTGATGGATAAAGTGCTACAGGGAGGATAAGGAGGGAGGGTGACCTGCAGCTTGCATCTTTGAAAATCTGATAACAGAAATAGAGTTTACTTCCACTAACTCTAACAGGTCCTCCTTTGTGATATGTGTGATTTATATGACTGTTTTCTTCCATTTTAGAAAGTTGAGTGTGAAGGCCATAACCAACCCACAGTACATGGACAATATGGGCAACCCCATGTTAAACGGCCTGTACGATCTTGCTCTGGGCCCTGCGGACAACAAGGAAGCATGTGGTACGTGTGCGCAGGATTTCCGGAGTTGCCCTGGACACCTCGGGCACATTGAGATGCCGTTAACAGTGTATAATCCACTACTGTTTGATGTAAGTGGGTTTTGTGTAAATCCTGATCCTTTCGTGTGTCTGTAAACGGATGTAAAACCTTTTCTTGTGAGAAAAAAAACACATTTGTAAAACCGTTCTGGAGCTGATGTGGTGTTAACCTCGGCCTGCTGGTGGTGGGTATAAATTAAGGTCCAACTGCTTTTTTTTCCTCAAAGAACAGGTTCTGGAACCCCCCCCCCCTTTATATCTTCCCCTACCCACCTCCGGGCACATCTTTCGGTTCCACCCCCTTCCCACCTCCTAGTACTGCCATATTTAGGGAATACAAAGCCAAGTATCATTTTGCTATGCTAAGTCATTTGTATGGAATTTGTTACTAACAGGAAAAGCAGAAAAATGGACCCCTGTAACAAAATTTCACCCCAGCAACAATAGACCCCTGGCAGCAACAAGAGATCTCCCAGCAGCCAGCATCAATAGACTCTCCCGCAGTCGGGTACGATAGACCTCTACATCGACAGTAGATTCCTTCCAGCAACAATTGACCCCTCCAAGAACAATAGATCCACCACCAGAAACATAAGACCTCCACAACAATAGACCACCTCACAAAAATGTATCCCCTCCAGTAACAATAGATCCCCAGCATCAGTAAATCCTCCAGCACACCCTGCACTGCTTTCCATTACATACAGTGCTGAAGGTGCCAGAAATGCGCTCCCAACCCCCCCCCCCCCCCACGTACCCGGCTGAAAAAAAATGCCTGTGCTGACCGGTGGCTAGCACAGCTTGTTCGCATTGGCGCATAGAGCCTGAGCCAGCCGCCTTAACTCCCTGCACAGCTCAGCACTTCAGTGAGAGGTGGAGGAGCAGAGCGCCAGGAACTGATAGTTACCACTCTCTGAGAACTGAGTAATCAACAGTTTTTAATTGCTCAGTGTTGAGGCGGCGGGGAATTGATGCTGGACCCCCCTAGGGAAGTATGCGTGTTTGTATTTTTTCATATCCCACACTTCTTTTTTAAGACTAGAGTTTGAGATTGAGTGAGTTTTGGCTGCAAAGTTGCTCATATTTAGGGTTGAAAATAAATTCATTGGTAGTGTAACAGACAATACAAAAAAACAACGTCCAGAGTTACAAACTAGTGACAATCACAAGCGAACATATGTAATGAGTCAGCCCAATGGCTATCGCCCACAGCTTAACCTCTATCGTCGTACTAAAGTTGCTCATATTTAAAAGAGAATTTTTATTTTATTTTTTACATAATATATATTTAAATATTCATACTTGCCTTGGTGGATGCAGCTGTCCCCTGGTGTTTCTGCACTGAGAACCGAGCCACTGAACATCACCAATGGCTCAGTTCTCGCTCCTCCCTGAGCAGAGCAATGCTGACTGTCAGTCAGCATTGCTCCTGCTCTACTTCTCAGCACTCATTGGAGCGCTGAGCGGTGGAGGGGCGGGGATAGGCTGTCTCAGCGGCTCGCTGAGACTATCATCAATAAGGGCAGGTGGCGGATCCCGACTTGGAAGCTGTGATGGCGCGCTGCCCCCACTGATGGCAGTGACGTGAGCGGACTTCAGATCGCTCTCCGCTGAAAAACGGGTCACAGGAGTGCAAAACGAATTGCACACTTGTGACCCATAGGAGAAGTACAGCCTAAAAAGCTCTGGCTGGACTTGTCCTTTAATTTAAATGTATTTTATGTCAGTATTTAATAGGGTTGTCTGGTGGTCTAAGAAATGACCAGCGTTGTTAAAATATGGCAAAAAGTGCATGTACAGTATTTTAGAGATGTGCTGGACTACAGAGCATGGGTAGAGGTGGTCAGTAGTCCAGTGAGGGAGAACTGGGCAGTTCTAATGACGCTGCTCAGGATTGCACTACAGCAGAGGCACTGTGTGGTCCACTAAAATGGAACGTTGGGAGATTGCTGGATTTCTATCAACAGATTGTTTTTACTTCAGAATTATTAAAGGGATAAAGATGGGGCAATGTGGAGTGCCTTAATGCACTGTGGCATTAGAAGATTTTGATTTCTTTTAGTCCAAACAAAGCTATGTGTTACTCTATAATTCCTGTAACGCCGTTCTATGGAAGCAGTAGGTTTAAAGAGCACACCAAACTCTTGCCATAACTTCTTTATTAACTTCAGCTTTTCTTCATATATAACACTGACAATTTCACAGCAGTCAGTCCATGTACAAGCATGTGTTGATTAAAGTATAACAATGGCAGTTATACTATAACAAATGGCAGTTCAACTGTTCAATCTTGTCATTCTACATAAAATGGTAGATATATTTCTTTCTTCAGTATCTGTTCTCTTACTTTAAGTTATTTAAACACTTTATGATCTCTCTGAGGCTTAATCAATAGTTTCACTCGCTCTATATTGCTGTTTGCAGTTTGACCATTTGCTATGATGTTTGATAGCACGTTTGGTGGAACTACAAGTAAACACATAACTAGTTAGTATACAGTTCTAATCACACTATTAACAATAGGAACATATATAACTGTGTTAAATACCTATTTTGGCCACTTGCTTCCATAAAATAGAACTCTGACTGGATGTGTGTCTGTTCAGTTCCTCTCTCTCTGGTGTAATGAATTCTAGCAGTGTGCTGTGAACTTTCCAGACAGAATGGTTGTAAGGCTGGCTCTGATTGGGCAAGACTCCTGCTCAATGTGAGATTGGCTGTGAGTGGCCAAGACTCCTGCTGAATAACAGAAGCTTAACTCTATGCGTTCTGGTTTCAATTCTGCTGGGTCATTGATCTTACCTTACAGTCACACAACAAATCTTAAAAGGCATATTCTCTCTTTTTGCTTCTGTGAACACAATATACAACTGTTACATGACATCCATATATAAAGTTACAGTAAATAACTCTGCTTTTATCTCTCACATATGAGCTGTATTAGGGTTATTAGCAGGTCTAGTTATATATGCATGTAAGTCACATTAGCAACCTAGGACAGGTCTTAGCTGGCCAATTACAGGCAAATGGGCAAGATTTGGTGAAATGTACTGGTGGCTTCTGTGAACTAAATTTGTGTGTTTTTTATTTTTTAGAAACTGTACCTCCTGGTGCGGGGCTCCTGCTTTCACTGCCAGCTTTTGACGTGTCCCCGTTCCGTCATTCATCTTCTGCTCTGCCAGCTGAAGGTCCTGCAACGTGGTGCCCTGAAGGACGTTTATGAGCTGGAAGCAGTCCTTAGTCGGGTGAGTGAACGCTGAATTGCTAATGACTCTTTAACACCCTGCTTTGCCCATCCTCTTCAAAATGTAGAGAAGTTTAAAAAAATATGTTAATTCAATATTTTTTTTTGTTATCATAATGTTGAACATTCTATTCTAGCTTAGTACATGAAATAAAGTTTTCAATATTCCCCCTAGTTCTTGGAAGGAAATTCTGCTGCCAGTGGCAACGAGATTCAGGAAGAGCTGGAAACTTACACCAGGAAAGTCCTTAAAGCTCACTCAAAGGAGAAAGTTGGGTCATCTGTAAGTAAAACCTTTTTATTAAAGTATTTTTTTGGGGGGGGGGGGGGGGTTTTGTTGTTAAATTTCTTGCAGTCTCTTAAACACGCAGTTTAAAGAGGAGTTCCAGGAGTTTCCTGGAAAAAAAAATGAAAACTCTGCACCTACAAACACTGCAGCTGGTGACTTTAAATATCAGGACACTTGCCTGTCCTGGGATCCCGCGATGTTGGCACCCCAAGCAGATCAGTTATCGGCTCTGGTGCAGGTGCCGGCATCTTCACTAAGGGAAACGGGAAGTGAACCCTTCCGGATTCACAGCCTGTTTTCTATTGCGCATGCGTGAGTCGCGATGCACTTTCTGAATGGTTTCTGCTGTCCTCTGGGACCTGTGTGTCTCCCAGAAGGCAGTGAGGAGGAGGGGCCAGAAGTTTCGTAGATCGCTGCACATAGATGTGGTGATTTTACACACGAGTAAGAAAAAATACCTGGTTTTGAAAGGTATCAGCTCCCCCCCCGAAAGGTGCTAAATGTGGCAGCGGAGGGGGGAGGGGAGCAAACAAACAAAGCTTCCTCTTTTTTGGTGGAGCTCCGCTTTAAGTTAAGATGGGTTAACAAGTCATCGCATTAGGTGGGGCCTATGACATTATACACATAGGGCCAGATTCTCAGCTGAGATACGACAGTGTATCTCCAGATACACCGTCGTATCTCTGTTTTTCTCCCCGGGTATCTATGCGTCTGATTCCTAGAATCATTTACGCATAGATACGGCGTAGATCCGACTGGCGTAAGTCACTTACACCGTCGGAACTAGGTGGCGTTTACGTCGATTTCTCATTTGACTATGCAAATGAGCCTGATACGCAGATTCCCAAGCGTTTTTGCGCCGCCTTGTCGTCGTTTCCGTAAGCATAAACTTACTTGAGGCACTATTCCTTCCACTGGCACCAACAATGAGGCACTATTCCTATCGATGGCACCAACAATGAGGCCATATTCCTTCCATTGACCCCAAGGGCACTATTTCACCTCCTCCCGACCACACACACTATCTAATCTTTTTACTCCCACTGACCACGGTTCAGCCCCCTAAAGTCTGAAGGACAGTAAACTGGCCCTTTGTTCAGAAAGTTTGGGGGCCCCTGTACTAGAGTAGAGAAAAACTGTAGATGGCCAAAGGCTGTGGAGTGGATGTGCTATGGCACTCCTTACATCCCCCTTTTGTGGCACCAAATTTGCTATTTCTTTTCAGCACAATTATATCCTAAAGTGTTGAAGAAAAAAGTATCCAAAAAAGAATGGACTGCACAGAAACATACATGGTGAAAAATTGTACTTTCACAAATTAATGTTTTATGTCCTAATTTCCTTTTTATTTTTATTTTTAATTTTTTTCTTGCAGGTAAAAAATATCTGTGTGACACGAAATAAACTGATTTCAGATTTCTGGAAAAACCACATGGCATCTAAAAAATGCCCTAACTGCAAGTAAGACATTGGGAGCGTTCTAGGAGTCTATTGTTCCTGTAGACTCCTCTCCAATTCATTTCACAACAGGAGGTTGTTAGCTTCGATTTCTGACTCCTGATTCTGAGATTTTCAATATTGCACAATAGCATTTAAAATTGTTTTTCAATCCAAACTTTCAGACAGATATAAATACAAGTTTAATGCAGTTTGGTTAATATGAAAAATTATTATTAATAAATATACCGTATTTGCCGGCGTAGAAGATGACCTTTTATACCTAAAAATTTGGCTCAAAAATCAGGGCTCGTCTAATACACCGGATGCAGACTGCGGGCGTCTATTTTTTAAAAGCCGCGCCGCCTCCTCGCGCTGTTCCGTGATTCGCCTCTCATGGAGGTCGTCTCGTCCTCAGCCTTGGACGAGAGGAAGTTCGTGATAGGCGGAACACTGAACACAGGCTCTGCTGGGAAACTGAGTGTTCCGCCTATCACGGAACGGCACGAGGAAGAGGCGCGGCTTTTAAAAAATGGACGCCCACAGTCTGACTCACTCTGTCAGGCAAGTAATGAAGATCGGCGATGTGAGGTGAGGCAATGGCACAGTGAGGGGTCGTCTTATACGGCGAGTATATCCCAAAACCAACATTTTAGCTGGAAAATTAGGGGGTCGTCTTATACGCCGGCAAATACAGTATATCATTTTTAATGTAAACCATGCAAGTGCTTGCATTTTAACCTGGTAGTATTTTCTGGCAATCCCTGTATGTTAGAACTGGGAGAGGGAGAAGCAGCACAACCTGCTGTGCAATATTGATCATGTACTAACAAGGGACATACTAGTAGGAAGAGAGAGCAGAGTGATGTAAGCATTAAGTAGTCTGCTGCTTCTTCTTTTGCTCTTCATTCACAGGGTTGCGGGAAGGACAAAGGCTGTAGGTTTAAATCAAAGCGCAAACTAAACAAACCAAAGAACTAAAATACATTTTTTTTTTATATATATATATATATATATATATATATATTTGCTTGACGTTTCAAATAACATAGAGGAAAACTGTTCTTTCTTGGCAACTGAACACTTGAAGGGTTGGGTTGGGTTGTGTTGGGTTGTACTGCCCTATGAGGACTGGACACTAGTAAATAAATTGTTGGCCAGGCCAGGATAACCCTTCCTATGCACAGAATAGAGGTCGACCGATATGGGTTTTTCTCTGGCCGACGGGGCGGCCGATATATTAGGCCGATTTATTTTTTTATTTATTTTTTGACAGGTGGCACTGGCTCGTGGCCCTTACAGGTGCCACTGGATGGCGCTAATTGGCACTAGCAGGTGGCACTGGCAGGCACTAACAGGTGGCACTGGCAAGTGGTACTGGTTGGCACAGATTGGCAGGTGGCACTAATTGACAATGGCAGGTGGCACTGGATGGCACTAATTGGCACTGGCAGGTGGCACTGGGTGGCATTGATTGGCAGGTGGCACTGGCAGATGTCACTGATTGGCGGGTGACACTGGTAAGTGGCACTAATTGGCACTGGCAAGTGGCACTAATTGGCACTGGCAGATGTCACTGATTGTCAACTGACACTGGCAGGTGGCACTGATTGGCGGGTGACACTGGCAAGTGGCACTAATTGGCACTGGCAGGTGGCACTGGAAGATGTCACTGATTGTCAACTGGCAGGTGGCACTAATTGGCACTGGCAGGTGACACTGGATGGCAATAGTTAGCACTGGCAGATGGCACTGGATGGCAATAGTTAGCACTGGCAGATGACACTGGTTGGCATTGGTGGGTGGCACTGGATGGCATTGGCAGGTGGCACTGGATGGCACTAACAGGTGGCACTGGCAAGTGGCACTGGATGACACGCGGCACTGGATGGCATTGGCAGGTGGCACTGGTTTGCAATAGTTAGAACTGGCAGATGGCACTTCGGCACTGGCAGGTGGCGCTGGTTGGCACTGGCAGGTGGCACTGGTTGGCAATAGTAAGCATTGGCAGGTGGCACCATTGGCAGGTGGGCACTGGATGGCATTGGCAGGTGGGCACTGGATGGCATTGATGGGTGGCACTATTGGCAGGTGGCACTGGATGGCATTGGCAGGTGGCACTATTGGCACTGGCATTGGCAGGTGAGCACTGGCAGATTGGCACTAGCAGGCTTCACAGCCGATGATCTCTCTCTACAGCAGCTATCCAGCCAATGATCGGATGGTGTTGGATAGTTGGGTCCTGCCCACCCCGACATCTCTCTCTCTCTCTCTCTCTCTCTCTCTCTCTCTCTCTCTCTCTCTCTCTCTCTCTCTCTCTCTCTCTCTCGGATAATAATCGGCCGATGCCGATTTCTCCAAAATGGCCGACCAATATATCGCTCGACCTCTAGCGCAAAATGCGTCAGTTTTAGGAGTACGAGGATATTTTCTTTAGCTGTTGGTTAGCCTAACCTTGGGGTGTCATACCCAGACCCCACTGGACAGAACTTTGCCTGGCTAGTTTGGAATATTACCTTCAGGCAACGCCCCTCCACCATGTTTCGCTCTGCCCCTTGGAGCTTAATCATGATCCCCCACGATTTAAGTGCCATGGGGCAGAGCAAAATGTGTTGGGGGCATTGCCTGGCATGAGCCCCGGGCTGAGATTGCAACATACTTTACCACAGCGGGTTTGCTCTGATAGGCAGCTTGTGGAATTCATCCTCTGTCTTACATCGGATGTCTGGAGCTGAGGCGAACTCCTTTACCGGCCGGCACTCACAGCGGCGGGCACCGGATTGTAACCCCCTACAGCCAGAGTGACACATATTCCTTTAGCGACCTCCAAGCCACCTAAACTTTTTCCATTGCCAACTTTCTCCAGTTCTTTCGGGATAAACATGTCTCTGAGTAATCGGGCTTTGCCCTATCTACTGCACCTCAGTTGTTTCCCAAGTTGCTGGCCCCAGTACTTTCTTTTCTTTGCTCTGAGGGCATTTCCATTTTGTACAACTACTTGCTGGGGGAGCAGACAGTACAGGTTCTGGGGAACAACATACTTCTTATCGCTCAGACATTGGAATATATTTCTAGATGCATCTTGAGTATTTATTCCCCAGGAGTAACTTTAAACTCCCTCTGCTCCTTATTCTCTTCAGTCCAGGAATCATTGGTTTCTTCGCTTCTGCATCAGATTTCTATGGCTGATTGTATCTTCCTCTTCTTCTTCTTTTTTTTTTTTTTTAGGCAGTCCCATTTTCCCTACAACACAGCATTCTACTTCAGGTTTGGAACAGTCCTTGGAGAGACCAATTTTTCTGGATCCAAGGACCAGGTTGTCTTTGGCTTGGTGGCTCAGAAATTCAGCTCTAGATTCGGAAGTCCTTTTTTTTTTTTTTTTTTTTTAGGTCTTTTGAGACCTTTACAACAGATGCCAGCCTGTCTTACTGGTTAAAATCTTGGGTACCCTCTTGGTACAGGGGATTTGGTTGTTGAAGGACTCGCGTCTCCCTATCAACATTCTGGATATTTGGTGTCTTTTTAGTGCTGGATCACTTATTTTGTTGGGTCCTCTGAGATCCAGGTTCAGCCAGACAACACCAGTTACATCATAACGTGTTCATCATAACTGTAGAATTCCCCAGGGGGATGTGGTACACTTCCTTGATGGACTCTCCTGGCGGATGCTGTGTTTGCTCCTCCCAGGTTCTCTGGATTTTCAGTCTCGGACTGATTTACCATCCTGCTTCAATCGCTGGCTTTAACGACATAGCTGTTGAAGCCCAGGTTCTAGAGCAGGGGCATATCTAAATCGATTATTCCCATGATGCTAAAAGCTAGGAAATGTTTGGAAGTTCTGTAATCTGACATTAAAGGCATACTTCACTTGGTGTAAATGTTTGGTATTCAGGTTGGAGGAGTTATCTTATGCCGCGTACACACGATCGGTTAAACCGATGAGAAAGGCCTGATGGACCGTTTTCATCAGATCAAACCGATCGTGTGTGGGCACCATCGGTTAAAAAAAAAAAGGTAACTTGTTTTAAATTTAACCCATGGATTCCTAACCGATAGAAAAACAACGATCGTTAGTAGGCACGACAATTGGTTAAATCCACGCATGCTCAGAATCAAGACGACGCATGCTTTAGAAGCATTGAACTTAATTTTTTTCAGCACGTCGTTGGGTTTTACATCACTGCATTTTGACACGATCGTTTTTTTAACCGATGGTGTGTAGGCACGAGTGACCATCAGTCAGCTTCATCGGTTAACCGATCATCAGACCGTTCTCACAGGTTTAACCGATCGTGTGTACGCGGCCTTAGGCAAGCTGACAATTTTGTTTGCTGGTGTCCAATCCTTCCTAGGCAGAAGTATGACCCGACAGTTATCGTCTTGCTTTGTCCCTCATTGAAGTTCAAGGAAAGGATTTTGAAGTGAATGAAAAAATCCTATTATAAAGCGCACACGTCACTGTTATAAAACCAGTTTCATTTTTATAGCTCACCTAACATTTTCATCATTTTAGGGCACCGAAATCTACAGTACGAAAAGAACATAACAGCAAGCTGACTATAATAATGGCATCAAAAATGCAGAATGAGGAGGACGAAATAACTAATAATTCAGAAAGTAAGTGCAGTTGCGGTCTGGTTAAATATCTATTTCTGTAATCTTATTTTTTTTTTTACTTAAAAGCTTGTTTGGCTGTACTTCTCCTGTGAATCACAGGAGTGCAGTTCGTTCTGCACTCCTGTGAACCGTTTTCAGCTGACAGCGGGCTGAAATCCACTGTCAACAGACCACTGATCAGGGCTATGGAAGATTACAACCGTATGTTCGGGATCCCTGGACTGACACCTGGCTAAAGAGCCTGAGCCAGCTGTTACTTTTTCCTCCAAACCCCAGTACTGCGTTGGAGTGGCCGAACAGAGAGTCGGAGACTGACAGTCACCAGCTCTCTGCTTCCGGAGCTCTGAGAACTGTGGGATCAGCGGTGTTTGATCGATTTGGCTCTCAGTCTTGGAGCCTGTTGGGGACAGATGCAGCATTGGACTGATGCTGCATCCACCTAGGTAAGTATGATTCTAAAAAAAATTAAACCTTTAAAAGTATTGCAGACATTAAAAGATGCTTTTTATTTTTTTCAGCCAGGAAAGTCTCCTTTTGTGCTACTTTCATTTAATACTAAATACTCATTTAATTTAAAGGGCTGATTTACCTTTACTTCATCGCTGAGATCTGCAAGCTGTGCTTTTTCTGCCCAGAGAGATGTCTCAGTGGCCATTAAAGTAATACTATAGGCAAAAAATATTCCCCCCCCCCCCATCTGTGTCGTGGATATTTCCGTTTACTTCCTGTCCCCTAGCCAAACAAAGTGAGAGGAAATCCCTGCAAATTAAGGGTCACCAGTATTGGTGTCCCCCATTGGAAGATTTCCCCAACTATTACTTTTCTGGATAAAACCCCAAATTTAGAATTTTCTTTATTTTCACTTTTCAATGACAATGGAAAAACGGGAAGAAATTGAGAGGGTGAATCTCGCTAACGGGGATAGAGATGGCAATAAAAACTGACGGGTCATCTAATCCCTCTCTGCTTTATCCAAAACGAAGAAAACGTTTTGCCTTTAGTCATACTTTTTAACCACTGCAGCTTGGGAAGATTTACCCCCTCTGCATTAGCAGGCATTTTTTGCGATGCGGCACTGCGTTACTTTAACTGACAATTGCAGGGCCGTGCACCACTGTACCCCCCCCCCCCCCCCCCCACAAACAGATCCCTTCTGGTGGTATTTGATCACTTCTTCTGTGGTTTTATTATTTTTGAGCTATAAACCAAAAAATTTTTGAATATTATTTTTTTAACTTTTTTTTCTTTTTTTAAACAAAGGTTTATTTGTAATCAAAATAACAGTTGTACAATCATACTAGCATTTGTACATGAATTTTAGCATGGAAAATGTAACATTTAGTTTAGCTGGATTCAGTTTTTTCCCTCTCCCCCCCCTCTTTTTTTCCTTTCCCCTCCCATCCAACATTATTGTAACAAAAAGTGCATATATGTCTTTACATACATCTAAAGTTTCAATGATAACATGAGGGTATACAGTGATCAGAATACCAAAAGTTCAAAACCGGTGTCATGGCCAACAAACAAATAATTTTTAATTAACCGAAGAAATTATAATAAAAAAAACAAAAAAGAGAAAGCAGCATCTGGTGCCGACCATACAGGTCCTCCAGACCCACAACAGAGCACTCAGCAAGGTGAAGGCCACCCATCTGGCACCACGGACCCGCGGCGCCCTACGTACAAGTATCAGGGACTTGTAGTCAGCGGTCCCACATTTTGTCATATTTGGTCGAGCATTACCTGTTGATGTACATAATGTTTTTGTATGGTAGATTATTATTGACTTCCACCTTCCACTCCACAAACCTAGGGGGCATGGGTCGCATCCAATTCTGGGCAATAACCTTTTTTATTTACTTTTATGCTATAAAACACATCCAAAATTTTTTTTTTTTTTTTTTAACAAATCAAATTTTGACATTAATTTAGGCCAATATGTATTCTGCTACATATTTTTGTTTAAAAAAATAAAAAATAAAACAATAAGCGTATATTGATTGCGCAAAGGTTATAGCGTCTACAGACTGGGGGATACGTAACTGACACTTTTGACTTTTTGGAGACCAGTGACACTAATACAGTGATCAGTGCTAAAAAAAAAAATATGCACGGTCACTGTACTAATGACACTGGCAGGGAAGGGGCAATCAAGGGTTAAATGTCTGCCCAGTGCTACTGTGGGGGAGGTGCTTGTACTAGGCAAAGGCATGGATTGGTGCCCCTGCTTTGCAGAGATACAGGATCCATGCCTTCTGTACTGACAGATTGGCGATCTGCCTTGTTTACATAGGCAGACCGCTGTTCTGCTTGTGTACCAAAGCATCAGTGGGTGTTGGCAGACATCGATGATTGGACACATCGGTAGCGGGGGCCGCTGGAGGGGCACACGCGCCCCCCAGACCCAAAAGTGCAGCGGCGTGTACTAGGTACCTGATCTTGCGCAGGAGAGCCACCTTGCCGCCGTATATCTACAGTATACAGTCGGCAAACTGTTAAAGCTAAAATCCAGCCTCATCTTTAGTCTTGCATAGTTGTACAGGTGCCTTTCCTGTACTGGGTTTGCTTGATCTTTTTAGGTGTCCAGAGGATGCCTAAAATCTTAGTTTTATTATGCCGCTTAACACTGTCAGCATTTTTAGCAGAGGGAGTTATCTAGAAGGCATACAGCTGAGCTTACAACATAACCATACACATGAACGCGCTGTGGGGGTGTACTAAAGTCCATGGGCCAGATTCACAGAGCCGTAACTCCTGTCTAACTGGTGTTAGACCGGAGTACTTTCTAATTACGCGCGTTTTTTCACTAGTTTGAAACCTCAAACCATGAAAAGACGGCTTTGCGCTTCAATCCGACTGGCTTACGTGTTCGTACACCTTCGGATTTACGCTGCAATAAAATTGCGGCTGCTAGGTGGAGTTCCCGTCATTTTCCACGTCGGGGTATGCAAATGAGCTTTTGCCGACTATCCACGTAATTACGAACGCCATTCGCAATCTCTTACGGCATCTTTAGTCATCTTTTTGCTGCGTAAAACTATACCAGCTTTTTGCTGCTCTAATATTAGACAGCCCATGTTAAGTATGGCCGTCGTTCCCGCGTCGAATATCAATGTTTTCCGACGTCTTTTTTTTATTTTTGACGTAAAACGTCCGGGAATAGGAATGTCAGTAAACGACGCTACTCAAACAACGAATGAGGTATCGACGTTATTTCGCGCAATGCACGGCGGGAAATTTCTGAACGGAGCATGCGCAGTTCGATCGCCGCGGGGACGCGCCTAATTTAAATGCTTCACGCCCCCTAATCGTGTATTTCGATTACACGGCGAGAAATAGACTACGCCGCCGTAGCGTACGGACAAAAATCTACCAGAATTCGGTGTAGAGCCTGGTAAAATACGGCTGCGTAGCGTATCTCGGATACGCTGCGCAAATGTACGTGTACCTGAATCTGGCCCCATTTGTCCAAAGATCTCCGTGGCAGCTTCCCCGTGAAATTTGAAGTAATCGCTGCAATATATAAATTAAATGGAGTGCGCCAACTTATTGCAGTATATAGAAAAAGACTTCATTACCAGTTCAGCTTCGGAAGGTTGCCCCCCCCCCCCTTTCATAACCAGGCAATTTTTTGCAATACAGCAATGCGTTACTTTAACTGATAACTGCAGTTAAAGTACCCCCCCCGCCCCCACAAATGGAGATTTTGTTTTGGTGTTATTTAATCACTGTGCTATTAACAAAAAAAAGTACATTTTGAAATGTTTTACATTAGATTTTTTTTTTTTTTTTTATTGGATGTGTTTTTTAGCAGAATTTCTTCATCGGTTTAGGCCAATATGTATTCTGCTACATGTTTTTGGTAAAAAAAAAATCCCAATAAGCGTATATATTGATTGGTCTGTGCAAAAATTACGGCGTCTGCAATATAGGGGATATATTTATGGACTTTTGTGTTATATTGTTTTTACTAGTGATGGCAGCTATCAGCGACTTATAGTGGGACTGCGACATTGCAGCCGACAAATTGGACACCTAATGGACCCTTTTTGGGTACCAGTGACACTAATTCCGTGATCAGTGCTAAAAATATGCGCTGAGACTGTACTAATGACACTGGCAGGGAAGGGTTTAACATCGGTGTAATCAGTGTTAAATGTGTGCCTAGGGAGTGCTTGCCAACTGTGGGGGAGCTGCTTGTACTATGTTAAGGCAAAGATCGATGTTCCTGCTTAGCAGAAACACAGGATCTGTGCCTTCCCTTCTGGCAGAACAATGATCTGCCTTGTGTACATAGGCAGACCAATATTTTGCTTCTCTCCTGAACAATTAGTGGGTTCCTGGGAAATCGAGTTTGCCGAACCTGCTGATTGGCTCCTGCTGTGTCCAATCACAGCGTGACTGGGTCACCGGCTGCATGTGGCTTCTTATATACTGTATACGGTCGGCAAGCGGTTAAAAATCACAATCAAACTTTTACAAAAAAATTGAACATGTATGGCCAGACTTAAGGGGTTTGTGTTGGATTTTTTTAATACTTGACTCCATTTGTTGTGTGAAATCAATAATTTAAACTGTAACTTTTCTCTGTTTTTCTCTTTTTTGGCACCTCAGATTTGCCCCAACGAGGTTACCTGACCCCCAGCACCACAAAGGAACACGTTGAGGCCCTATGGGAAAATGAAGGTATATAAATGAGTAACATAGGTTAACATCGTAAATGCTCCAAAGATATAAAGAAAAAAAAATAGTCTAGGATTAAACGAAAAGAAATCGGTAGTTCACTCCTAGTGTCTCCCTTAGATGCATTGCTTCCTTTCTGCAGGCGTCTCAATTTTATTTTATTTTTAAAGGATCACTAAAGGAATTTTTTTTTTTTTTTTTTTTTTTTTTTTTTTTTAGCTAAATAGCTTACTTTACCTTACTGCAGTCCTGGTTTCATGTCCTTATTGTTCGTTTTTGCTTTGAAGTTGCTGTAATCCTGCTCTGATCTCCACACTTCCTGCTTGTCTGTTTCCTTATAACCACAGTGCTGGGAGTTTTCTCACGGTGGTCTAAGCTGTCATTACTGTGTGTCTAAAACTTTCCAGAACCAATCAGATTCATTTTAAAAACAAAACACTGCCCTGGATGTGTTTGTTTTTGTTCTGTGTGTCTATTTCTACTTTGCAGAAACATGAAGCCAGTTCAAAAGTGAAACTAACCTGCAGGCACATTATATGATATATATATATATATATTTTTTAATCATTTTGAAAAGGAATCGGTTAACTTTTATGTCTCTATACCCTGTAAACAGTCATTTCAGCAAAAATGTTTTTTTTCCCTTTAGTGACCCTTTAACCTGGTAATGTTGTCTTCCCAGGAACATTCACCCCTAGACTGGCAAAGCTCTGGGGCCTCATCATAGATTAAAGTGGATGTAAAACCTCACATATCCCCAGTGAAATGATTGGCCTCAGATGATACAGAGATGAATCCAATCCTCCTACATAAGTTGTACCTGGTTATCTTCAGTCTTTCCTCTCTGCGTCTGTTCAAAGTGCTGAATTATAAAGCTTATCTGCGCTGTAAAAAAAGGGGATGGAGAGTTGAAATTGCACTCGGTGAGGAGGGCGCTGAGAGCTGGTTGGAGGGAAGGGACACCCCCACCCCCCATAGAAATAGAGCTAAGGCTGTCAATCAGCTGGAGTTTCCTCCCCGTCACCTATTTTCCTCTTGGTGTCAGGAAAACTTCTCAGAAGCAACTCATGCAGATAGCAGAGGAACAAGGCAACAGACGGAAATGACACTTGGTGCTCTGAATTGAGACAAGCACACACCATAGAATGGGATATGCTTTGTTCATATTTCATGTCTGAGGTTTACAACCCTAATGAGGTGAAAAGTGCCATAGGAGGATGAATTGGGCCTGAGAGGAGGTGTCCTCGACATAGAATTAAGTTTATTGAATGAAATAAAGTATACAGCGGTGTGCAACTATTGTATACTGCTTCGAGGTGACTCCTTTCAAACATTTTTTTTTTCTTTTTCCCCTCATACAGACCACATGTATAAAGCCTTATAAACTTCAGTCATCTTTACCTCATTCTACCTTTTTTTTTTTTTTTTTTTCTAGGCTTTTTCTTGGACTGCCTATTTTCTGGAATGGAGATCGGCAAGGAGTTCTCTCCAGACATCTTTTTTTTGGATCTTGTGGTTGTTCCACCAGCTCGGTAAATTTTATTACATCTTACCCTTTCTCACATACATTACATGTTTAAATCCCCTTCCTGTTCACGCTGTTTTTCTGTTCTGTGATAAATTGACAATTAGTCATACAATTAGTGTACCCAAATACATTTTTATATCCAATACACATCCATGTTATCCAATAGTTTTATTGGCCGCCGAAAATAGGGTTATGGGTCTTCTGCAAACAAGGCCTAAGGGGAGGGCTGATGTATGTAAACGCAGACAATGTTTACTCTTGTGATTGCAGTGATTGGTTCACGATCACTAGATACAAGTCACTCAAGTGGCTGTATTCAATTTGCCTGTGATCTGCATTGTCTGACCTTCACAAATGTAGGCTTTGAAAGTGCACATGGCGCTCACATCCCCTCTATAAACAGGGATGTTTCGGTGCATTGATTATTAGTGCAGACCCATCGAGGATGCCCACCGAGGACCACCAGGGAATGCCAATCAGTTCCTAATGCCCATCAGTAATGCCTGCCTCCTGATCAGTGCCCGTCGGTGCTGCATAAAAGTGCTACCTCTTCAGTGAAGGAGAAAACTTACTTATTTACACAGTTTTGTAACCGGAACAGAGATTTTTTCGGTCTTCTAATTTTGATTTGGAGCACAAAAAATAAAATACCACCAAAAGAAAGCTTTATTTGTGGGGAAAAATTGGGTACAGCGTTGCATCACCACAATTGTCATTTAAAGTGTGACAGCGCTAAAAATTGGCCTGGGCAGGAAGGGGGGGGGGGGGGGGTGGCGGAGTGCCCGGTATTGAAGTGCTTAAACCGCTTCCAGTGTACCAGGCTTTTGCTGCTAATCCTTCCTTTCCTAACTGCTATAATGGACTCCTGTATTTCTACAGCTATCGGCCGGTAAACCGCCTGGGAGATCAGATGTACACTAATGCCCAGACAGTTAACCTGCAGGCGGTCCTGAAGGATGTGACGCTGATACAGAAGCTTCTGGCTGTCATGGCGGAAGAGCGGACAAAGCCACAGCAAGAAACGGAGATCTGCCTGGTAAGAAGTTAGGAGGGTTTCTCATGTTGGTAATTTCTAATCTACACATTAGTCCTAGGTTAGTGACACAAACTATTGAAACAAGACAACTATCATATATAAAATCTAACAAACTCTGAATCTACTGGCAGCCACATTCTAAAACTTGTTCATCTAGCCCTGTAAAAAAGAAATTGCTATACCTACCTTTTCTGAAGCCGCTCCGGTCTCCAGTAGTGGATGTGGTGTGCAGGAGAGAACCGACAACGGCTGGGAAGTGATGTCACCCACAGTTACTATGGGGCTTCCCTTGTCGGCTGTTTCCTCTGCACACGCCTACAAACTGAAGTAGCTGTGGGACATCAGCGTTGGACTGGACCGGAGTGGCTGCAGAACGGCTAAGTAGAGCAATTTTTTTATTTTATTTACAGGGCTAGATAGTTGTTTTGTTGGCTGGACTTCCACTTTAAAGGGTTAGTAAAGGCTAAATATAACTATTTAAAAAAAGTCTCCCCTCCTACCAATCTTGCATACCCTGTGTATAAAAATGAAATAAAATTGGAATACTTGCCTTTTTTAAACTCGGTCCAGTCGCGTGATTCAGCAGTTCTGTCTCCCCTGTGTAAGGGAGCCATCAGCAACGGCTGGTAATTCCCAGAGCCATAACTTCATCCGCAGGCTCTCATGGTGTTGGGGGCTCCGCCCCCCCTTTCATTTGCAGCAGTTGCTCTGTAACACGGGAGCTGGAGCTGCATGATCACATGACCAGATTTTTTTTTTAAATACCTAAAGTCTCGGCAGTAGATGTTCCCCTTCCCCCTCCCTACCAAGGTCTTGTGGGACACAGGACAGGTCCTAGAAGACTTCAGGACCAGTCCTAAAAGGCAGTGCCGCTCAGGCATGGGCATTGGGCACCCAGCTGTGAAACCGCAAGTTGTCACAGCTGGATGCCAATAATACAGATGGCGATACCTCTGAGGGAGGAGAGAGCAAGAAAACTCCTGGGGTGAGTGCACTGATGGACCATGGGACATGCTGAGTGTGTGTTTATTAAAAGTTGGCAGCTACAGTTTTTGTATCTGCTGACAATTATTAAACACACAAACGACCAGAACTCCCCTTTTTAAAGGTGAACTTGCACAGGACACCCCTTCCCACTGTCCTGCAGTGGCGACGATCGCCCGTTATGAGCCCCGGTATACCTACCTCACGGCTCCCTGCAGCTTAATCTTCTAAACGAACCCCTATGAAACTATGTAATTGGGCAGCACTGTCACATGGGCATCGCTGACCAACTAGAACCCACACAGCCCATATCTTCAGCGGGGAAAAAGAAGAGAGAAAGCTGAGAGGATTTCTAAGTGCCGGAGCTGTGAGGTGGCTATACCAGGGCTCAAAACTGGCTATCGCTGCCAGTAAGGCCTGTAAGGCAAAAGGCATACTAGCTCATTATGAAATACTTACCTTAGAATGAGGCGTCGGTAACTTACCTGGTCCATGCCGAGGTAGCTGACATGTTGCCTCGGTGTGTCTTCTGGGTATCTCGGCTCCAGTTCTGTGAGTGGATGGAGCCGCGATTTTGTCACTCCGCATGCGCGCGGGAGACTTCTTTCCAGCAAGGTCCGCTGTCTGCCGGGCCTCAAGCCAGGAATCCCCTGTGCGAATGCGCCGCTGCAGCTCATATACAGCGGAGTGGAGTAAGGCCATCCACAGAACAGATGCAAAGAAAATTCTATGCAGTGCAATTCTATGTAGTGCCTAAATTTGCAACTTGCACAAAACGTAATGTCCTTGTTTGTAGTTGAAAACCCTTTTTTTTTTTTTAAATCAATGTAAAAATAAATATAATTAGAGAAACTATATTATTATACACTTCTAGAAGTAATTTTTTTATGAATTACTGTGTTTTAGTCCATTTGGGGTAGGGTTGTCCGGATACCGAGTATTTGCGGGAGTAGTTGTACTCCCGCAAATACCGCCGATACCTGAATAGAATACTTGCCGCCGCCGCATACCGCAAAGCCGCTGCGTTAATCCCCGTGCATTACATCGCCGCATTACAGGCACCTTTCGTTTGTACTTGTAATCCCGCCGCGCCATGTATAGACACTCCCCTTCTCGGGATTGGACGGATCTGTCCAATCCCGAGCAAGGGGGAGTGTCTATGCGCGGAGCCGTGTGTATAGACACTCCCCCTTGCTCGGAATTGGACGGATCCATCCAATCCCGAGAAGGGGAGTGTCTATACATGGCGTGGCGGGGATTACAAGTACAAACGAAAGGTGCCTGTAATGCGGCGCTGTAATGCATGGGGATTAACGCGGCAGCAGCGGTGGCATCGTCATCTACTACTAGGTATGGGGGACATGGCTGCAATATGTGGGGGGACGTGGCTGCATCTATGTGGAACAGGACATGGCTGCATATATGTGGGACAGGACATGGCTGCATATATGTGGGACAGGACATGGCTGCATATATGTGGGACAGGACATGGCTGCATATATGTGGGACAGGACATGGCTGCATATATGTGGGGGACAGGACATGGCTGCATATATGTGGGGGACAGGACATGGCTGCATATATATGGGGGACAGGACATGGCTGCATATATATGGGGGACAGGACATGGCTGCATATATATGGGGGACAGGACATGGCTGCATATATATGGGGGACAGGACATGGCTGCATATATATGGGGGACAGGACATGGCTGCATATATATGGGGGACAGGACATGGCTGCATATATATGGGGGACAGGACATGGCTGCATATATATGGGGGACAGGACATGGCTGCATATATATGGGGGACAGGACATGGCTGCATATATATGGGGGACAGGACATGGCTGCATATATATGGGGGACAGGACATGGCTGCATATATATGGGGGACAGGACATGGCTGCATATATATGGGGGACAGGACATGGCTGCATATATATGGGGGACAGGACATGGCTGCATATATATGGGGGACATGGCTGCATATATGTGGGGGACAGGACATGGCTGCATATATGTGGGGGACAGGACATGGCTGCATATATGTGGGGGACAGGACATGGCTGCATATATGTGGGGGACATGGCTGCATATATGTGGGGGACATGGTTGCATATATGTGGGGGACATGGCTGCATATATGTGGGGGACATGGCTGCATATATGTGGGGGACATGGCTGCATATATGTGGGGGACATGGCTGCATCTATGGGGGACAGGACATGGCTGCATATATGTGGGGGACAGGACATGGCTGCATATATGTGGGGGACAGGACATGGCTGCATATATGTGGGGGACATGGCTGCATATATGTGGGGGACATGGCTGCATATATGTGGGGGACATGGCTGCATATATGTGGGGGACATGGCTGCATATATGTGGGGGACATGGCTGCATATATGTGGGGGACATGGCTGCATATATGTGGGGGACATGGCTGCATATATGTGGGGGACATGGCTGCATATATGTGGGGGACAGGACATGGCTGCATCTATTGGGGACAGGACATGGCTGCATCTATTGGGGACAGGACATGGCTGCATCTATGGGGGACAGGACATGGCTGCATCTATGGGGGACAGGACATGGCTGCATCTATGGGGGACAGGACATGGCTGCATCTATGGGGGACAGGACATGGCTGCATATATGTGGGGGACATGGCTGCATTTATGGGGGACAGGACATGGCTGCGTCTGTGGGGGACATGGCTGCATCTATGGGGGACAGGACATGGCTGCAATATGTGGGGGGACATGGCTGGATATATGTGGGGCTGGATATATGTGTGGGAACATGGCTGCAATATGTGGGGGGACATGGCTGCATTTGGGGACACATTTAAAAAAAGTATCGGTACTTGTACTCAGTCCTAAAAAAAGTGGCATCGGGACAACTATAATTTGGGGTATACGTTGTATCATGCACCCATATATTTATATTATGTGTATATGTACAAATGTTTTTACTACATCGAAGAGGACAAGGGGGCACTCTTTACGTCTAGAGGAAAAGAGATTTCAACTTCAAATACGGAAAAGTTTCTTCACAGTAAGAGCTGTGAAAATGTGGAATAGACTCCCTGCAGAGGTGGTTCTGGCCAGCTCAGTATTATTGTGTCAAAATGATGCTTAAAAAATCTCAGCAATGCACCAAATGTCCAGGGTCAAAATCTACTCCTCCTGCACCAGCATGCTTGTTGGCAGCCTGGGCAAATTGACTTTTTCTTACTTGTCTGGTCTCTGCATGCCCAGGGAGGGGTATCCCTCATAGTTATCCAATTGTTCTCTCCTGCAGTTGAGCTGTTTGTTTATTTTTTTTTAGCCCAATGGTTCATTATGTATGCCTTTGCATAGAACCTGCCAACTATCGGTTGCAGGTAAAATGTCATTTTACCCAAATATAAATTCAAATACATGTTAATTACATGTGTATTTAATGTTTGCTGAACATCTGAAAATACATTTAAAATAAGACAAGACAACTTTTATTGAGCTTTTCCACTTTTTTTATGTTTTGTAGGAGCAGAGTGAGCCTTCTCAAGTCATAGATCGATCCTTCTTGGCATTGCTGCCCGGGCAGACTCTCACAGACAAGCTATACAATTCCTGGATTCGATTACAGAGTCATGTTAACATTGTGTTTGACAGTGATATGGACAGACTGATGACGGACAAGTTCCCTGGAATCAGGCAGGTCAGAGCTTTCTGCTGACGTCTTTGTGAACTATATGAACAGTTTTTCAGTATCTGATCAGCATAGCCCTCTGTGGATTTCTAAAATGCAGCTATAAAGTTGAGATTAGACACTGAAATGGGCAAAGATAGAAACTCTGACATGCAGAGCTCACCACCAGGGTTCTCGAGTGAGTGGGAATCTCTGCAATGGCACAGACAGCAGTAATAAAGGATAGGTCAATCCTTGCCTAGTCTACAGAAAGGAAGGGAATTCCATACGTGAAGGTTTCGGATGGAAGTTACTTTTAAAGACTCCTTCTGGTCTAAAAAGAAACCTTTCAATTAATTTCAAACATACACCTGTGTGTTTTTTTTTTTTTTTTTTTTTTTTAAACTCAGCAGCTACTATCGCTGTAGCTGCTGACTTTTAATCAGGACACTTACCTGTCCTAGTCCCCCGCGCAGTTGGTTCCCCGACGGTGATTGCTTGATCCTGGCCCCTCCATCCTTACTAAGCAAAACAGGCAGTGAAGCCTTATGGCTTCACTCCCCGTTTCCTACTGCGCATGTGCGGCTGCCTCCTGGGATACACAGTTCTCAGAAGACGGCGGCTCATTCACCAGAAGACACTGCAATGGAGGATGAGGCAGAAGATCCACCGCGGTGGCAGAAGAGGCAGAAGGGCTACGGGCCCGGACACATTGGCTACCATAGAGGGGAGTTTCAAATGAGAGCTCAAAAAAACTTAAAGCCCCTAGGAGCAGCTTCTTTGAGCTGCAGTGTGCATGAGCCCTAAGGCTCTTTTCACACTGGGGCGTTATTCTAGCAAAGCCTTATCTGCAATCCCAATGTCTTGGTAAAGCACCGATAAGACCCTAAAGTTTAAGGGCGTTTTTGCAGTGCCGCGGTGTGAAAGGGTAAAGCGCTTTTACAGCGCTTTTCAATTAATTACAATGGAGAGGGGCGTTTTTGGAGCGTTTTTTTTCAGCGCTCAAAGGCTTCTCCAAAGATACTGCTTGCAGGACTCAGTGTGAAAAGGTCCATTGAGATGCATGGAGAGCGTTTTAAGAGAGCTATTTTTAACGCTAAAAGGCTGTAAAAACGCTTCAGTGTGAAAGGGGTCTTGGTTGGGAAAGAGTCGCCAGCCTCTCTCCTGTGTAAGCTTCAGTTGGAATTACTTGGTTACCATGACTTCCTTTCCTCTCTCCCGGTTGCTAGTTGGAGCAAAGGAAAGGTAAGAATCTGTGAGTGAAGAGTAATGCTTTGCTCTTCTGGGCAGGTTTCCTTTAAAGAGTAACTGCATTTTTATTGATCAAAAAACATTTCCCTTTGAGTGATCTATGTACATTACAAGGATTTTTAGCAAACTTTGTTGGAGATTCCTACCCTTTTTTTTTTTTTTTTTTCTGAAGAAATAACTGTTTTTGGCTGTGTCCATGTGCTAAGTGAATCTGTATGGGAGTGGTTTTATAATTATCAGTTGCTGCACCTGCAGGGCTATAATGAGAAAATTGGCTTGAATGCCTTATGGATGTAATTTCCCTTTGGGAAAGGGAATGCCCAAAATCTGACTTGCATCTTAGCACAGACTTCTGGAAAAATCGGTGAGCCAGTCACACAAGCAGGAAATTACATTTTCAGGGGATGTTTTGTACATTATCCGTGTACAGAACACCTCTAGGTAGCCACATTGCATTTTACAGAAAATTACAGAGCTGCAGATTGAAAAGGAAAGGTCATTTCTAGTAACATTCAATAACAATACGATTTGAGTTGCAATTGTATACGCTGTATTTCATTTTTTTACTCTGCATTTTTTTTTCTCATGAAAGTGGAGTTACCCTTTAGGTGTTTCAGCAGTATTGACGTTTTAAAAAATTACTTAAGTGCTCAGCATTTTATACTTTTTATTGAATTGAATGCCCCCAGGGCATCCAAACACCTGCTGTCCTCAACCTTTACAGCTTGCTCTAGCCACTTCATTACTGGGCACTTAAACCCCCTTCGTGCCCAGACCAATTTTCAGCTTTCAGCGCTGACGCATTTTGAATGACAATTGCGCGGTCATACAACACTACCCAAATTATATTTTTATTATTTTTCTCCCACAAATATAGCTTTCTTTTGGTGGTATTTGATCATCTCTGCCAATTTTTTTTTTTTGCGCTATAAACAAAAAAGACAGACATTTAAAAAAAAAAAACACAATATTTTTTTTACTTTTTGTTATAATATCCCAATTTTTTTTTTTTTTTTTTTTTATAAAAATTTTCCTCGGTTTAGGCTGATATACGTATTCTTCTACATATTTTTGTTAAAAAAAATTGCAATAAGTGTATATTGATTGGTTTCCGCAAAAGTTATAGCGTTTACAAAATAGATATATGATTTTTTATTTTTTTTTATTTTTTTTATTTTTTTTAGGCCTACAATATTGCGGCGGACTTTTCGGACACTTTTGACACAATTTTGGGACCATTCACATTTATACAGCGATCAGTGCTATAAAAATGCACTAATTACTGTATTAATGTGACTGGCAGTGAAGGGGTTAACACTGGGGGGGCATGGAAGGGGTTACATGTATTCCCTGGGTGTGTTCTTTTTTTTTCAATTAACATTTTTTTATTTATATGAAACAGTTCGCAAGATACAGATAAATGCAGGCAATAACAAAAAGCCAAAGCAAAGACTTATCCAAGAATACAAGTATTACTCTTGCCCTTTATGGGTAGAGAAGGGATTAAGTTCCCGACCCATTGGGCTCTGATCTAAGAGCTGGCTCTGCTGCCAGTCGTGTCAACAAATTATACATTTCAAACCGTTTTCTAAACTCTGGTGTCAACGGTGACACCGAAACAGTAGATTGTATAGGAGAAGAGAAGGGTCAAGAAAAGAAAAGGGGAGAAGAGGGGGAAGGGAGAATCAGGTCACCGCGTCTGACACCTCGTCCGCCCCCGGCGAGTCCTCCCGCCGGTGCCACTCGCTCCAGACCTCGTCGTGGGCGTCCATGCCATTACGTATCCTAGCTGTCATCCGCTCCATCAGCTCTACGTCCTTGATCCTAGCGTAAAGGGCCTCTTGGGATGGGGGTGTGGATTTTTTCCAGTTAAGGGCTACCAGGCATCTAGCCGCCGTTAGTATGTGTCTAAGCAGTTTTTTATATGGTTTGGCCAGGCAGGGTTGGGAGATACCTAGCAAGAATAGTTTAGGGGTTAGGGGGATTGGCGTCTCAAAGAGACGGGTAAGGAGCTGTTGTGTGGACTGCCAAAACGGGGTGATAAGGGGGCACGTCCAGTAGATGTGGAAGAGAGAGCCTCTGTCCTGATGGCATCACCAGCATCGGTCAGAGGTGGAGGGAAATATTTTGTGGAGTATGTCCGGGGTTTGGTACCAGAAGCACAAAATCTTATATGAGTTTTCTTTATACAGGGTGCACAGGGACGATTTAGCAGCCTGCCTCCAGACGGCCTGCCAGGCCTCCATCGGCAGTGACTCCCCTAGTTCTCTCTCCCACTTCAGCATATATACATGCTTCCCCCGCCCCTGCCAGTCATATGCGTTCAACAGCTGGTAGATATCTGTGATCAACCCCTTTCTATGGCGCCCCTCCAGGACTATACGTTTAAATGGGGATGGTTGTGAGAATTGGAGCTTTGGGGCTATTGTCTGGGCATAATGCCTTATTTGTAGGTAACTATAAAACACCTGTCTGGGCAGATCGTGTTTCACCTGGAGCTCCGAGAATGTCAGCAGCCTACGGGACCTGGGGTCTACTAAGTGTCCAAAATGAAATAGGTCTCGAGAGGCCCAGGGCCAAGACATCTGGTGGGTCAGGCTGTCTGGTATTTTGGGGTTGCAGACAAAAGAATTCAGCAGGGAGCACTCGGACTGAAGCGCCACCTCTCGAGACATCTTACGCCAGAGACCCCTAAGTAGGGACATCGAGCCTAACAAACGGTCAGGCTCCACCCTCACATCAGCATCCCATAAGAGGCTATTTGGGTGGACCGGGGCTAACCATATCTTTTCTATCTCCGTCCACTTATTGAAGGACCTCTGGGGGAACCAGGAGACCACTGCCCGCAGCTGGGTAGCTTGGTAATATTTAACAAGGTTGGGGAAGGCCAGGCCCCCATCCCCCCGTGAAGTTGTCATGACCAACCCAGGGATCCTGTGCTTCTTGTAGTTCCAGACAAACTTCAGCATATCACTCTGGAGTTTGCGGAGGTGGGCGTACGGGATCGGGATGGGTAACGTTTGAAACAGGTAAAGGAGTTTGGGGAGGATGACCATTTTTATAGCCGCCACGCGGCCTAGGAGTGAGATATGATGCGCCTTCCATTTTTGAAGAAGGCCCCTAGCCGTTCGATATAGGGGAGGAAAGTTGGCCTGGTACAGGGAGCCGAAGGAGGGTGTAATGTGGACCCCAAGGTATTTAAGGGATGAACTCTCCCAGGTGTAGGAGAAGTTCGACTGCAGGTGATGGACCTCAGTCTCTGGGATGTTGATCGGGAGGGCTGCTGACTTCGAGGCGTTCGTTTTGTAACCCGACATTGTCCCGTATTTATCTAATTCAACATGAAGGTTAGGTAAGGAGATTCTGGGTTGGGTCAGGGTGAGAATAATGTCGTCCGCGAACAGGGATGTCTTAAATTCCTTCCCCCGCACTGAGATACCCCTAATGTCCGGATTTCCCCGTATGGATGCTGCCAGGGGCTCGACACATAGGGCGAAGAGCAGAGGTGAGAGTGGGCAACCCTGGCGCGTACCGTTGGCTATCTGAAATGGGGAGGATGTGGCAAAGGGGGTTTTAACTTGGGAGGTAGGGTTTGAGTATAGGTGTTGTATCGCCCGCAGGAAGGGTCCTTTAAACCCCATGTGGTGCAGGGTAGCAAACATGAAGGGCCAACTCAGGCGATCAAAGGCCTTTTCAGCGTCTAGGCTCAATATGAGAGCTTCCGCACTGTCCCTGTTGGCTACATCAATCAGGTCAATGACCTTTCTGGTGTTGTCCCCTGCCTGGTGTAGCGGCACAAAACCTACTTGGTCCTTATGGATTAGGGAGGGGAGAATAGCATTCAGCCTAATCGATAGAAGTTTAGTGAATATTTTGAGGTCTGAATTCAGTAGCGCTATGGGCCTGTAACTGGCGCAGGAGGCTGGGTCTTTGTCTGGTTTTGGTATGAGGGTCAAAAAGGATCCCTGCATGTCACTCGGGATTGGGGTCTGGTGGAGAAAGGCATTAAATAGTGTGGTCATGTGGGGGCTAAGTAACGGGAGAAAGGTCTTGTAGTACTCGTATGGCAGTCCATCCGGGCCAGGGGATTTATGGGCTGGGAGGCCCTTCACTGTCTCTGCTATCTCCTCCGCCGATATGGGCGCGTTCAGGCCCTGTAAATCCGCTGCCTTAAGTCGGGGTAGACCCGTTTGCTCTAAGTATTGGGTCATACGGGCCTCCAGGTCAGGAGATGGGGGGTTATGTGGGACTTCCGGCTTGTTATATAGGTCTGTGTAATAGTCTGCAAAGGCTCCCGCTATGTCCCTGGGATGTGTCAGGAGATGGCCCCCCCTGTCTTTTATCTGGTGTGGGGTAGAGGTGAGGGCCCGGTCTGCCAGTTTCCTGGCCAGAAGGGCTTGCGCCTTGTTGCCCTTGTCATAGTAGAGTTGCTTCAGGCGTGTCAGCGCCTTTTCTACTTTGCCTAAAGCTAGGTCCCGCAGTGTCGTGCGCGTTTGGACAATCCTTTTGAGGAGTGCGGTGGAGGGGTTTAGCAGGAGCTTAGCCTCCAGGGCCTTTAGCTGGCGTTCAGCTAGTGCTTTAGCAGCACCGGCGTCTTTCTTCATGGCCGATGAAAGGGCCATGCACCGTCCTCTAAGGACCGCTTTGTGGGCGGCCCACAGGGTGGAGGCGGAGATGTCTGGAGTGTCGTTTTCAGCGAAGTAATGCTGAAGGGCCTCTTCCAGTGCCTGTTTCGAGGGGGCATGTTGCAGGAGGAAGTCATTAAGCCTCCAATTATAGGGGCGGCTAAGGGGAGCGTTTAAGTCCAGGGATAATGTGATGGGGGCATGATCCGACCATGAGATAGGCAGCACACTAGCCGCTTCTGCAATCCGAAGCGTGTTATTGTTCACAAAAAAATAATCTATTCGCGTGTGAGTGCGATGTGGGGCCGAATAGAATGTGTATTGGCGATCTCCTGGATGGAGAGCTCGCCACACATCGAAGAGTGCATTTTTCCTAGTCAGCTGGCGGAACAACTTTGAGTCCCTAAGGGCCCGGGTTTGCGAGGTCTGGGTATTTGCCACCAGGCGGTCCCAGGTGGCCGAGTGTGCCAGGTTGTAGTCTCCTCCTATCACCAGAAAGTCATGGGACTCTCGGAACAGTCGGGCATGGACCCTGGTTAGGAAGTGGTGTTGATGTGTGTTGGGTGTGTAAACTACGCATAGGGTAATGGCCTGTGACTGCCACAGGCCCCTAAGGATAAGAAAGTGTCCCCGAGGATCTAAATACGTGGAGGAGCATGAAAAGGGAGACCCCTTTTTAAAGAGGATGGCTACCCCCGCCCTCTTATGTGGTCCGAAAGCCTGGTATACCTGGGGGAAGTATCGGGACGCAAACGTGAAGGAGTCCCCCCTATCAAAGTGGGTCTCCTGCACCATAATAATGTCTGCCCCCGACTGCCTAAACTCTCGGAGCGCCAGGTGTCTTTTCTTGTTGGAGTTCAGCCCATGTACATTTAACGAGAAAATTCTAGCCATAGCCTAGGAGGGGGTGTGCTACTCGTATACTTATCTGATGGAGCAGGTGGTGTGTCCGGGTCAAGGAGCGTGACATCCGCGCGAGGAAGGCCGGGGGCGAGGCCCAGACCGCGGCGACCAGGAGGAGGGAACTCTAGAGGGGGGAAAAGAAATGAGAGTGAAAACACACAGAATAAACACAGTGAACATTTGCGTACATGCCCTGGCTGACCAAGAGGTCGCGGGCCATATAAGTTCCAATCTGACTCCCCGGCCGGGAGATTTAAGAAGTCCGGGCCGGGGAGACTCTGAGGGACCAAGGTCCAGGGGGGAACTCTCTGGCGGATAGCCACCAGGGGGGGTCAGCATCCAAAAAACCGATCAGTCCAGACAGGGGCCGCCTCGGGACAGCCCGACAAATAAAAAACTAAAATGTGGCGAGGGCCTTCGGGGGAGAGGCAGGGATATGGAGCTTGTGAGCTACCAAGAAAGAAAAAAGGGACCATAATGAACTAGCACCGACAGGGACAAAAACATAAAAAAAAAAGGTGATACAAATCGGTACTCAGTGTTGTCTGGCCAGGCAGGTCGGGTTGCACAGGTCAATCAGCCGGCCATCAGGGAAAGAGCCTTCCAACTCCGGGGCCCCCGGTTCTGTGTTTAGGGGATCGACGGGAGGGCTCCGGGCCCTTGGGGCGCTTGTTCGGTGGAACTTTCTGCCATACCACCGGGGGTGGAGGGGGGGTGGCCACCAAGTCCCAGTCAGGTAGTGTTGGGATAGGGATGTCCAAGGCGTCGCAGAAGGAGTCTAGGTCCTCGGGGTATCGTAGAATCGCCGACCTCCCTTGATGTTTGGCCGTCAGGCTAAAGGGGAAGCCCCATCTATAAAGAATGTCCCGGTCTTGCAGGGTGCGCAGCAGCGGTTGTAGGAGTCTCCGCTTCTGGAGCGTGATCCATGAAAGGTCTGGATATATTTGTATCGGGGAGTTGTCAAACACTAGGTTGCGGGCAGCGCGGGCTTTGCGCATAATGGTCTCTTTCAGTGGGTATGATTGTATTCGGCAAATGACATCCCTTGGTTTTGAAGCGGGGCCTTTCGGGCGTAGGGCCCTATGAGCTCTGTCCATTTCGATACGTTTGTCCAAGGGTGCCCCTATGAGGTCGTTAAACATTGTCTGGAGCGTTTTCTGCAGATCTTCAGCCTCTTCCGCCTCAGGGAGGCCTCGCACTCTAATGTTATTGCGGCGCCCCCTGTTGTCCAGGTCCTCTAAGTGGCGCTGCATGTCCCGTAGCATAAGACGGTGATCGGAACCCTGAAGTTGGGTCCTATGTACGGCCAATTTAGTCTCCTGAATCTCTTCTTCAGCCATCCTGAATCTCTTCTTCAGCCATCTCTACTCTATCGGCCAGGTGCTTAAGGCCTGCTTGAATGGTTTGGATTTCGGTCCTGCATGTGTCTTTTACGTCCGCAATCAGTTGCTTAAAGTCCTCTTTTGTAGGGAAGGCTTGCAGAAAGGACTGCCAAGGGGGCTGCTCAGCGCCATCCGGGCCCCATGGCTGGTAGGGGGATGCAGGGTTCACGTGGCGGTGGGGCTCTGCAGTAATGATCTTGGTACGGGGCCGGGGGTGTTCAGGTGGGAGAGCACCCGGATCAGTCCATGGTACGGTCAGGGGGGGCTGTAGGGTGGGCCCCGGGGACATGTCCCCCTGAAGTGGCGAGCTGGTCTGTGCCATCTGGGCATAGGAGGGGTGGGGGTGGTGTGTTGCCTCGTGTACCTCTGTCAGGAGCAGGTCTGTAGAGTGTAAGGCTCTCTGGGCCTGAGGTGGATTCGGAGCCCACATAGAGGAAAAGTCATGTGCCTGGGGAGAACCAGGCCTCACCATCGCGTGGGGATGCGATGGGTTTGGCAGGGCCGGGAAGTCCAGAAGTGGATCCGGGGGGGAGGATGGACCAGTAGTGGTGTCCTGTGATCCCGGAGCCTGCATCGCATGGTGCGATCCGGGGGTGGGCTCCGCGCCCTGCCGCAACTGCGACGGAGGATGCGTTGCGGCCTGGTCCGCGTGTTGCATGTGCGGGGTTTGAGGCGGATGGCCGTGGTCACTCACCCCCTGCTGGCCCGATGTCCTCTGTGGGGATGGCGGTGTGTCCCTGGATGCCGGCGGATGAGCGGTGCTCTGTCCACGCTGCGGGGAAAGGTCCCGGCGCTGATAGGCCTCGGCCTCCGGCGCCATCTTGCTGTGGCTGCCCGGCGGCATGTCGGGGACCTTGAAGTAGTCCCTGAAGGACGTGGAGGCTCCGGAGAGCGGCAGGGCGAGTCCTCTGGATGTGGAGGATCGAGTGGTGCGGGAGGCGCTCATTAATCCGGCAAGATTTCCCCCGAAATCGGCCTGTGAGCTGCGGGCTGATGCGGAGCTCCTAGGCAGCACGTCCGTCCAGCTCGGCTTCCGGTCACGCCCCCCCCTGGGTGTGTTCTTACTGTGGGGAAGGGAGACTGACTGGTGGAGGTGACCGATGCTGTGTCCCTATGTACAAGGGACACAGCATCTGTCTCCTCTCCCTGACAGGACGTGGAGCTCTCTGTTTACACACAGAGCTCCACGTCCCTGCTGTGTCACCACCGATTGCGAGTACCTGGGGGACATCGCGGCCGCCAGGCACACGCATCGGCCTCCCAGCGATGCGCCGGGCACAGTGTTTCCCCGCTGTGTGCCACCCAGCGGCGCGCAGGGGAATGTAAACAGGATGTCCAAAGAAGTCCTCCCGGCACTTGAGAGCCGCGCTGTGGACGTCTTTTGTCTATAGCGTGGCCCTCTAGTGGCTAGGCACCGAGGGAGTTATTTACTAAAGGCAAATCCACTTTGCGCTACAAGTGCAAAGTGCTCTTGAGATTGCACTAAAAGTGCACTTGGAAGTGCAGTCACTGTAGATCCGGGACATGCAAGGAAAATAAAAAGCATTTTAGCTTGCACGTGATTGGATGATAAAATCAGCAGAGTTTCCCCTCATTTCAGATCTACCCTTTAGATTTACAGAGTGCAATTTCAAGAGCACTTTGCACTTGTAGTTTGCACTTGTAGTGCAAGTGCATTTGCCTTTAGTAGATAACCCCCAATGTGCCAATTTCCTTAAATTCCGGGGAGGGGCGCATGTTACGTGCATGTTTGATAAGAGGAGAATGCAGGAAGAGGGGACTAGGGAAGTCTTAAAAAAAATGGCTTATCCTCGTAAAAGTCTTTGTAGAGATGTCTTGCAGATACAAATGATCTGTATTTTATTGTAGATCCTGGAGAAGAAGGAAGGTCTGTTCCGAAAACACATGATGGGGAAACGTGTGGACTATGCTGCGCGGTCTGTTATTTGCCCTGATATGTACATCGGCACCAACGAGATTGGAATTCCAATGGTATGTATAGGTGACTTACTGTAGGGGGGTTATCTAAAGGTTCTCTGTACACAGTAGATGGGCAGCACCAAATAAGAACAGAGTACTCCAGTTACTAAACACTTGTTCTTTTATAAAACTCCCTGTGAGAGGGCGAAATGCGTTGAAGGAATATCCGGTTTCTAATTCACATAACCTCACTTCTGGTACTTTGGTGGAAAGCACATCTGTGGCAATGCTTCAAATGTTTTAAAGCCAGCAGCAAATACTGCAGCTGCTGGCTTTTAAAAAAATGGACACTTGCCTGTCCAGTGCGCCTGCGATGTTGGCAGACGAGGCTGAGAAATAGCTCAGTTCTCGAATGCTGCCGCTGCCTTGTCCTGTGAGGGAATCGGGAAGTTAAGCCTTGCAGCTTCACTGCTAGGTTCCCTACTGCGCATGTGCGAGTAGCGCGGTGAGTCGTCACTGGTCCCTGCTCTCTCCTGGGAACAGCGTGTTTCCCAGGAGACATCCGGGGGGGGGGGGGGGGGGGTTATGAAAAGTGGCGTAGACTATGCCCAGAAGTGGGTGCAAATACCTGTTTTAGACCGGGGCCTCTACCTTCACAACACAGGAACCTATCTATAGAGTCTGGCACAGCCTACTGCTGGGCAGACACTGCTGGTCATACAGCAGAAAAATAATAGTCTTTTTTTATTTTTATCACACAAAAAAAAATCAACACCACCTCACCTCTTCAGAAGTCTTTCTCAGCAACTGCTCTCCTTAACTCAAAAAGCCTCAGGATGCAGCAATCAGTAGTCATCCTCTGGATAACTTATAGAGGCCTTAATTGCCTCATTCTGAACAGCTGAAGCTTTCCAACACCCTTAAACCTTTCTGGCTATTTCTGCAGCCGACACCTGATAGTAATTGGTGAATTGTCTAAACAAGGCAGAAATGTATTCCCCCGTCTGTGACAACTCCCACAGATTTACCTGACTTCCTGTCACAATATATATAAATAAATAAATAAATAATATATATATATATATATATATATATATATAATCTCACAACACGGGTTATATATTTAGATCTAATCTGTTCACCAAAATTGTGTGAAATTACCCTTTTATTGTCCAGTAATACCTTGGATTGGGGGTAACGTAGTTGATGAACATTTCGCAATACGAGCTATTACACTGGAACCTCGGATTACAAGCATAATCCCTTCCAGGAGAATGCTCGTAATCCAAAGTACTTGCATATCAAAAAGTGAGTTTCCCCATTTTTAATGTCAATGGAAATTTTCAAATATTTTTTTTCCTTCAATAGCATGCAATACCGCATTTGGCCAGAGGTGGGGGGCACCTCAGAAACGTCCGGAAGTTTGTCGAGGTGTCCTCGGGCCTTTCCTGTGCATTTCCGAACGATGCCAATCGGATGATCAGCTCAGGCGCCCCCTGTCTCAGGCCAAATGCGGTACTGCATACGGCTTTGGCCTGAATCCTGCTCATTTTGCGAGACAACAGTTGCAAATCCGAAGTTCCACTGTACTTTAAAAAAATCCTGACCCTGTTTGCGGGTGTTTGTCTCAGAAATAGAGCAGGATTCAAGCCTCTGCGGTGTGCAGTACCACATGTGGCCAGAGGTGCGGCGGCACTGTTGACACTCGGAGGTGTTCGTATGCACTGGGAAATACTCCGTTCTCGAGTGTCGGTCTCTGAGTATTTCTGTGTCTCTCCGGCGCCCCCACCGCCCTTATGGCCAAATGCGGTACTGTATACGGTAGAAGTTAATGTGGAACAAATATCTTTGTTTCCATTGACTTCTATGGGTAAATTCCCTTTGATATGCCAGTGCTTTGGATTACAAGCATTCTCCTGGAATGGCTTATGCTTATAATCCAAGGTTCCACTGTACAGGACTCAGGCAGAGTATTTGTACACTATGGGATGTCTACAAGCAATGAATAAGAAGGGTGGGCTACAATAAGGAGACGGAACTGTGCCAACAGGTCATAAGACCTGTCCTGACCTAAAGTGAGGGGAATTCTTCCCAGACAGGATTAAAAACAAAACCGTAGCTCTGATTTTTCTCTGCTCTGTACAAACCAATACAGTGTGTTGGCTGAAGTTGGGTTTCAAAGGTCATTTACTCCAATGTTTATTACTGGAGAATATTGCATCTACCCCAGTTAATGGTAGATAGAATAAAGTATGCATATTAAATTGGTCTCCTTTATAGCAGGCTATGCCCAGTTACATCAGCCAGAAGAACCAATGTCTTATTTAAGGTGGTGTGAATATAAACCAAAAAACTCAGAATTATTATATCTTGTTTTTTTTTTGTTTTTTCACTACTGATGGATTTCCTTTTTCTCTATAAGGTGTTTGCCACAAAGCTGACCTACCCCCAGTTTGTTACACCATGGAACGTGCAGGAACTGAGACAGGCTGTTATGAATGGGCCAAACGTTCACCCTGGAGCCTCCATAGTGGTCAGTGAAGAAGGCTCGCGTACAATATTGAGTGCCACTGATGCAGCACAGAGGGAGGCTATTGCAAAGCAGCTTCTTACTCCCTCCACCGGTGTACAGAGATTCACCTCCAAGATTGTGAGTCCCCGTGATCTGCTATTCTCTCAGTAATCTGGGATGGTCATTGGTTGTAGCTTTAGGCCCTTGCATGCTGGAGCTTGAAAAAGCTCAGTACAGCGTTTTTTTTTTTTGTTTGTTTGTTTTTTTACTAATCTAAAATGTAGACCATTGTTTACAATGTGCCTATACACACAATGTGGGAATCTATAAAAAATAAACATGCTTGCTTACCTAATGCTGCAGCTTTCCAGTCCAAGAACTGCGTGATCACCTGACTGCTGATCGCTCAGTTCTCGGGTCATCTCTGAGCAGAGGGTAGTGACTGTTGGGCATCTCTCTCTGCTCAGCCTTCTCCAGTGCTCGCCAGCAGGAGCAGCTGTCCCAGGTGCTCAGTGGCGCTAAGGCGGCGTACACACAATCGGTCAAAACCGATGAAAACTGACTGAAGGTCCGTTTCATCGATCCAAACCGATCGTGTGTGGGCCCCATCGGTCAGTTATCCTTCGGTCAACTTGCTTTAAAATGTGACCGATGGACGCCTGACCGATGGGTCAAAACCGATCGTTGGTATGCAAAAGCATCGGTTAAAAGGCCACGCATGCTCAGAATCAAGTCGACGCATGCTTGGAAGCATTGAACTTCGTTTTTTTTTTTTTAGCACGTCATCGTGTTTTACGTCACCGCGTTCTGACATGATCGGTCCGTTCTCATTGGATGGACTGATCGTGTGTACGCGGCCTAAGAGGCTGAGCAAGCTGGCAGTCAGGCATCTGGGTGGATCTCGACTTTATTGTTGGGATCCCTCCAGAGTCTGGAACGGCTCTGTGACGTTTGTCAACATCAGTCTTGGCTCACTGTTGGCTGACTCTGGGTAACCAGGGAGCACAAGTAGGTGCTCTCTTGTGGGTCACAAGAGAAGTATGGCCAAAACGGTTTTCTCTTTTAAAGCTGAAATCCAGGTATGTTTTTTTTTGCAAAGTTTTATATTGGTCTAGCTTTGAAACGTAGTGATCACTGTAGTAGAACGGACTACTTCAGTGTTCCTCCTTTTCTACAGTGGTCCCAGAGATCTTGGTGTGGCAATCACTGTAGCAGCAAAGACTAGTGGTCCCAGAGCTATAGAATAAGTATAAACTTACATTGGACCAAGCTGGACCAATGTATCTATGCAATTAACGATACCTGGAGTCCAGCTTTAGCATTATCCATTGTGTTTTTGCTATGAATTGGGATACATTATTGGTATTACTGGATTGTTTCTATATTTTCTTTGAATAATTGATGACATGAACCCAAAAGAGCTGGCATATGAATGAATGTCATAAACCAGGGGCTGTTATCGCTCATGTGTCCAATCATATGATCAGTGCAGAGGCATTGGTTGTGTAGTTTGTAGCCTAAAGGAGGATCACTCTTTTTAGAAAACTTGCTAACTGGTGCCATAAGCCTCCTTGACATAAATCACATGGCTAGTACTGTGGGGTTGGTCATGTGATCCAGCACTAGCGTTTGTTGCACGTAGTGTTGCAGGGCAAGGGTAAGATGTGTGTGATTTTTATTTTTATTTTGTTTGCTTCTTTTTTCTAGCATTACATATTCTAAATGTAATCCCCTTTTTTTTACATTTATTTAAGCAATCTATTGGTTTGTTTACTGAGGAATCTCCCATGGGTTAGAGAGTGAGACCCTGTCACCAACTTAAGTAATTTCACATAAAGCCCCTTTCACACTTATACCACGATGTCCAATGAATCCTTCCCCATGATTTCTAATGTATACAATTCATAGTGGCACGATTTGAAGTCGTGCTGACTTGAAAGTAGTTCCTGCACTATTTTTTTTTCTGTAGGCAGATCAAAGTCGGATCCTGTTTTAACGGATCCAACTTTGGCATGCAACTTGTGCATGAAGGGGAACTCCACGCCAATTATAAAAAAAAAATAACGGCATGTGTTCCCCCTTCATAAGCATACTGAGCCATTCGGTGTGGTATGAATTTTTTTTTTTTTAATTGGAAAAAACAACTTTATTGAAGAGTACATGCATGGTACATGAATCGATAAAAACCATTGTGACCAAAAGAAAAGTAATACATACATAAACACATTGGATTACCTGAGTGACATAAAAGTATAGACCGAGCGGAGGTGGAGCCAGCGCACATAAAAAAAAGGGGGTACAAAAAGGGGAAAGGGGAGGGGGGGGAGTTAAGCACATCATGCACACGTCTCGCCATCCGCCAACCATCTGCCCCAGACCTTCTCATACTTAAGCGGACACCCTCTATGGACATAAATCAGTTTCTTATATGGGAGGGCATCATTGACTTCTTTTTTCCAGCACTGAATTGTGGGGGGTAGGGCCTGCATCCAAACACGGGCCACCACCTTTCTCGCCAAGAAGAGCGTCTCATGTAGAAAGGTACGCAGGTGTTTATCAGCATCTAATTCCGGCAGCAGACCGAGTAGGCACATCTTTGGGTCTAGAGTAGCAGGAGAGCCCATCTCGTCGTGCAGGAAGCGTATCACTTGCATCCAGTATGCTTGGATAACTGGGCAGGACCATAGAAGGTGATAGAAGGAGGCTGGGGTGTGGTCGCAGAGGCGACACCCTGGATTGTACATGGGTTTAAAACGCGCTATCCTCTGAGGGGTCAGGTATGTCCTGTGTATGATATACAGCTGTGTGAGGCGGTCTGACAGCCTGGGGGAGACTTTTTTAGTGCCCTCCAAAATCTCATCCCAATCCTCATCCTCAACCAGTCCAACGTCCACCTCCCACCTAGTCTTGGCAGCATAAGCCAAAGCTGTTGTACTAGGGAGGCGGATGGCGGAGTATAGAGTGGAAATTAGTTTGGCTGGTGCGGTGTCAGTGACTATGTCTACTATAGAGGGAACAGCCAGAGACGGGTTGGAGCCGGTGAACTGGGTTTGTATAGCATGGCGCAGCTGCAAGTACCTAAAGAGAAGGTGATTTGGGAGAGAAAACTCATCTTTCAGCGTTTGGAATGTTTTAAGCCCCGTAGGGGTCATAATCTGGTGTATGTACAGGATCCCATGGCGTATCCACACCGCGGGGTCCGGAACGGTCAATAATTCAGGAAGGCGTGTGTTGAACCAGAGAGGTGTATGAGAATGGACCTGTGGGGTCCCGAGTTTCTGTAATGCTGTCTGCCATACCCTTCGGTGGTGCGTCAGCATGCCTGCTTTGTGATGAGGGGGACGTCCTGTCAAAGGGGTTCTGAGGACCGACTGAAGTGGAGAGTGGGCAGGATCGTCAGGGTGCTCACAGAGCAATAACTGGTACCGTGATCGCTCTGTTTTATTGAAATGATAAAAATGGGACAGCTGGGAGGCAAGGTAATAATCCTGAAAATCTGGGAAAGCGACTCCTCCCAATGTCACAGGGTTTTTCAGAATTCTCCAAGATAATTTGTGTCTGTTGTGACCCCATATAAACGAGTTAAGAATAGATTCAATTATCCTGAAGAATTTTTGAGGTATATACAGGGGAGCATGCCATACCAAGTAAAGAATCTTTGGGAGGAGTATCATTTTGACTAGGCTGACGCGTCCCATTACACCCAGGGGTAGTCTGGCCCATGTCTGTGTCTTGGTCTTGATCAGGGTATATAGGGGTTCAATGTTTAATAGTGTGTAGTCTGTGAGGGATCTGGTGACCTGCACTCCAAGGTACTTGATCAAGGAGACCCTTGGGAGGGCCAGAGGGGGGGATGTGAACGAGGGGGGAAAATGGTCGATCGGAAGGATCTGGGATTTAGACCAATTAATACTTAGACCCGAGTGGCCACCCATACGTTCTATGGCTTGGAGGGCTGCAACAAGAGAGGGACCCGAGTCTGCTAAGTACAAGAGTGTGTCGTCAGCGTACATCCCAATCTTTTCCTCCATATTCCCTATCTTGAGGCCTCGAATACCGGTGTCTGCGCGGATCAGGATGGCCAGTGGTTCCACAGCCAAGGCGTACAACAGAGGGGAAAGGGGACAGCCTTGTCGGGTCCCCCTCTCCAGCGGGAATTGGTCAGAGAGCCAACCGTTCACAAACACCTTGGCCCTTGGGGACTGATATAGGAGTTGGACCCAGCGGATAAAGTTGGGGCCAAATCCAAATCCCAAAAGGCACTCCCACAGGTAATTCCACTCCACGGAGTCAAAGGCCTTGGCGGCATCTAGAGCCACCACGACCCTCGAACCGATTTCATGATGGGACCCCTGAATGTTCATGAATAGGCGGCGAATATTCATGGCAGTATTCTTACCTGGCATGAAGCCTGTCTGATCAGGATGGATCAACGATAGAATGACCTGGTTGAGGCGGGAGGCTAGGATCTTGGCTAGTATTTTGATGTCTACCTGTAGTAGGGAAATGGGTCTGTATGATTCTGGATGTTTGGGGTCCTTACCAGGCTTAGGGATCACCACAATTTGGGCCTCTCTCATAGATGGGGGTAGAACTCCTGAGTCAAATATGGATTTATACAGATCATGGAGTTTAGGGGTTAAAATTTCAGAGTAGGTGGCGTAGAATTCAAGTGGTAAGCCGTCCGACCCTGGGGCCTTAGATGTGGCTAGACAGGAGATGGCCTCGGAGATGTCCTCCTTAGTGATAGGGGCCTCCAAGAGGTCAAGTTGGTCATCAGTCAATCGAGGGAACCTAACACTCGCCAAATAGTCCCTGGTGTCTTGAGGAGTGTGGGTGACTCGGGAAGTGTAGAGCGCACAGTAGAATCTCCCAAATTCCTCCGCCACTCGTTGTGGATCAGTAACATCGTTTCCCTGCTGGTCGGTCAACGACACCACCACTGGGGGGCGCGAGTCTAGGTGGGCAAGATACGCAAGCAATTTGCCAGATCGTTCCCCATATTCAAACACCCTTTGCCTGCAGAAAAATATGCGTTGTTTGGCCTTCTCAATATGCAATTGGGAAACCTGCCGCGCCTGAATTTTAAGTGTATTAGCGGTGCTGGGCGAGGGGTCCCGACGGAACGTCTCCTCCAGCTCCCGTAGGTGGTCAGTAGCCTGCTGGACAATGAGTTTCGACGATCGTTTAAGTCTGTTGATACGTGTGGAAAGCAGAGAGCGGGCGTGAAGCTTGAACATTTCCCACACCATATCGTACGCGGCCGAATCCCCGTTGGCTGCAAAATAGTACTGCAACTCCGCCGGGATGTCATCCTGGTCCTGAAGAGCGGTCAGCCAAAATGGGTTTAGCCGCCAAGAAGGAGCAGGGGAGGCCCTCAAGAGCCGGAGCATGATCCAGTAGGGGGCGTGATCCGAGAGTACTCTCGGAGCAAAACCCACCTCTTCCAGTTTAGGTGTCAAGGACTTTGAAATAATGATGAAGTCAATGCGTGACATAGTGTTGTGGCTGGCTGAAAAGCACGAGAAAGCCTGTGTGTGCGGGTGTTTGTGGCGCCATGTATCAACAAGGGCAAAGTCGGTCAGTATGCGGTGTAGTCTGGTGTGGGTCGGCGGGTCGAGAGGGGGGTCCAGTATACCCATTCGGTCTAGAGCAGGAGTGAGGGTCATATTAAAATCCCCCATCCACACTGCCGGTATTGAGGGATATTGTGCCATAAAGGCAAGGCCCTCCTTAATTACAGCTGAGTTGTATGGGGGGGGGGATATAGCAGGCTAGTAACAGGATAGGGGATGCGTTAATAGTGGCGTGCATAAATACATATCTGCCCTGCTGGTCTGTCTGGAGCAGCACTAGATTGAACGGCACCCGTTTAGCAACAAGGACTGATACTCCTCTGGAATATGAGGTATGGGTGGCGTGATAGGCCCACCCTACCCAGGGCTTTTTAAGAGAGGATTGCAAGTGGCCTGTGACATGGGTCTCGACTAGTGTAATAATGTCAGCACGCTGAGACTTGAGGAACGTCAAAACGGCTGTGCGCTTGATCTTATTGCGCAGACCCCTAACATTCCACGTAAGAAGCTTCAGGGAACTCATGGCGGGTATAGGGTACATATGACAGACCGTAATTTGACCAGCAGAGCAGAGATAGACACATCAGATAGCATAAAACATACCAGCAGCCAATATCGATAATGTATGCATGACAATAACATAGTACCTTCAATAGAAATAAACAGTTGTAAACATGGTGGTGAAAAAACTACCACAACATTACCCCTCCCACCCAGTCCAGTGCCACCCCAACACGGCATGGACATAGCATCCCAAAACCAGGTATCAACGGGGGACATCCAATGTGGTAAACCCATTGGAGGCAAGGGACTTAATTTCAAAGAGGCATAGATACCTGTGGTAAAAAGAAAAAAAAGGGGGAAGAAAAAATTATCAAACAAACAGGGGGTGAAAAAGTCCATAGAGATCCTAGGGGGGCGACTTCTTCTCTGAGAAGTGCGTGGGGTGTAGAAGCTACAAATGTGTAGCGTGATCACGACAGTGCAAGGGGAACCCGTCTGCCATCAGGGTGGTAGGTAAAGCAATGCAGAAAGTTTCAGTAATGTTCAGTATACTGTTCTCCGCAAGCAGCCCGCAAGAGGGGATAGTGGGGGATCACATGTCAGTGAGGTCACCCGGAGGCGGCAGGCTTGTTGCTAGGTCCAGTTAGGCCCAAAAGGATCTCCAGGTCCGACCCCCCCCCCCCCACCCGGGCAGAGGGTACACCCAGTCAGTGCCCCCGCTGGAGGGACAAACATCAAAACAGGATCAGGCAGCAGTGCGGGCACATGGGAGAATAGGGGGTGGAAAAATAAGTACTCACAGCTTGCAAGCAGCGCAGTATATTCAGTCTCGTCGTTCCCTCTGGTCAATCCAGGTAGATGCCAACTCGGGGTCCTCGAAGAAGTGGGTTCGGCCGTCACATTCCACACGAAGCTTTGCAGGGTACAGCATGGCGTATTTAAGGTGTAGAACACGGAGACGCCGCTTAACATCCTGAAACCTGGACCGCTGCCGTTGCACCTCATTAGAAAAGTCCGGAAATACGGCCACATGTGTGTTGACGTGGGGAATATTTCCCTTCTCTCTGGTCAGGCGGAGGATCTTGTCGCGATCTTTGAAGTTGAGAAATTTCGCTATCAGGGTACGCGGCGGGGCTCCCTGGGGAGGAGGGCGGGCAGGGATCCGATGGGCTCGCTCCACCGCAAACATCACAGAGAATGCATCCCGGCCAAAGGTGGAAGTCAGGAGATTTTCAAGGAAGCCTGCCGGGTCGGTGCCCTCGGCGGTCTCAGGAAGGCCGATAAAACGGAGATTACATCTTCGGAGGCGGTTTTCCATGTCGTCCTGTTTCGCGCTAATCTGTTGCAGCTGGCGACGCACCTCATCCGTGGCGTGTTGCAGGGGGTGCAAGATGTCTTCTGCTCTGCCAATACGGGTCTCCGTCTCCGCCACACGGTCCCGTAGGGTAGAGAGGTCCTGCCGGATAAGGGACACATCAATTTTAACCTCCTCAATTTTGGCAGTAAGCGTACTCTGGCACATGGCGATGGCGTCAAGGACTCTATTAGTGGCCGCATCGGAATGTTCCGCTCCCGAGGAGGTGCCGACGTCATCCCCGGTCTGCTGCTCCTCCTCAAGCCGTCGGTACTTGGCCAGCTTGTCGACGGCCTCAGAACCCTTTTTCCCTGGGGACATGTTACAGGAGCGGTCGGGGGGATATCAGGGTACACCAAGATGGCCAGTGCAGGCTAGGCCGGATCCTCTATCTCCCCACCACCGTGGTTCAGGGACGTCACCACGGCATTAATGGGCAATGGCTGACTAGGTACAGTGTCCAGGGGCAAAGTTCGGGGTGACCAGCGGGACCCACAGATCCTGTATAGGGTTTTGCCAGGGGAAGTGAAATGGCTGACACTCCGCGGGAACCGGTCCAGTACCACGGGCCGTCTCGGGAGCAGCCGCAGAGTGAGGAGGTGATGGAGGAGGGACTGTGGGCGATAGGAGGGCTGCTTTAGAGGGAAATCGGGCTCAAGGCAGGCTGGAAGCAATGACAAGTCTGCTGGTGATTTCGGGTGCAGCAAGATGGCCGCCGTTAGGGGAGCTGGGCCGGAGCCGCGGACCGACCTGGGGAGAACTGCAGGACCTGTAGCAGGCACAGTGGTGGCGTCTAGTGGCCGTCCGGAGATGTTAGCCAGAGGGACCGAGTGCTGTGTAGTCAGGGAGGCCGAGGAATTGCGCTGGAGCTGCCGCCGGGTGGAGCAAGATGGCCGCCACTTCCAGGACTAGGCCGAAGCCGCGGTCTTTCCTAGAGCAGCTGCCCGGACGGGGAGAACGGCGGCGGCCGCGGGCGGCGTCGAACAGGCTGAGAGGCTCCAGGGACCAGGGGGGAAGCAGGGTGAGCCCCCAGAGAGAGAGGATGGTACACAGGGAGCAGGATTGAGGCAGGATGGCAGAAACAGGAGGATGGGCAGACGGAGCTCACACTGCAGACGTCCTACACCATGGCTTTCCAGGCCACGCCCCGTGTGGTATGAATTTTAAGGTTAACCCCTACTCTGAAAAAATGGCGTGGGGGTCCCCTCAAATTCCATACCAGACACTTATCCGAGCGGCCGGTCAGGAAAGGGGGTGGGGGCGCTCGCCCCCCCCTCCGGAACCGTACCAGGCCGCATGCCCTCAACAAAGCAACTTGCCCCCATGATAAGGGCCCCTTCCCAACAACCCTGGCCTTTGGAAGGCTTATCGGAATCTTGTAGCCCCCTTTAATAAGGGGGGCCCAGGTCCCGGCCCCCCTCATATATGGATGAGTATGGGGTACATCGTAACCCTACCCATTCACCTGGGGGGAAAAAGTGTAATTTAAAAAAAAAACGCACTACAAAATAATTTTTAAAGTCATTTATTAGGCAGCTTTGGGGGTCTCTTCAGACTTCTCCACTCTCTCTGGCCTCTTCTCTGCGCTCTCCGGTTCCTCTCCCGCTGTCTGGTGTTTTCTGCTGGGCTCCTCCGCTATCTTCTGCTCTTTTGGTAGCGGTTGCCCGGTCTTCTACAACGTCGTCTTCCCTCTTCTCCCGATGTTGACACGACGCTCTCTCCCGTTGTAATGCCGTGTGCGCGGTGTGCAACGACTTGTATAGGCATGGGGCGGGGTCACCGGGTGATGTCATCCAGTGACCCCACGCCTTATGACTTCCCATTCCCGGGCGTTGACATTTGTGAGCGGTGTATACAGCGCTCCCTCACCGCCAACCCAATGATGATGCTTGCGGGACTTTTTCTAACGTCCTGCAAGCGCATCACCCCAGTGTGAAATTCAGACTGGGGTGACATGGGCGGAGTTTTACAGGCGCTATTTTATTTTTTTTGCGCTAAACGCCTTTAGTGTGAAAAGGGGTCTTACAAATAGAAGTTCATTCCTTTTGATCTAAGAACAAAAAGTTACAATGTTTATAGTTCTCTACCAGTGTGGACAACTTTGCAGGCTGCCCGTTTTTTGTTTTTTTTTCCCTTTGTACAGCTGAGTGAGCAGAGAACTCTCTACACTTGTTGCATAAATGAATGGGGAAATTCTGCATAGAGACCCTGTGGGGGGTTGAATCGAGATCACATTTTTTTTTAAAGATTAATCGTGCAGCTCTAATGAGAGTACAAAAAATCCAGAATTTTAAATGCTTGCTTGCAGTGTTTAACTTTCCATAAATTATTTTTAATGTGCTGGTATTGTTCCTTTAGCCCTCGTTCACACAGAACGCGGGTCTGAAACCGTGAAAGTTCAGCTGAACTCGCACAATTTCAAAACCTGCTTCGCTGTGCGATTTTGGAGGTGATTTACAAGACCTCTGTGCGGGTTCCTGCACAGAAGTCTATTGAAACCCCCCTCCAAAGTTGCCAAAATAAGTGCAGGAGCTACCTTTGGAAATCGGTGCGGTACCGCAAAGTCGGCGTGGGAAACGATTGGGACAGTGCAGTTGCCGGCAATAGGCTGCGATTTAGCATGTGATTTGACATGTCAAATTGCGCCAACGTGAATGGGGGCTTAAACTTGTTTGACCATTTGACTACACTAGGAAGAGTTCATTCCCTAGCACAGCCCCCTTGATCCTTGCAGGTCATAACTCTCTCACCTTTTTTGGAAATGTTTTGCGCTTGTACCCAGCTCCTCTGCCTTTCCTCTCGCCCCCTACATAAGTTGATGTAGCTGCCAGGGAAGGTGCAAAAAGGGATACTATAGTGTCACTTAGGTGAAAGCTGTGAGTCTGCTGGGGCTGGTGCCATCACATCCAAGATGGCGGCACTCGGCAGCAGTTTTCTGGCTATTGGATGGTTTTGCAAGGGTGGCCTTTTACAGGTAAGGAACCTGCATGAAATAAATGCAATGCACTATAGAAATCTATGGCCTGGGTCTGTTGGAATTTTTATTTTTTAGGGTTATCTGTTTATTTCATGTAATTTGTACTTTGTGTCTGTTAGGTGTATCGCCATGTAAAGAACGGGGACATTCTCCTGCTTAACCGGCAGCCCACCTTACACAGGCCATCCATACAAGCCCACAAGGCCCGAATACTTCCAGGGGAGAAGGTCCTGAGGCTGCACTATGCCAACTGCAAGGCTTACAATGCTGACTTTGATGGTGATGAAATGAACGCTCACTTCCCCCAGGGTGAACTAGGCCGGGCAGAAGCCTACACCATAGCGTGTACTGATGAGCAGTACTTGGTGCCTAAGGTAACACAGATCTAAAATAATCCTGTTTTTGTTTTTAGAGTTTGAAAACCTCTCTTCTAGTTAGATCCAGTAAAACAATTCAAGGACCAATGATGATATTCAGACATAACTAAAGCCATGTTAAATTATTTTTGCTATAGATGTTTTTGGCACACAGTGTGGTTGATTTACTAAAACTGGAGAGTGCAAAATCGGGTGCAGCTCTGCATAGAAACCAATCCGTTTCCAGGTTGTATTGTCAAAGCTTAATTGAACAAGCTGGAGTTAGAAGCTGATTGGCTACCATTCACAGCTGCACCAAATTTTGCATTCACAGCTGCACCAAATTTTGCACACTCCAGTGTTAGTAAATCGACATCAGTCTTTCCTCTTTGCTTTGCTTTATTAAGCAATATGAGCTTTTGCCGACGATCCACGAAGTTACGAACGTCAATCGCAATCTCTTACGGCATCTTTAGTCAACTTTTTGCTGCGTAAAACTATACCAGCTTTTTGCTGGTCTAATATTAGACAGCCCATGTTAAGTATGGCCGTCGTTCCCGCATCGAATATCAACGTTTTCCGACGTCTTTTTTTATTTTTGACGTAAAACGTCCGGGAATAGGAATGTCGGTAAACGACGCTACTCAAACAACGAATGACGTATCAACGTTATTTCGCGCAATGCACGGCGGGAAATTTCTGAACAGAGCATGCGCAGTTCGATCGCCGCGGGGACGCGCCTAATTTAAATGCTTCACGCCCCCTAATCGTGTATTTCGATTACGCAGCGTGAAATACACTACGCCGCCGTACCGTAAGGGACAAAATCTACCAGAATTCGGCATAGCCTGGTAAAATACGGCGGCGTAGTGTATCTCTGATACTCTGCGCGAATGTAATTGTATCTGAATCTGGCCCAATGTATCCTCCCCAAAAAAAAATATCTCACTGGTCACAATTGTGCTTTATTCATGTCATCGGTTTTTGCCAGCTCCTATATTTATGTGCAACTACTGTATAATATTATTATTATTTATATTTATTTTAGTTTTACTCATGTTATTGCCATTACCAAGTAATCCCTATCTCAGAATCTGCAAATTTCAGCCCTTCTTTTTAAAGTGAAATGTACTTCTGCTGTATAGATGGTGATATCTGCTTTAGGCTCCATGCACACTGTTTTTAGCCAATCTGCCCCAAATTGCGGTATTTTCAGGAGGCACAGGTTTAGCATCTAGCAGTCTGTCAAAATCTTTAGGCTCCATGCACGCTAGCGTTTTTTTTTTAAAGCTCCTAGAAGCTGTTTTTAGCAAATGTTTTATTTTTATTTTTTCTCCTAGAAGCTAAATGGTGCTATCCTATGTGCCCATGCACAGTTGCACGCGAAAATAAAGGGCGCAAATAGACAAATTAGTGATTAGAATATAGATAATAAAATAATAGTGTTTAATACAAAATCTGAAAAGTCCATGACCAGCATTATGATCACTTCTTATATATGCTCCAACACCGTGCTTCTAAAGTCCAATTTATCAAATGCAATGGTGCTTCACCCGAAGTGATAATGAAATGCGCTCAGTTGCACATTACTTTTAGGCTATTAGCATTTTTTGGGCTTTAGTGTCTAGGAGCAAAAAATAAATAAAAAAATGTTTTTGTAGAGCTTCCTGGAGCATTTTTCCAGTGGAATCACTCATAAACAATCCCAATAGTTCCCCCCCCCCTTTTACTGCAAGAATACCAATAAAATGCTATTACCAGCGTTTTTTTATCCAGTGATTTTTGTTTATTTTTTTTAACTCAACAAAAACGCTAGTGTGCATGTTGCCCAACAGAGCAAAATATGTGGCGTCGCCTGGGCAGAGTAGTTGCACCTTTAGGGCTCTTTCACACGGGGCGGATCATTAATGGGCGCACACTGTGCAGGGACCGCCCTGTCTTTTCTCCGCTCTACCCTATGGGGAATCGGATGAACACGGACCGTCTGTCCGTATTCATCCGATCCGCCAGACGGAAGGAAAAGTAGGTTTTTCCTCCGGCATACTTTGGCGGATCGGATGTCAGCGGACATGTCTCTGCTGACATCCGCGATCCCATAGGAATACATGTATGTCTGTTTTTTATCCGACAACGGATGGATAATAAATGGACATACGGAAGGTCCATGTGAAAGAGCCCTTATGCATTCAGGGGTGTGTGAATGGAGAATAGTTGTTTTTTGGGATTAAAGCGGAGCTCCAGCCGCGGGAATTTTTTTTTTTAAAGTCAGCAGCTACTAACAGTGTAGCTGCTGACTTTAAATAAGGACACTTACCTGTCCTAGGCGCCCGCGCTGACGGGCCCCCCCGATGCCGGTCCCACGATCGCTCCGGGTCCCGCGCCGCCATTCACAATATGGGAAACAGGCAGTGAAGCCGTACGGCTTCACTGCCCATTTCCTAGTGCGCCTGCGTGAGTCTTACGCTGGCTTGTGAATGGGCGCGCTGCTCTCTGAGAACACACACAGTTCCCAGGAAGCAGCGCGCCCCATTCACAAGGAGAACAACAAGAAGAAAACACACCGCGGTTCAGGAAGAGGCAGATTACGGACTTCCGCATAGCAACAGCTATTTCGGGTGAGTATTTTTTTTTATTTTTTTTTTTCAGGTTTTTTTTTTTTTTTTTAAAACAACATTGTAAAATGTTGTTATCCTGGGTGGAGCTCCGCTTTAAGTCCCTAAGCACATACAGTATGCTGTATTAGGAAAAAACACTGGTATTTGATGTTGATGGGTCAAATCAATCAATCATGTACATGAGGCTAACTATGTCCTTTCTCAGAAATTGTTTATTTTTTTTAGGGCTCAGCCAATGAGAGCTCAACAGGCAAAAGTCTAAAAATGTATAATTTTGCAATTTGGAGACTCTAACCCTTTGTTGCTGCAGGAGTGGTGTGCAGTCTCGGTAATATACCGAATGGCGACCAGACTGATTATCACTTTTTTGAACACCAAAATGCAACCTTTTTTGGGTGACAACTATGATATGCTGAATCAGATTCATAGTTTATTCCTTAACCACTTAAAGACCCCCGCACGCACATATACGGCCACAACATGGCTCGTACAGGCACAAGGGCGTAAATTTACGTCCCCGCCTGAGTGCGGTTCGGGGGTCCCATCGGGACCCCCTCCGCGGCGTGCAGGGGTCTCCCTACCTCTGGGAGCGATCCGGGATCTGCGGGCGGATGTACGTGTTTTCCGCCCCCCCCGCGATCGCTCCCAGCCAATGGGAGCGCGCTCCCAGCCTGTCACTTCCTCCTCCTGTGTTTACACAGGAAGGGGGAAATTATGTATTCTCTCATCGCAGCGCTGTTTCCCAGCGCTGCTGATGAGAGAAGACATGCCAAGTAAGTGTGCACCAACACAACACTGACACACACTCACATAGGCATATTAACCCCTTGTGATCGCCCCCCCCCACCCCCCTGTCACAGTGTTACTGAATGCAGTGATTTAATCACTGCATTTAGTGTCAGTGTGACAGGCACTGTAAAAATCAGTTAGTGTTAGGTTCAGGATAGCCCCTCCACCCCCCCTAATAAAGTTTTAACCCCCTGATCACCGCCCTAGTTAACCCTTTCACTCCCTATTGCCAGCGTCACTAAGCGATCATTTTTCTGATCGCTGTATTAGTGTCGCTGTTCCCGCTAGGTAGCTATTTTTTTTTATTGCGATTTTTTTTTTTTTACTAAAGACATGTGGCTAAATAAATTTTGGCCTAAATGTTTGACTAAAATTTAGTTTATTTGATTTTTTTTTAACAAAAAGTAAAAAATAGTGTTTTTTTTTCAAAAATGTCGCTCTATTTTTGTATATAGCGCAAAAAATAAAAATCGCAGAGGTGATCAAATACCACCAAAAGAAAGCTCTATTTGTGGGAAGAAAAGGACGCAAATTTTGTTTGGGAGCCACGTCGCACGACCGCGCAATTGTCTGTTAAAGCGACGCAGTGCCGAATCGCAAAAACACCTTGGGTCATTTACCAGCGTATTGGTCCGGGTCTTAAGTGGTTAACAAATAACAGACTGTAGTCCTATTTTGGCAAGCTCTCAATAGCTCATGGAAATCTTTTCGTTTTTTTTTTTTTTTTGTTTCCAGTTGTCTGGCAGTTTCTCTTATGTTGTTTTATTTTTTCCCCCCAAAGGATGGGACGCCATTGGCAGGACTGATCCAGGATCACATGGTGTCTGGGGCAAGTATGACCATCCGAGGTTGTTTCTTCACCAGAGAGCAGTACATGGAGCTGGTCTACAGGGGGCTGTCAGATAAAAGCGGCCGGGTAAAAACCCTCCCACCAGCAATCCTAAAACCATACAGACTTTGGACAGGAAAGCAGGTAAAACAAACCAGCAATTTGTATTTTATAGGCAGCAGCTGTAGATGTTCAGCATTCTCTAATAGGGTCATGTAAATGCTTGATTTATCTTGGCTAGTTTGCTAACCTAAAACGGTTGTTCATGCTTTAGCCAACTAAAAAATGTTTATGTGGTGGAAGGAAAAAGGGTCCAGGCCCACCTGGCTTCATCTGTCCCGTTTTATGTTCTGCCCCACTACAGTAAGTTGGATTCTCCCATTTTTTTATTTTTCTCTTTCACAACACCAAAAAAAAGTGTGTGGGATTGTAAAAAAAATAAAATAAAAAAAAAAACCATTCACCACTCGCCTTTTATGGCTGCATCATCGCTGTGATGCTGCAGCTGTCTGTCAGCTCTAGGCTGGGAACTGAGTAATCCCATCACAGATTGGTCACTTCTTGTTCTGCTCTGAGCACATAAAGGTGACTGTCGGTCACTGCTCTGTGCTCTGCCCTTCCAGCACTCACTGGGAGGGGGGCGGGAACAGGTGGCTCAGGCTCTCAGCAACATGCTGAGAGGCTGATCCAGCTGTCAGTCTGTGACGTCCGCTGGCGGCGGACTTTAGCCTGCTAGAGGCTGATTCTGGGTCACAGGCGAGCACAAGTAAATGCACTCCTGTGACCCACAAGAAAAGTTTCTTGGCCGCGCTTCTCTTCTTGGCCGCGCTTCTCTTCTTGGCCGCGCTTCTCTTCTTGGCCGCGCTTCTCTTCTTGGCCGCGCTTCGCTTCTTGGCCGCGCTTCTCTTCTAACTAGCAAATGAAAGGGATTCTGTTTTTTAGTTTACATACACTTTTGGCTGAGTTCACAGTAGTGCGTTTGGCATGACCGGACACAATGGCATTGGTTTACACATCTCCTTGACGGCTGCGGAGCGGATTGCACAGAGGTCCGAATTCAGGCAAAAATTTATGGCCTGATTCGTCCCTGAAACGGAGAACAGGGACGCACCGGACCCCTGTTGTAAGCCGCACCCGATTTTTTTTTTTTTTTTTTTTAAATGTGAACCCAGCCTCCAGCGTAGTATGACCAAAGGCTTTTTTGGCCATACTTATCTTGCGGGTCAGGGGTCACCCTTGAATATAAATCATTTTTCAATTCAGTTCCCAATTCTTCATAAAGTATAGATTTAAGACGGTAAAAAATGAAGAAGTCAGTATGGGTGTTCCAAAATAATGACCATCTAATTTTATTGATACAAAAACTGAGTTTGGAAGGCATAACAAGTCTAGGGTGTGGATGCACAAATGAAACAAAAATATTTAATATTTCAACCAAACGTGTTAAAACCCAAGACTATAAAGTTTATGTCCAAAGATCTGTATATCTTTACAGTAAGGGCTTTGTACGCATGTGGCCTTATATCTTTGTCATTCCTCCAGGCTACCATGAGGTTGACAGACATGGTGAAACGTGTTGGCTAGGCACCTTGTTTTTGACATGTGGGCACTTACCCCTTGTACACCCAGCCCAAATGGTGTCAGGGGGCAAGTGCTGGTATTCTATCTTTTTGCAGAGTAAATATGCAATATATTTCTTTATATAGAGAGATATGAGGTGTGTGTTTTTTATAATTTTTAAAATTATAATTTTTAATATGAAAAATGTATAATATAATTATTATTATTATTATTATTATTATTTTGTATAAAAGTCCTTATTAGAGGAGCAAGATTGTCTAAAATGGAAATTATCAGGGTTTTCTGGTTGTATCTACCATCCTGTATCATGTTCTGCCATTTATACTTATTCCCCACCGGGTGGCGCCTTTATCCCATAATGAATTTGTGTTTAAACTAATTGTAAAGGCAGATTCTATGCATTAAAGGGGTTGTAAAGGTACCATTTTTTTTTTTTTTTCTAAATACCTTCCTTTACCTTAGTGCAGTCCTTCTTCACTTACCTCATCCTTCCATTTTGCTTATAAATGTCCTTCTTTCTTCTGAGAAATCCTCACTTCCTGTTCTTCTGTTTGTAAGTCTCCTTTCACACTTATACGACTTGTCCCACGATTTTGGACTGCAAAATCGTATGACAAGTCATTCTCCATTATTTTCAATGACTACCATTCATACTGGCACAATTTTAAGTAGTGCCGACTTCAAAGTAGTCTGCACTACTTTGGTCCGATTTTGATGCCACATACACAGGCATTCATTGAAATCGCGACTGCGAATCGCGCAAAATCGCGGTAAAATTGCGGCCGTAAAATCGTGCGACTTTGAAGTCGTATAAGTGTGAAAGGGACCTAACTGCACACAGTAATGCAAGGCTTTCTCCCTGGTGTGGCGTGTCTTGCTCGCCCCCTCCATTGGACTACAGGAGAGTCAGGATGCCCACTAACGCACAGCTCCTTTCTCTATCTACAACATAGAGATGGCGCTATACAAGTACCTGAAAGAAAGAAATAAAAGATTATTATAGAATAATGTTAAACAGCCTGGCTGTCACGCTGTGCCATGTGTGTTGCTTTCCTCAAACTTCTCTAAACTCCTCTATCATCCTCAGTCTAGAGGGCCAGTTGGCAGCTGATCTTCATAGTTTAGGGCTGCATTCACACCTGAGCATTTCAAAGTTGCAAGTTTTTGCTGTGATTTTGTACAGGTCACCAAAAAAAGGCAGGAAAAACACATTTAATCTGCCACAAAGAAGCTTGTGGGAAAAAGGAATGAATTCACTTGGCAATTGGTCTCCTCTCAGGAACCTCGGGTGCTGGCAATGCATAGAGCAAAAATTGGAAGAAAGTGTTTGGACAGCCGCACTGTAAAAAAAACAAAAAAAACTTTTGGTTGCCTTTATTGTGAAATAAGGAAAAAAGCACTACAAATCACAGCAAAAAGGAGGACACACAGCCGACGCGTTTCGCACCAATATTTAGTGCTTGGTAATGGCTAAAAAGAAGCTCATGTTCTTATTTGAGCTTAGGGCATTTTCAGGTGTTTTGCTTCAGGTGACAAAACGCTCAGATATTAACAGGTTCCATTGAAATGAATGGCACTTCGTTGTTTTTTTTCAGGGCGTTTTACAAGCTGAAAACACTCAGGTGTGGACAGCATTTCTGTATCTAGGTGAGGGTTGAGGAAGTGGGAGCAGGTACCATCAAATACAGGTGTTTGCTACACCCTGCACCCCCTCCCTCTTCCTTGCTGTGATCGGTGTGTGTGTGTGTAATATATATATATATATATTTATACATTTTTTTTTTTTTTGTGACTGGTGGTGGAAGATTGAGGATAGCCTAATTTTATTTTTTATTTTTTGGGGGAAAGTTAACTGTTAATAACATGCTTGACACAGGAGTGAACAAAGATTTTTGACATAAACTTAATTTTGGTTTCATGTAAAATGGGATATAGGAGTATGGAAAAAAAATCAGTGCTATAACGCAAACTGAAAAATTGTCATAGACCTGACTTGTTTTAAATATTTGCTTCCTTCTTATGTTCCTTCTAACACAGGTAGTATCTACGTTACTCCTCAATGTAATTCCAGATCATCACATCCCACTTAACCTGACAGGAAAGGCAAAGATTGGAGGAAAGGCGTGGGTGAAGGCCCCACCTAGGCCAATACCGGGTTTTAATTCAGACTCCATGTGTGAGTCTCAGGTAAGTAGTACATTTGTTTGCTTATTAACCACTTAACCCCTGGACCATATTGCTGTCCAATGACCAGAGCACTTTTTGTGATTCGGCACTGCGTCGCTTTAACTGACAATTGCGCAGTCGTGCGACGTGGCTCCCAAACAAAATTGGCGTCCTTTTTTTTCCCCCCACAAATAAAGCTTTCTTTTGGTGGTATTTGATCATCTCTGCGGTTTTCATTTTTTTGCGCTATAAACAAAAATAGAGCGACTATTTTGAAAAAAATGCAATATTTTTTACTTTTTTCTGTAATAAATATCCCCCAAAAATATATAAAAAAAAAAAAAATTTTCCTCAGTTTAGGCCGATACGTATTCTTCTACATATTTTTTGTAAAAAAAAATCACAATTAGCGTTTATTAATTGGTTTGCGCAAAAGTTATAGCGTTTACAAAATAGGGGGTAGTTTTATGGCATTTTTTTTTTATTTTTTTTTTTTACTAGTAATGGTGGCGATCAGCATTTTTTTTTCAGTACTGCGACCCTATGGCAGACACTTCGGACACTTTTGACAATTTTTTGGGACCATTGTCATTTTTTTAGCGATCAATGCTATAAAAATGCATTGTATTACTATAAAAATGCCATTGGCAGTGAAGGGGTTAACACTAGGGGGCAGGGATAGGAGTTAAGTTTGTTCCTGGGTGTGTTCTAACTGTATGGGGGGTGGCCTCACTAGGGGAAATCACTGATCTTCTGTTCATACATTGTATGAACAGAAAATCAGCGTTTCCCCCGCTGACAGGAACGAGAGCTTTGTGTTTACACACAAAGCTCCCGTTCCCCGCTCTGTAATGAGCAATCATGGGGGGGGGGGGGGGGGGGTGGGCGTGCCACCGGCGCTGCGCACACGCCCCCCTAGTGGCCGTCAAAAGTACCGACGTAGGGCTACGGGCTCTCGCCCAGGAGAGCTGACCTGCCGCCGTAGAATGACGGCGGCTGGTCGGCAAGTGGTTAACTTTCCACAATGTTTTTATTGTATTACTTCACTAAAGCTGGCTACTGATGGATCGATTCTTGCCAGTTCAGCAGGGACCGTCTGAGATTTGATCCATTTAATGGCAGGCTGGTTGTACACAAGTTGATCCATTGGACTTTTTTTTTTTACATGCGATTTCTGCCAGCTACTATAGCCATATGCGGTACAGGCAGATCCCGGTACTCATGTGATCATAAAGTCAACAAAGCTGTTATGAATCAATATGATTCAACCATTCTGGTTCCTTTACTAGTGATTGACCCAGGTACCATGTGATAGCTGTGGGCCAATCGCTGTACCATCGCTGTACCATGTGATTAGCTGTAGCCAAGTATTTTGATCGTCACTGTACCAGCAATCAAAGTGTTTTTTTTTTTTATATATATATGTAATATACACACAGTGCCTTGCGAAAGTATTCGGCCCCCTCTTTGCGACCTTTTGCCACATTTCAGGCTTCAAACATAAAGATATAAAACTGTAATTTTTTTTGTGAAGAATCAACAACAAGTGGGACACAAAGTCCAGACCTGAATCCAATCGAGAATCTGTGGAAAGAACTGAAAACTGCTGTTCACAAACGCTCTCCATCCAACCTCACTGAGCTCGAGCTGTTTTGCAAGGAGGAATGGGCAAAAATTTCAGTCTCTCGATGTGCAAAACTGATAGAGACATACCCCAAGCGACTTACAGCTGTAATCGCAGCAAAAGGTGGCGCTACAAAGTATTAACTGAGGGGGGCTGAATAATTTTGCACGCCCAATTTTTCAGTTTTTTATTTGTTAAAAAGTTTGAAATATCCAATAAATTTCGTTCCACTTCATGATTGTGTCCCACTTGTTGTTGATTCTTCACAAAAAATATCTTTATGTTTGATGCCTGAAATGTGACAAAAGGTCGCAAAGTTCAAGGGGGCGAATACTTTCGCAAGGCACTGTATGTATGTATATATAATATATATATTCCCTGATTTCTGTTATATGAATTTTTTGACCAAAGTCATATAACAGAATACATATTGGCCTAAATTTATGATGAAATTCGATTTTATTGGATATGTTTTATAACAGAAAAAGGAAAATGTCGTTTTTTTCATTTTATATAAAAAGTGGTGATCAAATACCACCAAAGGAAAGATCTATTTGTGTGAAAAAAAATGATTTTGATTTCAATTGTGTACAGTGTTGCATGAACGCGCACTTGCCAGTTAAAGTAACACAGTGCCAAATAGCAAAAACTGGCCTGGTCATGAAGCGGGTAAAATCTTTTGGCGATCGAGTGGTTAAAATTAGTATTAGGCTTTTTGGGTACATCAGAAACTTTCTTCATAACCACAGTGAAATGTCTGTCATTTATTGTGTTTGGTATAAGCTCTTTCTTACACATTGCTCCTGACTATTTCTTCTCCAGGTTATCATTCGTAGCGGAGAACTGCTGTGCGGAGTCCTGGACAAAGCCCACTATGGCAGCTCTTCCTTTGGACTCGTTCACTGTTGCTATGAGCTGTATGGTGGAGAGACCAGTGGAAGATTGCTAACCTGCCTGGCTCGTCTCTTTACTGCTTACTTACAGCTTTACCGGGGCTTTACCATGGGTGAGTGGAATAATAACCCTTTCTTAATAAAATATAAACTTAACAATTGCACACTCTTATTAAAGTGTCACTTGGGCCTTTCACACTTCTGCGACTTGGGACTGCAAAGTCGCATGAAAAGTCTTACCCCATGATTACCAATGAGTACCATTCCTATCTGTGCGACTTCAAGTCGCACCGACTTCAAAGTCTTCCCTGTACTACTTTGGTCTGACTTTGATGCAAGTTATCCAGACATTCCCTGAAATTGCGGCAAAATCATGTGACTTTGAAGTTGCGGTTGTGTGAAAGGGGCCTAAACAACTTTCTATTGCACCACCGTTTTGTCTTTAAAAAGTTTTGAAATTGCAGCCAATACCTTTTTTAAACATTTTATGTTATTTCAAGTACTAATATAGTGCTGTCAATTTACGCAATGCTTTACATATATATGGATATTTACACCAGTCCCTGCTCTAAAGGAGTTTACAATCTCCAAAGTCCTTAAAGAGGAAGTAAACCCTCATATATATATATTTCTTTTAAATAACCTGCTAGAGACCTGCCCTGCATACTAGCTCATTATGTGTCATTTACCTGAGATCGAAGTCCGCCTTGGTTCCGTCCAGCGCCATGTCCCCTCGTCACTAGTTCCTGTTTTCGCCGCTCCGGCTCTGTGATTGGGCAGATCGGCGATGATGTCACTCCCACGCATGCGCGAAAACACGGCAATAACCAAAAACGGCACCGCTCAGTGCGTCTGTGCCGTAGACAACGGTGCCCGTTTCTGTGAAAATATCTACTTAACCGCGTAGGTTAAGGCGATATTTCTTGCACCTACAGGTAAGCCTTAATCTAGGCTTACCTGTAGGTGCAAGTGTTAACAGTGGGTTTAAAACCACTTTAACTCACATATACACACATACTAGGGCCAATTTAGACAGGAGCCAGTTAACCTACCTGCATGTCTTTGGAGTTTGGGAGGAACCCACAGGAAACCCATGCAAGCTCCAGGCAGGTAGTGCTGTGGTTGAGATTCAATCCAATGACCGTAGTGCTGTTAGGCGGAAGTGCCAACTGCTCAGCCACTGTGCATATATTACTCTGTGTGTGCTCCCTGCCAAGGCTTCTCTGAACTCATTTGCAGCTTAAAAACTAACATCTGTAGTGTTTACTTATCTCTCTCTAAACCTTGAAGTGTCGATTCTCTCTGGTGCTTTTTTCCTCTGTTACCAGCATCAGTCACTTCTGAGAAGTTCTCCATGAGATAACGTGAGTTGAAAATTTGTGTTGGGGAGGGAGCTTTAAAGGAAGATTAGCAGGGAGCTTGTCTTCAGAATACAGCTCTGCATGTTCTTTATTCTTCTTCTTTTTTAGATTTACCTTCAGCTATGCAGTACAAGTGTCTGCCTGATTGCATACAAATTGAAAGTGTTTAGGCTTGACCTCCATATTTGGAAAATTTGTATAATGTTTGGCCAGCCTAAGTCCAAATCTCAAAGTGATGTTAAATTGATGCCATCAACACAAGCCCCAGGACTAAGTGTAGCTAATGTAGGCCCAGAATAAGCTAGTTTGCCTCTTGTGTACTCTTCTGTATTAAATCCTGTCCATCGAACACTGGGAGGCTGTTGAAAAGTGGAGTAAGAGGTGACCTCATCTGTGCACAGTTGCATAAACCAACTGGCGTGGCGTCTCCTGGACCCAGTCGCATGGCGGCTCCTTGTTCAGCTGTAGTGTAGTCTATAGAGTGTTCTCTGTGCAGACCGAACCTGGCATTAAACTTGCATAACAACACTTGGCTGAACAGAAATAGAACATTTTTCCCATATTGGGTATGTTTTAGTTTTAATGGGTCATTTAAATCTCTGAACATTAACGTAAGTTGCGTCAAGTTAAAATGAATGAGCTGCCAACTCATATTGAGTCCCCTTTCACACTTGTACAACTTGTCCCACGATTTGGGACTGCAAAGTAGCATGACAAGTCATTTCCCATGATTTCCAATGACAACCATTCATATTCTTGCCGACTTCAAAGTAGTCCCTGCACTACTTTGGTCCGACTTTGTTGCGAGTTCAGGTCCATAGACCTCAAGTCTCCCTGAAATCGTGGTAAAATCGCGCGACTTTGAAGTCACAGTAGTGTGAAAGGGGCCTAATTGACCCTTTTTTTCTAATGCAACATGCTATGCACTATTGTACAGATGCTACAATATACAGTGCTTTGAAAAAGTATTCATACCCCTTGAAATTTTCCAAATTTTGTCACGTTACAACCAAAAACATAAATTTATTTTATGTAATAGACAAAGTGACACCTAATTGTGAAGTAAAAGGAAAATGATAAATGGTTATAATTTTTTTTTCTTAGAAATATCTGAAAAGTGTGGTGTGCAATTGTATTCAGCCCCCTTTACTCTGATACTCCTAACCAAAATCTAGTGGAATCAATTGCCTTAAGAAGGCCCTTTAATTAGTAAATAGTCTATCTGTGTGTAATTTAGTCTCGGTATAAATACAACTGTTCTGTGAGGCACTCAGAGGTTTGTTAGAGAACCTTAGTGGACAAACTGCATCATGAAGGCCAAGGAACACACCAGCCAGGTCAGGGATAAAGTCGTGGAGACATTTAAAGCAGGATTAGGTTATACAAAAATGATCCCAAGCCTTGAACATCTCGCAGAGCACTGTTCAACCCATCATCCGAAAATAAAGAGTATGGCACAACTGCAAACTTACCAAGACATGGACATGGCTGTCCACCTAAACTGACAGGCCAGCCAAGGAAGACCATTAATCAGAGAAGCAACCAAGAGGCCCATGGTAACTCTGGAGGAGCTGCAGAGATCCACAGCTCAGGTGGGAGAATCTGTCCACATGACAACTATTAGTCGTGCACTCCACAAATCTGGCCTTTATGGAAGAGTGGCAAGAAGAAAGACATTTTTTAACCACTTAAGACCCGGACCTTTAGTCAGCTAAAGGACCTGGCCAGGTTTCTAATTCAATATTTTTTACATTTTGCTATAATAAATATCCCCCCCAAAAAAAATATATATATATATATATATATATATATATATATATATATATATATATATAATATAAAAAATTCCTCAATTTAGGCCGATACGTATTCTTCTACCTATTTTTGGTGGAAAAAAAAAAATCGCAATAAGCGTTTAGATCGTTTTATTGACTTTTTATTTTATTTTTTTACTACTAATAGCGGCGATTAACGATTTTTTTTTCGTGACTGCGACATTCGGACAATTTTGACACATTTTTGGGACAATTGTCATTTTCACAGCAAAAAATGCATTTAAAATGCATTGTTGTGAAAATTGCATTTTCAGTTTGAGAGTTAACCACAAGGGGGCGCTGAAGGGGTTATGTGATCCCTAATGTGTGTTTACAACTGTAGGGGGGTGTGGCTGTAGGTGTGGCCAGGGCCATCTTAATAGCATCATGGGCCCCTGGGCAAAGTGATGCTACGGGGCCCCTACAAGGTTGCCCCCAATTTACTCACCTACTCCCAAGAATGAAAGTACAATATGAATGAATGAATGAATGAATGAAAAACTTATAGAGCGCGGCACATGCGAACTGAATCGCCTCTGGGCGCTTGTTGTTCCTGTCTCCTTTGATATCAAAAGAGATGAGTCTTGATCTTTCTCCTGAAGGCTAAGTGATTCGCCTCCAACCGAATGCTGGTTGGCAAAGCGTTCCATAGTCTAGGACCTTGGACCGCGAATCTTCTTTCTCCTTTGGACTTGTAGTTGGCTTTTGGGATCTGCAGTAGGTTCTGATTGGTGGATCGCAAGATGCGATTGGGATTGTGAGCTTTTATTTTATCGCATTGATATTGGGGGGCATTCCCATGGACACATCTATGCGTTAGACAGAGTGCTTTAAAAGCAATTCTGTCTTTAACTGGTAACCAGTGAAGTGCCCTCAGTGATGGTGAGATGGATTCCCAAGGTGTTTTTCCAGTCACAAGTCTGGCGGCCGTATTTTGAACGACTTGCAGACGAGCGATTTGGTACTTGGGGAGTCCGAGGTAAAGGGCATTTGCATAATCCAGTCTGGAGTTCACAATTGCTCCCACCACGACCGCTAAATCTTCTTTGGGGATGAACGGGGTAAGTCTGCGTAGTAGGCGCAACAGATGATGGGATCCGCTGACTACTGACCCTATTTGTGCATCCATTGTCACGTAGGAGTCAAAGATGACCCCGAGGCTTCTGACTTTGGTGCTAGGGGTGATGATTTTGCCCAGAATGGGCGGGGGTGTCCAGGTTGTTGCAGGTTGAATTCTTTGTTTGGCGTGAAACAGGAGAAGTTCTGTTTTCGCTCCGTTGAGTTTAAGATAACTCTTTGTCATCCAGTCCTCTATCAAAGAGAGGCGTGTCTAGATTGAGGTGGTGATCCTTTTTATTGCAAATGCGGAAATACAGTTGCGTGTCGTCTGCATATGAGTGGTAAAGCAGTTTTTGGCTGCTGATAATCTCAAAAAGAGGACGAAGATAGATGTTAAACAGCACTGGTGACAGAGGCGATCCTTGAGGGACTCCGCATGTCACTGTGCGTTTCTCCGATGTGAAGGGTCCTAACTTTACTGTTTGCGATCGGTTTTCCAGAAAAGAGGAGAACCAAGATAAATCGCCTTCAGCGACTCTGGCTACTTCAGCTAGCCGAGTCAGTAACAGTTTGTGGTCTACCGTGTCGAAAGCTGCACTTAGGTCCAACAGAACTAGGAGACAAGATTCTCCTTCGTCTGCGGCCTCGAGAGCATCGTCCCATACTTTGAGTAGCGCGGTTTCAGTCCCGTGTCCGGGACGGAAGCCTGATTGCAATGGATCAAGTAGCTTGAAGGTATCTAGATGCTGTTGCAGCTGTTGTACCACTACTTTTTCCATTATTTTTGAGAGTACATTGAGGCTTGTTATGGGACGGCGGTGGAGTGGGTCCTTGGGGTCCAGGGAGGGTTTCTTAAGGATGGGTTGGATTATACCCTCTTTCAACTGCGAGGGGACTATGCCCTCCAAGAAAGACTGGTTGATAAGCTGCGTGATGGGAGGAGCCAGGATGTAGGCGCATTCCTTCAGCAGTTTTGTGGGGATAATGTCATTAGGTGCTGTGCCATTGCGCAAAGCCCCAATGATATTCTTAGTGGCCTCGATGGAGATGGGTTCCAGGGTGAACTTACCTGATATAGGGGAATTACTATGGGTGTTGTGTGAGCGGCTGCAGGGGGGGCTGAGGGGGGGATTGTTCTGCTGAATGCTTTCACGGATTGCCTCAATTTTATTAATGAAGCAATCCGATAGTTCATTGCAAAATTCTTGTGTGTCTGTATTGGGGGCTTCAATACATCCTGGTTTCATGGTCTGAGTGACCATCTTGAAGAGTTCGCGGGGGCGGTTTATGGCGCTGTTGATAGCCTCAGAAAAATAATCTAATATATCTAAAAATATATCTAATTTACAGCGTGTCATGCTGGCAGTTGTAGTCCCCCTGGTAGTTGTAATCCCCCTGTCATGCTGGTATTTGTGGTCCCCCAGTCATGCTGGTGGTTGTAGTCCCCCAGTCATGCTGGTGGTTGTAGTCCCCCAGTCATGCTGGTGGTTGTAGTCCCCCTGGTAGTTGTGGTCCCCCTGTCATGCTGGTAGTTGTAGTCCCCCTGGTAGTTGTGGTCCCCCTGTCATGCTGGTAGTTGTAGTCCCCCTGGTAGTTGTGGTCCCCCTGTCATGCTGGTAGTTGTAGTCCCCCTGGTAGTTGTAGTCCCCCTGGTAGTTGTGGTCCCCCTGTCATGCTGGTAGTTGTAGTACCCCTGGTAGTTGTAATCCCCCTGTCATGCTGGTAGTTGTAGTCCCCCTGGTAGTTGTGGTCCCCCTGTCGTGCTGGTAGTTGTGGTCCCCCTGTCATGCTGGTAGTTGTAGTCCCCCTGTCATGCTGGTAGTTGTAGTCCCCCTGTCATGCTGGTAGTTGTAGTCCCCCTGGTAGTTGTGGTCCCCCTGTCATGCTGGTAGTTGTAGTCCCCCTGTCATGCTGGTAGTTGTAGTACCCCTGGTAGTTGTAATCCCCCTGTCATGCTGGTAGTTGTAGTCCCCTTGTCATGCTGGTAGTTGTAGTCCCCCTGGTAGTTGTGGCCCTCCTGTCATGCTGGTAGTTGTAGTCCCCCTGGTAGTTGTGGTCCCACTGTCATGATGGTAGTTGCAGCCACTCGCCCTCTGCAGCTCTCTCTCGATCTTCTGACTTTGGTGATGATGTTCCCCCTCATAGCTTACTGCTACATCGCTGCCAGCACTGATCTGGGATTCGGTGGGGGCAGGAGCAGGATTCCCCTCTGTGGTGAGTGGGGTCAGGGAGCGGCAGGGTGGCTCTCTGTGGTGGGCGGAGTCAAGAGTACGGCAAGGTGCTGCTCTAATGGACGGAGTAGGGAGGAGGAGCAGAGTTCCCCTCCGTGGTGGGCTGGGTCAAGGAGGCACTCTGTGTGTGGGGAGACAGTTTGCCTGAGAAGGGGGCGTGACACCTGATTGGCCCGCCCATACCCGACATCAGAGGCAGAATTTGACAGCTACACTGTCCCATTGAAGTCAGCCATACCGCAGAAGGCTTTCCCAGTACTAATTTCTGTGTCCCGAGTGTCCCAACTGACAGCCTGACGCTCCCCCGGCTAGTGCTATTTGTCTGGCTCTGATGGGGCCCCAGATGAACGTGGGGCCCCCGGGCTGTGCCCAGGTGTGCCCGCTCAGTAAGACGGCCCTGGGTGTGGCGTCATTGATTGTGTATCCCTATAAAAGGGATCACGCGATCGATGACGCCGCCACATTGAAGAACGGGGAAGCCGTGTTTACAGACGACTTTCCCCGTTCTTCAGCTCCGGGGACCGATGGCCGCACTGCAGCAGTGATCGTGTCCTTGGTCCCGGAGCTTCAGGCCGTGACCCACGGCTGGGTACTAGCACAGCACGTACCTGTACGTGCATGTGCCCAGCCGTGCCATTCTGCTGACGTATATGTGCAGGAGGCGGTCCTTAAGTGGTTAAAGAAAGCCATGAGAAGTTCGGTTTGTAGTTTGCAAGAAGCCATGTGGGGGAAATGGCAAACATGTGGAAGCAAAAACTATGGGCCAGATTCAGGTAGTGATACGCCGGCATAACTCTGACTTTTCGCCCTGGCGTATCTGTTTTCTGTATTCAGAACACAAGATACGCCGGTTTGCAGGAAAGATCCGAAAGGGGTAATTGTATTACGCTGTCAGATCTTAAATGCAATTTTAAAATGGCCGCCAGGGGCGTTCCCGCTGATTTACGCTGAGAATATGTAAATCGGCAAGATACGCCAATTCCCGAACGTATGCCCGCCCGACGCAGTGACTTTACGCCGTTTCCGTAAGAGGTTTTCCGGTGTAAAGATAAAGCACCAAAAAGATGGCGCATCCTATGTTAAGTATGGACGTCATGACCGCCGGAAATTTGAAAATGTTTACAACGTTTTGTGAATACAGCACTTGCGCATAAAGTTGCGGCTGTGTAACGTAAATAGGAAAAGTTACGCCTCTGCAAAGAACCGCTCGCCATCCTGAATCTGGCCCTATATGTGTGGTGGAAAACTAACACTGCACACCCTAATCACCGTGAAACATGGTGGTGGCAGCATCATGTTGTGGGGATGCTTTTCTTCAGCAGGGACAGGGAAGCTGGTCAGAGTTGATGGGAAGATGGATGGCGCCAAATACAGGGCAATCTTAGAAGAACACCTGTTGGAGACTGAAAAAGACTTTAGAATGGCTTGGAGGTTCACCTTCCAGCATGTTGGTAGTGTGGTGTAGAATTTTAATGATAATAAATATGGGGAATTTTAATTAAATTCAGTGTTTTGGCGACTGGTAAATTATAAATAAAAGGGTCTGAATATAACTACAGTGAATTTACAGTGTCTCCAGCTAGTTACGACAATTTATAAATAACTTAATAAAATATGAATTTGGTTCAGACAATCGGTATTGTCCCACAATAATTTCTTGAGTTTGTTAATTTATGGGGAATTCTTACCAAAGTATAAATATAGGTAAAATAAATCTATTAATATACAAATATAATTTATACAACTTCATACAAAACCGGAATTTCTGGTGATTAATATTATTTATATATATATATATATATATATAATCTCTCTAAATAATATAGTTATATTTTTTTTTTATATTTTCTTGGTTCTGTTTCAACTTGACTGGTGTATGATTAACTGGGCGTCTCTGCTATTGTCTGGGGCCAGTAAATCAACATTATTGGGGAGGCAACCTTAATCTTGAAACAATTTGGCTTATTTGACATTGACTGACTTTCATAAAATACCTTTTTAGACCCAGACTTCAAACCATAAATTCACCATTGTCTGCTGGGGTTGAGTAAAGCAGACATCATTATTTCTGGTCCCTGCTCGGTATATGAGAGTTTGCATACTAATCTCCTACCTGTGAGTGTAATTTAAACATTTCCTATGGTGGAGGGGAGAGAAACTCTTCTCTGGTCTGGAATATCTTTGACTGAGTATTTTTATGAATTCTAAAAAAAATATATTTTATATATATATATATATATATATATATATATATATATATATATATATATATATATATATATATATATATATATATATAAAAAAACCTCCATGCTAGAGCTGCACGATTCTGGCCAAAATGAGAATCACGATTTTTTTTTTTGCTAAGAATGAAGATCACGATTCTCTCACGATTCTCACGGCGTAAAATCTTTTATATTTATACAAAAAAAAAAATGGGCTAACTTTACTGGCTTTTTTTTTTTATTCATTAAAGTAATTTTTTCCCCCAAAAAAATGCATTTAAAAAGACTGCTAAGCAAATACAGTGCAACATAATATATTGCAACAACCACCATTTTATTCTCTAGGGTCTTTACTAAAAAGTTATATAATCTTTGGGGTTTCTAAGTAATTTTCTAGCAAAAAAAATGATTTTAACTTAAAAAGAGCTGTCAGAAAAAGGTTTGGTGTTTAAGTGGTTAAAAATTCCTAATTTACATACAGAAGAAGTTTTTTCCTTTTGAAGAGATACAATGTTTTCAAAACTTGGCAGGCTGCCCAGACTGACTTTTGGCTGAGAGCATACCAAAGTGCAGAGAGAAAATTATTTTCATGTCAAAGATCATGAAACCCTGTATCAAGAATTGCAACGGAAAAAAAGATCGCAATAACGATTCTAGACGATTAATCGTGCAGCTCTAATCCACGCCATGACAAGCGGGACAACGACCCTAAACATACCGCCAGAGCTACAAGCTTATTAATGTGTTAGAACGGTCCAATCAAAGTACAGACCTAAATCCAATTGAGAATCTGGGGCAAGACTTGAAAATTGCTGTTCAGATGCTCCCCATCCAATATGACAGAGCTTGGCCTATTTTGCAAAGAAGAATGAGCAAAAATGTCACTCTCTAGCTCATGGGTTATCAAACTATGGCCCTCCAGTTGTTCAGGAACTACAATTCCCATCATGCCTAGTAATGTCTGTGAATGTCAGAGTTTTACAATGCCTCATGGGATGTGTAGTTCCGCAACAGCTGGAGGGCCGTAGTTTGAGGATCCCTGCTCTAGATGTACAAAACTGGTAGAGTCATCCCCAAAGAGACTTGCAGCTGTAATTGCAGTGGAAGGGGGGTTCTACAAAGTATATCAGAGAAAGTGTCCCCAATGTTTTTTTTTGGCAGCTCAATTAAAGAATTGGAATGCAATGTAAAAGAAAAAAGGATTTATTGGGTATGGTACAAAAAAGGGGAATAGGGTAGTTTTAAGATATGAGTTGCGGCATAGGTACAAACATTAAAATTTCCATATATTAGACATGGTACAACAAACAAATATACAGCCTGTTGAGGTAGATACAAGCATATATATACTAACGCGTTTCGACCAAAGGGTCTTCAGAGATTTTTTGTCATAGCTGAAAAGAGTTTTACAAAGGGTTATTGATGTTTTATATTTAATCAAAGGTCCCCCTCCTCCATTATTAACTGGCCAGTGGACACAAAGGGCCCAAGACTGGGGGGGGGGGGGGAGAAATTAAACATTCAAATAATTATGTAAAAGTCAGCAAATTTAACAAATCAATGGCTATGGAACAATCCCAACCGAACTCATGTGTGATGTTAGGGAGGGCCCCGTGGATCCCCCAGGTGAAAAGGCCGTCTCCAAGGTGCTCACACGCCAGCGTTTAACAAATAGGAAGGTGGTCAACTGTGACTATACAGGAAATCACCCGGGGAGGCAGGTTATAAACCTACGGCAAAAGTAGTATAGTTATATTTTAATGTGAAACAGTGTGCATGTATTACATGCACCAAACAGGTCTTTCAAAATTAAAATAATTGGATCGTGCACAAAAACATCCTGGCAGTTCCCCTAAAGGGAAGCATAGAGCCAGATTTGAACAAAGATTTCTACAAAATATTGACTCGGGGGGGGGGGGGGGGGGGGGCATACAAATGCACGCCACACTTTTCACATATTTATTTGTAAAAAAAACAATTAAACTATAATTTTCCTTCCACTTCACAATTATGTGCCACTTTGTGTTGGTCTATCACTTAAAATCCCAATAAAATACATTTACATTTTTGGTTGTAACATGACAACATGTGGAAAATTTCAAGGGGGTATGAATACTTTTTCAAGGCACTGTAGGGCAGTTCTATCGCACCACGTTATATGCGTTGCCTTGTGTTTCAATTACAGCAATAATTAGCATAATGCAAAATTATGAATCTTGGCTCAATGAGTGCATTGGGGTGGTTTTGGGACTCTACTTATTTATTTTTCTCCAGTGTTGCAGTCATTTTGCAAGCTAAAAAGACAGTAAGGATAGACCTGTGTGTCTTGTAAATGAAAGCCTTTGTCTAGTATACCTACCTTGATTTACTGCAAAACTCTCTCCCTCTCCTCATCTCTATTACTTAGAGTGGTGGTGTTTTGTAGTATACAGGAAATAGCTAGTTTTGTGATTTCAGCTCGGTGCACAGGAAGGTACAAGGACACAACATAAGTGGCAGCACCAATGGGCATGTTTCTGTACCTGCAGTAAAGTCAGTTGACCTAAAGAACACCATAAAGGCATCCATTAAAGACTGACAAGCTGCAATATAATAGATTTTTGTTTTTGGGTTTGGAGTGGTGAACTCCCCTATCCAATCGTGTGCCGATAAAATAGGAAAACTTGAATTTGCCTTTTTCATGATTGGAGAACTGAATAGAATATTCACATCTTATGAAGATTCTCTACTCGTTTGGTCAATAGGCCTCCTAAATTCTTGCTGCCAGTGCCATTTGCTTTCTTCAGTGTTCTTTTTTAAAACCTTCAGTAACTGACTGGCTCTGATCATTTCTAGGAGTGGAGGACATTTTAGTTCGACCCTACGCTAATGCCAAAAGACGGAAGATTGTGAAACATTCTGCACACTGTGGTGGGAAGGTAAGTTAGATGCTATTGCTTATGTGTATTCCACTAGTCCGTATGAAAGGGTCTTTATTAATATTTGCAGAAGCATTGAAAGGGGTTTTGTTACATCGGTTTAAGTGCAAGAAGAATGTTTGAGCCTGTCAGAAACCCATTGTGCACTTTTCAGCTTCATCACATTGTTAACCGGAAGTGAGTTACCGTGTTTCCCCCGAAAATAAGACCTACTGATATTTTCCAGGAGGTCTGCAATATAAGCCCTACCCCAAAAATAAGCCCTAGTTTTAATATGCTTGTAAAATCCTATAATCCACTCTATTAAAGTAGTATGTAACCCTTTCATGACTAAGCCTATTTCTGACATTTGGTGTTTACAAGTTCAAATCCGTATTTTTGCCACACCGGTTGTTATCCCTGGAAAGCCGATCGGCTCTTCTAAAAAAACAGTACTGGGGTGATGCCTGCAGCTGCGGGCACCATCCCGGTATAACCCCGAAAGCCAAGGACGCATATATGCGTTCGCTCGGCGGGAAGGCGATAATGTACAATGTGTGTGTTTCTGTAATATATATAATTGTGCCAAATATATAGTTACATAGTTGGTCACGTTGAAAAAAGACACAAGTCCATCCAGTTCAACCATAAAAAAAAAAATAAAAACTATCATACAATCCCATATACCCAATCTACACCCACAGTTGATGTAGAGTAAATACCTTGGATACAGCTCGGCTGACCTGCCGCTGCTCTCCTCCTCTTTTTCCAGTGGTCAGTGGGGAATCTTGGGCTCCCTCCCCCTCTGCAGTGCTCGGTGCAGGGAAGAGAGCTGCGGGGGGTCACGCTATAACGAAGGTATTTGGCACAATTATATTACAGAAACACACACATTGTACATTATATACTACTGTAACAAAGTGGATTATAGGATTTTACAGGCATCTTTCCTCGGTTCACACTGGGGATTCCTGACAGGCAGGGAGGGAGAGGATGAGAGAAGACGGCATTTTGCATGGCCACTTTTTTAGGACCGAGTACAAGTACCGATACTTTTTTTCATGTACTCGCCGGTACCGATTACCGATACTTTTTTTTAAAAATGCAGCCTTGTGTCCCCTAATGCAGCCATGTCCCTAATGCAGCCTTGTGTCTCCTAAGAGAAAGCCAAGTCCCCCCCGCCACTGCCGACATCTAGTTGATCAGCGCTGGGGGAACATAACAGCTTTCATTTGAATAGCTGTGTGTTCCCCGCCGCGCCTTGTCATGTATAGAAACTCCCCCTTGCTCGGGAACTTTGATAGACCGATCACCCATCTGTGTCTATACATGACGAGGCACAGCGGGGAACACACAGCTATTGAAATGAAAGCTGGTATGTTCCCCAAGCGCAAATTAACTAGATGTCGGCAGCGGGGGGGGGGGGGGGGGGGGGTTGCGACGACGACTTGGCTTTGTCTTAGGGGACTAGGCGGCAGCAACAGCAGCTCTCCTCCATACTCGTGGACTGTTCTTCTCCGCTCTCCGCCCCTCTCCACCAGCTCTCGAAAAAAAAAAAAGAGTATCGGGTCAGGCATCGGGAGCATTTGCGCACAGTACAAGTATTCGCGCAAATGCTTACTACCGATACTAGTATCGGTATCGGGACAACCCTAATAGATACAGGCATACCCCGCTTTAAGTACACTCACTTTACATACACTCGCGAGTAAGGACATACCCACAAGTGTATGTAAAGTGCCTTACAAGCACTGTACAGACATTTTGCAGCCGCAATAGAAGGAGCTGAAGCTTAGAGAGCATAGCCCGCCCTGTTCCAGTGTGCCACTGACACCCCCACTACAGCCTCTGAGACCTTAACTACTGACACTCCTAACACCCCCACTACACCCCCTGACCCCCCACTACACCCTATAAGTCAAAAAAGGTATTGTTTCACTTTAAGTACATTTTCGTTTTACATACATGCTCTGGTCCCATTGTGTACGTAAAAGTGGGGTATGCCTCTACAGTACAGTGAGTGAAACAATGTTGCCATCCTTTATTGTGTTGGTCAGTGGAAAAAATGCTCCTTACATTGGTGGCCGGTGGGAAGAATGGCCCCTTGCATTGGTGGCCGGTGGGAAGAATGGCCCCTTGCATTGGTGGCCGGTGGGAAGAATGGCCCCTTGCATTGTTGGCCGGTGGGAAGAATGGCCCCTTGCATTGTTGGCCGGTGGGGAGAATGGCCCCTTGCATTGGTGGCCGGTGGGAAGAATGGCCCCTTGCATTGGTGGCCAGTGGGAAGAATGGCCCCTTGCATTGGTGGCCGGTGGGAAGAATGGCCCCTTGCATTGGTGGCCGGTGGGAAGAATGGCCCCTTGCATTGGTGGCCGGTGGGAAGAATGGCCCCTTGCATTGGTGGCCGGTGGGAAGAATGGCCCCTTGCATTGGTGACCAGTGGGAAGAATGGCCCCTTGCATTGGTGACCAGTGGGAAGAATGGCCCCTTGCATTGGTGACCAGTGGGAAGAATGGCCCCTTGCATTGGTGGCCAGTGGGAAGAATGGCCCCTTGCATTGATGGCCAGTGGGAAGAATGGCCCCTTGCATTGGTGGCCAGTGGGAAGAATGGCACCTTTTACAGTTGTATAAAAAGATCATTGTTGGCTGTCAGTGCTTACATATTGGAGTGTCAAAATTGTCTCATTTCTCAAGGATCCCCAACAATCTCCTGAGCAGCCCAGGTTAACAAAGACTGGTCTAGATAAATTTGTCTTGTCATGCTGTATCTCGATCGTTAGATTAGCCATGTAAACTGATATTCGTATCATTTTAATATGACCGATTTGTTCTGTAGGCTGTGAGAGCGGCTTTCAACCTCTCAGAGATGGCTTCAGATGAAGAGGCCAAAGGAAAGTGGGAGGATGCCCATCTAAACAAAGACCAGAGGGACTTCAACATGGTGGATTTGAAATTCAAGGAAGAAGTTAATCAGTTCAGCAATGAAATCAATCAGGTGTGTTTATTAGGTGGTTGGAAGTCTCGCACTACTTTTAAGTCTTCTATAGCCATACACATGAAGAGGTGGGCTGATGATCCAGTTATTCTGTTCTGCATAATCTTTTCAGATAAATATGCCGGTTTATGGCAGTTATCTTGGTGATGATTTCATGGTTGTGGGTGACCGGAAACACTGCTGCTGTGTATACAAGCACCCATGTGTGCTAACACTTTTCTCCATCTCATCCTTTCTCTAGTGACATAACTTTGTATACCTGACAAAGCCTTAGGCTCCATGCACACTGAAGCTAAAAAAACGCCAGTAGCTTTGCAGGGAGCCTTTCAAAGTTTTTTAGCGTTTTTGCAGTAACTTTAATCAGTGTTTCTTTCTCGTACATCACGGGACACAGAGCGGCATATTCATTACTATATGGGTTATATGGAGTACCTTCAGGTGTGGACACTGGCAATCTCAAACAGGAAGTCCCCTCCCTATATAACCCCCTCCCCTAGAGGGAGTCCCTCAGTTTTTTCGCCAGTGTCTTAGGTGTTGGTCACGGAATAGCTTTGCTCCACATCCTTGGGATTAAGGGCGGGCTAACCGGATCTGTCCAAGGAGCCTCAGTGCCAAAGTGGACGGTACCCGGGCCCCAAACCGTGGGGTTTTGCCTATAATGCTCCTCTTTGGAGGGCTGGACCCTGGGCCCAGGACTTGGAGTTCGTAAAGACCATAAGTTCCTGTTTGCCAGGGTGCTATATAGGTCCAGGACAGTGGGTACCTTCATAGGATCCCAGGGCCTGAAGGTCTATTACGCTACCCACGGAGATGGGAGAAGATTGGATCGTTTTGCTAGACAAACATCCTGCAGCATGGAGCAGGTAAGAGGGGAGCCTGCGGGACTTGGTTCGACAGCAGGCTCTCCGGGGTAACCTAAAAGGGGGGTAGCCTAAGTATGCTCTGCATTGGCAACCTTGCTCACTATGTCTGTGAAAGACAGGATGATCCCATTTCCCCCATCACTAGGTTCCCCTGTCTAAGAATGGTGTTGCTAGCTACCTGCTGCTTTCTTCCTAGGACTGGTAAGGATCCCTATGGGGCCTTTTGGAGAGTCCTACCTGGCCGGGGGTTTGAATCTGCCGCTTGGTTCTGCAGTCCTGGGTCTCCAGCAGCGCGGCTCCTCCATGTTCTTCCTGCTCCGGCATACGCGCGCGCGTGCGCGCGCACGTCTTATAGACGTTTTTCGCGCCGTTCGGAGAGGAGGGCGGGGGGGGGGGCGTGCCTGCAGCGTCATACAGGGGCGCGCCTTGTGCTGTTATAGATCAGCAGGCATTGTCAGTGCTCAGTCTGAGGCTGATCTCAAAGGGAGAGGACGCAGAGCGGCAGAACGGTGACTCCCGGTGGCGGAAGAGGGGTAGTACAGGCTGGACTTGGTTCCAATGCCTTTCTGTTAAGCCAGTAGATTCCCCTTTTTGCAACAGGTTGGAGGCTGGCAAACTAAGTTTGGGGTCGCTGTATGTTTAAAAAAAAAAAAACATACGGGGCCCCATCAGTTTTTGGGCATTACTGAGCTATTGTCCCCTAAGCTCTAGTTTTGTACTCCTGGCCACTACAGTCTGTGTGGTTGGCGGAGTCCCTCGATTTTGTATTATGGCTTCCAAAGGTTCGGGGTCAAAGGGTACAAAAAAGACCAAAAAACAAAGGGGTTCCCCCTCTGATTCTGATGATATGCCGATACTTTCCCCGCAACTTATTCCCATAAAGGTCGCCTTGGATGAGCCATTAGGGGGGTCTGGTGCGGAGGCTGGCCCAGATCAGCCCAGCCCTGTGTTTATCACAGAGGAGATGCTAGCTGTATCCCTAGGGGGGCTAGAAGAGAGAATAGCAGCATTGATCGCTAGAGCTATTCCTGGCAAGAAACGGGTTAGATCCCCATCACCAAGAGGTGTATCCTCAGATGCTGAAATTCTCTCTCCGGAGGAATTGGAATCGCAGGAGGATCAACTAGACCTGAACCAAGAGGGTTCAGGGATTGAGGGATCTACCTCTGAGGAACCATTTTCAGACTCCCAGACAGAGAGACTGTGGGTGCAGTCTTTGACGGACATGGTCCGCTCGGCATTTAGTTTACCATTGCCAGAGCCTCAGGTTCCTCCGGTATCCTCTCTGGGCTCTTTGAAAGCTCCTTCAAGCAACGCGGTTTTTCCGGTCCATCCTCTCTTGGAGGAATTGATCTTTCAGGATTGGGTACGGCCGGACAGGATTTTTCTGCCACCGAAAATATTTGCGGTCATTTACCCCATGGAGGAAGAATTCTCCAAGAGGTGGAGGCTCCCAATAGTGGATGCAGCCATCTCATGTGTGAATAAATCACTAACTTGCCCGGTGGAAAACATACATATGTTTAAAGATCCGGTTGATAAACGGTTAGAGACACTTTTAAAAGCATCCTTTGCTACGGCAGGAGCAGTGGTACAGCCAGCTGTGGCTGCAATTGGAGTTTGTCAGGCGTTGAAGGACCAGACAAAAGAAATGCTAAAGGACATGCCTACCCAACAAGCAGAAGAGTTTTCTGACATTCCCAGAGCTCTGTGTTTTGCTGTAGATGCTATAAAGGATTCCATCCAGCAGGCTTCTCGTTTATCACTATGTTTGGTGCACATGAGAAGGCTCTTATGGTTGAAGAACTGGGCGGCGGAGCCCCCATGCAAAAAGCTTCTGGCAGGTTTTCCCTTCCATGGAGGACGACTCTTCGGGGAGGATCTGGATAAATACATTCAGACTATTTCAAGTGGCAAAAGTACCCTTTTACCGGTCAAAAAGACATTCCGGGGTCCTACATTTAAAAGGCAGCTCTTTCCTGTCTCAGGGCCCTCAAATTCCAGGCAGTATCGACGGCCGCCTGCACGATCCAACGTTAACAGTAGATCGCAGGGACAGGCCCCTGGGGGTAAGAGACCATGGTATCGCAAGCCGACAAAGACAGCCCCTAAGTCTGCCTTATGAAGGGGCGCCCCCACTCTCGCGGGTGGGGGGAAGGCTTCGTTTCTTCTCAGAAGTTTGGGAAGCCAAGATCCCAGACAAATGGGTCCGGGCGTCTGTAACCGCAGGCTACAGACTGGAGTTTCTAAACTTTCCTCCGCCTCATTTTCAAGAGTCAAGGCTACCAAAGGATCCAGCAAGGAAGGCCTCGATGCTGGCAGCTTTGGATCTCCTGCTTTGCCAGGACGTAGTAATAGAGGTGCCAGCCCAAGAGCAAGGGCTAGGTTTCTATTCCAATCTCTTTGTCATACCAAAGCCCAACGGCGATGTCAGGCCAATCTTGGACCTAAAGAGGTTAAACGGTTACCTAAGGGTTCGTTCCTTCCGGATGGAATCCATCCGGTCAGCAGCCGCCGCGCTTCAGAAGGACGATTTTCTGGCCTCCATAGACATAAAGGATGCTTACCTTCATGTACCAATCTTTCAGTCGCATCAAAGATTTTTACGCTTCGCGGTGGGGCAGCGACACTTCCAATTCAGGGCGCTCCCCTTCGGGCTGGCCACGGCCCCCCGGGTATTCACGAAGATCCTAGCCCCAGTTCTGGCCAATCTAAGGATCCAAGGGGTCACAGTCCTAGCATACTTGGACGACCTTTTAATCATAGATCACTCACGGCCGTGTCTGCAACAGGCAGTAAACCTCACGGTTCAGTACCTCGACGGGTTCGGCTGGGTCCTAAACCGGGAAAAGTCAGCGTTCCAGCCTACAAAGCAGTTGGAATACCTCGGCATGAGGTTAGACACAGAACAGCAAAGGGTGTTCCTGCCCCTTGTAAAGATCGAGGCTATCAAGGGGTTGGTTCAGTTGGTTCTAAGCAAGAAAAAACCAACTATTCGCCTGTGTATGCGATTACTAGGCAAGCTAGTGGCCACGTTCGAGGCAGTACCATACGCTCAGATCCACACTCGCGTCCTACAGGCAGCCATTCTAGCAGCCTGGGGCAAGAGAGCACATGCCTTGGAGTCCCCTTTGACGCTATCGTCAAAGGTCCGACAAAGCCTGGCCTGGTGGTTGAACCCTCAGAATCTTCTAAAGGGAAGATCCTTCAGCCCTGTTGTCTGGAAGGTAGTTACCACAGACGCCAGCCTGGCAGGCTGGGGGGCGGTCTTCGAGGGGTTCTCTCGCCAGGGAACTTGGGTGAAAACAGAGAGGCAGCTCCCCATCAATATCTTGGAGATCAGAGCTGCTCGCCTAGCCCTTCTGGCATGGACCTCCAGATTACAGGGGTCCCCGGTGAGAATCCAGTCAGACAATGCCACAGCGGTGGCATACATAAACCACCAAGGGGGAACCAGGAGTCAGGCCGCACAGAGGGAGGTGAGCTTGATTTTTCAGTGGGCAGAGGTTCATGTACCCTGCATTTCGGCGATATTCATTCCCGGAGTGGACAACCTGCAGGCAGACTTCTTAAGTCGCCAGATTCTGTCGCCAGGGGAGTGGTCTCTGCATCCCCAGGTCTTTCAGACAATCTGCCAGAGGTGGGGAATGCCAGACGTAGATATAATGGCATCCAGGTTCAACAAGAAACTCGAAACTCGAGCGAGGGACCCTATGGCCTGCGGAACCGATGCGTTGGTGTGCCCTTGGCATCAATTCAAACTTCTATATGCATTCCCTCCGCTACAGTTACTTCCGCGCCTGTTGCGCAGGATCAGAGTGGAGCACAAGCCAGTCATTCTAGTAGCTCCAGCTTGGCCCCGGAGGACATGGTACTCGCTGGTCCTGAAGATGGCAGTGGGAGACCCTTGGACTCTTCCTCTACGACCAGACCTACTCTCACAAGGCCCGATCCTCCACCCTACATTACAACGTCTAAATTTGACGGCCTGGAGGCTGAATCCCTGATTCTCAGGGGTAGAGGTCTGTCTAGGCAGGTAATTCCTACCCTGATTAGGGCTAGAAAGCCGGCCTCCAGGGTGATTTATTACAGGGTGTGGAGGAACTACGTAGGCTGGTGTGAATCCAAAAGATGGAATTCCCGCAAATATACCATTGATAGGGTGTTAGGTTTTCTCCAGCTAGGAGTGGATAAAGGCCTGGCAGTAAGCACAATCAAGGGACAGATTTCAGCTCTGTCAGTGTGGTTTCAGAGGCCGCTGGCCACCCACTCGCTGGTAAAAACCTTCATACAGGGGGTCTTGCATATTAATCCTCCTGTCAAGTCACCAATTTGTCCATGGGACTTAAATCTTGTCCTGTCCACTCTACAGAAACAACCCTTTGAGCCGTTGGCTGAGATTCCTTTAGTTTTACTGACAAGAAAGTTGGTTTTCTTGGTCGCCATAGTTTCGGCCAGGAGAGTGTCAGAGTTAGCAGCCTTATCGTGTAAGGAACCATATCTCGTTCTACATAAGGACAGGGCAGTTCTCCGGCCCCATCCTTCCTTTCTACCAAAGGTTATATCCAATTTTCACTTGAACCAGGATTTGGTACTTCCATCCTTCTTTTCGAAACCCACGTCTAGAAAGGAGGGGTTGCTGCATACCTTGGATATTGTCCGGGCCATGAAGGCCTATCTTAAAGCTACAGAAAAGATCCGGAAAACAGATGTGTTATTCGTTCTACCAGATGGCCCCAAGAAGGGGCAGGCAGCTGCAAAATCCACCATCTCGAGATGGATTAGACAATTAATCATTCAGGCCTACGGTTTGAAGAGGTTGCCTCCTCCTTTGTCGGTAAAGGCCCATTCTACCAGGGCCATGGGCGCCTCCTGGGCAGCACACCATCAGATCTCTATGGCTCAGATATGCAAGGCGGCGACGTGGTCATCAGTCCACACGTTTACAAAGTTTTATCAACTAGACGTGAGAAGGAATGCGGATTCTGCCTTTGGTCAGGCAGTACTACAGGCTGCAGTTTAAGATCCTCGGGATCAGGGGCACCCTTGGTTGTAAAAAAAAAAAAAAAAAGTTTTTTCTTCACTAAGTTGGAATTATTATTATTATTTGAGTATACCTCTAAATTAAATCTCTTTTGAGAAGATGTCTCCCTCCCCTCATTAAAGCATTGCTTTCGGACATCCCATATAGTAATGAATATGCCGCTCTGTGTCCCGTGATGTACGAGAAAGAAAAAGGGATTTTTAAATACAGCTTACCTGTAAAATCCTTTTCTTGGAGTACATCACGGGACACAGAGCTCCCACCCCTCTTTTGGGGAACATTTTGGGAGGCATACTGCTTGCTACAAAACTGAGGGACTCCCTCTAGGGGAGGGGGTTATATAGGGAGGGGACTTCCTGTTTGAGATTGCCAGTGTCCACGCCTGAAGGTACTCCATATAACCCATATAGTAATGAATATGCCGCTCTGTGTCCCGTGATGTACTCCAAGAAAAGGATTTTACAGGTAAGCTGTATTTAAAAATCCCTTTTTTTCAGTGTATTTTTTTTTTCAATGGATAAAAAAACGCTGGCGCCAGCGTTTTTGAGCATTTTGCGTTTTTTTTCTGCCAAATAACTGCACTTTGAACCCAAATTTTGGGCGTTCAGAAAAAAGAAAATAAACTCCAAAGCTCATTAACACAAAAAAATGCCCAGGTGTGCATGGGCACATAGGCTAACATAAAGTTCAGTTTATGGGCTTTAAAAACGCCAATAAACTGCAGTTTATCAGCTTCAGTGTGCATGGAGCCTTATGTATACGTTTATAGACCATTTTGATTTGCTCTGAAAATGTTTGTTTTAACCTTGTAGGTGGTTGACACGCAGGCATTGTTCAATCAGCCTATAAAATCAATATGCAGCCACACCAGATGCAGCTTTATTGTGTTTTTTTTTTTCCTGCATTAAAAACGCATGGACAGGAGGAAATATGGGTTTCATTGGCATAGTTCACAACGGTGCAGCCCAAAAAATTAGGACATGCTGCTTTTTTTTCTGCACTGAGCTGCGGTGGAATGCATATAAACAAATCAAAAATGCATGGGATTGCATTACAACAAAAACCCCACAAGAAACCTGGGAAAAACGCACTGGAACGCAGTAAAAAGGGCTTCCAAAAAGTGCTTCTAGAAACGGATCCAGAGTGCATTTGTGTTGTGAACCAGCCCTTATTATTTGTAATGCGCCTCACTAGTCATGTCCTCTGTAGATGTTTGGTGTTGATTCTCTTTGCTCTGGTTCTTGTATCCTCTAGGTGTGCATGCCCCTTGGTCTCCACAGGCACTTCCCAGAAAATAATTTACAGCTGATGGTTCAGTCTGGAGCCAAAGGATCAACAGTGAATACCATGCAGGTATAATTTCTAATTTAACATGTTTAACTCCAGGAAAACGTTTTGTAATTTAACCACAGACTGCTAGTCTGTAATACCTCTTCATTAAAGTTTAACAAATTCCTCCGTCATGCAACACTGTACCCAAGTTAATTGACTATAGATTTTGAGAGTTTCTTTAACCACTTCAGCTCCAGAAGATTTTGCCTCCATTCATGACCAGGCTATTTTTTTCTATTCGACACTGTGCTACTTTGACTGCCATTTGCGCATTTATGCAGCGCTGTATACAAATTACTTTTTATATAATTTTTTTTTTACACTAATATAGCTTTCTTTTGGTCGTATTTCATCACCACTGCTACTTTTTTTTTATTTTTTCCCTTCACTGTAATAAAAAATTAAATACATTTGATCCCCTGCTGATTTTGTACCTTTTCCCCACTGACAAAGTAATGATCAGTCTATAATGTAATGTTAGTTTATTTTAACAGTGAGACACAAAATAACAAAAAAATCCCGATAAACGCATTTCAAATTGATTTGCATTTTAACCACTTCCCACCCGCACGGCCTATAGCAGAATGAAGGCCAGGCTGTGGTTCAGTTATACTGACAGGATAACAGCCACCGCGTGCCCACGACGATCAGTGGTGCGGCATGTCAGTCCGATCTCGGTAAAGAGCCTCTGACAGGGTTTTTTTTACTACGTGATCAGCCATGTCCAATCACGGCTGATCACGATGTAAATGGGAAGAGCCGTAGATTTGACTTTTCCTCACTCGCGTTTGACAGACACGAGTAGAAGAGAGCCGATTGTGGTCTGTGCTGATTGTTTATCAGCGCAGCCCACCCTGGACCACCAGGTATGCCACCCTAGACCACCAGGGATATGCCAATCAGTGCCCATCTGCAATGCCTGCCAGTGCCATGTATCAGTGCCCAGTAGTGCCGCTTATCAGTGCCACACAAGTACCCATCAGTGCAGCCTTTCAGTGCTCATCCGTGTCACCTATCGATGCCACCCATTGGTTCTGCCTTATCAGTGAAAGAGAAAACGTACTTATTTACTAAATTTTATAACGCAAACAAAAGAAAAACTTTTTAATTTTTTTCTAAATGTTGTTGTGTGTTTTATTTTGTATTTATTTGTTTAGCATGGGTAGTACAGTGTCCAACTGGAGCTGACCTTTTTTTTTTTTTTGTGTACCCGGCCTAAAAACCACGTGTGATGCAGAGCCTCCATGATTTGAAAGAACTGCAATTCAATGGTTAAAAGGTGCAAGCTAGGGGGAGGAAAGGCTGGGGAGGAAAGCACTAGATGATGATGCATGTTGTTTCCCAGTTAGGTAATATAGAGGGATCTGTCTGACTGGCTGCAGTTTTTATTGCACGCTGTGTGTGATTTGATTGCTGGTATGTAGGCTGCATCTTGACTGGAGACTGTCCTGTTTTTTACAGATTTCCTGTCTGCTGGGTCAGATTGAGTTGGAAGGTCGGCGACCGCCATTGATGCCGTCGGGGAAGTCTTTGCCTTGTTTCCAGCCCTACGACTTTGCGCCACGATCTGGCGGCTTTGTGACAGGTCGCTTTCTCACTGGCATCAAACCTCAGGTAATTTATTTTATATCCTATCACCTTTTAAAATAATCAAAAATTGTATGTAGTGATGGTGATAAGCTTTTTTCAACTTTTAAGTGTAAGTTAACCTTTAGCAACATTTTCCCAAATGTCCTCCTATGCAGCTCTATATATACAGCCTTTAGAACTGTGTGTGTGTGCTCAGTACATTTTCTCCTTCTCTAAGCTCAGCTAGGGAAGAAGAGAGGGCACTGTGCACACACACAGTTTGAAAAGAGCCCAGAGCGGCCACAAGGGGGCGAACAATTCACATACCCAACACGTCCTGCAGGGTAGTAGGACAAATGGGGAATTGAGGGGTCACTGGTTTTTGTGGAAAGGCCCCCTGACAGCTGCATGTGTAATGGGAGGAGGTGCACCATTGAGAGGAGGTGCACGATTTAAAATGGAAGGCGCATGGGTATGTGCTATACAGAGGATATGGAATTGCATAAGGGGAATTTGGGAAAAACCACTTGCCGACTGTATAAAGTTTTCGGTTTGCAGTGTTCACTTCTGCACAGTTCATCAATTAAATAATAAACCCCATTGGAATCCATGCGTCCGCGCGCTCTGCATTATGGGCCACCACTGCTTCTGTCGGTGGGGGGGGGGAAGGGGAAAAAAATGGAGCAGAGAGTTGAAGTTACACTCTGCAGAGCTCAGTGGGGAGAGCTTTGAGAGCTCATTGGAGGAAAGAGACGCACTCCCTTCACATGGCACACAGGAACAGAGCTGAGGATGTCAATCTGCTGGAGGTCCTTCCCCTGTCACCATTTTTCTCTTGGTGTCAGGAAAACTTGTCAGAAGTAATTCATGCTGATAGCAGAGGAATGAGGCAGACACTTGGTGCTCTTAATTGAGACAAGTACACACTATAGAGGGATATGCTTTGTTCGTATTTCACATCTGAGGTTTACAACCATTTTAAAGTCTCCTATATCAGCCAAAAAGCCATTAATATAACATAAAGGCAAACCCATAACCAACGGGTTAGCGTATGGTCACACTAGATTCGGTGCGAATTCATAGCGAATTTGCGGCGGATTCGGCACTGCATCTAAATCTTATTCCGTCTATGTGAACCAATTGTGGAGTGTATGTTAACGACACCTCCCAATCGGTTTTCAAAAATCGATTTGCAGAATCTGATCGCATGGGTGTGAACACCTATGCAGTCCAATTCTGGTACTGATAAAAAAGGGTCCTGTACCAGTTTGGTGCGAATGCGGTGCGATTTAAGCTATACAAATCTATGGCTCAAATCGCACCCTGAGACACTGCATGTAATTCGCACAAGAATTTCCACCATTGTCTAAACAGAACTAAAGGAGAGTAAAGAACTCGAACATATAGGACATTTAACTCATGCCAAGATATCTTCCTTCTGACTCCATCTTGTTACATGTTAATAACGCATCTCCATGTTTTCTCTCATCTTAACAATAAGCTGCTGTGTGTTGTATAAATTCAGTGCACCTCTCCCGTAATAAAAGTCATTTCCTTGTTTATATGAATATCTCGTCTTGTACTTCCTAAATGAAGATCCTGATTTATTCTAGGAATTCTTCTTTCACTGTATGGCTGGGAGGGAAGGTCTGGTGGACACTGCTGTGAAAACAAGTCGTTCTGGATACCTGCAGAGGTCAGTATCATTCTTCTATTGTGTGGGTTGTGCGAGAGCCCCATGTGTACAACCTTCTGCGTGTCCTACAATAAGTCAATCAATACTCTAATTTAAAACAAAAATCATTGCTATGACATTAGTTTAATAGATATTTCTTCAGTGTAACTAATCTTATCTTGTTAAAGTCAATGGGATATTTTTAGACAGCAAGTAAACGTGTTGCTCAATGAAGTTGATGTGTTGAAAGCACAAAAAATATTAATATTTATATATATTTTGTATTGTATTCCCTTCTTTTTTTGGATCACAATGACAAGCCTTTCCTCTTGTGTAGGTGCGTTATTAAACATCTGGAAGGACTAGTGGTCCAGTATGATCTGACGGTCCGTGACAGTGATGGCAGCGTGATTCAGTTTCTCTATGGAGAAGATGGACTGGATGTTCCCAAGACGCAGTTTCTACAGCCAAAGCAGTTCCCGTTCATTGCTGAGAATTATGAGGTATGGCAAAATGTGTCTTTAAGTCAAAGGAACAATCTTTCCAGGATGCTTTCTAATACCACTTGTAAGATAAATAGGAGGTTTGAAGGCTGAATGATATTGAAGGCTATTACACTGCAATTTAAGGCCTCATTCATAGAGCTCTCCAGGGCCATATAGTGCCCGGATCCAGCAGGCAGACAATATGCGTCCAGTGCCATGCATGCAAGATATTCACTCAATGTGCTCCCACATGCAAATAGCTGTGGCGCCTGTCATTGGGTTGTACAGGCTGAACGGTCAAAGCTGATGACAAATAACTGGCAGTATTATAAATAAGGGCTGCCATATGGAATGCAACCAAGTTTCAGAAAACTTCAGCAACAACAGCTAGAAATAGTGGAGTTTTGTTTTTTTTCCTTCTAGGGCCCTTGCAACTGAATGGCTGATCTGCAGATTAACAAAAGAAGAAAGCATTCATTCAAGCCCTATCGAATCCACTTTTATTTTTTTAATCATGCAAGTGCTTCATTAGGCCCCTTTCACACCAGGGGGTCTGCCTGACAGTTTTCAGGCAGACTGCCGGTGTTCTGCCGAGCTGGTTCCTCCTATCGATATGGTTCCCTGTAGACTGCGCAGTCGCAATCTGAGCGGACAGAAAACTCTGAGCTGTTCATCAGCTGTAGACGCACTCGCTCCCGATGCCTGATTATAGACCCCGCCGATGCTTGGTAATACACGGCGCTCTATACAGCAAGGAGCGGATGTGATATTGAGCAGACCTTTTTTTGGGGGATGGTTTTCTCAATAAAATACACGTCTCACATCTTCCCCTTGCTGTATAGAGTGACGCGTATAATCAGGCATTGGGAGCGAGCTTGTCTACAACTGACAATCGACTGTTGAGGCTCAGATTTCCGTGGCCTCCTACTGCGCATGCGCCGCGCCTGCGCAGTCGAGGCAGGAACTTATCCGATGGAGGAACCAGTTTGACAAGATAACGGCATCTGATCTGCTCAGCTAAAAACAGACGGATGGGTATATGTCTGGCAGATCGGATGACAGTCGGATTGAAATGTACATACAGTCAGTTTCCATCCAACCACCACATAGAGGAGAGCGGGCTGTGTCTGTGTCCGCTCTGCATAGTGGAACGGACACAGACCTGTCGCCTGCCTGCTCAGCAGGGATCAGCCGAGATATCCCACTGAGCAGACAGATCCGATTGGACAGAAGATTCGCTCTATCAGAAAGGGTCCTTGGGGATACAAAAAAACCTTTGCTGGCAACATGTACCAGAGTTGGACTGCAGCTCTCGCACACAAGCAGTGGCCTGACTGTCCTGAGGTGCAACTCACTCCCTGAGCTGCACTGTTCATTAGAATAGTTGAGAGCTGCTTGTGTGTGAGAGCTTCTGTCCAACTCTCCTAGTGCGACCAACAGGTGTTTTTTTTTTTTTTTTAACAAAATAAGGGAAAAATAAATTGCATAATCCTTATATGAAGTGTCAAATTAAGAGGGTTCTTTTGGGGCTTTCACTTGTATCTCATGTGAAAAGAAGACTGGGAGATGGCAGGTTGACTTGAAAAAGACCAGCATTTTTCACCTGCTTACCCTCGAATGTAGTGTAAATACCTGTGATCAGCAGTATCTTAGTGGTTGTAAAGCCTTAAAGTTTTTCATCTGAATGCATTCTATACATTAAGGTGAAAAATCTGTGCTGCAGCTCCCCCCGACACCCCCCTCCCTTCTCCCTTCATCTTTCATACCTGAGTTTGATCGGATCCCGCAATCTGCATGAGCGCAGTGGCTCCACAGCCATCACATATCCCCTCTTGGGATCACACACTCATGGATTGTTTTTCTTACATACTTAAGGTTATATACATATTTTTTCTAGGTTGTAATTTTTAGCACTTCCACTTTATATACTTTTTACCACTCCTAGACATTGGATTCGTATGCAATTTTGTATTGTATGATTTAATTAGCACCTGGTACACATCACTAGGGTTGTCCCGATACCAGTACTGATACCAGTACCGATACCGAGTATTTGCGGGAGTACTTGTATTTGCGCAAATAACCCCGATGCCTAAGTAGAATACTCCCCAACCCCCCCCCCCCGCCGCCGCAGCATCGAAAGCTGCCGCATGGGTTAAACGGCGTTCGGGAACATCACAGCTTTTATTTGAATAGATGTAGTGTTCCCGCACGTATAGATACTCCCCCCTTGCTCAGGATTGGATGGGTGATCGTGATCTGTCCAATCTCGAGCAAGGGGGAGTGTCTATACGCGTGGGCAAAACAGCTCTTCAAATAAATGCTGTGATGTTCTCCATGCGGCGGCTTTCGGCGGCAAAGGTAAGGTATGGGGGAAATGGCTGGATGGACATGGCTGCATATGTGGGGGAAATGGCTGGATGGACATGGCTGCATATGTGGGGGAAATGGCTGAATGGACATGGCTGCATATGTGGGGGAAATGGCTGAATGGACATGGCTGCATATGTGGGGGAAATGGCTGGATGGACATGGCTGCATATGTGGGGGAAATGGCTGGATGGACATGGCTGCATATGTGGGGGAAATGGCTGGATAGACATGGCTGCATATGTGGGGGAAATGGCTGAATGGACATGGCTGCATATGTGGGGGAAATGGCTGGATGGACATGGCTGCATATGTGGGGGAAATGGCTGGATAGACATGGCTGCATATGTGAGGGACATGGCTAGAGGGACATGGCTGCATATGTGGGGGAAATGGCTGGATGGACATGGCTGCATATGTGGGGGAAATGGCTGGATAGACATGGCTGCATATGTGAGGGACATGGCTAGAGGGACATGGCTGCATATGTGGGGGAAATGGCTGGATGGACATGGCTGCATATGTGGGGGACATGGCTGGATGGACATAGCTGCATATGTGAGGGACATGGCTAGAGGGACATGGCTGCATATGTGGGGGAAATGGCTGGATGGACATAGCTGCATATGTGGGGGAAATGGCTGGATGGACATGGCTGCATATGTGGGGGACATGGCTGGATGGACATAGCTGCATATGTGGGGGAAATGGCTGGATGGACATGGCTGCATATGTGGGGGAAATGGCTGGATGGACATGGCTGCATATGTGGGGGAAATGGCTGGATGGACATGGCTGCATATGTGGGGGAAATGGCTGAATGGACATGGCTGCATATGTGGGGGAAATGGCTGGATAGACATGGCTGCATATGTGGGGGAAATGGCTGGATAGACATGGCTGCATATGTGGGGGAAATGGCTGGATAGACATGGCTGCATATGTGGGGGAAATGGCTGGATAGACATGGCTGCATATGTGAGGGACATGGCTAGAGGGACATGGCTGCATATGTGGGGGAAATGGCTGGATGGACATGGCTGCATATGTGGGGGAAATGCCTGGATGGACATGGCTGCATATGTGAGGGACATGGCTAGAGGGAAATGGCTGCATATGTGGGGGACATGGCTGGAGAGACATGGCTGCATATGTGGGGGACATGGCTGCATTTGGGGACACATGTAAAAAAAAGTATCGGTACTTGTACTCGGTCCTAAAAAAGTGGTATCGAGACAACCCTACACATCACCAATCACTGGCCTTCCTGCCTGACCATATATATTTTTATTTGGGTTCCTTAGCACTCCATCAATTTAATTATTTTCACAGTAGCAACAGGATTTTCACATGATCACTTATACCTAAGCGGTACATACTTTCATGTCCACGGCTACACCTATTATATTGGCATCATCCTACTACCATTTAGTGTAGGCTACCTCAATTAATTTTTCATATTCATCTCACTTGAATAGTACATTTTTATTTATACCTACCTTCAGTGCTGAGTTCTTCTTTTTTATTACTCATTAAAAGGGGCTATTCTCGCTACCACTTTGGCACCACCGGGGGCCCCACTTATGAGCCCACCGAACTGAGAAGCCCGACAAGCGTTCTTTTTGGAGTCACCACTAGCTTGTCTCTCTCTGTCACCACTTACTTGTCCACTTATCACATCAGTGCAGCGCCACCACCCCTTTTTTAACTACTTGAGATCCGCGCTATAGCCGAATAATCAGAGTGGCCGTTTGCTATGCGATCTGCGCGGCCAATGAGAGATGATCTCATATGTAAACAGCGTCCTGTCTCTGGAGAGGAGACCGATCTGTGTCACTTGTACATAGGGACACAGATCGGTCACCTCCCCCAGTCACCCCCCCCTTCCCCCACAGTTAGAACACTATACAGGGAACATATTTAACCCCTTCCTCACCCCCTAGTGTTAACCCCTTCAATGCCAGTCACATTTATACTGTAATTAGTGCATATTTATAGCACTGATCGCAGTATAAATGTGAATGGCGCCAAAAATGTGTCTGTGTCCGCCAATAAAAATCGCAGATCACCGCCATTACTAGTAAAAAAAATAAAAAAAAAATTCTGTCCCCTATTTTGTAGGCGCTATAACTTTTGCACAAACTAGTTGCTTATTGCGATTTTTTTTTTTTTTTTTTTACCAAAAATATGTAGAATACGTATCGGCCTAAACTGAGAAAAAAAATGTTTTTTTTTTTAATTGGGCTATTTATTACAGCAACAAGTAAAAAATATTGTATTTTTTTTTTTTAATTGTTGCTTTTTTTTGTTTATAGCGCAAAAAATTAAAACCGCAGAGGTGATCAAATGCCACCAAAAGAAAGCTCTACTTGTGGGGAAAAAGGGACATCAATTTTGTTTGGGAGCCACGTCGCACGACCGCGCAATTGTCAGTTAAAGCGACGCAGTGTCGGAAGCTGAAATTTCACCTGGGCAGGAGGGGGGTATATGTGCCCAGTAAGCAAGTGGTTAATTGCTAATACGTCCTGATCCTCTCTTGGGGGGGAACTTCAGGGGGGCAGCAGCCTACTTATTCAGTCCTTAGCGCAGATCCTCTAATAGGATGTGGCTCCAGCTGCTGTGTCTCACCTCATTGGACAGATTGATAGCAGCAGGAGTCATTGGCTCCTGCTGCTGTCAATCCAAAGCTGTGACGCAGGGGGCGAGGCCAAATCTCGCTGTCTGTGTCAATGGATGCAGCAGCACAACTCTCAGGAGCAAGCCCGCACGTGTGCCCCCGTGGAAAGTGGCTTTCTATGGGGGCAGCAGATGAAGAGGAGGGGTCTGAAGCGTCAACAGGGTACTCCAGAAGAAGAGGATTTGACTGATCTGTGCAAATCCATTGCATAGTACCAGGTAAGTATAGGCATGTTTGTTATTTTTAAGATAAGGCAGATCTGATTGGGCACTCTATTGACCCATATAGACCTCCATTCCAATCTGGTTCACAAAAAAACAAAAAAATGGTCTGGCCCCTCTCTGTCTAGGCAGATCATAGAGCAGTCTGGTGAATAAAAAGGCGGAGTCTGTCTACACCCACCGCTCCATGTCTGCTCTGTGCCGTCTGAGAGGACGCGGACATGTCGCATGCCTGCTTTGCTCTGATCAGCGGACAGATCCCCTGCTGATCTATTCGCAGTCGATCACGTGTGAAAGGGGCCTTAATTGCAACACGCTCTATTTTTAAAACTGGCTCTGTGCTGTACTTTCTGGTGTTTTTATACGGACAAAATATTGGAAAGTCAAGTGAAAAACGACATTCCACTCTTTCCCATAGATTATCCAACATTTAGCAAGGCTTTCTGCTGTGGAACAGAAACCCAGGGATTGGATTAAATCTAAATGCCATACCCTGGCTGCACTTCTTCCTGATCATAATCAATACTTTGTGACCATTACTTATCATGTTCCTGCCATAAATGTGTTTTAGGATGTGTGTGAGGTGGATGATTAATGCTGCACTATTTAGTCTTGATCTCTAGTTCTGTTATCTTTATGGTGTTATTGATGGGGGGGTGGCTTAGCCATGAATCATTTCACACAGAGTGACTAAAAATCTATGTGGATTCCAATAACTTGCATGTCCTAGGCAGTGTCAGGACGGACAAGGTTCCTTGGCACCCAGGGCAATGATGCCAAAATAAACACTTCTTAGCTAAGACAGTTTGCATATCTGTATATATAGTACAGGGTGCAGCCATGACGGCCGCTTGCCTGTGGCCTCAAGATTACCGGCATTTGGTTCATGGTAACCAAACAGGTGGTGGGTATGTTGCACTTTGGTCAAATTAGTATGATTTAGTGAAAAAGAACAAGACTTTCACTAACATTATGGCAATCCATCATTTTGTAATTCCATTTGGGAACAAAATGTGGTTCATCAAAAGTGTAATATTTTTTTTTTTTAACCTTTTTTTTATTTTGTATAAAGGCAGTACAAATAATTTCATAATACACTTACTGCAAAAACAAAGGAAAACAAAATTAGTGTGTGTGTGTGTGTATATATATATATATATATATATATATATATATATATATATATATATATATATATATATATATATATATATATATATATATAATATACACAATTATATTATAAAAAATACACGTGATCCGGCTCTTCTGAGTAGGGGGTAAGCATGCACCTCGCCGGCTGCTCCCTCCCACTGTGATAATACACAGCGGGAGCCCAGCGGCAGGTACCATGGACTCTATGTCCGCAGGCACCCGCCGATCATACAGCACAGAGGCAAAACACCAGTCTGTCTATACAAACAAGGCAGATCGCCATTCTGATAGGAGGGAAGGTATGGATCCTGTGTCTCTGCAAAGCAGGTACACAGATCCATGTCTTCCCCTAGTAAAGGCTCCTCCCACACTATAGTAAAACACGGTTAAAGTGGAGTTCTACCCAAAAGTGGAACTTCCACTGATCTGCTTTCTCCCCCGCTCCGGGGCCACATTTGGTACCTTTCAGGGGGAGGGGGAAATAGGGACCTGCTTTTGACAGGTACCCTTCCCTACTTCTGGGAGACGGCTCTGTCACTTGGAAGTTCGGTCCCCCTGCTGCCGGGCCAATTAGATGGTGCAGTAGGAGTTTCTTTTACAACGAATAGCAGCGGCAGCCGATCTAAAAATCGGCTGGGGTGCTGGCTTTGCGGGCTCCCTGGACTGGTAAGTGTTAATGTATTAAGTCAGGAGCTACATTATTTGTAGCTGCTGACTTTTTTTTTTTTACCCCAGGCAGAACACCGCTTAACCCTTTGATTGCTCCTTATAACCCATTCCCAGCCAGTGTCATTAGTACAGTGACTACATATTTTTTAGCATTAATCACTGTATTGGTGTCACTGGTCTCTAAAAAGTGTCAGTACCTGAATGTCCGCCGCAGTTTCACAGTCCGCCGCAGTTTCACAGTCCCGCTAAAGGTCGCTGATTGCTGTCATTATTAGTAAAAAAAACAATATATATCCCATAGTTTTGTAGACGCTATAACTTTGGTGCAAACCAAACAATATATGCTTATTTGGTTTTTATTTTACTAATAATATGTAGCAGATTTCATATTGGCCTAAATTTATGGAGAAACTTTATTATTATTTTAGTAAATATAAACTGTCAAATACCCTCTTTCATCAGCAGTATATAGCAGTCTTATGCCTTATGCCTGGCCGAGCACTGGTTAATGATTGTAGGAGTTTTCATTCTGCTCTTTCTTTCCTATAAGGCTGCACCCTCTGTCTGGACAGTGCTGATTGGCCCTGTGCTGATCACACGCACCCCCCCCCCCCCAAAAAAACTCTCTAGCAATACACACCAAACTGAGCATGTGCAGCGTGACTCCAAGGCTCTGTACTATCAGATATACAGACTGATTTTACTGTTGTGGGTTTAGTAACACTTTAAGCATGAGCTCTGTAATGTCAAGCGGAGTCTTTGAAATGAGGTACATTAAAGGGTAAAAAAAAAAAAATCCTCACTTCCTATTCTTCTGTCTGTAACTACACACTATAATGCAAGGCTTTCTCCCTGGTGTGGAGAAAGCCTCTTGAGGGGGGAGGGGGCGAGTAGGAGTGTCAAGAAGCCCACTAACACAGCTCCTTTCTCTATCTGCAAGGTAGAGAGCGTCCTGACTTGCCTGCTCCCCTCTCTCCCCTCAAGAGGCTTTCTCCACACCGGGGAGAAAGCCTTGCATTACTGTGTGGAGTTAAACAGAACAGGAAGTGAGGATTTCTCAGAAGAATTAAGGACATTTAAAAGCAAAATGGAAGGATGAGGTAAGTGAAGGAGGACTGCACTAAGTTAAAGGAAGCTATTTAGGGAAATGTTTTTTACCTTTCTTTAACCAAGATTGATAAAATCATCTGTGTATGGTTTAATTATACATTACATTGGATCTCAAAGCTGCATAATGTCAGTGTGATTTATTTATTACAGATGTTTCATGTATCCCACAAAGTAAACCCTTAGAACATAGGTGAACTATGAACGTAGGTCGGAATGATGTTTTTTTTTTTTTTTTTCTTTTTTTTATTTCCAGCTTTATTATATTCCATTTGTTTGTTTGCCATGTGTGGGCAAAGCACAGGTTTACATGGAAGAATAACCTAAATCCTGTATTTTGCCCTCCTTCTCAGTATTTGCTTTGTCTCTTAATTCACTGACCTGGAATAAGTGCTTATAATTCACTACACTGGTGACGTGCTTGTTCTGTCTCAGTGATTTGATATAAATACTGCCATTAAATAAAGAAGTGTAGCAAAGTAGGTCTTTGCAGCTCCCATATTTCCGGTCTTTACAAAATCATCTGTGTGATATAAAATGAGTTAAAATGATTGTAAAATCGCTTTTTTTTTTCCCTATAAAAATAATAAACCGTTATTCTTTCTTGCCCTGTTTCAGTGGATTTTCACAGAGCAGCCTGGATCCTCCTCTTCTCGGGTCCCTCTTCTGTTATCCTGCCCCCCCCCTCCTGTTCGGTGCCCCCACAGCAAGCAGCTTGCTATGGGGGCACCCGAGCCGAGTCATGGCTCCCTGTGTCCATTCACACACAGAGCCCCGACCCCTCTGTCTCCTGATTGGCTAGCTGCCTTTGATTGACAGCAGCGGGAGCCAATGGTGCTGCTGGTATGTCTCAGCCAATCAGGAAGGAGAATCTTGGGACGGCTAAGACGCTCATAGGCATCGCTGGGCAGAGAGGGACCTCGGGTAAGTCATAAGGGGGCTGCTGCAAACAGAAGGCTTTTTCTTAATGCATAGAATGCATTAAAGTGGTTGTAAACCACATATATAATTTTTTTTTTTTTTAAACCTGCAAGGCAAAAGGCATAATCGGCTAGTATGCACCGCATACTAGCTGATTATGAGATACTTGGCTCAGAACGGCGTGTCTTCCGGGTATTGCCGCTCCAGCGCTCTGATTGGCTGGAGCGGCGATGACGTCACGTGCGCGCGGGAGATTTTAAATCGGCAAGGTCCGGCGGCTGCTGGTCCTTTCGTCGTGGATTCCCTCCTGCGCATGCATCGCTGCAATCAGCGGCGCATTGCGAGGGGAATATCTCCTAAACCGTACAGGTTTAGGAGATATTCTTTATACCTACATGTAAGCCTTATTATAGGCTTACCTGTAGGTAAAAGTGAAAAATAGGGGTTTACAACCACTTTAAGATGAAAAACCTTTTGACTTTATAACCACTTTAATAAATGATTTTGTGTACGGAAAAAGACAAGTGCATGCATTTTGTAGTTGGCTTTAAGGGTCCATTCATACTTCAGTGCAGGTCCATGTTTTCCTGCCACAGGGGTGCGCATGTGTTGTGTGCATCCCAGTCCACAGAAGTTCAGCTCCACGGATAGAGCTGCTGTGTCCCAATATGACATATAGGTGAGGGTTCCTGAACACACACAGGGGGGTTTGGGGGACCCACACCTGCATGTCTTTTTGGGACACAGCGGCTTTGTCTGTGCAGCCGTGTGTCCCAGTAAACGTCTATGGACTGTCAGCACAAGGATAGATGCAACATCTGTGCATCCCCATGCTGGGGAAACACACAGTGAATAGACCCGTGACCTTTCTTCACCCAGTACAATTAAAGTATGGGGTTTTGTTTAACCACTTAATCTCCAGAAGGCTTTACCCCCTTCCTGACCAGGCCATTTGTTGCAATACGGCACTGCGCTACTTTAACTGACAACTGCACAGTAATTCGACGCTGTATCCAAAAAAAATTAAAACACATCCAATGACATTTTAAAAAAAATCTAATTTCCTCATCAGTTTAGGCCAATATGTATTCTGCTACATATTTTTATTGAAAAAAATCCCAATAAGCGTATATGGATTGGTTTGCACTAAAGTTATAGGGCCAGATTCAGGTAGATGAGAGTATCTTTCCTCTGGAGTAACGCTTCTCATTTACGTTACTCTGAAGACCCTTTCAGCGCAAGTCCTGTAATTCACATAGCAGTTGCGCGTAAACTTGCGCCAGAGTAACGATAATGCGCTGGCGTAACCCGACGCAAGTGGAACTGGGTGTGATCATATGTAAATGATGGGCGGAGCCCAGCGCAGAGGCTTACGTTCAGCGCATCATCCACGGAGCATGCGCAGTGAGTGCGGCTCCACTCGCCTCCCTTGTGCGCATGCTCACAACTTCCGTCTGCACCACTTCCTGGGAAACGTCAGCGCAATGCGTTCCGCTGGGCGCTTAAAAGCGCTGGCGGAAACGCCATTCCGGCGCAAAAGTAGTTCCATTTCCCCCCACCCCAGGGAAGATACTTTTGCCCTGTAATGGCTGCTCCCGCTACCCCCAAAGAGAGGAGGAACCTAAACTATAATGCCCAGGAGGTCACTGTGATAATCTCGGCTATGGAGGCATTTAATGATTTTCTCCATGGGAAAAAAAGCAGGAAGACCAGCCGGGAAAGGAAGCAGGGTATCCTGGCCACCATTGCTGCCAGGGTCAATGTGCTGGGGTACTCCACCCGGAGTGCTTCAGACATTCAAAAAAAAATCAATGACCTGCGGCGCAAGGTGAGGGGCAAGGTGTCCACCATTAGGAGCCATGAGAGGGGCACAGGTGGTGGTCCCCCATGTCCTGTCACCCTGACCGCGGAGGAGGAGGTGGTTGCCCGCTGCCTGGACAGGGAGCAGTTGGAGGGGGTCCCTGGCTATGACTCCGTAGAGGAAGGCTCCAGGACAGGTAAGTGATTTTTACCCCCTTTTTGGTGTGTTGCATGTGGGGGGGGGGGGGGGTGGGTACATGTGCCAAGTGTGTGGGACCACCAACATGTGTCTGCTTTGTGTCATCCACAGATGACGGTGCTGGGCCATCATCTCGTGCCGGCCAGTCCACCCCAACCCCCCAACGGGATGCTGCTGACGAGGCCCTGGGTGCTGGAGACACCGAGGTGGAGGAGGAGAGTGCCCACACCACTTCAGCAGAGGTGGTTGTGGAGGAGCCTGTCCCTGAACAGGAGTTTATTTTAATGTTGGAGGAGTCCTCCTCCTCTGCAGGGCCCTCTGTGATCCCCTCCCCCATCCTAGGTAGCCCCTCAAGGGCGACTCCATCCCCACGGGGACAACCTTCCTCTGCCCCCAGGAAGGCCACCCGGAAGACCAGGGGGGTGTGTGATTTGGTCGAGGACCAGGTGCTGTTGGACCACGCCAAGCAGACCCAGCAGATGGGGGAGATTGCTGGCCACCTGGACCGGGTCGCTGACAGCCTGGGCTCCATGCCCAGTGGTGTTCAGAACATTGTTACCAGCCTGGGGGAGGTGCAGGCTGATGTACGGCACCTGACAGCAGCTGTACATGCCAACACTGCTGCCATTCGGGAAGAGGGGAGGCAACGGCAGCGTGACCAGCGGCACAATATCACCCGCCAGTTGAGGATGCAGGCCCAGACGAACCTTTATCTGAGCAGGATTGCAGTGGCCTTGGAGGGCAGGCAGCCAACAGCTCCCAGGAGTGGCCCATCCGGGGAACAGCCTCCTCAAGATGCCCCCACACCCCCACCACCACCCACTCCCTCCAGGCAGATGAGGAGCCCGAGAGTGCCCCCAAGGAGGAGCCCCCGTCATCCTAGATGAGGGTTATTTTTGATTTGGTTTATATTTGTGCTTTTTTTTATACTCAGGTTATGAGTTTATATTTTATTTTCATGCTCAGGTGATGAGATTTTTTATTTATTTTGAACTGCACACGGTCAGGAGTGCAGGGGACAGTGTGAATGGTGTGTGAATGTGAGAGGGTGGCACTCCTGACAGTAAGGGGTGTCACCCTCGGCCGTGGTGGTGAAGTTAACCCCACGGCTGAATGAATGACGTGTGAAAGGTGTGTGAATGGACAGTGACATCATTGGGGCCTTGACGCTGGCGTTACTGCTCCCAACTCCTACATGCTGGACTTGGGCTAATCCAATGCGATGTGCATGTGGTGTGTGTGATCTAGGGACATCAGTGGTGTACACGCGTGCATTGTCTGTGTGATCAATGTTTTGGTTTATTGTCCAAAGATGCCTACGGCGAGGACCCTCCTGAGTGCTCTTCCATCAGCAGACTGGGTGTCCTCTGGCAGGTGGGGACTGTGTGGGTCGGGGGTCAGGTCATCACGTATGTCAATCTGCAGGCCTTTTCTCATGGCAAAGTTGTGCAGAATACAACATGCAGCGATGATCTGACACACAAAGGTAGGGGAATACAATAGGGTCCCCCCGGACTTATCCAGGCAGCGGAAACGGGACTTCAGGAGCCCAAATGTTTGCTCCACCACTGCACGGGTTTTGATGTGTGCTTCATTGTATTTTCTCTCTCCTCTGGTTTGGGGGTTCCGGAAAGGAGTCATTAGATGGGGTCCCAGTGCATATGCAGAGTCACCTGTAAGGTAAAAGACAGGAGAATGTTAGTCATGCATGTGCGACTTCTGTTGTGCATCACGGGAGGGGATAGTCATGCCTGCCACCCATGTCACTCACCAACCAGCCAGCTGTCCCCATACATGTTCTGCTCGAATTCTGCTGGGATGGGGCTCTGACGGTATATGAAGCTGTCATGGCTGGACCCGGGGTGTTTGGCACGGACGTGCCATATGAGGCGCTGGGCATCAGCTATCACCTGTACGTTGATGGAATGCCAATGCTTCCGATTGCGGTATATGTGCTCTGTGGCACTGGGGGGCTGGAGTGCCACATGTGTGCAATCAATGGCCCCGATGGTGCGTGGGAATCTGGCAATGTTGTAGAAATCTGTCATTGCCTTCAGCCGCAGCTCCTCAGTGGTGGGTCTGATGAACTGGTTGGCCATGCGTCTGAGGATTGCAGGGACAACCTGGTGCACACATCTGCTCACGGAGGATTGTGACATCCCAGCCACCACTCCACTTGTACGCTGGAATGATCCACTTGCAAGGAAATGGAGTGTTGCCAGTACCTTCACCAGTGGCTGCACTGCTTGTGAGCGGTGTGTTGGGCTGGTGATGTCATCCTGCAGGGTTGTGGTTAGTTCAAGTATTGCATCAGGGCTGAATCCGAAGAGGCGATACACCTCCTCATCCCCCATGCCAAAGAGGTTCATACGAGTGCGGTATATCCTCTCACGTGCCCGCCTCCTCCGTAGCGAGGGACCCAGTACTAGTCTTAGGACCACGAGTGCCCCTGGCATGTTGGCACACAGAGGTGTTGTCCTTGCAAGTGTTGTTGTTCAGCTTGCTAGTTTCGTCGGTAACGCTGCTGTAGCTGCTCTCCTGCTGACCTGTGACCGTCTGGAGTAAAGATAAAGCAGCCTTTTGTAGAAATAACTTTGCGCCGGACGGACCAGATACGCGCGGCGCATGTAGCCAGCGTATGGTGCTAATCCGATCGTGAATTGGGAAAAATACCTCATTTGCATATTTGCATGGGAAATCAATGGGCGCGACTGATGCGCCCAGCGAAAATAAGCGCTGACGATACTCTGGCGTCGGAGCGTTCTGCCGGTCGCAAATGACCCGTTATTGGGCGCATCTAGTTTGGTGGGTACGGGCACATAGAAACGACGGCGCATCATCACAGTTACGCGGCGCATATCGAAATACTCCAGCGCAAGTGTTCCTGAATCTGGCCCATAGCGTCTACAATCTATGGGATAGGTTTGCGGACATTTTATTAAATATGTTTTACTCGCAATGGCGGTGGTCAGAGATTTTTGGGTGGAACGCCAATTTAAGTGACTTTTGAAGAAGGAGCAGAATCGGTCAGCTGGTTTTAGCACAGTTGGAAAACCTAGGAGTTCATGGAATGGGAAGTGCATTTGTTAGGGTGTGGGTTGCCATAGACAATTGATTTGTGGAAAGGCACTTTATCTACAATGTGACATATGGTATCCATTAATGGAGGCAATGCATTGACTAACAGTGGCCAAAGCCTTTTCCAGTTGAAGTTTACAATGTTTGCTATAGATGTTCTATTAATGTGACCGGGGTAGAAGTCTTCTCTGACCTGCAACCTGTGTCACCAGGCATAGATTTTCCTCTGAATGCCATGTAAGACTTGCATAAAGCAGGGCGTTGAGCTATTCAGATCTCTACTGCCCTTTACTAACCTTTCATTAATGAAATTCCACTGGTTACTGAATGTTCCATGCGTGTGACTATTGTCTCGGAATTATCTAAATTCTTTTCTTCTGTGCTGGTCATGTGACTAATGCCCTGGTTTTGGTCATATGCTCTCTGCTGAATGGCAGGCATGGATTGGTTGTGCCTGAATGCCATTCCATGGCACTTCAGAAAAGATTCTACAACTGGCAACACCGATGAGAAAAAAATTCAGAATTGCAGAAAAAAGGAATTTCCTATCTGTCTGTATTTAGAATTTTGTTCATAAGACAAATTTGTGCAAGGCAAGATAGGCTTTAAAGGCACACTAAAGGTTCCCGTTTAAAAAAAAAATACTAACATGTTATACTTGCCTCCACTGTGCAGATCGTTTTGCACAGAGTGGGCCTGGTCCTGGGTTTCTGGGGTCCCTCGGCGGCTGTCTCGGCTCCTCCTCGCAAGAACTAACCCCCTTCATGGGAGCCCTCTCCCATGGGGGTTAGTTATTGCGGGCGCGCTCCCATGATACAGCCGGCGGCCAATGGCTGCGTTGCTATCAATCCATCCAATCTAGCCAATCAATGGCCAGACTGAGTGGAGAAGAGGACGTTGGGGGTGAGCGCAGCAGGTGAACGAGCTCAGGTAAGTAAAAGAGGGGGGCTGGGGGGGGCGTTATTGCCAATTTGTTTGTGTGTGTGTATATATATAATATTCATACACAATTGCGACACGAGTCATGTTGTAATTAAATGTTATTAAAAATGACCTCTCCTTTTCAGTCTACAGCTGCTTTTTTCTGTAAGATGCAATGCAATATGGCTGCCTGGATGTGTTCTGTACACAGAATGTATACAGAACGTCCCCCAGAAACATAATTTTCTGCTGGTGTGATTGGCTCACTGATTTTCCTAGAAGTCTGCACTAAGGCGATTCAGTTTGCATGGGTTTGCGCTATATAAGTTTCTCACTCACTCACACTAAGGTGCAAGTCAGATTTTTGGCATCGCCTGCAACAAAAAATTTGTGTTTTTTTTGTTTTTTTTTTAGATACTTCCAATAGGAAATCATGTCTAAAGGGATGTTGACCCTGCAGTTTTCCTCATTCGAGCCCTGCAAGTGCAGCAGTTGGAGACCGATGGTGTGTTCCCAGTACAGAGGAACACAGATCGGTCTCCTCCCCTTGTGAGTCCCCCTCCCCCTACAGTTAAAATCACTTGTTAGGTAACACAATTAACCCCTTGATCGTCTCCTAGTGTTAACATCTTCCCTGCCAGTGACATTTATACGTGCATTTTTATAGCACTGATCGCTGTATAAATGTGAATGATTCCAAAATAGTCTCAAAAGTGTCCGGTATGTTTGCCGCAATGTCGGGCGCAATTAAAATCGCAGATCGCCACTATGACTAGTAAAAAAAAAAAAGCCATAAATTTATCCCCCTTTTTTTTTTTCTTAGATGCTATAACTTTTGCACAAACCAATCAATATATACACTTATTGCATTTTTTTTTTAACAAAAAATATGTAGAAGAATATATATCGGCCTAAACTGAGAAAAAAAAATGGGATATTACAGTAAAAAATATTTTGTGTTATTTTCAAACTTGTCACAGTTCTTTTGTTTAAAGCGCAAAAAATTAAATCTACAGAGGTAATCAAATACCACCAAAAGAAAGCTCTATTTGTGGGGGGCGCAAATGATCAAAAAATCCAAATGGGTACAGCATCACATGATTGCGCAATTGTCATTCAAAATCCGACAGTGCTTGGGCAGGAAGGGGGTGAAAATGTCCTGTATTGAAGTTTTAAAGCAAACATTTTCTGACTTTGCCAAAAATGGAATCCATTATATTATTCTTCTGTAATTATCAGTTACTTGGCTGGTATACTAAGCCTCAAGCCATCATTTTTATTAATTTTTTTTTTACCACTAAACCAAAATGGGTGTACAGAGCAGAAGTACTCTACATACTTGCATTAAAGAAGAAGAAAACCCTTGGATTTTATTTTTTTTTAAAATAATCTCTCTCCTAAGAGAAAGGCATAATAAGCTAGTATGCACAGCATACTAGCTCATTTTGTGTCACTTATCTGAGATCAAAGTCCACCTCAGTCCCATCCACCGCCGCCGCCATGTCCCCTCGTCGCTAGTTCCTGTTTTCACCGCTCTGGCGCTGTGATTGGCTGGAGCGGTGATGACGTCACTCCAGCGCATGCGCGTGGGTCCCAGCACATGCACGAAAACACTGCATTAACCCAGTTAATGCCATTCACAAAAACGGCACCGCTCAATGCGTCTGCGCCATTGTCTACGGTGCACATGCGCCGTAGACAGCGGTGCCCGTTTCTGTGATGATATCTCCTTAACCATGTAGGTTTAGGAGATATTTCTTGCACCTACAGGTAAGCCTTAATCTAGGCTTACCTGTAGGTGCAAGTGATAACAGTGGGTTTACACCCACAACAACTAGGCAGTTTGCAAGATGGCAACGGTAGCCTGCATGTTTTTCTGGGTACAGGTTTCCTATTGAAGAACATCACGTATGCCTCATACACAGGACCAGTTTTACCATCGGGAAAAACGGTCATGACAGCTTTTGGCCGGGAAAAACTGTCCGCGTGTATGCTCCATCGCAGTTTTTCCGACAGAAAAACCGCCGGGAATCCCGGTGGGAAAAGTTTGTTCTCTTTTTTTTTTTTTTTTTGCCTCGATAGCGGCAGCTTTTCTCCTGGCAGTTTTCCTATGGGAAATACTACGATGGAGCATACACACGGCCGGGTTTCCCGACCAAAGCTCTCATGGCAGTTTTCCTGTTTCGTGTATAGGGGGGAAAAGCTACCGAGCCAGTTCTTGGCTTTCCCTTCTGGTTTTCCGGCGTTAAAAAGTCAGCCAGGAAACCCGTACATGTGTACGTGGCATTACTGTGCAGTCCCAGTGCCCTGATAACACTGGTATTTATCCCAATATATATCTCCTCCAAGACACACGGTCAGCTTCTGTACGTTCCGAAAGTTCTCAGCGGATTTTAGTTTTTGCACTATAAACAAAAATAGAGTGACACTTTTGAAAAAAATTAATAACTGCGGCGGGTGGTCGACAAGCAGTTAAAGAAGCACAAGAAACTTGTCATGACTGAGATGTGTCCGATACAATGATGTCTACATGAACCTGTACTACCTCTGAAGTATTAGGGCCTATGAAGTGAATGTAATATTTCGGTCTCTGGATTTTCATGGCAATACCGCACTGTACATTAGGAGGACCCATGGCACGTGTAGAGGCACGAGGCATCAGCCTTTTGTTTTATGTGGAATTGAGATCTTAGTCTTCTTTTTTTCTGATTTTCTTGCAGGTTATTAAACGGTCCAAGCGTTTGGATGAGGTGTTGTCAAGGATGGACTCTGAGCAGGCAGCCCGACACAGCAATGCCATCAGGAAATGGAAAGCCAAGCATCCTTCCGCATATCAGAGGCTAGGAGCTTTCTTGTTGTACTCCCAGAAGAAGATGGCTGCTGCCAGGGCCCTGTGTGAGGCAGAGCAGTATGAGAATGGCAGGGAGCTGGCTGCCAAGCAGGTGAGAGACTTGTGGACTTCTGGCCCTTGTTACCCAATTCAGCCTCTGGCCAATCCTACATGAAAAATCAGCATTTTGTTTGCTAGAAAATTATTTAGAACCCCCAAACATCGTAGACAAAAGGGGGGGGGGAAGGGAACCCAAAAGTAAACCCAATGCAGACTTTAACGGCACAGTAAACAATAAGAATATACAGAAATAATTTGAATAGAAAAAACACATACATGATATACATAAGGACATAACAATATTAAAAATCATACATATGAATAGCATATAAAAGCCTGAGTGCATCGACGCATTTCGCGGGAAGGCTTCTTCAGAACGCAGTTCAGGATACAGTGATTGCAAGAGCAAAAAATGGGGTCTCACTATCTTGCAAATTATTCAGGTCTTGATCAGCAAATAGCTAACAGCAGTGCTGGTAAAGCGAAGTCAAGGGAACTGGTGATTCCTAGATAAAGAAAACAAATATCTTCAGGATGAAGCTTCACACAGGGAAAGATAGATATAAAAAAGCCAAGAGGAATGAAATCAAGCACTCAAAGAAAGAACGAAGAGGATACATAGGTGTGTTTCAGGGTAGTTCACAAAGTCTGTAGGCTAAACTCCATGCAACCATGTTCACTGTATATAAAGCCATATTAGTAGTTCATAGTGGGTTCAAGGGCTGCACATATAGGAGTAATCCCCTGGGAGCGAGCGAAATGCTCTACACAGAGTACCCAGGGAAGTGGAGGCTATTTAAAGCTCCTTTTTAGCACAAAAAAAAAAAACAGTTTGCAACAAGGGCAGAAGATTTAATAGATGGAAAGTTGAAAAAATGACTGAAGTTCCACTTTAAAGATTAATTATTTTACTGTCACTTGTTGGTTTCAACTTAAAATCCATTATTATTATTTTTTTACTAGAAAATTACTTAGAAACCCCAAATATATACACACACTAATATATATATATATATATATATATATATATATATATATATATATATATATATATATATATATATTGTCAGAGACCTTCGAGAATAAAATGGTGGTTGTTGCAATATTTTATGTCGCACAGTATTTGCGCAGTGGTCTTCCAAATAAAATTCCACATCTCCATTTTTGAGTTTTGAATGTCTTCTATTACAGTTGGTTGTTGTTTTTATTTTATTTTTTTATAACGTTTTGTGAACCATGCTGCATTGAAATGCACGCCAAGACTACCCCCCCCCCCCCCCCAAATCACACCATACCCACTGAGGAAGCCGCCTTGGACAAAACCTGTTCAACAACCCATACTGGTTAACCCCTTTCCTGCACCCAGCCAATCCTATTTATCACTGCTAATTCATAAGCTATCAAAACAAGCTGCTGTGGAATCCTCTTTAATATGTTTTCTGTGACTGTTTTGCTCTAGATAGCGTGAGGTTGATCCATTTTATGTCCTTTGGGGCCAAGCTCAACCCCTGAAAAACAACCCCCAACACCATAATCTCCCCTCCACCAAATGATTTGGACCAGTGCACAAAGCAAGTTCCATAGGCACACTCCTAAACCTTGTGGACGGTCTTCCGAGAAGAGCTGAAGCTGTTATAGCTGCAACGGGTGGGCAAACTTAATTTTGAACCCTACGGGCTAAGCCTGGGATGCAGTTAAAGTTCATGTGTGTGTAAAGGCAGGCTTCCCAATACTTTTGACAGTATAGTGTATGAATATTCCAGAGGAATTGATGGAATTGTTCCATATGTACTGCTAACAGCATAACTGGTCATCTTACAAGTTCCAAATTTAGAATGAGACAAACTTGTGGGCCATGACCGTTATATACTATGCATCCTATTCCATTGTTGGCTGTATGCTGATCTATTAATCCATGTTATTAAAAGCTTTATTTTTGGATGTCCTTATTTTTCCAGCTGATGGAGAGTTGGTACTCCTTGGATAAAAAGTCTCAGAACAAGTACATGAAGCGAGCGGCCCATCTGCCCGACCCTTGCTTTTCAGTCTTTCAGCCCGATTTGTATTTTGGATCTGTGTCTGAATCATTTCAAGAGAAGGTGGATGAGTACAGCCACCAAGTCACCACGGAGGAAAGCAACGCTTACTACAAGTGCAATGTTACAGCTGATAGGTATGTTGCCCTTTTTGTTATGGTTCAAACTCATTTTGGGATGTTGAGATGCACATTTATCATAAAACACGGCCCTCTGATTCCTACTGTAATGTATTTGTACTGTCTACCCTCAAGTTGTAAAGTGCTGTGTAAACTGTCGGCGCTCTATCAATCCTGTATTTCAATAATAATAATGGATGTAAACCTGTTGTCACGATCAGGCGTCGGGCTCAGGGGCCATTTGCTACAATAGTGGCAGGACAGGCAGTCACTTCTGGCAGATGACACAGGGTCACCTGAGGTGCGGAGTCTAAGCCCTTATTCACACCTGGGCGTTTTGTAGCTTGAAGCCTGAAGCTTCAAAACGCTGGAGGGGAAAAAATCAATTATTCTCTATTGAGATGGTTCACATCTCCTCTACAAAATGCCTGAAGCCAGAAGTTCAAAAACGCCTGAAGCTCAAACAAGTTCTGGGACTTTTTTTTAGGAAGATTTGGGCGTTTTCTGTTTTTAACATCGGGGACCCTAGACCTGTCCAAAATCCCGTCAAAACGCAGCAAAAATCGATGCAAATCGCGGTAAAAAAAAACGGCACAAATATCACGGCAAAACGCTACGAGGTGAGCAAGCCGGGTACAATAGCGGATAAACGGGTAAGGATCAAACTGAAGCGTGGTCGGTAAACAAGCCATAAAGTCGGTAATGAGTATTTGCAGGTTGGGATCAAGCAGAAGCGTAGTCTATGAACAAGCCAAGGGTCGATAACGAGCAGTAGAAAATATGGACGGCAGCAGGAAAGACAGGAGCAAGATACAGGCTGGAGATAGCACAATATTCTGGCAAGGAGGAAGTGCAGAGACATGGCTTATATCAGGAAGTTCGTGCAACCCAGATAGCTCAGTGAGAAGGTTCACTGCCAGACACGGCCAAGGTCCCAGGTTTAAGTTCAAGTCCAGGTCCTGACACCTCTGTTTCACGTGATATTACAGCTTACTTACCTGCTCTGTCCAATGGTTTTGCATAGAGCGGTCCCTTACCTTCTCTTCTGCAGTCCTTTAGCTGTGTGCTATGTGGGCACCTGTATGGGCACGGTCCCGAGCCGGGCTGTGTGTATCCATAGATGCAGCACGAAGTAGTTGCGTCCCTCAATCCTTTTCTTTTTTGAACGGTGTGGATCCCCTTGTATGGCTGCCTTTGCAGCTAGGATGGTGGGGGAGGTAAAAACACTATCCAAAGAGGAGAAAAGGTAAGTCCTAAAACAACTCAGATAGTGTAGGTCAGGGGTGCCCAACCTTTTGAATAGCAAGGGCCACTTAAGCAACTTGGTTACCATTCGTGGGCCACAATGAGCGGAGCGGGCGGATGACAGGCCACGGCTACTCTATGGGCCCTCCGATCTGCCCAGATGGAAGGGGACGAATTCCCTTCTGTTTTTTTGATTGGAGGTAGGCTAGCGTAAACGGACATCTGTCGCTCTGTAGAGGTGAATTGAGGGTCCCATTTGGTCGGGCTGATCATGTGAAAAGGGCCTAAGACTGCTTTTAACTGATGTGCTGTGGTTTACCCACACTGCGGGTGCAATGTAGTGCACCTTTGTCTATCCTGCGGGTTAGCTGAACTTTGCCATAGACTCCTTCTGTGGCTAAGCCGACGCTTTAGAGGAAACATCAGCTTATGGGTCTCTGGTCCGCAGCCGCTTTCTTCCTCTACCACCAGCTTCATTCACAACACTGATGCTGTGGTATGGCAGACCTGTGATCTGGGTATGCCAACCCGTTATTCCAGAGCAGGAGGTCTCGGGCCACATCAGAGGGCTCCGCGGGCCACTGGTTGGTCACCCCTGGTGTAGGTCCTCCACACCATTTGTGCAACAGGAGAACTTAGAGGAGTGTTTCCTGATGGTGGACCCTACACCATGGAATGGGTATTTTACCTTGGTTTACGATTCTCCCCCACCCCCACCCCCACCCCCAGACCATATGCATCCATATCTGATTTTGAGGCAACGGGTGCTTTGCTTTTATTACTAGGCTGATATAACGGTTGGTCTGTAGTAAATTATATCATTATTATTATACATGATTTATATAGCGCCAACAGTTTATGCAGTGCTTTACATGTATAGAAGGAACAGCACAATTACAGTACAAGAGGGCCCTGCTCGTAGAGCTTACATTCTAAAGGGAGGGGGTGGTGGTACAAAAGGTAATGGCTACAGAGAACGATTTGATGGAGGTGGCTCTGGGACAGTTGTTAGGTGATTGTAGAAAGAAAATGTTTGGACAGCCGCACTCTGGAAAAACCTTCTCAGTTGCCTTTATTTGGTAAAAGTAATCAAAACACCGCACATCACAGCAAAAATGGGGGCATACAGCTGACGTTTCGCACTATCAATCAGTGCTTACTCATAGCTGAGTTAGGTGGGTGTGGGATAGGCTTCCCTGAATAAATGATTTTTTTAGGGATCTCCTAATGGTGGACAGGGTAGAGGCTGATCGGGGCATACTGGGGCAGGGAGTTCCAGAGGATGGGAGAGGCTCTGGAGAAGCCCTGAAGGCGAGCATGGGAGGAGGCAACAAGGGAGCTAGAGAGCAGGCGGTCATGGGAGGAGCGGAGGAGACGATTTGGGCGATATCTGCAGGTGAGGTTGGTGATGTAGATGTGGGCGATGTTGTAAATGGCCTTGTATGTTATGGTTAGAATTTTGAATTTTACACGGTGGGGTAGGGGAAGCCAGTGAAGAGATTGGCAGAGAGGAGCAGCAGTCACGGATTGGTTAATGAGGTGTATTAGTCTATCAGCAGAATTCATAATAGACTGAAGGGGGGGAAAGCCAGCTTATGAGCAGGCCATTAAGGAGAGAGTTGTGGTAGTCAGGCCGGAAATCAAGGAGTGAATAAGTTGCTTTGTGGTGTCATTAGTCAGGAAGGGTCGAATTCTGGAGATGTTGCGACGGTTAGGGCGGAAAGATTTAGCCAGTGATTGGATTTGGGGGCTGAAGGAGAGGTCAGAGTCGAGGATTACACCCAGCACCCTGGCATATGTGGAGGGACCAATGGTTGTGTTATTGATATTAATGGTGAAGTCATGTGGGGGGGGGGACTATATTAGAAATAATTCACAGGTTATGTAATTAACCACTTCAGCCCCGGACCATTATGCTGGCCAAAGACCAGGCCACTCTTTGTGATTCGGCACTGCGTCGCTTTAACTGACAATTGCGCGGTTGTGCGACTTGGCTCCCAAACAAAATTGGCGCCCTTTTTCCCCCCACTAATAGAGCTTGCGTCTGGTGGTATTTGATCACCTCTGTGTTTTTTTTTTTTTTGTGCTATAAACAAAAAGAGCGATAATTTTGAAAAACATGCAATATTTTTTTTGCTATAATAAATATCCCCCAAAAATATATTTAAAAAAAAATTTTTTTCCTCAGTTTAGGCCGATCGTATTCTTCTACATGTCACAGGTTGGTTACTGCGCTGTCTGTAAGTGACTCTATATGCGTTAATAGAGTAATATATAGTGAATGGTCAACAGCTGCAACTTTATGTGAGACACACACAATACATCAACATATAAAAAAATAAGCTGCGCTATGTCAGTGGTGAAAAGAAAAAATATAGTGACATATAAATCATGTATTTCACATCAACATCAATGGGGGGCTACAAACCCTCCTTGTAGACTGATATTACAATATTATGGCATGTGAAATCAAGGACGTGCATCTGAATCTCAAAAAAAGGGTTAATGTCCACCTCCCTACGCCATTTCGTCACAGATGACGTCATCCAGGGGCTATAGTGATTCTGCCAGAAATGAATATGAAAATTAGAAGCCTTCTCTGTTTTTTTGAGGCCTCATCAACTTTAAACCCCAACAGGGCATGTTTAGGAGATTCAGTGAGGTTGATTTGGGTAAGGGTAAAAATAAAGTTGTAAACCCTTATCCAAAATCGTCGCACGCATTGCCACCATTTATGGTACAGTAAAACCTTGGATTGCAACCATAATTCGTTCCAGAAACATGCTTGTAATCCAAAGCTTGTATATCAAAGCAAATTTTCCCATAAGAAATAATAGAAACTCAGGTGATTCGTTCCACAACCATTTATTCAAGTCCTTCAGTTTATAGTCCATATAAAAAGATTATAGCAATGTGATAAGTTGTATACAGTGGAACCGTGGATTACATGCATAATCCATTCCAGGAGAATGCTCGTAATCCAAAGTACTCGCCTATCAAAGTAAGTTTCCCCATTGAAGTAAACGAAAATAATTTGTTCCGCATTGACTTCAATGGCATGCAATACCACACGCGGCCAGAGGCGGGGGGCGTCAGAGCTTTGGAAACGGCCAGAAAAGGCCCAAGGGCAGTTCAAGTGACCTTGGAAAGATCTGCACCCCCACCTCAAGCCAAAAGCATTACTGCACATCACTTTGAATGTGAATTGAGTTTGGTGGTCTCAGCCCGGCTCCCGGTGGGTGTGCTATGCGAGGTAAGCCTGCGCTTAGTACACCCACCTCCCTCCCAAAAAAATCACCACACTTGCACGCACTAGAAATTGGGTTAACATGCACGCACTTTGGCCACGCGGTCTCTAAAAAAGAGAGGCGAAGGACTAACAGGGCTGGCTGAGCGGGCTAGATCCTTTCACTCCCTCATAGAGGAGTCCCTCTGCCCCGTTGGGCTTCAAAGCGGAGCAGGTAGGGCGGGCTATGTGGAAGGACCCCCTCACATCCCCCCCGCACCCGCCATTGCCACCCGGGGGCATGGAGAAAGATGGCAGATTGCCTCTGGGGGGAGGGTCTGCCTACTCCCAACTCCTGCAGTCCGGCTCCTCTCTCGAGTACACGCACAAAATACACTTTAAAGAAGAAAAAAAAAAAGAGGCACATCTAAGTATGCAGGAGTAAAGCGATCCACATAGACCGTCGTCCTCACTGCTATCAGTCTGCAATCGTGACCTGGAAGACTACCCTGCAGTAGAGTGTTTTGAAAGCAAGGCTTGAACCGCTCGTGGAAGGGATGGGTTATGTGGACAGCTTTACCTCGGATGCCTGCATATATAGATGTGCCTGTTTTAATCATCAACAATGTGAGTTTCTAAATGTTGTACTTCAGTAAATGTAACCATATTGATACACTTAGAGGCGCCTCTTTTCTCTTTTATACTCAGTTTTTGACATAACGCTACTCTTATATCAAGACATCGCTTGTATATCAAGTCAAAATAAATTAAAAAAAATGTGCTTGTCTTTCAAAACATTCTCAAAACAAGGTTTTATTGTATGTCGCTCCCACTTAGCTAAACATATGTAGCCAGTCTGTCCGGCACAGTGTACTATCTGAAAGGGACCTTATAGTTTGCCTCTATAATAGAGGTGTTAAGTGATGTGGAAGCTGCTTGGGCAATCCATTGCCACTCCACTAGTTCAAGGTTTTCTGAAGAAAATTATTTTATGGTGATGACTAAAATCCAAATTTGTTGTGCCTGCAGATTGAGGACGTTGCTGCAGCTGAAGTGGCAGAGAGCGCTGTGTGATCCCGGGGAGGCCGTGGGGCTTCTGGCAGCTCAAAGTATCGGGGAGCCATCTACGCAAATGACATTAAACACTTTCCACTTTGCTGGCAGAGGAGAAATGAATGTCACGTTGGGTATTCCCAGGTGAGTGATGTAGTGAAACCCTCTATTCATCATCTGTATTGTAATTTCCACACATACCGCCATAATTCACCTCGGATGGGGTTTCCGACGAGATTCCGCTCAAGCTTGGCTTGCATACACACGGTCACACAAGTTCTTGGAACTTTCAACCGCCAACACTACGACGAGCCAAGAAAATCAAGTTCAATGCTCCTGAGAATGCGTCCAATTGTTTCCGAGCATGCGTCGGAATTTTGCGTGTCGGAATTGCTACAGACGATCAAATTTTCCAAAAGGGATTTTTTTCCGGCAAAAAAAAATTGAGAACCAGGTCTCATTAACCCCTTCCATACAGGGCATTTTCACCCCCTTCCTGCCCAGACCAATTTTTAGTTTTCAGCGCTGTTGCACTTTGAATAACAATTGCGCGGTCAGGCAACACTGTACCCAAATTAAATAGTTATGTTTTTTTCCCCACACAAATAGAGATTTCTTTTAGTGGTATTTGATCATCTCTGCGGCTTTTATTTTTTGCGCTATAAACAAAAGAAGAGCGACAATTTAAAAAAAAATACAATATTTTTTCCTTTTATTTAATACATATCACAATATATATTTTTTTTTTAAACTTTTTTTCCCCTCAGTTTAGACCGATACGTATTCTACGTATTTTTGGTAAAAAAAAAACGCAATAATCGTATATTGATTGGTTTGCGCAAAAGTTATAGCGTCTACAAAATAGGTGATAGATTTATGGCATTTTTTTTTTTTTTTTTTACTAGTCGCGGCGATCTGCGTTTTTTTTTTTTGTGACCGTGACGTTGTGGCGGAAATATCGGACACTTTTGACACGTTTTTGGGACCATTCACATTTACACAGCGATTAGTGCTATAAAACTGCACTGATTACTGTGTAAATGTGACTGGCGCTGAAGGGGTTAAAATGTGTCCTAAAGTATGTTCTAACTGTAGGGGGAGGGGGACTCACAGGGGGAGGAGATCGATGTGTGTTCCTCTGTACTGGGAACACACATCGATCTCCTCACCGCTGACAGGAGGTGGATCTGTGTGTTTACACACACAGATCCACACTCCTGACGTGATTGCCGGAAATCGCAGGTGCCCGGCGGCAATCGCAGCCGTCGGGCACGCGCGCGGGATCGCGAGTGGTGCCGCGGGCGCGCGCACGCTCTAGAACGCCGTGAAGACAGGACGTTGTGCAACCATAACGTCATTCCCCTATGGCCAGGTAAGGAAGGGGTTAAAGTGTACCAAGATCACCAGTCTGCGCCACGTGCTTCAATCACAAACCACGCACACACATATGGCTTTAGAAGATTCTCGGTTTATTAGGAATGTTATGAGGGCAACAGACAAAAAGGGTATGAATTCCTGTGTGTGTGTGTGTTTGTGTGTATAGAACTTTATTAACACAAGTTCAAGACTCCGCTAAATTTCCCTGCAGAAGGCAATGTGAGGAGGATGTGGACCACGTAGGTGGTGAGCAGTGGGAAGCCTTCCTAGCGTCCATTCCTTGTGTATTTCAGGGCACCTGAAAAGCTTTATAAATGGGGGCAGGCGGGTCACACCTCTGTCCTAAGTGCAGTGCTGAAGAGGCACGCTTATACATATGTTCTGGAGATGTGCAAAACTGTTTAGATACTGTTGTCACTATTTCGTCAGTATTTGCCACATCTATATGGTATGACTCAATGGTCTGTCTCCTGGGTGCCCTAGATGAGTTTTATTCACCTCCTATCTAAACTACTGTTTTATGTCCCCCTTTATATTGTTTGTAAGCAGATTGCCCGGTTGGGGATTCCCCACACTCCACCACTCTCCAACAGGGGATTCCCCAGGTTAAGGCTATTTTAATACAGAAAAAACTTGCCAGCATCAGAATGCCCCTAAAAATGGTACAACAATTTGGAAACCGTGGCTAGACACTCCAGGCTTGGCACAGTTTCAGCTAATTAACGATAAGCTTTTGCAGATCCAATTGATCTTTCAATGAATTAAGGGAAGGAACCGCCTATGGGTCTATGACCGACACTTAATCAGCTTTTATTGTTTGAACTAACTGCCTTGCTTAAAGTGAAGCTCCACCCAAAAGGGGAAGCTCCGCTTATTCTCACCCCCCCCCCCCCCCTCCACGGCCACATTTGGCACTTTTTGTGGGGAGTGGGGACCTCGATTTGACAGGTACCTGCTCCCACTTTTGGATAAGATCTGTGCACTGCAATCTATGACATTTCCGGCCCCTCCTCCTTTCCCAGAGCCTTAGGCCCCTTTCACATGGGGCAGTGGAGGTGCGGTGACGGTATAGCGGCGCGATTTTTAGCGCCGATATAGCGTCATATTTTACCGCAATATTCGGCCGCTAGTGGTGCGGTTTTAACCCCCACTAGCAGCCGAAAAAAGGTTAATACCGCCCGCAATGCACCTCTGTGGAGGCGCATTGCGGGCGGTATTACTGCGGTTTCCCATTGATTTCAATGGGAAGGAGTGGTATAGGAGCGTTCCTGCTAGCACACCGCTTCAGTGTGAAAGCCTTCGGGCTTTCACATTGAAGCCTGCAGGGCATGTGAAAAATGTGTCAGTGTGAAAGGGGTCTTATGGGACACACGGAGGTCTCAGAAGACGGCAGTTCTATTTATAAAGCACCACTTGCACATGCACAGTAGGAGCCTGCACCCGAAACTGATTGACAAATCAGCTAGTAGTGCCGCCATCGTGGCATCCCTGGACAGGCAAGTGTTCTTATATTAAAAGCCAGCAGTAACCCCCACATGCTGTATTAATGTGCACATAAACCCGATTCGTGAATTTTGACCTAAGCACATATATCTGTAGTGCTTACTTATCTCTCTCCAAAGCCAGGAGTCCCGTGTCTTTCTGATGCTCTATTCTTCTTTTATCCGACAACCGAGATAAAACCAGCCTTAAATTTGTGTCGGGGTGGGTGCTATAAATAAATTGGCGGAGAGCTGATTACAGCACAGATACCTTCCTCTGCCTATGTGGAGCGAGGTTCCTTTCCTCCAATCAGCTGTCGCACTTTGTATGCCCAGGCTTCACTCTCAGTGCTGAACAGGAAAACAAATTCTAACATGATGTGCACTTTCTAAACCATATAGCAAGCTAAATACAGCAGATATACACATAAGAGGATTTGTTCTATCACTGTATCATCTAGGGGTGTTCACTTCATTGGGTATACGTGAGGGTTTACATTCACTTTAAATCTAGGGAGGAGCAGTGCTTTCATCTTGGATAAAGAGGTGTGTTTGGACTATAGAACACCCCCCCCCAGTCTTATCTCTGTAACCGGGCTTGTGGTCTATAGTTCACTGAGAGAACTTGCAACAAGCCTAACACAATCATTTTGTAAATGAAACTAACATGGCAGTTTGGTGCACGTTGTTTTAACAAAGGTAGCCATCTAGTTAGGGTTTGCTTTTACTTTTACCTTTTTTTTTTCCCCTATTGATTTTTAAATGTCTCTGCTTCTGATCACCTGCAGCTTTTTTGCAAACACTTCGGGCCAGATTCAGGTAGAGTTACTCTGGAGTATCAGTGATACTCCAGCCTAACTCTCACTTTGAGCCGGCGTTTCTGTTTTCTGTAGTCAGAAAACAAGAAACGCCGGGTTGGAGTTCCTATACGAGCGGCGTAATTGTATTTCGCCGTCGTATCGGAACTGCAATTTTAAAAATGGCGCTGGGGGCGTTCCCGCTGATTAACGCCGAGAATATGTTAATCAGTGAGAATCGGCAATTCACGATCGTATTCTGGCACGACGCAGTGACTTTCCGACGTTTCCGTAACAGATACGCGGCGTAAAGATAAAGCAGCCCCCTAGTGGAGTATCCTATGTTAAGTATGGCCTTCGTTATCGCGTCGGAAAAAAAAAATTGAGTCGTTTGCGTAAAACGTCCGTGAATGGGGATTGACGTCATTGACGTTCACTGACAGAATTTGGAGCATGCGCACTGACAGTCGACGCATGCGCAGTACGTTCGCCGCGGGATCGCGCCTAGTTATAATAATACACACCCCCTACCCGCCCAATTTGAATTCCGCCGGCTCATTTTCGCTACGCCGCCGCAACTTTAGGAGCAAGTTCTTTGTGAATAACAGTACTTGCTCCTAAAGTTTCGGCGGAGTAACGTAAATGAGAAACGTTACTCCAACATAAAAATTCACCCATCTACCTGAATCTGGCCCGTAATGTCTACAATTACTCCATTGGAAGTTGTATGTTGTTGCTAAGAGCAGCTGTTCTGTAGTCTCTACTGGCAGTGAAGGGTGACAACTCAGGAGTACTATTGGGAGATGGTGACAAACTGTTGTCACTATATAACCTGGTTCTTCTTTTGAAGGGTCACTAGGTATTTTAATGAAAGCTGTAGATCTAAATAAATTGAGAATTACTTTTGAAATTGCATTTACATGTTAAAGTTGTTAAAGAAGAGATTTAGTAGCTAATAGGTAGTGCTCTGACACTGTAGAATGTTGAGTATTTGAAATGATCCTAATATTTCTTTACAGGCTTAGAGAAATTCTGTTAATTGCCAGCTCCAATATTAAAACTCCTATGATGCGAGTTCCTGTCCTAACCACCAAGAGAGCCTTAAAGAGGGTGCAAGCCCTGAAGAAAAGGCTCACCCGAGTGTGTCTCTCAGAGGTAAGTAAACAGATTAAATGTTATTCGTCAAGACCTTTTGCATATCATTCCTGTGCTGCCTTATTAAATAAACCTGTTATAAAAAGAAAATATACATTTTGGTTACTGTATTTTCTGGCATATAAGACGATCTTTTACACCTTAATTACACTACCAAAGAGTGGGGGTTGTCTTATACGCCAGGTACAGAGGCCGCCAGATGGATGTGAAGCCCACCGGGTTCTCGGTAATACTGCTATATACAGTGAGTGATGCACTCTGTTGCTGAATACAGAGCTTGTTAAGCCTGCTCGGATTGGAGCAGCATGGGCTGATGTCGCAGCCTCTGCCAATCCAAGCAGGCTTTGTATTCATTAATAGTAGGGTTGTCCCAATACCAGTATCGGTATCGGGACCGATACCGAGTATTTGCGGGAGTACTTGTACTCCCGCAAATGCCCCTGATGCCTGAATAGAATACTTGGACAGATCCGTCCAATTTCGAGCAAGGGGGAGTGTCTATACACGGCGCGGCAAGGAATGGACAGCTATTCAAACGAAAGTTGCCTGTAATGTTCCCCGCATGCTGATTAACGTGGCAGTGGCGGCGGCGGCATCATCATCTACTAGGTATGGGGGACATGACTACAATATATGGGGGGACATGGCGGGTTATATGTGGGGGGACATGGCGGGATATATGTGGGGGGACATGGCGGGATATATGTGGGGGGACATGGCGGGATATATGTGGGGGGACATGGCGGGATATATGTAGGGGGACATGGCTGGATATATGTAGGGGGACATGGCTGGATATATGTGGGGGGGCATGGCTGGATATATGTGGGGGGACATGGCTGCATATATGTGGGGGGACATGGCTGGATATATGTGGGGGGACATGGCTGCATATATGTGGGGGGACATGGCTGCATATATGTGGGGGGACATGGCTGCATATATGTGGGGGGACATGGCTGCATATATGTGGGGGGACATGGCTGCATATATGTGGGGGGACATGGCTGCATATATGTGGGGGGACATGGCTGGATATATGTGGGGGGACATGGCTGCATTTGGGGACACATTTTAAAAAAAAGTATCGGTATTCGGTATGTGCGAGTACATGAAAAAAAATATCGGTACTTGTATTCGGTTCTAAAAAAGTGGTATCGGGACAACCCTAATTAATAGAATACAGCGCTTGCCGTGATTGGCTCAGTGCTGTATACTGCAATGAGTGTCACTGTTTTCTGGACTGTACAGCCAATAGAGGCTAGTAGACTGTGGACTTCAATAACCAAAAGTGGCTGCACCTAGAGGAGGAAGTGTCACCGTTTTCTGGGCAAACTAAGCCAGGAGAGTGGAGCGTGCAGACATATAGATGGGGTCTGAACTCTCAGCCTGCCAGGACCAGAGCCATCAGGAGAGAAGCTAAAAGGATCCGCTGCAGTGCCTGCTCACCTCTACCATGAAGAGACCTGCCCTGTACACACAATCGGTTTGTCTGATGAAAATGGACCGATGGACCGTTTTCATCGGACAAACCGATCGTGTGTGGACCCCATCAGTTTTTTTCCCATCGGTGAAGAAAAATAGAACATGTTTTAAAATCTTCGTATGATTAAAAAAAATAGATCGTCTGTGGGGAAATCCATCGATCAAAAATCCATGCATGCTCTGAAGCATTGAACTTCATTTTTCACAGCACGTCTTGGTGTTTTACGTCACCGCATTGGACACGATCGGATTTTTAACCGATGGTATGTAGGCAAGACTGATAAAATTCAGCTTCATCTGATGGAAAAAATCTATTGGTTAGTTTTCATCAGACGAACCGATCGTGTGTACAGGGCATTAGTCTTCCACAGCTGCCTTCAGAGATTGGGCTTGGATCGGAGCTACGAGACTGCACCCCTATGTGAGGTAGGGTGTAGTCTTATACGGCGAGTATAGCCCAAAACAATGTTTTCATTGGAAAATTAGGGGGGTCGTCTTATACGCTGGAAAATACGGTAGTTGTATCTAAAATGCAAGCTTTTTTCATTACAACTACGATCCGCAAGTGTAATGGTATTACACTTGTCGTATCTTCAGCCGTATCTATGCCAAAGTGATTCTAGGAATCACTCGCATAGATACGAGGCAAAAAAAACGGCGATACGACGGGGTATCTGAGATACTCCGTTGTAGCGCCGCTGAGAATCTGGCCCTATGTGTATATAGGCTGCCTGGGAGCAGGGGGGGTGAGCAAGAAAAGGAGAGTCGCTGCTGTCGCCGTCGCCACCGTCTGGTTGTTCAGAGCGCGGAGAACAGCTTTCAGTTCAATAGCTGTGTTCCACGCCACGCGCGTCATATACAGCCCCTCCCCCTTGTCTGGGCACTTTGATAGACAGATCACCCATCCCAGAATTGCATGGGTGATCTATCTATCAAAGTTTCCCAGACAAGGGGGGAGGGGCAGTATATGACGCGCGTGACGGGGAAAGCTATTGAATTGAAAGCAGTTATGTTCCCCGCGGTTTGAACAACCAGGCGGCGGCGGTGACGGCTCCGGCTCCTCTCCTACCCTGCAATTGTGGGGGGACTCTGGCTGCAAAATGGCGACATTTTGCTGCACTGGGGACACGTGCTGCATTGGTAGACATGGGCAGGCTGCATTTTTGGGCACGGATAAAGTTGTTGTTTACAAGTGGTAGCTTATTCGCCAGTAGCTCCCACAGGTCAGATCTCCTGCACAGGTCCCACTGAGTGCCAGATAGGGACAAGGGAGATGCAGAACAGGTTCCCAGGGTTCAGTGCAGTCATGGGCAAGAGGGTGCGTGGTAGGTTGCATCCTCTGTGGTCTCCATTTTTTTCCTTGGTGACCAGTTGTTACTTCTCCTACTGCTTGATCTCCATTGCAAGTGACTGTAGTATAGTATTCTGGGGGGTACTACATCTGGATGGGTGTTTCAGCGTAATAATTCAACAAAGGTAGGTCATATGACAGATGGTGGAGCTTTTGAGAAGGAGGGAGAAGGGGACAGTGGAGGGAGAGGGTTGTATGCAATGCATAGGGAAAAGCTGCTATTTGATGACATTTGGCAGGTATGTGTGGCGGACATGTTTGAGTCTCTGTACCTATTATCTGAGGGGAAAAACGCCCCGTGTGTGTGTGTGTGTGTGTGTGTGTGTATATATTTCCCTTATCGTCTTTCAGGACAGCACCTTGAGAGCGTGGCTCCACCCACTTGACAGGAAACACACCTCCACCAAACTTCTTAAAAGGGAGGTTCCCTCCACTTATCATCAGTTTTTGTGTTTCCTCCGGCGGGAACACATGTGGGGGTTAGGAGCTCTCCAGGTTTCCTGGAGAGGTTTTTTTCTTTCTATCTCCCTACTCCACCTTTTTTTCTACCTACCTCAGAGAGTCTGTTCCTCCCATTCACGGGTTAGAGAGTGCCTTGTGCATGGGCTCCTTCTCCCTCATCAAGTGCTCAGTGAGCCAGGACTGCTCCAGGACGCTGCCCCCCTGGCTAGGTACTCGCGCGCGGACGTTCCTTTACTTTTTTCCGTCCAAACCGACGCCGGCGCCATCTTGGGAAGGTCAGCTGGTGACTTCCTTACTCCAGCTGCTTCCCCCGGAAATGAGGTAACCGGAAGGGGCGGGGTTCTTACGAGCGGGCGCATTTCCACCCGGAAGCGCTGAGGGAGGAGGAGGGAGGAACGGGTCTGGTGCCTTATTAGTTGGTTCTGGTCCGGTGCAGCGGCACTAGTGGAGTCCGGAACCGGCGTTCTGCCACCAGCATCACGCTACTGCCCTCAAGCATGGAAGGGGGATCCGCAGCGAGTGGGACAGGCACTGGCACCAGCAAGACCCAGGTAAGGGGTAGACTTGTGTTCTACCCTTAGTTACTAGGAGGTCTCTCTCCAGCTCTCTCTCTCTCTCTCTCTCTCTCTCTCTCTCTCTTGGGGGGAGTGAGTGGCTTTTTTTCCCCCCTGGTGGCGGGGGCCTGTTTGGGCACGTGAGTGTATAAAGATCTCTCACTGTGCACCTTTGGTGAGCACCTTGATGGGTTGTTCAGGTTATCTCACATGGTTGGTTTTTTGTTTTTCCCCTTTTGTTTCTTTTCCTTATCAGGCCAAAGGCTCTGAACCCGGAAACAAAAAGAAATGTCCTTCATGCAAGGCTAAACTTTCTGAAGGATGGAGAAAAGCTTTATGTCAATCATGTGTTGACTCCTTGGTGAAAGAAGAAGCTTCTGCTGCCTGTAGCGACATAATTGCTTCTGTAAAGAAGGAGTTGGATGCTACGATTCAATCCTTTAAATCTTCACTCATGAAACCATCTGTGAGCCAAGCCTCTACCTCAAAATCCTCACAAGACTCACCTTTAGTTCCTGTAGTGGAGGCAGAAGAGAGTCCTCTGAACCAGGACGGTCCCCCTCCCTCACATTCCCAGGAATCGGAAGAGGAGGAAGACGAATTAGAAAATATATCTTCTAAATATAAGTTGGACCAAGTGGATGACCTCCTTAAAGCTGTGCATGCAACTTTGGGCTTGGAGGAGGAGCGCAAAGAGCTATCCTTACATGACAGGATGTATCCGGGTCTCTGTGAGCCCAAAATACGTACTTTTCCTGTTCATTCTGTGATTTCTGACTCAATCATGAGGGAATGGGCTGATCCAGAAAAGAAACCTTTCTTTGCTAAAGCTCATAAAAGAAGGTTTCCGTTTGATGAGGATCCAGCAGCTCTTTGGAATAAGACTCCAAAAATTGATGCAGCCTTTTCTCAGGTCTCAAGGTCTTCGGACCTGGCGTTTGAGGACATGGGGATTCTTAAGGAACCCATGGATAAGAAGATGGACCAGCAGTTAGAGGGCCTGGCAATCCATCTTAGGCAACCTTAAGCCAGCAATGGCAACCACCTGCGTCTCCAGAAACATGGAGTACTGGCTGAGCCAGCTTAAAGCTCATATTATAGCTGATTCCCCTAAGCAGGAAATCTTAGATTCCTTCTCTACCCTGTCTGCTGCAGTAGCCTATGTCTCAGATGCATCTGCAGAGTCTATCAGGATGACAGCAAGATCTGCGGCCCTTACTAACTCAGTAAGAAGGGCCTTATGGTTAAAGACCTGGCCCGGGGACACAGCGTCCAAAAACAAACTGTGTGGAATCCCTTTTCAGGGGGATTTTTTGTTTGGTCCTGAGTTAGATACAGTACTCGATAGGACCGCAGACAAGAAAAAATCTTTCCCGGACAAAAAGAAGGGTCAGTCGGGTAAAACGTTTTTTCGTCCCCCAAGGGCTCAACAACAGAGTAAGCCTCAAGAGAGGAAAAAGGTCTGGTCAGGGCAGAGGGGAAAGGGCAAAAGCAATGTCCTTTTCAATCCTCCTGCGACAACCAGCAAAACCCAGTGACAGCCAGTTGCAGGTAGGGGGGAGACTTCAACGTTTCCTCCCTTTTTGGGCCAGCATAACAGAAAATCAGTACATTCTCGCTATGCTGTCTCTAGGCTACAAGATAGAATTCTCGGACCCTCCCCCAGAGAGGTACCTTCTGACAGACTTACCAGGAGATATTGTCAAGTCCCTAGCCATGAAGAACCTTTTAAAGGATCTGAGGAAGCAGGGGGTTGTAATCCCAGTACCAGAGGGGGAGCTTTACCAGGGGTTATATTCCCATGTATTTATGGTAAGAAAACCGTCCGGGAGCTTCAGACTCATTCTCAATCTAAAGCCTTTAAACAGATCAGTCCTATACGAAAGGTTTTGCATGGACTCAATCTTTACGGTAAAAAACCTGTTAACAAAGGGTTGCTTTATGGCGTCTATCGATTTGAGAGACGCCTATCTGCATATCCCCATAGCTCCCCAATCCCAAAGATTTTTGAGATTGGCAGTAAACATGGGAAGGGAGGTCGTGCACCTTCAGTTCAGGGCCCTCCCCTTCGGCCTCTCCTCGGCCCCGAGAATTTCTACAAAAGTCATGGCAGAGGCCCTTGCTCCGCTCCGCCTTCAGGGTATAGCGGTAGTTCCATACCTAGACGACCTACTCTTCTTTGCTCCCTCCAGGGAGAAATTACTGGAGGATCTCGGAAGAGCTCGCAGCCATCTAGAGGCTTTGGGTTGGATCATAAATTTGGAAAAATCAAATTTCAGCCCAACCCAAGAGGCACAATTTCTGGGGTACCGGATAAGCTCAGTAGAGCAAAGAATTTTTCTCCCAGAGGACAAAAAACTAAAGATAGAAGGGGTCGTTGCCTCCTTACAGACAAATCTAGAGCTGTCCATCAGACAGGTAATGTCAGCCCTAGGAACCCTTACCTCATCTATGCCAGCAGTGCAGTGGGCAAGACTGCATTTCAGGCCCCTCCAAAGCTTCCTTCTGAAGGTGTGGGATCGCAGGACAGAATCTCTGGAAACAAAAGTAAAGATCCCCTACAGAGTGAAACGGTCACTATGGTGGTGGAGAAGTCAGACCAATCTGTCAGCAGGCCTGTCTTGGTCATTCCCAGTAGAAAGAGTGGTAACAACAGATGCCAGTCTATGGGGATGGGGGGCACACTTGGGTCAGAACTATGTTCAGGGAGTTTGGTCCCAGTCAGAAGCAGGAAAATCCTCCAATTGGAGAGAGCTAAGGGCTGTAGCCTTAGCTTTAGATGCCTTCTCCGCAGACCTTCAAGGTGCCCATGTTCAAGTGTTCTCGGACAATGCCACTACCATAGCTTACTTAAACAGGCAAGGAGGCACAAGAAGCAGATTACTTCAGCTTCTCGCCTTGGGCATCCTAAACTGGGCAGAAAATCATTTGCTGTCCTTATCAGCGGTCCACCTCAAGGGCACTTCAAACATAGTAGCAGATTTTCTAAGCAGAAAACGGATTCAGGAAGCAGAATGGACCCTAAATCCGGAGATCTTCAGGTTAATCACCCAAGCCTGGGGCCTACCACAAATAGATCTATTTGCGTCAAAAGAAAATACGCAACTTCCAGACTATTTCTCCATTTACAGAAACGACAGTTCCCAGGGAACAGATGCGTTAATACAGCCTTGGAAGTTCCAACTGGCGTACGCCTTCCCTCCATTTCAGCTAATACCGTTAGTGATAAGGAGGATTCAGAAGGAGAAAACGGAAGTAATCTTAATCACCCCATTCTGGCCAAAAAGGGCTTGGTTTACCTCCCTTCTTCGAATGGCGGTCAAACCACCTTGGCGACTACCGCTTCGACAGGACCTACTTCTGCAGGGGCCAGTGTGCCATCAGGGGGTGTCCTCTCTAAACCTCACAGCGTGGTATCTGAGAGGCAGTTATTGATACGGAAAGGTCTGTCCCGACCACTGGTGACTACCTTACTTACTAGTAGAAAGCTGGTTACCAGAAAAATCTATGAAAAATACTGGAAGATCTACAACTCCTGGTGTCACTCGTCTAATAGAGTGGTAAAGAACTTAGTATCAGTGTTGGAATTTCTTCAGGTTGGGGCAGAAAAGGGCTTATCAAGCAGTACACTCAAAGTACAAACAGCCGCATTAGGAGTCTTTCTGGAAAGGCCGATATCCTCAGAACCTTTGGTTGTCAGATTTTTCAGGGCACTCTCTAGGTCCAGACCAGCTCCTGTACGACACTTCCCGAGTTGGGATTTATCAGTAGTTCTGCGGTCTTTGACGAAAGAGCCTTTTGAACCTTTACAAGATGTCTCTCTGAAGTACCTTACTCTCAAAACCGTATTCTTAGTGGCAATTACAACAGCCAGAAGGATTGGCGAACTGCACGCCCTGTCAATAAAGAAACCCTTTCTATCCGTCTTCACGGACCGGATTGTACTAAAGACTGATCCAGCCTTTCTACCAAAGGTGGCGTCAAGCCTTAATAGGGCGCAGGAAATCGTCATTCCAACCTTCTGCTCCAATCCATCAGGGGAAAGGGAGCGACAATTTCATATGTTGGATGTGAAAAGAACGTTACTACATTACCTCGAAGTGACCAAGGATTTTCGATCCTCAGACTCCTTGTTCATACTTTTCTCAGGAAAAAGGAAGGGCCATCAAGCATCTAAGGGGTCAATTGCTAGATGGCTAAGAACCGCTATTCTGGAAGCCTATTCCCAAGCAGGACTATCTCCCCTGCTGGGCATTAAAGCACACTCTACTAGAGCTCAGGCCACTACATGGGCAGAAATAGCTGGTGCCACCCCAGATCAGATCTGCAAGGCGGCTACGTGGTCAAGTTACCTTACGTTTGTCCGTCATTATAGACTGGATCTTCTGTCGGCAAGCGATCAGGCTTTTGGCAGAAAGGTCTTGCAAGCTGTGGTCCCTCCCTAGAAGTGGGGTAAGTCTCTATTATCCTCTCAAGGTGCTGTCCTGAAAGACGATAAGGGAAAAGTCAAGTTAGTCTTACCGGTAACTTGTTTTCCATGAGTCTTTCAGGACAGCGGCAACCCGCCCTTAATGTTTTTAGGAATATTATACTGTGACTAACCATACTCTGTTTATGTGTTCCAGTTTGGGCCGGAGGTTTCTCTACTACTACTGATGATAAGTGGAGGGAACCTCCCTTTTAAGAAGTTTGGTGGAGGTGTGTTTCCTGTCAAGTGGGTGGAGCCACGCTCTCAAGGTGCTGTCCTGAAAGACTCATGGAAAACAAGTTACCGGTAAGACTAACTTGACTTTTTACACAGTCATGGCCGAAATTGTTGGCACCTCAGAAATTTTTCCAGAAAATCAAGTATTTCTCACAGAAAAGTTTTGCAGTAACACATGTTTTTCTATACACATGTGTATTCCATTTGTGTGTATTGGAACAAAACAAACAAGGAGGAAAAAAAGGAAATTTGACATAATGTCACACAACTCCAAAAATGGGCTGGTCAAAATTCTTGGCACCCTTTCAATTGTGGATAAATGAGATTATTTCAAGCATGTGAAGCTCCTTTAAACTCACCTGGGGCAAGTAACAGATGTGGGCAATATAAAAATCACACCTGAAAGCAGATAAAAAGGAGAGAAGTTCACTTGGTCTTTGCATTGTCTGTGTGTGCCACACTAAGCATGGACAACTTGAGAACCAAAATTGTGGAAAGATATCAACAATCTCAAGGTTACAAGTCCATCTGCAGAGATCTAGATTTGCCTTTGTCCACAGTGCCCAACATTATCAAGGTGTTTACAACCAATGAGGCTGTAGCTAATCTCTCTGGACGTGGACGGAAGAGAAAAATTGATAAAAGAATACAATGCAGTATAGTCCGGATGGTGGATAAGCCGCCCCAAGCAAGTTCCAAAGAAATTCAAGCTGTCCTGAAGGCTCAGGGAGCATTGGTGTCGGCGCAAACTATCCGTCGACATTTAAATGAAATGAAACGCTATGGCAGGAGACCCAGGAGGACCCCACTGCTGACACAGAGACATAAAAAAGCAAGACTACAGTTTGCCAAAATGTACTTAAGTAAGCCAAAATCCTTCTGGTAAAACGTCTTGTGGACAGATGAGACAAGGATAGAGCTTTTTGGTAAAGCACATCATTCTACTGTTTACCGAAAACGGAATGAGGCCTACAAAGAAAAGAAAACAGTACCTACAGTGAAATATGGTGGAGGTTCAATGATGATTTGGGGTTGTTTTGCTGCCTCTGGCACTGGGTGCCTTGAAATGTGTGCAAGGCATCATGAAATCTGAGGATTACCAAAGGATTTTGGGTCGCACTGTAGAGCACAGTGTCAGAAATCTGGGTTTGCGTCCGAGATCTTCCAGCAGGACAATGACCCCAAACATACGTCAAAAAGCACCCAGAAATGGATGGCAACAAAGCGCTGGAGAGTTCTAAAGTGGCCAGAAATGAGTCCAGATCTAAATCCCATGAACTCCTGTGGATAGATCCTAAAATTGCTGTTGAGTCTCTCAATAAGAGAGACCTGGAGCAGTTTGCAAAGGAAGAGTGGTCCAAAATTCCAGGTGAGAGGTGTAAGCAGCTTATTGATGGTTAAAGGAAGAATTTTGACCAGCCCATTTTTGGAGTTTTATTATAATATTCCAAAAATGCTTATTTTTCTCCCTTTTTTTTTTTGTTTTGTTCCAATACACGTAAAGGGAATAAACATGTGTACAGCAAAACATGTGTTACTGCAATACTTTTCTGTGAGAAATACTTGATTTTCTGGAAAATATTCTTAGATTTTATATTTTTTTATTTTATTTATATATATATATATATATAATCTCTGGATATACCATTACGGCCACACAGGGCAGCCTGCTATAGGATCAATAATAAAGATGCAAGCTTTTGGGACACCAGGTAACTTGCTCAGGCATTCAACAAATCTTCCTGGAAACAAGGTCAATCCTGTACTGTGTATGAGCCACTGTTGGTGTTCGGGCCAATTCACATTGACTTGTGTTAAAATGCATGTAGACTCCATTTTAGTCACGTTTTAACATGCACCGACGTTCATTGTCATACATTTTGATGTCCGTTGACGTACTGTTTTTTATTTGATTTTTACTGCTCTGAAATGCAGCCCTTTGTTTACAATGTGCCTGTAGACACAGGTGCGTAAACAAGCGCTGCATATTTTATTTTTATGTTGAAAAAAAAAAAAGTTTACTTTGCACTGGTATGCACATATGAGCATAAATATTAATGAATTTTCCCTGGGAATGTGAATTCACACGCATAAGTGCGCACAAAACAAACACCTGAAATTGGGACATTCCTGGATTAGCTGCGCTTTTCCATAGACTTCTATTATATCCTGTAGGTGTTGTGTTCTTTCTGAAAGCGCACCAAAACTCCTGCATTCAGAAAGTGCAGCAAACCTGCAGGATATAATAGAAGTCTATGGCTAAGTGCAGCAAACCTGCTGGAAAGCTGCAGTTGCACTACACTGCACCCGCGGTATGGGTAAACCGCAGCACACCAATGTGAAAGCAGCCCTATACTATAATGCCCAGTGAGATCTCCTCTTTCCTGCTGCTGGCACCACTCTGGAGACCACTACCTGGGATAAGTGGTGGAGTGCAGTTCAGCATGGGACAGGAGCCATCACTACAGAGGAGGCATCTGCTTATGCAACTCTTGCTCCCTACTACAACTCCAACTTTACAAGTAGTCCTGCATTGGACACAATTTGATGCTCTGGAATGGTGGGTCAAATTGATGAATTTGTCTCTAACACCATTGTAGGGGTAATTCAATAAAGAGTGCAAAGGAAGTCCCATCATCCTATAGAAGTTCTGTGATGTGCACCCACCATGCAGGGTTTTAGATCTCTTTTGTCATGCTTACAGGTGATGCATAAATTGGATGTGGAGGAAACCTTCCGGATAGAGGAAAAGTCCCAAAAACATCAAGTGTATAAACTCAAGTTTCACTTCCTGCCATACGAATATTACCGTCAGGAAAAATGCTTGAGACCTGAAGATGTTATTCGATTCATGGAGATGAGGTTAGTTATGCCTCATTGGGTGAGGGCATAGGATGTGTAAATCTTATATTAGAACACTTTGCAAAGAAGAACAATTTCAAGACAAAATAAAGAAACCGTTGTATTACATCTCTGCAATGAATTTACATTTTCTCATGTTTATCTCTTGCTGAAAGTACAAAAGTATTAGGCCCCTTTCGCACATGCGGATCCCGGGAGGATCAGTTTTTGGACATCCACTTGCTCAGCGGCATCGCTCCGCTGGACCCCACTAAGTCGGCAGATGACAGGTCTGTCTCTGCACACTGTGCAGAGACGGACCAGTCAGATCTCCACTCTCCTCTATGGGGGATCGGATGCAAAATAAGAGTTTGCATCCGTCACATTTTAGAGGATCGGATCGGGGCTGATAAACTGTCAGCGGACATGTCACCGCTGACATCCGATGCTCCATAAAGGTACACGGAGCGCTCGTTCAGCTGACAGGCGGATCTGAACACTTTGCACGTGTGAAAGGGGCATAACTGTTTGGCAAGAAATGTAGACTAAAATGTTACATAGTTAGTCTGGTGGGGGGGGGGGGGGGGGGGGGACACAAGTCCCATCTAGTACCAATAAAAAGGGGGAAAAACATAAATTAAAAATGTACAATCCCATATCAAAGGAAGGTAAAAAAAAAAAAAAAAAAACGGCAAAGCATGATCCACTTTGCTTCTTGGGGGTTCAGGAAAGAATTTTCTCCCAGCTGGAGCAATCAGATATTCCCTGGATCAACTTTACCTATAAATATTAGTAACCAGTTATAATTTGTACATTTAGGAAAAAAAATCCAGGCCTTTTAAAGCAATCTACTGAGCTCCAGAACCAGATCTTTAGGGAGTCTATTCCACATTTTCAGCCTTTCTGTGTTTAGAGATTTCCTCCAATTGTAAAGAGTGCCCCCTTGTCCCCAGTGATGAGCGTAAAGTGATATTTGTACATGTTGATCATAACCCCCCTTATTCTCCTCTTGTCAAAGGAGAATAAATTCAGTGCCTCTAATCTTTCCTTATAGCTGAGTTCCTCCATGCCTCTTATCAGTTTGGTTGCCCTTCTCTGCACTTTCTCCAGTTCCCTGATTTTATCCTTTTTGAGAACTGGTGACCAAAACTGAACTGCGAATTCCAGATGAGGTCTTACTAATTAATTGTACAGCGGCAAAATTCTCCCTCTCTTTCTCCCTCTCTTGCCCTCTCCCTCCCCTAAATGTACGGAGTTGCTGCCATGTGATTGGCTGATTAACAATTTGTGTTACCAAGCAATTGCACAGGTTTACCTAATAAAGTGGCCGCTGTGTGTAATAGGGAGTTTATATATCAGCATGTGGAGTGCTCAGGTCTTGGTTATTGCTTATGTTCATTCTGTGAATCTCTGACTTCTGCAGGTTTTTCAAAATTATGCTTGATGCCATCAAGAGGAGAAGTGCAAAGCTTGCCTCCTACAGGGATGTCTCTGCCCGAAAAGCAACACGGAAAGATATGGATGAAGGAGCAGAGGGTACTGGAACCCAGGTGAGTCGCTGGGACGCAACAGTTATCCATAGTAGGCAAAGTGACAGGTTGGAAGACACAATAAGCATCCTGTACTTGGCTTCATTTGTCTCTTGCAGTCCTTATCCACTGCTGGCACCCATAGAAAGCCTAATGCAAACACAGAATATTGTTTTCGAAGAAGGGGAGTACACCCCACTGCGTAAAAAGGGAGGAAGGGATGATCGAGAGATTGGGGGGGGGGGGTGGGAATATGGGGATGGGAGAGGGACTGGAGAAGGTAGGGGATAGGAGAAGAGGGAAACGGACATTTGTATATACAAGTCTTATCTAAGTAAGAAAAAGTAGGCCCACGGAAGCATAGACATATTGCTACTGAGCACATGTAAGAAGAACTCATGAGGACATTAAGTCCAGATATGCAGAGATGGTATTAAAGAACACCCTAATGGGCAGCATTTGATGCACAAAAAGAGCCCAAGGTAACGCACTCATTTTTAACAATGTTGAGTCTCCATAACCAGGAATGGTATAGGGAATGCCAGTGGTGTAAGTTGCTCCTTATCTGATTAAGGAGAGGTAGGTAATTGGCCCTGAAAAGCCTTGACAAAGGAGTGAGGTTTATACCCAGATTTCTTTCTCGTACATCACGGGACACAGAGCGGCATATTCATTACTATATGGGTTATATGGAGTACCTTCAGGTGTGGACACTGGCAATCTCAAACAGGAAGACCCCTCCCTATATAACCCCCTCCCCTAGAGGGAGTCCCTCAGTTTTTTCGCCAGTGTCTTAGGTGTTGGTCACGGAATAGCTTTGCTCCACATCCTTGGGATTAAGGGCGGGCTAACCGGATCTGTCCAAGGAGCCTCAGTGCCAAAGTGGACAGTACCCGGGCCCCAAACCGTGGGGTTTTGCCTATAATGCTCCTCTTTGGAGGGCTGGACCCTGGGCCCAGGACTTAGAGTTCGTAAAGACCATAAGTTCCTGTTTGCCAGGGTGCTATATAGGTCCAGGACAGTGGGTACCTTTATAGGACCCCAGGGCCTGAAGGTCTATTACGCTACCCACGGAGATGGGAGAAGATTGGATCGTTTTGCTAGACAAACATCCTGCAGCATGGAGCAGGTAAGAGGGGAGCCTGCGGGACTTGGTTCGACAGCAGGCTCTCCGGGGTAACCTAAAAGGGGGATAGCCTAAGTATGCTCTGCATTGGCAACCTTGCTCACTATGTCTGAGAAGACAGGATGATCTCATTCCCCCATCACTAGGTTCCCCTGTCTAAGAAACAATTGTGTTTGCTAGCTACCTGCTGCTTTCTTCCTAGGGCTAAGTAAGGACCCCTATGGGGCCTTTTGGAGAGTCCTACCTGGCCGGGGATTTGATTCTGCCGCTTGGTACTGCAGTCCTGGGTCTCCAGCAGCGCGGCTCCTCCATGTTCTTCCTGCTCCGGCATACGCGCGCGTGCGCGTCTTATAGACGTTTTTCGCGCCGTTCGGAGGGGCGGGGAGGGGGCGTGCCTGCAGCGTCATCAGGGGCGCGCCTTGTGCTGTTATAGATCAGCAGGCTATAGTCAGTGCTCAGTCTGAGGCTGATCTGAAAGGGAGAGGACGCAGAGCGGCAGAACAATGACTCCCGGTGGCGGAAGAGGGGTAGTACATGCTGGACTTGGTTCCAATGCTTTTCTGTTAAGCCAAAAAATCCCCCTTTTTGCAACAGGTTGGAGGCTGGCAAACTAAGTTTGGGGTCGCTGTATGTTTTAAAAAAAAGGACTTATATATTTAAAAAAAAATGAAAACATACGGGGCCCCATCAGTTTTTGGGCATTAGTGATCTATTGTCCCCTAAACCCTAGTTTTTGTACTCCTAGCCACTACAGTCTGCTGTTGTAGGCGGAGTCCCTCGATTTTGTATTATGGCTTCCAAAGGTTCGGGGTCAAAGGGTACAAAAAAGACCAAAAAACAAAGGGGTTCCCCCTCTGATTCTGATGATATGCCGATACTTTCCCTGCAGCTTATTCCCGTGAAGGTCGCCTTGGATGAGCCATTAGGGGGGTCTGGTGCTGAGGCTGGCCCAGATCAGCCCAGCCCTGTGTTTATCACAGAGGAGATGCTAGCTGTATCCCTAGGGGGGCTAGAAGCGAGATTAGCAGCGTTGATCGCTAGATCTATTCCTGGCAAGAAACGGGCTAGATCCCCATCACCAAAAGGTGTATCCTCAGATGCTGAAATTCCCTCCTTCCGGAGGAATTGGAATCGCAGGAGGATCAACTAGACCTGAACCAAGAGGGTTCAGGGATTGAGGGATCTACCTCTGAGGAACCATTTTCAGACTCCCAGACAGAGAGACTGTGGGTGCAGTCTTTGACGGACATGGTCCGCTCGGCATTTAATTTACCATTGCCAGAGCCTCAGGTTCCTGCCGTATCCTCTCTGGGCTCTTTGAAAGCTCCTTTAAGCAACGCAGTTTTTCCGGTCCATCCTCTCTTGGAGGAATTGATCTTTCAGGATTGGGTACGACCGGACAGGATTTTTCTACCGCCGAAGAGATTTGCGGTCATTTACCCTATGGAGGAAAAATTCTCGAAGAGGTGGAAGCTCCCAGTGGTGGATGCAGCCATCTCATGTGTGAATAAATCACTAACTTGCCCGGTGGAAAACATACATATGTTTAAAGATCCGGTTGATAAACGGTTAGAGACACTTTTAAAAGCATCCTTTGCTATGGCAGGAGCAGTGGTACAGCCAGCTGTGGCTGCGATTGGAGTTTGTCAGGCGTTAAAGGACCAGACAAAAGAAATGCTAAAAGACATGCCTACCCAACAGGCAGAAGAGTTTTCTGACATTCCCAGAGCTCTGTGTTTTGTGGTAGATGCTATAAAGGATTCCATCCAGCAGGCCTCTCGTTTATCACTATTTTTGGTGCACATGAGAAGGCTCTTATGGTTGAAGAACTGGGCCCCCATGCAAAAAGCTTCTGGCAGGGTTTCCCTTCCATGGAGGACGACTCTTCGGAGAGGATCTGGATAAATACATTCAGACTATTTCAAGTGGCAAAAGTACCCTTTTACCAGTCAAAAAGACATTCCGGGGTCCTACATTTAAAAGGCAGCTCTTTCCTGTCTCAGGGCCCTCAAATTCCAGGCAGTATCGACGGCCGCCTGCGCGATCCAACTTTAACAGTAGATCGCAGGGACAGGCCCCTGGGGGTAAGAGACCATGGTATCGCAAGCCGACAAAGACAGCCCCTAAGTCTGCCTTATGAAGGGGCGCCCCCACTCTCGCGGGTGGGGGGAAGGCTTCGTTTCTTCTCAGAAGTTTGGGAAGCCAAGATCCCCGACAAATGGGTCCGGGCGTCTGTAACCACAGGCTACAGACTGGAGTTTCTAAAGTTTCCTCCGCCTCATTTTCAAGAGTCAAGGCTACCAAAGGATCCAGCAAAGAAGGCCTCGATGCTAGCAGCTTTGGATCACCTGCTTTGCCAGGACGTGATAATAGAGGTGCCAGCCCAAGAGCAGGGGATAGGTTTCTATTCCAATCTTTTTGTCATTCCAAAGCCCAACGGCGATGTCAGGCCAATCTTGGACCTAAAGAGTTTAAACGTTTACCTAAGGGTTCGTTCCTTCCGGATGGAATCCATCCGGTCAGCAGTCGCCACGCTCCAGAGGGACGATTTTCTGGCTTCCATAGACATAAAGGATGCTTACCTTCATGTACCAATCTTTCAGTCGCATCAAAGATTTTTACGCTTCGCAGTGGGGCAGCGACACTTCCAATTCAGGGCGCTCCCCTTCGGGCTAGCCACGGCCCCCCGGGTATTCACGAAGATCCTAGCCCCAGGTTTGGCCAATCTAAGGATCCAAGGGGTCACAGTCCTAGCATACTTGGACGACCTTTTAATCATAGATCACTCACGGCCGTGTCTGCAACAGGCAGTAAACCTCACGGTTCAGTACCTCGAAAGATTCGGCTGGGTCCTAAACCGGGAAAAGTCAGCGTTCCAGCCTACAAAGCAGTTGGAATACCTCGGCATGAGGTTAGACACAGAACAGCAAAGGGTGTTCCTGCCCCTTGTAAAGATCGAGGCTATCAAGGGGTTGGTTCAGTTGGTTCTAAGCAAGAAAAAACCAACTATTCGCCTGTGTATGCGATTACTAGGCAAGCTAGTGGCCACGTTCGAGGCAGTACCATACGCTCAGATCCACACTCGCGTCCTACAGGCAGCCATTCTAGCAGCCTGGGGCAAGAGAGCACATGCCTTGGAGTCCCCTTTGACGCTATCATCAAGGGTCTGACAAAGCCTGGCTTGGTGGTTGAACCCTCAGAATCTTCTAAAGGGAAGGTCCTTCAGCCCCGTTGTCTGGAAGGTAGTTACCACAGACGCCAGCCTGGCAGGCTGGGGGGCGGTCTTGGAGGGGTTCTCTCGCCAGGGAACTTGGGTGGAAGCAGAGAGGCAGCTACCCATCAATGTCTTGGAGATCAGAGCTGCTCGCCTAGCCCTCCTGGCATGGACCTCCAGATTACAGGGGTCCCCGGTGAGAATCCAGTCAGACAATGCCACAGCGGTGGCATACATAAACCACCAAGGGGGAACCAGGAGTCAGGCCGCTCAGAGGGAGGTGAGCTTGATTTTTCAGTGGGCAGAGGTTCATGTACCCTGCATTTCGGCGATATTCATTCCCGGAGTGGACAACCTGCAGGCAGACTTCTTAAGTCGCCAGATTCTGTCGCCGGGGGAGTGGTCTCTGCATCCCCAGGTCTTTCAGACAATCTGCCAGAAGTGGGGAATGCCAGACGTAGATATAATGGTATCCAGGTTCAACAAGAAACTAGACAGGTTCGTGTCTCGAGCGAGGGACCCTATGGCCTGCGGAACCGATGCGTTGGTTTGCCCTTGGCATCAATTCAAACTTCTTTATGCATTCCCTCCGCTACAGTTACTTCCGCGCCTGTTGCGCAGGATCAGAGTGGAGCACAAGCCAGTCATTCTAGTAGCTCCAGCTTGGCCCCGGAGGACATGGTACTCACTAGTCCTGAGGATGGCAGTGGGAGACCCTTGGACTCTTCCTCTACGACCAGACCTACTCTCACAAGGCCCGATACTCCACCCTACATTACAGCGTCTAAATTTGACGGCCTGGAGGCTGAATCCCTGATTCTCAGGGGTAGAGGTCTGTCTAGGCAGGTAATTCCTACCCTGATTAGGGCTAGAAAGCCGGCCTCCAGGGTGATTTATTACAGGGTGTGGAGGAACTACGTAGGCTGGTGTGAATCCAAAAGATGGAATTCCCGCAAATATACCATTGATAGGGTGTTAGGTTTTCTCCAGCTAGGAGTGGATAAAGGCCTGGCTTTAAGCACAATCAAGGGACAGATTTCAGCTCTGTCAGTGTGGTTTCAGAGGCCGCTGGCCACCCACTCGCTGGTAAAAACCTTCATACAGGGGGTCTTGCGTATTAATCCTCCTGTCAAGTCACCAATTTGTCCATGGGACTTAAATCTTGTCCTGTCCACTCTACAGAAACAACCCTTTGAGCCGTTGGCTGAGATTCCTTTAGTTTTACTGACAAGAAAGTTGGTATTCTTGGTCGCCATAGTTTCGGCCAGGAGAGTGTCAGAGTTGGCAGCCTTATCGTGTAAGGAACCATATCTCGTTCTGCATAAGGACAGGGCAGTTCTCCGGCCCCATCCTGCCTTTCTACCAAAGGTTATATCCAATTTTCACTTGAACCAGGATTTGGTACTTCCATCCTTCTTTCCGAAACCCACATCTAGAAAGGAGGGGTTGCTGCATACCTTGGATATTGTCCGGGCCATGAAGGCCTATCTTAAAGCTACAGAAAAGATCCGGAAAACAGATGTGTTGTTCGTTCTACCAGATGGCCCCAAGAAGGGGCAGGCAGCTGCAAAATCCACCATCTCGAGATGGATTAGACCATTAATCATTCAGGCCTACGGTTTGAAGAGGTTGCCTCCTCCGTTGTCGGTAAAGGCCCATTCTACCAGGGCCATGGGCGCCTCCTGGGCAGCACACCATCAGATCTCTATGGCTCAGATATGCAAGGCGGCGACGTGGTCATCAGTCCACACGTTTACAAGGTTTTATCAACTAGACGTGAGAAGGCATGCGGATTCTGCCTTTGGGCAGGCAGTACTACAGGCTGCGGTTTAAGATCCTCGGGATCAGGGGCACCCTTGGGTGTAAAAAAAGAAAAAAAAAAAAGTTTTTCTTGACTAAGTTGGATTTATTATTATTATTTGAGTATACCTCTAAATTAAATCTCTTTTGAGAAGATGTCTCCCTCCCCTCATTAAAGCATTGCTTTCGGACATCCCATATAGTAATGAATATGCCGCTCTGTGTCCCGTGATGTACGAGAAAGAAAAAGGGATTTTTAAATACAGCTTACCTGTAAAATCCTTTTCTTGGAGTACATCACGGGACACAGAGCTCCCACCCCTCTTTTGGGGAACATTTTTGGGAGGCATACTGCTTGCTACAAAACTGAGGGACTCCCTCTAGGGGAGGGGGTTATATAGGGAGGGGACTTCCTGTTTGAGATTGCCAGTGTCCACACCTGAAGGTACTCCATATAACCCATATAGTAATGAATATGCCACTCTGTGTCCCGTGATGTACTCCAAGAAAAGGATTTTACAGGCAAGCTGTATTTAAAAATCCCTTTATTTCAACTGCTGAGACTTCCAAACAAATGGGAAATCCTGACGTACCGCGTGAACCCTGGCGCTCCGCCATAGACTATCCCACTGCGTCATCGCATCTAATTTACAACTTTGGACCCTGCTTTGCTCTTGATGACATCAAGACCCTAGACGCTGGAGCGCGTGGTAAAAGAAGCTGCAGGGATCGGTCTAGCTTTGGGAGGAGTGAATGATTAAATAAATGTAATTTTTTTTATTTATTTTTTGCTCCCCTTGGACCAAAATTAGCAAAGGAAAGGAGGATGCTGCTCTAGGAAGGTTGTCTGGAAATTTAACTCTCCTGAGTATAGAAACAGCAGGTGCAGGCTAATGCCGCGCACACACGGTCGGAATTTCCGATGAAAAGATTCAGACTAAATTTTTTCATCAGATATTCCGACCATGTGTATGACCCATCAGACTTTTTCCGTCTAAAAATCCAACAGACTTTCTATCGGAAATTCCGTTCGTCTGTATGGAATTCCGACAGAGAAAAAAAACATGCAGGCTGGCAAACAATTTGACGCATGCTTGGAAGCTTTGAACTTCATTCCTCTAGGCTTGTCGTAGTGTTGTACGTCACTGCATTTTTGATGGTCGGAATTTGGTGTGTCCGTGTGTATGCAAGACAGTTTGAGTGGAATTCCATCTGAAAAACCCATCAGAGTTTATTCCAACGGTAAAACTGGTTGTGCGTACATAAGCATAGACAATCGGTTAAGGAGACAATTCTGGACAGCCGCATTTAAAATCAACGCCTTTTATTAAAAAGAGGTAATAATACAAAAAATGCAAGCCACAGCAAACAACGGAATACTGGAGCTGACACGTTTCACACTTTTAAAAGTGCTTATTCATAGCTAGCTTTCTTGTGGTGGTATATGATCACCTCCGCTGGTTTAATTTTTTTGCACTATAAACAAGAGAAAAAAAATTTATTTATTTTTTTTACTTTTTGCTATAACAACGATCCAAAAAAAAATAAAAAATAAAACATCAAATTTCTTCATCAGTCTAGGCCAGTGCTTCTCAAATAGTGGGGCGGGCCCCCCTGGGGGGGCCCGAGGCTCCATGAAGGGGGGCTCGAGCCTTCTTCCGGACTGCAGCGATCGCGCCATTTAGAAGCCGCTGTCCCCAGCCTCCTGCGCTAGTTAGAGGAGCGGACGGCGGGAGGCGGGACATTGTTGAACTGACAGGTGGGACCAGAGAGGTAGCAGCCTATCATGTTGGACGGCAGGTGATTGGCTGCTAGGAGGTGGTCCTAGCAGCCAATCACCAGTTCGCCCAAAAGTCTCCCCGCCCCGCCCAGTGCTGCTGCGGCTTCACTTGACGAATGTCCCGCCTCCTGCTCTCCGTGCTGAAACGTTACAGGTAGGAGTGGAGAGGGAAGGGAGGAAAAATATATGGAAATGTTAAGGACGAGGAGTGGGGGCTGTGCTGTGGGGGGTTATGTGATGGGGCAAACTGTGTGCAGGGTATGTGATGGGGGTCATGTAAAGGGGGAAATACTGTGTGGGGGGATATGTGATGGGACAATACTGTGTGGGGGGATATGTGATGGGACAATACTGTGTGGGGGGATATGTGATGGGACAATACTGTGTGGGGGGATATGTGATGGGACAATACTGTGTGGGGGGATATGTGATGGGGCAATAATGTGTGGGGGGATATGTGAAGAAGGGCAATACTGTGTGTGGGGGGGATATGTGAAGAAGGGCAATACTGTGTGTGGGGGGGATATGTGAAGAAGGGCAATACTGTGTGTGGGGGGGATATGTGAAGAAGGGCAATACTGTGTGGGGGGGGATATGTGAAGAAGGGCAATACTGTGTGGGGGATATGTGGATACAGTGTTATGCAGAGGTGTACTTATAACAATTTTATAGACAAATGATACGATTTACAGTCGCGCGGGGGGGGGGGGGCGCGAAATGTTTTCTTCTTCCTAGGGGGGGGGCATGACAGAAAATAATTGAGAAGCACTGGTCTAGGCCAATATGTATTCTACATATTTTTTTTACAAAAAATCGCAATAAGCCTATATTTATTAATTTGCGCAAAAGTTATAGTGTCTACAAAATAGATCTATGGCATTATTATTATTTTTAACTAGTAATGGTGAACTGAGATTTTTAGCGGGACTGCGACATTGCGGCGGACGGATCAGACACGTCTTACACTTTTTGGGACCTCTGACATTCATACAGCGATCAGAGCTAAAAATAGCCACCGATTACTGTATAAATGTCACTGGCAGGGAAGGGGTTAACACTGGGGGGCGATCAAGGGGTTAAGTGTTCCTTAGGGAGGTGTTTTAAACTAAGGGGGGAGTGTACTGACTGGAGGGGGAGAGAGGTCGGTGTTCCTGGTTGCTAGGAACAGCAGATCTCTCTCCAATCCCCTGTCAGAACAGGGATCTGTCTGTTTACATACACAGATCTCCTCATTGTGGAAAGATTTCGGGTTGCCAAAGCACATCGTGGCTGTGCGCATCGGCTCCGGCTTCCCGCCACGGGTGCGCGTGCTCCCTATCGTTCTTAAAACGACTGACTTATACCTACGGCGATTCGCGCAGCTGTGCCAACCTGGCCCCATTAATATGACGGCAGCTGGTTGGCAAGCAGTTAAAACAGAAGTTTTGTGTTTTTTTTTTGCAAAGAGCAGGTAAGTATAGCATGTATGTTGTTTAAATTAAAAAAAAAATCATTTTCAACCACTTAAACACTTACAGGTCTTTTCCCTCCCCGACCTGTGAATGGACAGTGAAAGGAGAAAAAACATACTACTGACCTTCTCTCTGTCACTCTGCTCTCTCCTCCTATCAGCATATTTTTGTTAACACATTAGCACCGCAGCACAGCCGACTGGCTCTTTGTGCTGCCCCTCTGAGTTCTCCCATACAGATCGTAAGTTGTTGATTCCAGATACAACAATTGTATTTGTCTCTAATACCTGCCTGGAGTAAAGCATTAATAAATGAGTGAGGGAGGAACCTTATGGAAAATTGTGATCTAGTCTGTAGATGTTAGAAGATTTCCCATAAAGTACTAAAAGCCATGTCTGTTGTTGCATGTCTCATCAGGAGGGTCAGGAGTTGGACAATGACGAAGCCGTTGTGGATGCAGAGGCCGATGAAGGAGATGCAGACGCTACTGACGCAAAGAGAAGAGAGAATCAAGAAGAGGAGGTTAGTGTTACATTTTTTAGGCCTTTACCAGACTCTCAAATAAGGACATTGGACAGCTTTAGCCACTCTAGCCCCGGACCATTTGGCTGGCCAAAGACCAGAGCACTTTTTGTGATTTGGCACTGCGCCTCTTTAACTAACTAACAGTTGCATGGTCGTGCGACGTGGCTCCCAAACACCGACGGAAAACAAGTCCAATGTGGCCAACACACGATTAGAATTTCCATCAGACTTTTTTCATGGGAGATTCCGATCGTGTGTACGCGGTATTAGAATGTAGGTGGGAGTAGGTTTAGAGTTACTTAGGTTTTGCCTCTTATTTCCACTTTAATAGTAAGGCTTCATTTCCACTGGCGTTTTTACAGCCACTTTTCTGAGCGTTTTTTACAGTTTAAAAACGCCTGTCCATGTTTATTTTAGAAAAAAAAAAAATTTAAGCTGGAGCTTTAAAAACGCCGCGGCAGCGTTTTTGAGCGTTTGTGCGCGTTTTTGCGTGTGAATGCGCGTTTTTGAGCGTTTTTTAATGTCTGGCGTTTTTACAGCTCTATTGCTGGAGCTTCAGAACGCACTGGTCCCGCGTTTTTTTTGCAGCTTGGTCATCTACAGCTCAAAAACATCATGGTGGGCATGAGGCCATAGACTAACATGGACAGGCGTTTTTAAGCTGCAAAAAACGCTCAGAAAAGTGGCTGTAAAAACGCCAGTGGAAATGAGCCCTTATAGTACAAAGGGCTTCGGGTTATTTGCTTTAGGTTCTGTAATCAGAATTCAGCCTCGGGAAACAGACGTTTTTTTTTTTTAATATATATTTTTTTTATTTGTAGGCCTTGTACATACGGCTTTAGTTTGCATATCAAGCTTTACCACAGCATTTGCATAGCTTTCAGCGGAGTGTTCTTGAAGCACTTCTGGGAGATTAAACACTTGCCACAATGAGAGTACTGACCTTACATAACCTGCTAGCCGGCTTCAGTAAGCTTTGGCGCTATTTGAAGCTTGTTAGAGGAGATAACCAGCACCCAGCTCTCACCTGTGTTTTAAGATTCCCAAATGAGTGCTAAAGGCTGATTTTAGGAGCTTCAGGAAAGTTGCTTAAAGTTTGCTGGAAGCTATAGCCGTGTTTGCTAGCATTAGATAAGCAAGGCCAGGAAGCTGGTTTCTGGTCTAGGGACAAAGTTATGGACAGGTTATTAAATCTTGTCTGCTGTTTCCTCTTTGATAAGCAAATGTCAGGAGTATATCTACTTTCCCTCTTTCCTGCATAAAAAGACCACTAATGTGATCTAAGGCTTCATTTGTTTGGACAAAAGACCTGGCATGATGGTTGGGCCGTGCCTGCATGACATGATGGTCCTCCAATTGCTAGGACAGAGTTGGGCTGCAAAACCTCCCCAAAAGGACCATGTTGAATTTGCGGTCTGTTCATCAGTCCTAGGCATGTTGGAAGAGGAAAGCATTAAAAAATGAATCTAGCCATAATAAAAGCATTTTTTTTTTCCTGTTAAAGGTTCCCGTGTCATACTTATCTCCACTGTGTGGCTCGTTTTGCACAGCGTGGCCCACGATCCTGGTCTTCTGGGGTCCCTCGGTGGCTGTTTCGGCTCCTCCCCGCATCAGTTAACCCCCTTCATGGGAAGCTCTCTCCCAAGGGGGTTACTCCTGTAATACAGCCATCGGCTTTAGCCGCCGACCGGATTACTCGGCCCCACCCCGGGGCTCTGCGTCATTGATTTGATTGACCGCAGCGAGAGCCAATTGCTGAGTTGCTATCAATTAATGAATATATGAGCCAAAAAGCCAGTGCATTCAAGGCACGGTACTTTCGAGGGGTCAGGTAAGTAAATGCGAGGGGGGGGGGGGAGGGGGCGCTAATCCTCGGATGTTTTTTTCACCTTAATGCATTCTAAGGTAAAACAATGTTTCCCTAAATAGCTTCCTTTACCTTACCTTATTTCTTCTGAGAAATCCTCACTTCCTGTTATTCTGTCTGTAACTACACACCGTAATGCGAGGCTTTCATCTTGGTGTGCAGTAAGCCTCTTGAGGGGGAAGGGTGAGCAGGAGTGTCGGGACACCCACTAACACACTGCTCCTTTCTCTATTTGCAAAGTAGAGTGTCCTGACACTCCTGCTCGTCCCCTCCCCCCTCAAGAGGCTTTCTTCACACCAGAGAGAAAGCCTTGCATTACGGTGGTGAGTTACAGACAGAAGAACAGGAAGTGAGGATTTCTCAGAAGAAATAAGGACATTTAAAAGCAAAATGGAAGGATGAGGTAAGTGAAGGAGGACTGCACTAAGGTAAAGGAAGCTATTTAGGGAAAACAAATTACCTGTACAACCCCTTTAAGGTGAAAAAACATGTACCTTTACTACCCCTTTAACTACAAATGCTATATCTACATTATACAGCGCCAACCCTGCAGTTGTTAGTGAACTTTTCTTGGTGTTTTCTCTCTCAGGTGGATTATGAGAGTGAAGAGGAGGCGACTCCGGAGGATGAAGAGCAGAAGGATGAGAACAAGCTTCAGGAGGAAGAAGATGAAGACTCTCAGCTGCCTAATGGGGAGGAAACCACTTCATTACCCTCGGCAAAATCCAGAAAGAAAAATAATCAAACAGGTCTCACCAAAGAAGTGCTGGCAGAGAATCGGATCAATGATGTCCTGAGCCTCAACCCTGCCATTGAAGAGTACTCCTATGATACTGACAAGAGCTTGTGGTGTGAGGTACGATCGGTTTTATATATTCCTAGTATTGTTTCTGAGTACAATACTCCATGAGTACAGTTGATAAGACTTACAGGGTGACCAAAAGAAACTGACTGGATTCCCCCATCCACACATTCAAGGTAGATGGGGGAGGGAGGATCCTCCCTCCTATGACTCCCCTGCTGTCAGAATGCACTGATCAGTGCTCCAGCCGATTGGCTGCAGTGCTGATCGAAGAAAATCTTTCCAACATCCCTGTTCACGAACAGTTGGTTCTTTGACCAACTTCTGTGGAACTAGAATGGCCTTAGATGAATCAAATTCATTGGTCCCTGCTACATTGTCCCAATTTCAATCCATCTATGGCCAGCTTAATTGTATAATACAAGACAAACAATCCTGAGGGTTGTAATGCAATCCATTTCCATGTCTGCTTCCAACACTCGTGGCACGGTCTGTTGTTGTGCTTGCCGATTTCATCTTTTTTTACTTTTGGGGTTTAAAGCTCGGCAACAGTCAGTCTTCAATGGTATGTGCAGGTAGAATAGTAAAGGCATAAACCATATCATTTAGTACTTTAAAATCCAAAACAAATTAAAATTGCACATAAACACATATGCTGCTGGGAAGTTGGGCATTAATACAAGCCTGTTATCTGTCCTGCATGGAGGAAGCACGTTTGCCTTAAAACCAAACTTCAAGAATTAGGGGGGGAAAAAACTTCCCTTGCAATGTTGCACCGACTATGTTGTCAGTATGCAAGCTTATGGTTAGTTTCTTTGCTATGTTGTACGTGGTATGGCCAATGTGTCTCGGTAATGCAGTGGTTATACTCTCCAACACCTTGGCAAATTTTATAGTGTTGGGTGAGTCGACTATAACGCATCTAGTTTTTAAAAGAGAAAAAACTTGTGCTGCCAATGACTACTAAATAAAATAAAAAAATATATAATAATAAATATTAGGGTTGTCCCGATACCACTTGTTTAGGACCGAGTACAAGTATCGATACTTTTTTTCAAGTAGTCGCCGATACCGAATACCGATACTTTTTTTTAAAATGTGTCCCCAAATGCAGCCATGTCCCCCACATATGCAGCCATGTCCCCCCAGCCATGTCCCCCACATATGCAGCCATGTCCATGCAGCCATGTCCCTCCAACCATGTCCCTCCCGCCATGTCCCTCACATATGCAGTCATGTCCCTCACATATGCAGCCATGTCCCTCCAGCCATGTCCCTCACATATGCAGCCATGTCCCTTCAGCCATGTTCCTCTAGCCATGTCCCTCACATATGCAGCCATGTCCCTTCAGCCATGTACCTCACATATGCAGCCATGTCCCTTCAGCCATTTCCCCCATACCTTTGCCGGTGAAAGCTGCTGTGCCGCCGCATGGAGAAAATCACAGCATTCATTTGAATATAGACAGATACAGATCACGATCACCCATCCAATCCCGAGCAAGGGGGAGTGTCTATACGCGCGGGAACACTACAGCTATTCAAATGAAAGCTGTGATGTTCCCGCACGCCGTTTAACCCATGCGGCGGCTTTCGATGCAGCGGCGCAATGTGGCGGGAGGGGGGGGGGGTAAGTATTCTATTTAGGTATCGGGGGTATTTGAACAAGTAGTCCCGCAAATACTCGGTATTACAGATAACATATTGGCAGCACAGCACTACATTTTCTTATATTTTTTTAATAATCACTTCATATATGTGAAAATGTATTCTTTCTCTTTGCATAACTAGTGCACAAAAAGATAATGAATGCACAAGCTTAGAGGTGTGTTTACATACCAACCTCAAGTGATCACCATACTTATCTGTCATGGTGATGACCTGTTCACAGTATGCCGTTTTCTTCAGAGCTCATACGTTGGTGACATCACCAGCAGCTGCTCCCTACAATAACTGTTAAATGATGCACGTTTATTGTAAGTGTACCTGTAGGTGGAAATCAAAATACAAACTTTACTATCCCTTTAAATCCTGAATGCAGCATATATTTGTTCCTCTATTTGTGCTAGAAACACATTCTCAGCAAAGAGACCAGATCTATTGACAATAGCTAAATAAAAATGTAACTAGTTCAGGACTTGATCTAGTTAAGTGAGTGTCAGTGCACAGTAGGCGTCAGTGCTAGTGGCAGCAGCAGTGTAAGGACCGCTTCACACCACAATTTCTGTGTTCCAACTGAATTTCTGCATGCGTGTTTTGATGCATTGCAATGCATTTTCCCCTCTTGCTTGCTTGTTTGCTTCCTTTCCTCCCTTCCTTTCCTAAGTTTCCTTCCTTCCTTTCCTTTGCTTTCCTTCCTTTCTTTCCTTTCCTTTCCTTAATTTCCTTCCTTGCTTTCCTTTCCTTTCCTTTCCTTTTCTTTTCTTTCTTTCCTTCCTTCCTATTCTTCCTTTGTTACTTTCTTTCTTTTTTTCTTTTTTTCTTTCTTTCTTTCTTTTTTTCTTTTTTTCTTTCTTTCTTTCTTTCTTTCTTTCTTTTTTTCTTTCTTTCTTTCTTTCTTTTTTTCTTTCTTTCTTTCTTTCTTTCTTTCTTTCTTTCTTTCTTTCTTTCTTTCTTTCTTTCTTTCTTTCTTTCTTTCTTTCTTTCTTTCTTTCTTTCTTTCTTTCTTTCTTTCTTTCTTTTCTTTTCTTTTCTTTCTTGTCGCAATTAGGGATCAATGCAGTCTGGTGAATTTTTAATGCGTTCAATATAGAAAAAATGCACCATTTTCTACTGTACTGGAATGCGCACTGCACTGGTGTGAAGTAGGGCCTTTGGAATACATGTTTAAACACTGTCCATGCATTTTTGATGCAGAATAAATAATACACTGGACTGCATCTGGTGTGAACCAGCCCTAAATCTTAGTTTCAGTTCAAAGGGGTTGTAAACCCTTGTGTTTTTTCACCTTAACAGGCCTATGATCAGCATTTGGCTCTCGGCACTATCAAGGGCCATGCACTTTCTGTTCTGTTTCAGAGACCATTGACTTCTCACTCCTCGATTTAAGACTTTGTACAGGGAATCTCTCATGTAGCTTCTTCTGTGACTTCATGGGATCTGAATCTGACTGTGTGGTTCCGAAAACGCTTTCTGAACCCACTGTAGACCTATCCCTCTACTGTCATCTGCAAGGTAATTATTACTTGTAGCCATCGCCTCTGTAAGAGGAGTGTTTGCACTGGCTGCTCTATCTTGCAAAACACATATTCTGGTTTTGCATAGAGGCCAAGGACTTTCTTCTTGTCAAAGGTAGTTTCTGTCTTCTCAACCAGGACATTGGTCTTCAGTTTGTCTCCAGTTCACCAAAAGATGTCTCTATTTTCTGGATGTGATTTAGGCTTTGTGAGTCTCATTCTTAAACCCTGGTTCTTCAAGAAGACTGATTTACTTACAATACTGTATGAACCTCGTAAAGGTGCAATGGCTTCTCATTTTATTTTAACTAGGTGACTAAAACAGACCATTATCCAAGCTTATGGTCTTGAGGGTTGGGTTCCACCCTTACCTGTAAAAGTGCACTCTACCAGGTCTGTCAGTGCTAATGGTAGGATGGGACATTTTGGACAGGGCTACAGTTTTTTGTTTTATTTTTTGAAAGACTTCTAAATCCCTCAATGAACTGTATGGTTTGTACAAAAAATCTAACTTTTAATGGTTGTTATTTTTGCAGGTCACATTGAAACTGCCATTAATGAAGGTTCACTTTGACATTTCATCTCTTGTTGTGACTTTGGCACACAGTAGTGTTATTCATGAAACAAAGGGAATAACTCGATGCCTCCTTAACGAAGCCTCCAACAAGAAAGGGGAGAAAGAGCAGATTCTCAACACAGAGGGCATAAACCTGCAAGAGCTCTTCAAGTATTCTGATGTAAGTAAAGTAAAAGCAGCATTGTAATATTACGATGATCGGTATCTCAACTTGTGTGAAGCGTCAATGGACAGCACTGCTTTGCGCAGAAGTGCAAGTTCCACCTGGTGTTATGGGGGTTGAGCCATCATTTTTCAGGCACTCCCAGCACATCACTGTTTTGGCTCTTAAAACATTGTTCTGATTTCTTCGTATGTGTGATTGTTGTTGCACAACCAGAGGGGAGTTTTTTTTTTTTCAGCACAGAAGCAGCTCAGCCCTCTGATGTAAAAATGTCCCCTTCAAATAAATATATGTAGAAAGTGGCAACAAAATGTTGCACCCTTGTGGTGGACAGTGTGGGTTAGATTTAGGTACTTTGAAGGACATATCTCTAAGAGATGGGGGGATACTTACGTGTTCAACAGCCCCCTTCTCCTCAGTGCCCATCCAATACTGGAGTATTTATTTAGAATGGATGAACACTTTGCAATATATTCCTATTTGTAGTGCGTTAAAATGGTGACTTTCATACACTTGTAAAGCTTCGTTGCCAGCATTGTCGGTTTGGTTTAGGCAAGGCACTAATAACTGTGTTTTGAACAGGTTTAACATTTTTGTTTTTTTGTTCATTATCATTTTTAAGTTTTACTGAATAGAAAAACAAAAGCTGTTTAGTTTCTCTGTGGTGCTGTGACAAGTTATAGAAAAGTGAATTGCTGCACAATGGTTTAAAAAATAAAAATGAAAATCCTGCTTCTCTTACTGAGCCAGATTTGAAACTGGCTTATATGGGCCAGTGGGAAAGGGATCTGAACCTTACCTTTGATCTGACTGAATGGCAAGACATTGCTTATAAGCTATCCAAAATTTCCATCAACACCACTCTCTTATAGAGGCCAACTATAAAACGCTCCTGCATTGGAACGTAGTACCAACTAGGGTAGCTAAAATGCATCCTTCTACCTCACCGAATTGTTTCAGACAATGCGGACAGTTGGGGACAATGCACCATATTTGGTGGCGGTTGCCATCCCCCCGTAACTCGGTTATGAAATAGGATTTTTAACTTGATATACACTGTAACGGGGGCAGATCTCCAGAAGCCTTTCTTTTCCACAAACTACCCAACCAAACACCCAAAAAAATCTGTAAAATTGATTATCTATATCTACTTGAGATCCGCGCTATAGCTGAATGACGGCTTTAGCGCGGATCTAAATTGCCAACAAGCGGTCAATTGACGGCTTGTCACTAGCAGCTTCCCTGCGCGCGCTCCAGAGCGCGCTGCGGGGAAACACTGTGTTGGCTGTGTCCCTTGGACACGGCCAATCACAGATCGCCGCGAACGGCCAGTCAGAGTGGCCGTTTGCGATGCGATCTGTGGGCGAATGGGAGATGATCTCATAGATCATCTCTCATTGCCGTTTTACACAGAGACAGCGAGGAGATCGATCTGTGTCTCTTGCACATAGGGACACAGATCGGTCCCCCCCACAGTCACCCCCCCCTCCCTCCACAGTTAGAACACAATGCAGGGAATACATTTAACCCCTTCCTCACCCCCTAGTGTTAACCCCTTCAATGCCAATCACATTTATACAGTAATTAGTGCATTTTTATAGCACTGATCGCTGTATAAATGTGAATGACGCCAAAAATGTGTGAAAAGTGTCCGATGTGTACGCCATGTGTACGCCATAACGTCGCAGTCCCAATAAAAATCGCAGATGGCCTCCATTTCTAGTAAAAAAATAAATACAAAATAATAATTCTGTCCCCTATTTTGTAGGCACTATACATTTTGCACAAACCAGACGCTTATTGCGATTATTTTTTTTTTTTACCAAAAATATGTTTTAGAATACGTATCGCCCTAAACTGAGAAAAAAATAGTTTTTTGTTTTTTTTTTAAATTGGGATATTTATTATATTAACAAGTAAAAAATATTGTATTTTTTTTCAAAATTGTCGCTTTTTTGTTTATAGCGCAAAAAATAAAAACCGCCGCGGTGATCAAATAGCACCAAAAGAAAGCTCTACTTGTGGGGAAAAAAGGACGTACATTTTGTTTGGGAGCCACGTTGCACGACCGCGCAATTGTCAGCTAAAGCGACGCAGTGCGGGAAGCTGAAATATCACCTGGGCAGGAGGGGGGTATAAGTGCCCAGTAAGCAAGTGGTTAAGTTGCTGGCGGCAAGAATTACAATCGCTAGGCATTGGAAACAGTCAGTAATTCCTCTTGACCAGGTTAAAAGTAAACTAAACTGGATCATGGTTAATGATAAACTCGCCCATATACTTTGTAATAACACCAAAAAAATTAACAAGGTGTGGGACCCCTGGATTGGTTATATCTCAATTCCGTAGGGAACTCCGGGTTGACCCTCTCCTATCTCCTTTTTTCTCTTTCCCTTCAGTTTTATTTTAGTTTTTTCCTCTTCTCCCCTTTCTTCACTTTTCTTTATTACTTCCTTCATTTTCTGGTACTTATATGTACAATATACAGATGACCGCGTATGGGGCCTCACACAGCAGTGAACCCTGAGATAATCTCAGAGATCACTACCAGTGGATTTTTTTCCCCCAATGGATTGTTTGCTCCAACTTATCTTCCTATAATTCTGAAAGTCATGTACAACACTGCGACGAGCCGAGAAAAATTAAGTTCAATGATTCCGAGCATGTGTAGGATTTTTGTGCGTCAGAAAAATTGAGAACCAGCTCTCAAACATTTGTTGTCGGAAATTCCAACAGCAAACGTCTGATGGGAGCGTACACACGGTTGGATTTTCCGGCAACAAGCTTGCATCGAACATTGTTGTTGGAAATTCTGACCGTGTGTACGCGGCATTAATCTGGAAAGGTAGAAGCCCTAGGATCCACTTGCCAATCCTGCAATTGCCCAAAAATGAAGGAGGCCTTTCCGTTCCCAAGCGAACTATGGGCCAGATTCAGCAAAGATGTACGCTGGCCTATCTCGAACTGCGCCCGAATGCCCAGTTCGACTTGCCATTCATTTACATGGGGTCACGCTAAATTTAAATAGATGACGCCCACCTCCTTCCTACTTTGAATTAGGCAGGCTTACGCCGGCCAGTTTACACTACGCTGCCGAAACTTACGGAGCAAGTGCTTTGAGAATACAGCACTTGCCTTTCTAAGTTGCGGCGTAGCGTATATTCGTTACGCTCGCCTAAACATACGCTAAGCTACCTGAATCTGGCCCTATATTTTCTAGCAGCTCAGCTTGCATCACTTTGCGGGTTGGGGCCTTACAAATGATAGAGACCCCATTCAGACCATTTCGCTGATTAGATCATGTAAATACTCTCTTAATAGCTCAACTAGAGGAAAGGGGGTTTTGGGAAGATTCCCATTATCCCACATTAATTCTCATGTCCAAGGTATAGGATGAGATGAGGTGGATTATGAAATATGATGGAATTGCACAGTATTTACCTATTTCTGTAAAGGGAGTGTTTAGGAGAACTGCAGAAGCTACAGGGATTTGAGTGATGGTATGCCGGAGGGATCTAGATCCTTCACCAATTATATATCGATGATCAATTAAAATAATTTCCAGAATTACAGCAAGAATTTAGTATGCCCTCATGTAGATTTTTTTCAGCTCGGTCATGCCCTCTTTGACTCATTTTAGTCAGATTACTGCTCTACTTATAGACCAGCTAGCATCTACTACAGAAAAGAGGCGTCTTACTTTCTTTATGGTTCGTTGATTAATAGTTGCCTTGGTAACATACAGTTGCCTGGTAGGACATGCTGGGCTAAGGATATTGATTGATATCTTATAATGCATAGATCCTATAGAACACCACTCAAATTCTTCCAGTGGCACAGAAGAGAGTCTGAAGCGTCCTAGATATGGAGGTTCTCCTGCGGACCTTCTTCATATGCCCAAAGTTAGTACGCCATTGGCAGGGCATTATTACCATCAACCATCAGGCTTTTTGATCTCTGCTTCATGACCCCTTGACTTGTGTACTAGGAGTCCTAGATGAGGAATTATTTACTCCTCTGGTTCAAACATCCATCTCTAGGTTACTGTTTTTGGCCTGGAAATGTATTTTATTAAAATTAATATCTTCGATTCGCCCTGCTTTAAAAGATTGACAAAAGCAAGTTAATTCTAACCTGCTGAAGGAACGTTAAATTTGGTTACATAAATTTAACAAGCTGTTGGTTTTATGGTTACAGGTTACAGGATTGGCTCCCTTTTCATTAATGTTACAGATCTTTCAATGTTGGTTATTGTAGCTGTTATTTGATTGGATGGGTGGGTCACGCAGGAAATGGAATGCCGCAGTCACTGGGTACACATCTTATTCTAATGCCATCATTTGTTTGCGGCAGAGGACAAAGCATTGTTACTATTCTTAGGCTGCATTCAGGACGCCAATGCAGCCCTAAGACGCTTGAGGGGAAATTTAACATTCCCCTCTATGGAGATGGTTCACATCTCCACGCCGAAACGCCGTACGCCTGAAGCTCAAAACAAGTCCCGGACCCTTTTTTCAGGCGGCTTTCGGCGTTCGGTATAGAAGATGTGGACCTGGGGGTTAAATGTGGGTTAAATCGCGGCGTTTTGTCGCCGCAAATCGTGGGAACAAAACGCTGCAATTTGTCGCCGCAATTCGCGGGACAAAACGCTGCGATCAGGTCGCCTAGCTGTGAATGCAGCCTTAGATTTAAGAAAACAGTTTACCAAAAATTAAGTATTACGGTTTTGTTTTAATTTGAGTTTTTAAGCACAGAAAACTTTGCGTAATAGTCATGATTGTAATAAGACTATAATGACAAACCTTTTTAGTTTGTATATTGAACTGATTAATGAATTTTTAGCTAACGTACAGTCATTGAATAGATTTAACAAGCATTTCTACTTATATTAGTCATGTATTACTATCAAACTGCTATGTTTTTTGTTTTGTTTTTTCCTTTCTTTGATTAAAACCATTATGGGGGGGGGGGGGGGGCACGTTATAGGAAGGTGGAAAAACAAGGTGGTGAATGAATTTTTACCATTTTTCAAGTTTGCAAAAAGGCATAGTTTCTTAATTTTCTAGCAATTCTCCTAGTTCTGCATATTCTGCTTCCTGAAGAAAGCAACTTAAAGCTAAAATAAAAATTAAAGCCAGCAGCTACAAATGAGCAGCTGCTGACTTTTAATATATGAGAACACTTGCCTGTCCGGGGCGCCCGCGATGTTGGCAGCCAAGGCCGATCTGTCACTCGGCGGCGGCTGCTGCCGCCATCCTCGAGAGAGGGAATCCAGAAGTGAAGCCTTGCGGCTTCACTTCCTGGTTCCCTACTTTGCATACGCAAGTCACGCTGCGCATCCTCACTGGTCTCTGCTATCTTCTGGGACCTATATGTCTCCCAGAAGACAGCGGGGGAGGACAGAGTAGGCTTCGGAAGTGGCGTAGGTCACACCTCGATCACCAAGGTGATCTATGCCTGGAAGTGGGAGCAAAATACCTGTATTACACAGGTATCTGCTCCCTCCTCCCCTTGAAAGGTGCCAAATGTGACACCGGAGGGGGTGAGGAGTCCAATAAGTGGAAGTTCCATTTTTGGGTGGAACTCCACTTCAAAGTTGTCTACACACTCGGCTAGTACCACTTTCAGGGGGAGGAGGTTCAAATTTTTACTACTTTAGCAGTAAATATCCCTTTCTGAAGTCTAAGATTAAACTTTTTTTCTTCTGACCTCAAATCGTGTAACTTCTTAAGGGACCTTAGAGCAAACCGTATATTAGTTACTAGTGTCACCGTTGATATATTTCTACATTGTAGTCATGTACTTCTTTAAGGGCCTCTTCTCCATAGTAAATAAGTGTACTCTAATGTAATCATTACTCAAAACTGAAGTCCTTCTTCCCCATTATTAATTTGGTTTTCCCTTTGTTGAACTCTTTCTACAACGTAATTCAACAACCTCTTTCCTGAGGATCAGTGACCAAAACTTTACTGCATTTTCGAGATGAGGCTGAACCAGTGATTTGTAATAGGGGAAGAATTATTGATTTATCTCAGGAATGTATGTCCTTTTTAATGCATGAGCATTTTTGCTAGCTTTGTTAGCTGTGGTTTGGCATTTCATGTCCTTTAAGTCTGGGATCGTTTTCTGTCACTGATTCCCTCAGGGGAGCCCCTCCCAATGTGTATTTTGTGTACATACCCTTGACAATTCTTGATATTGAATTGTATCTGTCATGTAGCTGCCCAACCCCCCTATTTCATCAGGTTCTTCCTGTTATGAAGCTACATCCTGTTTTAGTTTTATTTACCTGTGTAATTTGGTATCATCAGCAAACACTGAACTCAAGCTCCTAATTCCTACCTTTTGTATCATTAAAGTGGTTGTAAAAGTAAAAGGTTGTTTACCTTAATGCATTCTCTGCATTAAGACGAAAACCTTTCCATGTCTGCTCCCCCCAGCCCCTCTTAAAATCTGAGCCTGATCTCCATCCAGCGGCGTGCTCTTATCTCCCCCCACTTCTCACAGGAGACTTGGCAGCAACAAGCCATTGGTGCCTGCTGCCATCAATGAAATCCTGGTGGCAGAGCGGAGCCACACAGTGTGTGTCTATAAACCTACAAAGTGCAGCTCGGCATCGAGCCTGCACAAGGTCCCCCATAGCAATCAGCTTGCTATGGGGGCACTCAAAGAAGAGAAGGAGCGAGGAGCACCAATGGGGCACCCCAGAAGAAGATGCTCTGGCTGCTCTGTGCAAAACCATTACACAGAGCATGCATGTATAACATATTTGTTACTTTAGGGGAAAAAAAACGAAGCCTTTGCAACTGCTTTACTTAATGACTTAAACAGCATTGACCCCAAGACCGAACCCTGGGGCACATCGCTCTCGATTTTAGACCATGCAGCGAATGAGTGATTTATTACTCTCTGGAACCCTTTCATGTAACCAGTTTCCTATCCTTGTACATAAAATGTCATCAACAGATCTTATTTTATAGAAAAACCATTTATTGGGTATAGTAACAAAAAACAGTGCGCCCCCCCTGCCCCAGAGCACCTGACCCCCACCATGTTGAGGGCATGCTGCCTGGTACGGCTCAGGAGGGGGGGGCGCTCGCTCACCCCCACTCAATTCCTGACCGGCCGGCTGGCATGCTTTGGATACGGGTCTGGTATGGATTGTGGGGGGACCCCCACGCTGTTTTTTCGGCGAAGGGGGGGTTCTCCTTACAACCCATACCAGACCTAAGGGCCCGGTATGCTCCTGAGGGGGGAACCCATGCCGGATTTTTATTTAAAATCCGGTGGGGAGTTCCCCTTCAGGATTCATACTGAACGCTGCCCACGTGTAGAATTGGCGGGAATCCAAGTCGGATCCCCGTCGCTTCTATGACGCGCTCGCTGGAATGTGCTTTTACTATTCCAGCGATGTCGGCAACCTGTCGCCGAGAATTAGCGCGATGCTGTCGTGCTAAAAACACATTCTCGGCGGCAGGTACTGTACAGTCTGCAGAAAAGCTGTTCAGGAAATATAGTTTTGATTTCGGTCTTTAATCGGTGAAGGAAAAAAAAAATTGGCTTGACCATCTAGGGAGTGAAATGTGGACCATGCTAGTAAATAAAATGCTGTTGATGAGGAAGCTGTTTTTTTTTTTTTTTTTTTTAAGTGTCACATGTTGAACCTACGCTAAGTTTTTGTGTGCTCTTTTCTTTCACCACATCATTGCTAGTAGTGTCAATGCACACTAGAGGGTTTTTAAGCTACAAAATGCTGGATAAACGCTGGTGATAGCTTTTTTTTTTTTTTTTTTTGTAGCATTTAAGAACATTTTGTCGTTCCTTTCCGAAAAAAGGGAAAAATAAAGCTCAATAAAACGCGATTTAATAGTGTTCAGCAGAATTTCTGCTGGAAAATAACTTTTTTTTTTTTTTTTTTTGCTCATAGATGCTGAAGCTCAAAAAGTGCTAATAGCCTAAAGTTGTGTACATAAACACATAGGATAACACTATTTCGCTTCTAGGAGCAGAGAAAATGGCAATAACACTTTCAAGGCACTTAAAAAAAAATGCTAGTGTGCATGGAGCCTGAATATGTGAAAGTATGAGTAAGGCGGCGTACACACGACCGAGGTTCTCGCTGGAAACCAGCGAGAACCTCGCTGGAAGCTGCATTCCAGCGAGGACCTCGGCCGTGTGTACGCTCTCGGCGAGCATCCCGTCGGGAATCCCGTCGAGCAGAAATAGAGAGCACGCTCTCTATTTGCTCGACGGCCCGCCTGGATGAATGGCTGGTTGCCATTCCCGACGGGCGGGTCGCCGATTTCGACGGGCGGAACGATGTGTTCTGGCCGCTGAGGTTCTCTGCCGTGTGTACACGGCCTTAAAGTGTGATGGCCCTTACACACGACCGTTTTTCCTGACGAGAAAAATGCAATTTTTTAAATTGGTCGTGAAAAATGGCTGTGTGTATGCTCCAGAGCAGTTTTATTGACGAGAAAAATTACAGATTTTTTTATTTTTTAAAACCTTCTCTATTTTTTTTTCTCGTTTCTCACGTCGTTCTTTTTCACGTCGTGAAAAACGGTCGTGTGTACGATTTTTAAGGAGGGGGGGGAAACATGCATGCTCAGAAGCAAGTTGTGAGACGGAGAAATTGTCAAAAGAAGCCCAAAGGGTGGCGCCATTCGAATGGAACTTCCCCTTTATAGTTCCATTGTACGTCACGGCGCTTTGCTCAAGCATTTTTTTTTTTCACAAACGTGTTTATGCAAGGCAGGCTTGAGAGGATTAGCGACAAATCACCTCGAGACAAAAGGCGTTTTTTTTGCATGACATGAATAACGGTCGTGTGTACGCGGCATAACACTAGGCAAATATTTCATTTTACAGTATATAGTAAACAACTTGCTTTTCCCTGGGTGGGTTCCCCAAATACCTCGTCCTGGCACGTAACAAGATGGAGCCTTCAATTTTGGCCTCTTCCTTGCACTGAAATCGTGTTTCCTGTGCCGAGGACTGGATCATTTTGGCTACTTTTATCTCTTTGGGAAACTCGTCCCTTCGCCACTCCTTGTAGTTTTGATGCCATCGCAGTCTCTGTGATAGGAACCCCGCGCTCCTTCACCAGTAGGACATCACACAAGCAGTGAGATTGATACCCAAAAGGAAGACCTGCTGAATGTAAGCAAAAAAGAGGAGGTCCAAAGGTCACATGACTGAGACCTCAAGTAAATTGGGCATTTAGATTTTTTTACTTTTAGCTAGAGGGGGTTGGGAGAGAGGGTGTTCTTGCCTTGCCCAGAGTTGTACATATGTCCTAGGTGCGTTTTTGTGTTTTTCAGGAGTGCAGGGTGTAACGGAATGCACCATCCTATGTCTAGGGTCACCTTATGTCCACTAGGGCCATAGGGTGACAAAGAATCATAATTCATATGTTACAGAATACATTAATAAGGGACATTAATAATACTTCATATTGTAGGACTGAGATATCACAAGGAGTCATGATGACCTGACCAGGTCAGCCAGTGAGTCATACCTTTTGTATAATTGCCTATTGAAATGTTAAGTGAGGTTGGCTCTTCAATGTGTGGACACATGCTTTTGAAAGGTGTTAATTCAGGTCTACAAGACCAGAGTGAGTCATACCTTTGTATAATATGCTATTGAAATACCTGAAGGTGTGGATTACACCCACTCTCACTGCCATTGTGTGATAAAGATGCGGTGCCGACCGGCCTACATGGTTAGCTTACCTGAATGCCTTTTAGAGTGTTATTGAAGCCCCCCATGGTGTGAAGGGGGGTGGAGATGGCATTGTCCTGTGATTGGCTATAACATCTTGTACTGTATAAAAGAGCTGGAAAGATACCAATAAAGGGTTGATAGATTTTTAAACCAGAGAGAACGTAGCTGTGTCTCGTTTTTACTCTGGGGAATGGAATGGGTCGTGTCTGCCGGATTGTGGAGTGTCGCAAGCTGTGTTGGGTGGATGGAAGTTCGTAAGCGGTGTTGACCGTTACATTGGTGGCAGCAGTGGGATGATTCCATCTTCAGAAAAACAGCTACAAGGGCACAAGACAATGCAGACACCAGTCTCCATGGAGGAGGAATTCCAAAGAAGGTTACAAGAGATGCGGATACAGCACAGAGGACCAGTATCAGAGGAGGTCCTGCTGGGATGGTCGGATGTGATTTGTTGCCAACTCTGGAAGGAAGCGCTAGCTCTTGAGCAGCAACACCAGGGAAAGGTCCTCCCCTCCTTCTATGAAAGGTACTGGCCGCAGTATGACGTACGAATGCCGTTGTTGGGGGAACAACCGAAGCAGGAGTGGATAGCGGAGTTAAACCGGCTGATCCGGGCAGAGATGCAGCTGGACGAGAGCTACAGAGCCCTCCGGTGGTATGTAGCCCAAGAGTGCCCGTGGTCAGCGGATGACAGTCCCACAGAAGGCTATGACTATGATGGCCCGGGATTGTTGTATTGGAGGATGTCCACGGATCCGGACTTCGGGGATGATCGGGAGTGGCGCCTGGAGGACATAATGGAGCACAGAGAGGGAAAATTGAATATCCCGGAAGGGCACTGGTTACAGGAAGATTTGGAATTTCTGGCCATTCGAGAATGGGAGCTGGAGATCGCCTACATACAGCTGCTAGACTCGGCTCAGCACCAGGGTAGGGCTCCCGTTGCCTGCGACTATGAGGAAAGGTCAGATGACAACTGTGAAATCCTGGCTGATGAATCAGCAGTGGAAAATATGGAGATTGCCATCTCTAAAGCCGAAGCGGATGGTGTGGAGTTCCAGGGAGCCGGGGCGGTTGGCCCCTCTCTCCAGCAACAAGCTGAGGCTGTAAAGCTTTTACTCCCATCTGAAGCACTGGTCACCGGACAGAGGGTTCAAGACCTCTGCCCCACCCTTGTGGCAGTTCCAAGGGCTCAGGGTGAGAAGGTGGCGATCACTCCCCAGCCACAGATTACAGAATGTCTGGACTGTTCAGAGGATGTTGTGGATTTTGCATGCCCAGCGGAGGAGCTGGCAACGGAGCAGAGTGCCCCAGGTCTCTGCTCCCAACTAGCAGGAGAGGGAGTTCCTGTGGTGGTGGATGGGACTGTGGTCTCCACTCACAGCAAACCAGCGGAAGAGCTGGCAACAGAGCAGAGTGTCATGGGCCTCTGCTCCCAACTATCAGAAGAGGGGGTCCCTGTGGTATTGGATGGGACTGTAGTCTCCACTGATACAACCCCAGAAGATGGTACAGGACTGGGACAGGAGGATGTCGGCTTTGCTTTGCAAGCATCAGGGGGTTTTCCCCTGGCACCAGTGGATGGGACTGCAGTCTCCACTGGTATACCTCAGGAAGTGGGGGCAGTTGGCCCAGACCCCCAACAGCATGATGGACTGAGCCCAGCCACCCTGCCTTCTCTCCAGTGGCTGAAAGGACTCCAGGGAGAAGGGCCAGTCCAGGCCCCTCCCCAGCGGCAGGCGTGTTCTCTGAGAGAGGCAGAGGCTGGCGGGGTGAGTAATGCTCTGTTTGGAGCCATTTATTTGGGGTACAGTATGGATGCCAGCATTGGAGGACTGGAACTACTGACTGACTTCGGAGTCAACCCGTTTGGGGTTCCCTCCTGTGTCAGTCTCCCACCGAAAGGGGAGAGATGTAACGGAATGCACCATGACAGACCGAGATTCTCCTATGTCTAGGGTCACCTTATGTCCACTAGGGCCATAGGGTGACAAAGAATCATAATTCATATGTTACAGAATACATTAATAAGGGACATTAATAATACTTCATATTGTAGGACTGAGATATCACAAGGAGTCATGATGACCTGACCAGGTCAGCCAGTGAGTCATACCTTTTGTATAATTGCCTATTGAAATGTTAAGTGAGGTTGGCTCTTCAATGTGTGGACACATGCTTTTGAAAGGTGTTAATTCAGGTCTACAAGACCAGAGTGAGTCATACCTTTGTATAATATGCTATTGAAATACCTGAAGGTGTGGATTACACCCACTCTCACTGCCATTGTGTGATAAAGATGCGGTGCCGACCGGCCTACATGGTTAGCTTACCTGAATGCCTTTTAGAGTGTTATTGAAGCCCCCCATGGTGTGAAGGGGGGTGGAGATGGCATTGTCCTGTGATTGGCTATAACATCTTGTACTGTATAAAAGAGCTGGAAAGATACCAATAAAGGGTTGATAGATTTTTAAACCAGAGAGAACGTAGCTGTGTCTCGTTTTTACTCTGGGGAATGGAATGGGTCGTGTCTGCCGGATTGTGGAGTGTCGCAAGCTGTGTTGGGTGGATGGAAGTTCGTAAGCGGTGTTGACCGTTACACAGGGGTTCTTAAACTTTTTTGTTTTTATATTACATTTGTTTTTATTTTAATAAATGTTTTATTTATTTTTTTTGCTACCATAATGGGTTATACAAGTCACAAGATAACCTTGTACAAGTGACCAATTCTCTTTAAAGAGAATTCAAAGATCTCTTTATTTTGTTCTTTTTGTTCCTGAGCGTTATACAAGGTCATCAGATCTTCTGCCTTGATTGATACGACTCATGTATTTCTGTCTACGCACACAAATGGTGTCATTGGGCATCTGGCATAGGTGTTTGGTTTCCATGTGACAGGAGCTCATCTGCCAGCTTTTATGTTTTTTTGGTCGGGCTGTAAAAATAAGAGATAATCTGAACAAAAACAAATTTCTCTAAAGCCCATCGAAGGACACAGGATTCTTTAACTTTGTCATAATGATGCCTACAAGAGAATTCAGCAATGGCAACAAAAACGTGTTTTGCAGCCCTGGGTACACCCTCTCCTGTTACCAGCATGCTTCAATTTTATTTACTAAAAAGATGGAGACATTTTCTTAGCGCTGCTGACCTTCACACATCAAATGACCATCATGAGACAAGTATGAGGGGGGCTACCATTTTTTTAATCCTTTTTTTTTTATTTATTTTTTTAAATGACAGTTTCCTCTGACACAGACCTAAAGCAAGCATTCTTTAAATTCTTGATCTATATCATTGTCTTGGGTCAGTGACTTGGCAACAATACATTAAAATCATCAGCATGTCAGCCAGGGAACTACAGAATCCAATAACCTTCGCAGAATCGTGAAATTCTTTAATGAACAGTTGCTGATTGATTTAATCAGGCCTTAATACTCATGGAGTCTGCATCAGTGCAGCTAAGAATTTGATTTATCTCGGAGGAGCATGCTAGTGGAATTCACTGTGACAACCCTGCTGAGGCATTGCAGGGTAAGCCTGGTGGAAGTATCTTTTGGATGCCGGGACCTGCTTAGCCTGTTTTTTAGCTTAAGCTCTGGTCTTTCATTTCAGAGTACAAAAATTAAGAAAAATATTGCGCTAACCAGAGTGAACAAATAATTAAAAACTAAAGCAGCTACACTACAATGTGACGACAATTGAATGGTAATGTGAAAAATAAATGTAGCGCTGTGAAACCAAAAAGACAATGATATCTATGGATGAATGAATATCTGTAATCACTGAACTGAAACAATGATGATAATGAGGATAACAAAATCCACAGTGAAAAAGTAAAGTCCTTGCATGAAATGGTGCTGTGATACACAAATCAAAACTGAACATAAAGAAATAATAGTAGTCCATCTACAGTAGTGAAGTAAGATGTAAAATGACCTCGTAGATCCTCAAAGATGAAATGGCACTTAAATCAAATGAAGATAAAATGCGCTTACCAGAAATGTAGGACCTGTCTGTCGTGGACAGCAGATCGATAGGGCATGAACACTCCTACAGGACAGTCAGCTGGGCTCACTCGAACTGGATGAAGATGATTCAAATCCTCGATAGAGGGCCAAAAGTGCACGGTATCCTGTACCGGTATCCTTGTTTCCAAGTAGTCCGTTCTCAAAGAGAGTGTGGAGAGGTGATGGTACAACCCTTGGGAGGGTGGGATGAGGGAAGCTGGATGACTCCGAGCACCATGGGGGAGAAAAAGAAAACGCGACCCCCAAGGTGCAGGTCAAAAAAGTAACGGTTTTATTGAAATAAAACCAAAATGTACATTAAAAGTGATCACAAATAAAAAGAAATGTGGGAAAAGGTAAAAAACAAGCCCTACGCGTTTCGTCCTAGAGGGAGAAGGAGGGAGAAGTCCTCGAGTGGAGAAGTCAAAAGGACCGCTACCTTTGTGTGTTTGTTTTTTTTTTTTTTTTTAAGTGTATTTTTGTGCGTGAACTCGAGAGAGAGGAGCCGGACTGCCTAGTTAGGAGTAGGCAGACCCTCCCCCCGGAAGCAATCGCCATCCTTCTCCATGCCCCTGGTGGCAATGGCGGGTGTGAGGGGGGGCCTCCCACTCACCCCACCCTACCTGCTCCTCTTGGGAGAGCCCAACTGGGGCCCAACGGGACCCCAATGGGGCAGAGGGACTCCCCCTATGAGGGAGTGAGACCCAGCTAGCCCCGTAGGTCCTTCTCCTCTCTTTATTTTAGGAGACCGCATGGCCAAAGTGCGTGTGTTTTAAACCAATTTCGTGTGCGTGCAAGTGTGGTGGTTTTTGTGGGGGGGGGGTGGGCGTACTAAGCACAGGCGTACCTTGCATAGCACACCCACCGGGAGCCGGGCTGAGACCACCAAACTCAATTCACATGTAGCCGAGACCGGGATCCGAACCCTTGGCTGCAGAGGTGAACGGCTTGTCAGCGCAGTGCCAATCACGTTGAGCCACCACAGCTCCCCTTTGTGTGTTTTTTGTATCCTGCTATCCATTTTTCCAGTGGTTGGTAGCTGCACTAGGAATCCGCATGCAAGGCGATCAGCTAAAAGTAGTTGGATCTGTATGTGCGTTATAATTAATCGAAATTAGTCGATTAATCGATTTAAGGGGAAAAAAAAGATTCATCGAACACACAAAATTTAATTGGTAACAGCCCAAAAAAAAATCTAAATTGTATTAAAAAAGGATATACAATATAAGTTAAAAAATTACATAGACTATTTATAAAGACATAAACCTTAGAATAAGGGTAGCACCCCACCTAGAAAGACCATATAAATTATAGTATACTGGAAACAAGGTCACTTCCTATAATTAACTATACTAATATGGAGGTTATTATGAAGGGTGGTGTGTCGCATACTGCTTAACTCGCTTCCTTTGGAGTTTAATGTATATTATTCAGGAAATTAAAGACGACACGCAAACGGAGAACGCAGTCAGCAATACAACCAAGGGTCAGGGGGGAATCCAGAGTCTAGTATCGGGAGGGGCACTGCCAGAAAATAAGTCTGGCGGAAGCGATGTCCGCCTTCCACCTGCGACCCCTTCCCTGCCAGTGTCATTAGTAAAGTGACAGTGCATATTTTTAGCACTAATCACTGTATTGGTGTCACTGGTCCCCAAAAAAGTGTCAAAAGTGTCAGATGTCCGATCTGTCCGCTGCGAAGTTGCAGTCCTGCTAAAAATTGCTGATCGCCGCCATTACTACAAAATAAATAAATAAAAATGCTATAAATCTATCCCCTATTTTGTAGACGCTATAACTTTTGAGAAAACCAATCAACATAAGCTTATGGGGCGGGGGGGTGTTACCAAAAATATGTATCAGAATACATATTGGCCTAAATTGATGAGACTATTTTTTATAGCAAAAAGTTAAATATATTGCCTTTTTCTCAAAATGTATGCTTTTTTTTTTTTGTTTGTTTTATATTACAAAAAAACATAAAACTGACAGTGGTGATCTAAACTCCCCCAAAAAAGCTCTATTTGTGGGGAAAAAAACATAAATTTTGCTTGTACAGCATTGCACGACCGCGTAATTGTCAGTTAAAGTAAAGCAGTGCAGTATGGCAAAAAAAAAGGCCTGGTCATGAAGGGGGGGTCTTGAGCTCCTACCCAGCTGCACAGGTTCCTTGAGAATTGATGTCTAGCCTCCCACTTTCAATCTGTTAGTTACCTTTCTCCATTGTGGCCGTAATGTGTCTGACTCTGGTGACACAAGGGGATTGTTCTACACTGGTCCTGCTGTGCTTTGCAGCGCATTCCTTGATAGCAAGGAACCGAAACTCTGTAGTGGGTCCAGCTTCCCCTGTGCTGATCCCAGCTGGAAATTAAAGCAGCATCACCGCCAAAACCTCTTTTTTTTTTTCATCAAAAAACTTTATTTTATGTACAACCTCAACTCTTTGCAATTGTTTCTGTTTTTGAATTGATTTAAATTGTGGCCCACTCGGGCAGTGTACTGTACTGCATTGTATGACAATTCTGTAGTTCCAACTTCAAATAAAGTATTTTTTCTTGGATTCTTATTCCAAAAGGAACCCTTCCAATTGCATACAATGCTGTCCATCAGATGCCGCGGCTCATGACATGTTCATCCAAGAGGGATGTACACCATAAGAAAGTAACCCCTCCCCTAGGAAGAGAGCCTGTTTTGCATTGATGCTTTATGCCCTACTCCTGAAGCTGTCACCTCTGCCAGTTCAGTGTGTGTGTGTGTGTGTGTGTGTGTGTGTGTGTGTGTGTTTTTCTAATTAAAGCTGCCAGCGTTAAACGCCCTAGGGGGGATACTTTGTACTTGGAGCTGCACTTATTTTGCTTTCAGCTTAGTGTGTTTTCTTGGCTCTTAACCACTTGCTTACTGGGCAAATAAACCCCCTTCGTGCCCAGGCGAAATTTCAGCTTCCGGCACTGCGTCGCTTTAACTGACAATTGCGCGGTCGTGCGACGTGGCACCCAAACAAAATTGGCCTCTATTTTTTCCCCACAAATAGAGCTTTATTTTGGTGGTATTTGATCGCCCGTGCGTTTTTTTTTTTTTGTGTTATAATGAAAAAAAGAGCGACAATTTAAAAATATATATATATTTTTTTACTTGTTGCTATAATAAATATCCCATTTTTTTTTTTTATAGTTTTTTTTCTCAGTTAAGGCCGATACGTATTCTTCTACGTATTTTTGTAAAAAAAAAAAAAAAAAATCACAATAAGTGACTGCTTTGCGCAAAAGTTATAGCACCTACAAAATAGGGGACATAATTATGATTTTTTTTTTTTATATTTTTTTTTTACTAGTAATGGCGGCGATCTGTGATTTTTATTGGGAATGCGATATTGCGACGGACACATCGGACACTTTTGACACATTTTTGGCGCCATTCACATTTATACAGCGACCAGTGCTATAAAAATGCACTAATTACTGTATAAATGTGACTGGCATTGAAGGGGTTAACACTAGGGGGTGAGGAAGGGGTTAAATGTATTGCCTGGTTGTGTTCTAACTGTGTGGGGGGGAGGGGGGTGACTGGGGGAGGTGACCGATGCTGTCTCCCTATGTACAAGAGAAACAGCATCTGTCACCTCACTGACAGGAGGTGAAGCTCTGTGTTTACACTCAGAGCTCCACGTCCCTGCTGTCTCACCGACGATCGCGTGTACCTGACGGACATCGCGGCCGCCGGGTACACGCATCGGATCCTCGGTGATGCGTCGGGACTGTTTTTCCCCGCCGCGCGCCACCCTGTGGCGCGTGCGGGGAATTACAAGCAAATCACGTCCAAAGACGTGACCCCGGCGCCTCAGGTCCGCGCTGTTCACGTATTTTGTTAATAGCGCGGACCTGAAGCGGTTAAAGTGGTTGTAAACCCTTTTCAAACACTTTTTACTCCAGGTAAGCCTATAATAAAGCTTACCAGTAGCTATCCCAGGTATCTGCATGTCATCGGCACAACCACTTTAAAGGCCATGCAAAATGCACAAAACTGTTCCCTCATTGCCCACTGCTCAATAATTAATTGTGTTTTTCTTTTTTTGAAATACTGGCTGGAAACCTTTCCGAAAAAAATGTGTTCCTTCTTCCAACTGCTTTGCATTCTTGTATAGATTCTTTTACACAGGCTTCAGCTTGTATAAGAGCAGTGTGAACAGTGAGTCTTGCAAAGCATTTGCAGAGCTTTCAGCAAGCTTTTAAAGTACCATTCAACTTCAGTTTGTAAAAGTTCAACTAAGATCCTAATTTTAAGCAAGCTGTTGGCAGACTTCAGCACTTCTTGAAGCTTGTTAAAAGTCTGCTGGATGGTACTTTAAAAGCTTCAACAAAGCTTTCCGAATTCTCTGCAAATGCTTTGTCAAGGCTTGCTGCTCACACTGCTCTTATATAAGCTAAAGCCTGTGTGAAACAGTAAAAAATAAAAACAAAACATGAATCCAATTGCCTAAGTGTTGAATGTACTCAAACACTTGCGAAAAAAAGTGGTGACCAATTCGTCCGATGGACAGGATACCTCAAAAGCTTGATAATCACTATGCAAAAAAAAGGGGGGGGGTGGAGCAAAAGAATGCCCCTGGAAAGCAAAAAGGAGGTTAAACAACGATATACCTTTTAGAAAAGTAGAATATAGCTGTATTGTAGTATCAAAATAGTGGATGAAAACTGTCCAGCGATATAAACAATAACATCAATTATTTCCCCAAATCGCCCCTAATAAAACGCATATGCAATACTGGCAATGTTGTCACATATATCGCACCGGTACCAAGAACATCACGCATACACACCCATGCATACCCAAACCAATGGATTGGAGAGGAGCTGCTAAAAATTTGGAAAAAAAAAAATGTTTAACATCCAATCAGAATAATCCTTTAAGTTTCACTGTTGCTAGGTAGAAAGTGAAAGCTAAAACCCAATGGGTTGAAATGAATGTACTGTTGGATGGAAAGGCTCCTGCGCTACCGAGGGGGATGGGTTGAGAGGAAGGTGGGCTGGGGATACTGCAGCAGACGCCTAAAACTCTGTCCTGGGCAGAGAGAAATAGCATATAGAAAGGAAGGGGGTGGTGTCTGCGCTGTAATGGTGAGGGAGGGGGGGGGGGGAACACAACACCCCACCACCCCCCCCCCTGTTTCCCCCCCGCCTCCCTCATCATTACAGCGCAGACACCACCCCCTTCCTTTCTAAATGAATGTACTGTACTTCCCACTTTAAGGGGTTGTACCCTTTCTTTTTTTTTTTTTTTCTAATAACAAACATGTCATGCTTTCCTCCACTGTGCAGTTTGCTTTGCACAGAGTGGCCCCGACCCCCCTCTTCTGGGGTCCCCTGGCAGCACTGGTAGCTCCTCCCTGCATCGGGTGTCCACATTGGAGAAGTGCTTTCCTTGGTGGCAGCCGTGCAGGTGCGCTTCCGAGTCCTGTTTTTGCATGTATTCACACAGAAAGCATGACTTGGCCCCGCCCCCGCATCATTGGATTTGATTGACAGCAGCGGGAGCCAATGACTGCGCTGCTATCAATCTATCCAATCGGGACACGAGACACCAGCTACAGTTGGTGTGCTCATTCCGGCCAGAGAAAGACAGCTTTCAGGTAAGTAAAATGGGGGGGGGGGGGGATGCAGCACTACAGAAAGTTTTTTTCCCCTTAATGCAATAAGGTGAAAAACCATGAGGATTTATAACCCCTTTTAGCTTCCCTAAGCTACTTATGTGTTGCTTGTTGTCTTGGACGTTGCATGGGGCTAATGTTCCTTTTTTTTTTGTTGCAGATACTAGACCTGAAAAGGTTGTATTCAAATGACATTCATGCAATGGCAAATACATACGGCATAGAGGCTGCCTTGAGGGTAGTCGAAAAAGAAATAAAAGATGTGTTTGCTGTTTATGGTAAGTAACTATGATCTGCATAAGCCAGTTTGCTTTGGGCAAGTGAGAACATGCTTTCCTTGGCAACCAAGTTCCCATTTTCTTTTTTGCATACTATAATTTGAGTAAACAATTGGTTGTTGGATTTAATAAATGAGGCTTTGGGTGTTTGATAGGATCGTCAAAGTGATGCATGTCTTTCTGTGATCTTTGTTCTTAATGTATCCTTGTTTTCCAGCATTCTCACCCATCTGCTGTCTGCTTTTGTTCTGCCTAGGTATTGAGGTGGACCCTCGTCACCTGTCCCTTGTGGCAGATTACATGTGCTTTGAAGGAACGTATCGTCCCTTAAATCGCTATGGCATGCAGTCAAGCTCTTCTCCTTTCCAGCAGATGACATTTGAGACCAGCTACAAATTCCTGAAGGATGCTACCATGGCGGGTAATTCTATTTTGTAGATCTGTATCGAACACCAACATCCTTCACGGAACTTCAATAAATATGAGCTCAGGGAATATCGTTATACCCTGGTCATAAAATTGTTAAATCTAATTGGAAGAGATGCCGGTTGATAGCAGTCAGGTGACAAGGTGACATTTGGGCAAGACAGAATTTTCAGAAGTAAAATAGGGGTTACCTGTTGCTTCAACTAAGCGGACATTCTGATTTTACCACCGATGTAGAGACACTCAATTCTAGAAAGTGTACCAGTAAAAAGGTAGGCTGCGAACAACTATTCAGCAGCATAGGCACCCTGCAGGTTATCTTTTCACATTAAAGCAGATCTCTAACCTCCCATTAACACAGAAAATATATATTCATCAGCCCACAGCTTCCTGATGATGCACTGCCTGACTCCGCCCCCTCCTCTTATCGCAATGACGGGCTATGCCTCTTGGTATATGTGATGTACCTATGTACATCACATATACCAAGAGGCATAGTCCGTCATTGCGATAAGAGGAGGGGGCAGAGTCAGGCAGTGCATCATCAGGATGCTGTGGGCTGATGAATATATATTTTCTGTGTGAGGTTGCAACCCTATGGTTGCCACCTCATCACTTTAAAACTGAACACCTATTAATTACACAGGTTCTGTGGCAGATTAAGGCTGTAATTAAACTAAAGTAGTGCCTTATTTGCATTAAATTAGCCTCAGAACCTGTGTAATTAATAGGTGTTCAGTTTTAAAGGGAGGTGGTAACCCTAGATGTACATATCTTAGGAAGCACAGCGGGCAAAGTGCATGTCACTCATCTAGGCAAATAATGTGCATGGGGGAGCAGGCTAGAGCGTTTTGATCCAACAAAAAAATAATTTTAATTTTTACATTTTTATTTAAAAAAAATCTAAGCTAAAAAAAAGCCTAGTTTGCACGGAGGAGGGGCGGAGAGGAGGCAACATCCTGTTGATGGTGAAGATCTGCTTTAATGACTTTCAATGTCTTGTTCTGCGCTGTCTGTGTTGAAGCATCCATCTTGGTAGAAGCGGAGCTTTGCTTCCTTGTGTCATAGTCTTCAGCATGGAGAACGGTGAGTAGCACAGTAGTGACATTATTACTCTCACTCCAAATCTTCTGAGACTCGCAGTTATTGACAGCAGTGCCTTAGATCTCACACTGCTGATATACAGTTATGAGGCTGTAGGCACACTCACATATTGGAAAGTGCACTGCTATTTTAAGGAGGAATTTCAAAAATTATAAAAGGTACATTTTCCAGGTACTTCTTGGGCACAGTTAACATTTCTAGATGATCATTCGAACACAGAAAAAAAAAAAAAAAATATATATATATATAATATATATAATATTTTAACCACTTGCTGACTGCCCTATAGCACTTTTAGTGCTACGGGGTGGCAGCTGTGTGCAGGATTGTGTGTGTGTGTAGGATCGTGTGTGTCCTGCACTTCCAGCTGCAAGGGGTCATGCTGCTTCTTGTTCTAATAATTCACAGCAGAAGCGGATTTGCAGGTCCCATGACTCTATGTCCTCCAGGGCACCCACCGATCAATAGAAAAACACAGAACTGAGGTATGCCTATGCAAACAAGGGCATATCTAAGTTCTGGCATAGGGGAAGGGACAATCCTGCATCTCTGCAAAGCAGAGACTAGAATCACTCTCTTCCCTTAGTGAAAGAAGCACACGGTGTACACAAAAACACTGGCTAGGTGCAGATAACCCTTTGATCATCCTAGATGTTTAACCCCTTGCCAGCCATATCATTAGTACAGTGACAGTGCATATTTAGTATCACTCGTTCCTGCAAAATGTCAGTCTAATTGTCCGTTGTAATATTGCAGTCCCGCTATAAGTCGCCGATCGCCACCATTACTAGTATAAAAAGAATAAATAAATATGTCATAAGTCTATCCCATAGTTTGTAGATGCTATAACATTAGGGGGGAGAGCTGGCAGGGGGGGGGCAGAGTGGAAATCTCCCCCAGGGCTGGTGACACTATGCACAGCCATCGGCCGCCACTACCAAATGCTGTTTTTGCAGAGCAGGAATATGCCTGCTGGAGCTCTGTTTACACAGGACATGGCTGCTGCTCACCTTCCACTGTGCAGTCGTGCCTGTGTCAGCTCCGAGGTAGATGGCTGCAGAGCTGACACTTATCTCACACATAGCTCAGCCTCAGCGCACACCAGCGCTGACATCCCCTTCTCTCTCTGCACAGACACGAGGACTCTGATGTAAGGGGGGCCTCTGTGTGGCCTCTGATGTAAGGGGGGCCTCTGTGTGGACTCTGATGTAAGGGGGGCCTCTGTGTGGACTCTGATGTAAGGGGGGCCTCTGTGTGGACTCTGATGTAAGGGGGGCCTCGGTGTGGACTCTGATGTAAGGGGGGCCTCTGTGTGGACTCTGATGTAAGGGGGGCCTCTGTGCGGACTCTGATGTAAGGAGGGTCTTTGTGCGGGCTCTGATGTAAGGGGAGGCCTCTGTGCGGACTCTGATGTAAGGAGGGCCTCTGTGTGGACTCTCATGTAAGGAGGGCCTCTGTGTGGACTCTGATGTAAGGGGGGCCTCTGTGTGGACTCTGATGTAAGGGGGGCCTCTGTGTGGACTCTCATGTAAGGAGGGCCTCTGTGTGGACTCTGATGTAAGGAGGGTCTCTGTGCGGACTCTGATGTAAGGGGAGGCCTCTGTGCAGACTCTGATGTAAGGGGGGCCTCTGTGCGGACTCTGATGTAAGGGGGGCCTCTGTGCGGACTCTGATGTAAGGGGGGCCTCTGTGCGGACTCTGATGTAAGGGGGGCCTCTGTGGGGACTCTGATGTAAGGGGGGCCTCTGTGGGGACTCTGATGTAAGGGGGGCCTCTGTGCGGACTCTGATGTAAGGGGGGCCTCTGTGCGGGCTCTGATGTAAGGGGGCTCCCTCTGTGGGGACTCTGATGTAAGGGTTGTCTGTGCGGGCTCTGATGTAAGGGGGCTCCCTCTGTGGGGACTCTGATGTAAGGGGTGTCTGTGCGGGCTCTGATGTAAGGGGGCTCTGTGCGGACTCTGATGTAAGGGGGCTCTGTGCGGACTCTGATGTAAGGGGGGCCTCTGTGGGGACTCTGATGTAAGGGGGGCCTCTGTGCGGACTCTGATGTAAGGGGGGCCTCTGTGCGGACTCTGATGTAAGGGGGGCCTCTGTGCGGACTCTGATGTAAGGGGGGCCTCTGTGCGGACTCTGATGTAAGGGGGGCCTCTGTGCGGACTCTGATGTAAGGGGGGCCTCTGTGCGGACTCTTGTGATCATGAAAAATCTTAGACTGTTTTCCTCAATCCATCACTTTTCCACGCTCTATGGGCCACTTGACTGGACTTGCCCCCCAGGCCTAAGGCTGCCAGCCCTCCCCTGCCAATCAATATATGCTTATTGTGTTTTTTGTTTACTAAAAAAAATGTAGCAGGATACATATTGGCCAAAATTTATGGAGAAATTGGACAATTTTTTTTCAATGTTTTTATGGCCTTTTTATTTATAGAAATCTTTTTTTTGTTTAATGGCGCAAAAAAATAAAAATGCCAAAGTGATTAAAAGAGAGCTTTTATTTTTATGGGGAAAAAGGCAAATTGTGACGTGCAATTGTCAGGTAAAATAGCGCAGTGCCATATCGCAAAAAACTGCCTGGTCACGAAGGGGGGTAAATTTTCCAGAGGTCAAGTGGTTCATTTTTGAGTGAAGTTACACTTTAAATCAGGGATCCTCAAACTATGGCCCTCCAGCTGTTGCGGAACTACACATCCCATGAGGCATTGTAAAACTCTGACATTCACAGACATGACTAGGCATGATGGGAATTGTAGTTCTTGAACATCTGGAGGGCCATAGTTTGAAGACCCATGCTTTAAATGATTTCCAGGACAGCTTTACTAGTTATTCGACTGTGTTTACTTGTCTGCCGTTGCTTTCAAATATGTGAATGATCATTATCCTATGCGAAATCTATTTGTAGTCATTCTACATAAGTGAACTTGCTTCATAACTGCATGTGATGTGGGGTGTGTGTGTGAGAGAAGTAGGTGGGAAGCTGAAGCTTTGTGCCGCACTGCAGGACACAATGATTTTTGTTAAGTCATGCAACATTCCACAAATATTCTCTATATTCACATTTATATTACGCAAGAAACACTCAGGTGATGCAGAGAGGAGCTTGTCATCCGTCGGCTCAGTGGAGATCTGCGGACTGATCCCCCGCTGAGCTGGCGGACGCAGGGGGACTCCGTCGGGACGGACTGCGACGGAGTCCACCATGTGTGAATGAGGCCTTATTCTAAAACTCATTCATCTCGTCACCCTCATCTCCCCTTCCTGTATTCAGTAAACAATATTTCATGTAGGATCCCATTAACCACTTTCTGTCCAGACCTTCCTGGAACTTTTGGTATACGTGTTCGAATCAGTATTTTTTACACACACACACACACACACACGTGTGTGTGTGTGTGTGTGTGTGTGTGTGTGTGTGTGTGTGTGTGTGTGTGTGTGTGTGTAATATATATTTTTTATCATTATATAAGTGTATATGTTTGGGGGGGTTCCAAGTAATTTTTTAGCACAAAATACTGATTTAAGCAGTATATATGCCTTTCATCTTTTGTGTGCGTGTGTGTTTTTTTATATGTAGTTATTTATTTATATATTTTTATAGCAGAGACCCTAGAGAATAAAATGTCAATCAGTGCAATATTTTATGTTGCACTATATTTGCACATTGATCTTTCAAACACAGGTTTTTTTTGGGGGGGGGGGGGGGGGGCAATACTCAAATTTTTTTGTTAAAAAAAAAAAACCACACAGTAGTTACCCCAATTTTTTTTGTATAATGTGAAAGATGATGTCAGGCCAAATAAGTAGATGCCTAACAATATGGGAGGGTTTTAGCAGCAAATTAATTTAGTCCAAAATAATGATTTTTGATAATAAAGTATTTTTATTATACCAAAAAAGAATTCAAATTCATGCGCTTGTTTAAAAATATAAGCTCTGGTTACACATTAAAAGACAGGTTTCATCATACATAGCGATATTATCACAGTGGAGCAAAACATTACATTAATACCCCAATATTTACTGTGGGTGGTCAGCAAGTAATTGGGATGCTCCGCAAATGGTCCCTTTTGTCTTGGTGAAATATTGAGTAGATTTGTAGGTGTGGATTGGTGGACTTTTCCAGTGGCCCCAATAAGCTCTTATAAGCAAGCAATGTTTTTCTGTTTCAGTGTTGATTGCAGTAATGGAGCTGTATCTTCTCTTCTGAGGAGGATATTGAACACCACCAATCATTCAGTAACACACACAGAGATTATCCAAGTTGTTGTAGGACCCTTTCATACCATGTAATTGCTTTAACATTATGTGAGTGTTGCAGTTCATAAACACCCCCAGATTGTGCACCCTGTATAATGAGGCCGCACACAGCTGTTTCTACAGAGCTAAAATCAACTTTCAAACAAATACAAGGAGATTTCCAAGCTCAAACTTACCAACCAGCCAGCGACGGGTCAATTCAGTTGTTCGCTGGTTGGTAAGTTTGAGCTTGGAAATCTCGTATTTGGTTGACATGCGCTGCCCCTCCACTGCTCCTTACAGCAATAGACCAGTTATAGGTGGGAGCAGTGGCCATTTGTTTGTATTTTGATTATATTAGTGAGGCAACACACTGACATCTTTGTTGCCATAGTGCTATGTGCTGGGTGTTCAGTGTGCCCCCGGTAACCTTTTTAAAGCGGAGCTCCACCCGCATTTTTTTTTTTTTTTTTTTCAAAGTCGGCAGCTACTAACAGTGTAGCTGCTGACTTTGAATAAGGACACTTACCTGTCCTTTTTTCCCTTTGAGTGTGTAAATTGGTGGTCTGGTTGCTCCGTAAATGTACTGATGACCCACCTGAAGAGCAAGACTCCTGGGCTGGTTCAGAGTGTGCTTGCTTTTCCAGATTCTACTGATGGACCACTCCTTAAATCACTTTCACCGGTGTGGCCCTTGATACCATGCTGGCGGTAACTAACTATAATCTGTCAAACCGTGTAAGAATGTGTAAATTACCTAAAGAGGAATTCCTCAACCCTCGGTGTAGGCCTTATGCTTTAGTGCTGATGGCTTGTTGCATGTATCTTAACTTGTCTTGTATTAAACTGATATCCACACAAATACATAGATCACTGGCTTTGGAATTGGGACTCTGATATGTCCAAGTATCTAAATCTAACTTTGTAGTTTACATTGGCCCTTTGGGCCTGCTCTTGGCACCAGCATTAAGAATGTCACGAATGCCCAGATTGTGCTCCTGCCTCACCTCAGAAGGTCTGTGAATGGTATGCAGGAATATCCCCCCCTTCTTCATCAACAGCAGGTAATCAAAGGACTTCAGAGCTCAACAACCACTTGGTAGAAAGAAAAACAGACAGTTTCTCAATCGGAATAAAGAGGGTCCCCTTAAGTTGTTGATTATGACACTGGGCATAATGCTTAGATAGGTTATGTTTGGTGAAACCCCATCTGATATTCCCCACATGTCCTTCCAATCGTACGTGACAAGCTCTTTTAGTACGTCCGATATATTGTTTTGAACACAGGCATTGAATAAGGTAAACTACATATTTACGACCTTAAAAAGAGTTGACTTGACAGATCTTACATTTTCGACATGGGAAAAAGCTTTTCATTGTTTGGAAAAATGAAGACATTTTTTGGGGGGTCAATCACATTTGGAGCCACCCTATGACGCAAGGATGGTGCTCCACGAAAGATGACAACTGGTCGGTCAGGGTTGATCAGACCCAAAATGTTATTTTTTAGAATATTCCAGTATTTATTAAAAATCCTTTTAACTAAAAAAAAGTTAGTTTGAATAACCCGTAATCGTGGAACATTCAAAACGGTTGTTCAAATTTTGGTTACCTAATCCAGGTCTAGTAAGCATCTGATTTCTATCTATAGCTTCAACTTTTTTAATAGTATCATCAATATCTTTAGCGATATATCCCTTTTCTAGACATCTTAATTTTCGAACCTGTGCCTGTTGTTGATAGTCAAAAAGAGTAGTGCAATTCCTCCTGATATGTTGAAACTAACCCTTAGGGACAGCAGGTAGGATGGTGGAAACTAGTCAGTGGGATGAAAGCATTCCTATTAGTTTCTTTGAAGTATGTGGTGGTGGTCAAAGCTCCATCCCTCACCAAGATGTTGAGATCAAGAAAATGGATTTGGGATTGGCTAGCCTCATACTTCAATATAATGCCCCTATTATTGATGTTCAATTTGGAAAAGAAAATCTCAAGTGAATGGAGGTCACCCTCCCACAACAACAGAACGTAGTCAATGTACCTTTTCCAGAGACGCAGTTCTCCTGGGGGGTTGGTATCGATGACCTCTCTTTCCCAGTAGGCCATAAATAAATTTGCGAGGCTTGGGGCAAATTTCGCCCCCATAGCTACGCCGCATATTTGTAAATAAAAACTGCCTCCGAACCAAAAATAATTATGACTTGTGACAAAAATCAAAAGGTTAATAATAAAATCCTTTTGTATAACTGATAAGGTGTGATCTTGTTGAAGATAAAAACGGACTGCTTCCAGACCCTGTTCATGTAATATTATGGTGTAGAGAGAGGCAACGTCCGCCGTTGCTAGGATGAATCCCTCTCTCCAACCACAGTTACCTAAAAGATTAATGACTTGGGTAGTATCTCATAAATAAGGGGTTACTGTAACCAGGGGCTGTAAGAATTCATCAATGTATCTGCCTATTCGAGCTGTTACTGATTCTATGCCGCTGATAATAGGGCGGCCAGGTAGATTAGACATACTTTTGTGAACCTTCGGTAGATAGTATATAACTGGTACTCTGGGTGCAGAAGGCACCAGATATATTCTCTCCTTTTTATTTAATACCCATAAAGAAAACCCCCCTAAGGACAAGAGTTCCTTCTTAAACTTAATAGTAGGGTTAAATGCCAATTGAGAATAGGTGGCATTATCAGACAAAAGCGTCAGATAATCAATCTTATTTAAAATGACGACGCCTCCGCCCTTATTAGTAGGGCATATCACAATATCATTCCGTGTACTAATATGTTCACCCTAAAAAAAAATTCTAACGTTACATTGAGCCGAGTTGTGCTAATGAAATTATGCTGACCTCTTTTATTTCTTCCCGTACATAGCGTTTTATCCATAGTTTCACCACGGCTTCCGGGTAGGTAATCGTGCGGGACTGGGCGTTCCTATTCACATGCCAATTGATTGACATGCTTCCCACCGGCGCATACAGCGTGTCAGGACTTGCCGAAAGAAGCCGAACGTCGGGTCGGTTCTATACGGCGCCTGCGCACCGACGTTCGGCTTCTTTCGGCAAGTCGTGACACGCTGTATGCGGCGGTGGGAAGCATGTCAATCAATTGGCATGTGAATAGGAACGCCCAGTCCCGCACGATTACCTACCCGGAAGCCATGGTGAAACTATGGATAAAACGGTATGTACGGGAAGAAAATAAAAGAGGTCAGCATAATTTCATTAGCACAACTCGGCTCAATGTAATGTTAGAGTTTTTTTTAGGGTGAACCTCCGCTTTAAGTACCATCTCCTTAAAGATTTGAACGGATGGGGCAATGAAACCCGGAGGGTTGAACTCGCCATATTCCTGTAAGTGCAATACTCTTTTGTTTATTAAATTCAACATACAGTATTACGCTATGGAGTTTTCTTTGTTGTCATCTTCCTGAGTTACCAGAGATACTAGATAGGGGTTGTCCAGATACCGATACTAGTATCAGTATCGGGACCGATACCGAGTATTTGCGGGAGTACTTGTACTCGTGCAAATGCTCCCGATACCTAAATAGAATACTTTTTTTGTATTTATCAACATGTTCTGTGAAAATTCTTTGAGTTTTTTACTACTACAAGAAAATAAAACATTTTTATTCATTTTTACTCATTTTTATTCTTTTATAATGTCTTGAGTTAGAGTTCTTCATAATTCTAAAGAAAATATCCTTAGTCTGTATGGTGGTTTGAAAACATGACATTTAAAAAAAGTATCGGTATTCGGTATCGGCGAGTACATGAAAAAAAGTATCGGTACTTGTACTCGGTCCTAAAAAAGTGGTATGGGGACAACCCTAATACTAGATAGCGTTTTATTACCCAGTCACCAGCCTTCTATTGGGTCTATTGGGAGACCATTAATCCCTGTGTCTGCAGAGTCCGCTGTGATAGCAATCATATCTTTGGGGTAAGGAGACTACATTACCACTCCTCGGGTGCCTTATTGGTGGATGAAGACTTCTCTTATCACAAGTCTCCCTTCTATGCATCAATTTGGAATCGCTTTCATAAGGACTGACCCATCATATGATTAACCCTTCAATATCCACGGTTTATCTGTTTTTACGCAATAAATTCACTGTGCTATTATGGGACTTTTTTTATTCACTTATTTTTCTCTTCACAGTTTGAAATTTTTATATTCATATTTTATACCGTTTAGATTATTTATATGCCAGTCACATTTTCTGAGTTATGTGATATTCGCATATTCTTATGTTTTTCCTAGTCACTTTGTTTATATGGTAATTAATCTATTTTGATATATTTATTTATATCTATTTTTTTCACATCAATTTTTTGTATTACATTTTACATTGGATTTATCATATTAACAATTTCTTTAATTAGGATGTTTTGATCACTTATTAGCGCTGTTCCTGTACATGTTTAACCGGTTAAAGACCGCCGCATGTACATTTACGTCGACAGAATGGCACGTACAGGCACATTGAGGTACCTGTACGTCCCTGCCTAGATGTGGGTCGGGGGTCCAAACCCCCCCCCCCCCCCCCCCCCCAGTACATGCGGCGGTTCCCGTGGCTGTGTGAGTGATCCAGGATGAGGGGGCGGCTGTTGGTTTTTGTCCGCCCCCTCCGGATCGCTCCCAGCCAATGCGCATCCTCCCCGCCATGTCACTTCCTCTGCCTGTGTAATGTAAACACTGGCAGAGAAAGTGATGTGAGCTCTTCTCACACAGTAAGTCTGACCAACAGCACACTGACACCACACACATAGGTACATTAACCCCTTCTGATCACCCCACACCCCCCCTGTCACACTGTCACTGATTGCAGTGATCATATATTTATTGATCACTGCATTTAGTGTCAGTGTGACAGGCAGTTAGTGTTAGGTTCAGGGTAGCCCCGTACCCCCCCTAATAAAGTTTTAACCCCTTGATCACCGCCCTAGTTAACCCTTTCACCCCCTATTTCCAGTGTCACTAAGCAATCATGTTTCTGATCGCTGTATTAGTGTCACTGTTGCCGCTAGGTAGCAATTTTTTTTTTTTTTATTATTGCGATTTTTTTTTTTTACTAAAGACATGTGGCTGAATACATTTTGGCCTAAATGTTTGACTAAAATTTAGTTTATTCGATTTTTCTTATAACAAAAAGTAAGAAATATTGTTTGTTTTTTTCAAAAATGTCGCTCTATTTTTGTTTATAGCGCAAAAAATAAAAATCGCAGAGGCGATCAAATACCATCAAAAGAAAGTTCTATTTGTAGGAAGAAAAGGACACCGATTTTGTTTGGGAGCCACGTCGCACGACCGCGCAATTGTCTGTTAAAGCGACGCAGTGCTGAATTGTAAAAACGCCTCTGGGCATTTAGCAGCATATTGGTCTGAGGCTTAAGTGGTTAAGCATTCAGATGTTTGCTTTTAAAGTGTGTAGTTGTGTCTGACTACCTAAATCCCCCATAGAGACTTTAGAGTTAGTGCGGGGTGCCACTCTAGGACAGGAAGTGTCTTTCTGGAAAGCTCACCAGTTGAAAATGAGAAGGGGGAAAAAGCCAAGAAAAAAAACAGCTTAGGTACTGGTAAGCTGCAATAGATTACATTTTTGGCTTTTAGATACACTTTGAGGCACAGTTACACCACAACACTGCTGCGTAAGGCCGCGTACACACGGAGGGACCGTTTTCATCAGACATGTCTCCTCTGGATTTTCGTCCGGCGGTGTGTACACACCATCGGATCAAAATCCCCGCCGGCAGACAGCGCGGTGACGTGACGTTGACGCCGCTACGTCACCGCACCAGGAAGTTAAAAACTTCCACGCATGCATCGCATCCATACGACGCTTGTGTGGGCAGCGGACATATCCGACGGACATGTCTCCGGCGGACAAATTTTAAAGCATGCTTTAAAATTTGTCCGCCGGTCAGACATGTCTGCTAGCCCATACACACGATTGGATATGTCTGCTGAACTGGTCCGTCGGACCAGTTTTAGCGGACAAATTCGATCGTGTGTACGCGGCAACCCATTCAAAGTTAAAAGGTTGCAACACCTCGGCACATTAAAAAACTTGCTGCATGTACAATGGGTATAGAAATGAATCGCCCCCCTTTTAAAAATATCGCATTTTATTTGCTTGCAGCCTAAAATGAAGACACACGGTTTGTTTTAACCAGCTGTATTTACTCAGTGCAACCTATATTATCTAAGTGAAAGCTATAACAGTAAAACACCAGGCAGCATATACAAACTATGGTGTATATATACTTACATTTTTTGTATGCTAGTAATGCAGCGATCAGCAACTTATAGTGGGACTGTGGTGGGCAATCTGACACTAACTTACACTTTCTGGGAACTAACTGCCACTGACCTCTCCGGTGACACTAATATAGTGATCAGTGCTTATAATTTACAATGACCCTGTACTAATGAAACTGGCTGGGAAGGGGTTAACCGCTCAGGGTAACCAAGGGATTAAATGTGTGCCTAAGGCTGAGTTCACACATAATGGGCAGGCATTTAAGAGGCATAAAAAAAAACTCCAATGCCTATGCACAAGATACAATAGACAGTGTTAGCGTCACTTCAAAATTAAAGGCTCATGTCGAGTCAGGAGGCGTTTAAAGCCTTTCAACTCCTCCTATTCAAGTTTCTGGCAATGCCTCACAAATACGCTGGCAGGTCGTTGCAGATCATTTGCAGGGCATTAAGATTCATTCATTTATTGTAATGGAATAGGCCATAGGGCATTTGGGGAGCATTTTTAACTCTTTAATGCTTGTAAAATGTCTGTATTAATGCTCAAACTAAAGCTCATTGACACCTGTCTGACGCCCACGCTAAAGCCATACAAATGGTATAGGAGCGTTTGTTGAGCATTCGAAAATGTATCAAGTGTAAACAAGCCCTAACAATGTGTTCTGATTTTTACTTCAGATCAATTTAGTTTTTTTCCTGCTTTGCAGGGAAAAGAAACAAAGTGATTGTTTTATGTGTTGTATGTCAACACAGGGCTCTGGCCTATAATTCAACACAATTGGGCAGAAAAGCCTTTTTTGTGTGTCTTTCTGATAAAGCTTCACTTGGTTATTGGGGTAAGAGTGTCTTTGAATTCTGAGTGCAGTGTTGCAGCACAAAGTTAATGGGAAAATAACTTGTACACATTTTATCTTCTAACAGGTGCTAAGGATGATCTGCGCTCCCCATCTGCATGTCTCGTAGTAGGAAAAGTAGTGAAAGGCGGAACTGGATTGTTTGACCTAGGGCAGCCAGCGAAGTGAAGCTGTGGGCTCCTTGCCAGAGGAACAGACGGTGCCTTATACATCCTGCCAAGACACAAGCAGCTGTTGACTCTCAATAGACACTTTCAATACACAGACTCCCTTGGCTGCTGGAGAGTTGAGGGCAGCCTCTGGGGTCAGCGGGATCCGGCTTTTCCTTGCTTCTGTGTTTATGACAGACACCAAGGTCACCACTTACACCTTGGAGACTTGGCCATGAGAAGTAACATTTGGCAGAGAATTACATTCTCTGACCTGGCGTCTTGTAAATGAAAAACTTGCTTTATAATAAAGTCTGCTCTCTGGGACTGTGCTGCTGTGTGCTTTATATCTGGAGACTTGCTTGGTAATTTGAATGGGAAGTCCCGTTTTTAAGACTTCTCTTACGATGGACAGCACAGTGCCTGTGGTTAGTCTTTCTGCCTAGCAGCACTAAGGTTGTCGGTTTGAATCTCAACCATGGCACTACCTACCTGGAGTCTGCATGTTCTGCCTGTGTGGGTTTTCTCCCACACGCTAAAGACATGCTGGTAGGTTAATTGGCTCCTGTCTATATTGGCCTTAGTATGTTTCTGTATAAACGTGAGTTAGGGACCTTAGATTGTAAGCTCGTTGAGGGCAGGGACTGATGTGAATGTACAATATATGCGTGTAAAGCGCTGCGTAAATTGTCGGCGCTATATAAATACCTATTTTACTAAATAAATAAATGTAAATAATCAAGTTTACTTATCTTTTTTGTAGAGGGCCCATAATGATGTTTGGACTTTGATTCTGTGGGCCTGCACAATGGCTGCATGACAGTTTTGCCTATCGGCACTGGAGTCCCCGGTTTGACACCCAGTCAGGACACTACCTGCATGGAGTATGCATGTTTTTCCTTGTGCTTGCATGGGCTTCCTCCAGGTACTCCAGTTTTTCTGTCGCACACCAAAGACATGCTGGTACTTTAATAGACTTCTGCCTACGTGCCATAGTATGTGTATGTGAGATAGCATAGGGGTCTTAGACTATAAGCTCCTTGAGGGCAGGGACTGGTGTAAATGTACAGTATGTAAAGCACTGTGTAAATGGTGCCAAATTCCTTGTAATAAATAAATGGGGCCCATTTCTAGATGCAGGCCATGGGGTAGAGCTTGTGGTGTCCAGGAAGTTCTTAGGCTCCATTCACACCTAGGCGTAGGCGGTGTTGAGGCGACATTTAAAATCTGCGTTTTGTCCCCACGATTTGCGGCGACAAGTCGCTCCTTGTTTTTCGCTGGAGGGGTGATTTTAGCATTGTCGGCTATGCCCGAACGCCGAAGACCCCTGAAAAAAAGGGTCCGGGACTTGTTTTGAGCTTTAGGCGTAGAGATGTGAACCATCTCCATAGCCGACAATGTAAATTCGCCCCTCCAGCGTATTTCAGGCTGCTACAGCGTAGGGCGACAAAACGCCTAGGTTTGAATGGAGCCTAACAAGTGAAGTGACCAGATTCACATCAGTCTATACCCTTAAAGTGGTTGTAAGGGCACAAGGTTGTTCACCCTAATGCATGGGTGGGTGTTCAACCTGTGGCCCTCCAGTAATTGCAAGCATTACTCCCAAAGGCAGAGGCATGATTGTACTTGTAGTTCTGCAACAGCTGGAGGGCAATAGGCTGAGCACCCATGCCTTAATGCATTAAAGTGAAAAACTTCTGTACTGTAGCACCCCCCCCCCCCTTTTTTTTTTTTTTTTACCTGAACTCGATCCAGTCCAGTGATGTGCATGAGTGGAAAAACAAAGAAAACTGCACTAATTATAAATATAGCAATCGCAATAATGAAAAATATTCAAAAATTGGAACTGAATTGATTAAATAATAAGGAAGGCAGCAGCTTGCGTGCGATACACAGAACAAGGATACAAAGGGGATAAAAGCTGTGCCACTGAACCAAAAACATTAAAGTCCACTGAAACCAAAAAAAAATTGTGTGTGTGTGTGTATGTATATATATATATAATGTATTCCAAATGTGCACCATTTAGTATGCACATAAATATCATTTTTGATCTTGAACGTTATGCTCCAAACACTTCACACCACAGTGAGTTCACAGATATTTCACACTTAATTGAAATCCCACCACCAGTATCGAAGCCGCTTACCAAAAGGGCAAGCTCGATTAGCAGTCGGCTATAGCCAGCCGTGGCCTTTGAAGTTCCCAGAGCTGGCTTCCTTCGCATTCACAGACTCCACCGGATGGACATAAGTAGAAAGAAGGTGCACCATAGCATAATTCCATATAACTTATTTACTAAAAAAAGTGTAAGTGGTACTTACAAGATGCAGGTAAAAACCATACATATAAAAACAGATGCCGGCCGGTAACAAGCAGAGCCCTTCTTCCTCTGTGTGGCATGAGTGCAGCGGCTCCAGCTGATGTCTCTCTCTCTCTCATTGAACATATTAATAGCAGCAGGAGCCAAGGGCTCCCGCTGCTGTCAATCAAATCAAGTGATGCGGGGGGGGGGGGGGGGAGAGTCCCGCTGTTTGTGTCAATGGATGCAGCAGCATAACTCGGGAGCGTGCCCGTACAGGTGCCCCCAGGGAAATCCGCTTTCTGTGGGGGTACCCGATGAAGAGGATGGAGGAGGAGGGGCCTTAAGCACTGACAGGGGGCACCCCAGATTTAGAGGATCGGGGCTGCTCTGTGCAAAACTATTGCACAAAGCAGGTAAGTAAAACATGTTTGTTATTTTTATTTAAAAAGAAAGAGCCTTTACAACTCCTTTTAAGGTGTTTACAATGTAAAGTTGGCCATGGATGCCTTGTTTTTTTTTCCCCCTCTATCAGGCTCACCGTAAAGACAAATGGATTTTCCCAGCCGCAGGAGCAAAGTGGATGGAGAAATCCTCCCTGCTTTGCCATTTTGTTCTAAAAATGACACAAACACTCCGCAGCTTACCAGTAACACATCTCTTGTATTAGAGAGGCCCCCATTCTGGATGAAGGAGCACAACTGTCAGTTTAAGTGAAGGGGAATGTAAGGCCGTGTACACACGACCGGCAGAATTCAGCAAGAAACTCGATGGGAGACGTATTCTGCCGAGGAAACCGGTCGTGTGTACACTTTTTTCGCCGAGAAAACCGTCGAACTCGTCGAGCCAAAAAGAGAGCATGTTCTCCATTTCCTCGTTGGGCACTGGTAAAATTGGTCTCGACGAGTTTTTTGACTGCCGAACAAGGAACTCGACGAGGAAAACGATGTGTTTCGCCCGACGAGTTTCTCGGTCGTGTGTACGCCGCCTAAGATGTATTGACAATCATAGATGCACAAGAAAATTGAAGCCACACTGCAGTTGCGCAAGCAGTTACAGCAACATTTTATTTTTCTTGTGGGATAAAGGTTTTACATGAAGAATAAATGAAAGCTGATCACTGTAAGCACCCGTCAGTGGTCATTTTGTCTCATCCTTTGAACTGCTACATCTGTCAGATCTTGTTTGTTTTGAAGAAAAACAGACATATTGGTTGGATGACCATTTAAAAATAAAGGGGGGGGGAAGCCTTTAAATAAAAAAGAATGCAGCCGTCACATCCAAGAATTGGTAAGCTGCAATATACAGCCCCAGGAAGAAGTAATTTTTTACAAAACGGACGTAGGGCAGAGCGGCGCGCTGTCGTCACCTAACTAGCTCCAAACGTTTCCCCAGTGGGCGGGTGCCTGAGAGTTTGTGTACCGGCCGGCACATCAGATTCAATGCGATTTTTAACTGCATGATTGTAATTTTTTTATTTTTATTATTATTATTGTTTATTTATAGATTTTTAAGTCACACAAGTAATTACATAATCCAGACATTTGAATGATTAAGAATGCAGGAAATAAACAATCACACTTGCAGCAGGAAACATAGAAGTCTGGATGTATACAGGTTTGTTATAACATAAAATAGAAATCAAGTAGCGGGTTCAACAAGAACAGCTAATCATGGCTCTGCTGAGTAGAAGTGCGATTTTACTTTTTAATAAACAATTTTTACTCATTTAATACACTATGTGGAGCCGCTATTGTTTTTTTTTACATAACGGGCACTGATAACGGTGAAATTGTTCATGAATGAGACCCATTGGGACCACATATGTCCGAACTGCGAGATTGGGAGTGACTATTACATGCTGTTCATGATCCCCTGTCATAAGGGATCGTGGAAATCTGGTAAGGAGCCGATCTTTAATCTGGTGGAGGATTCATCACGTTTCTTTTGGACACGTTTTGTCAACTGATTTGAAAAGTGGCAGAAATACACAGGTGTCATCTCATCTGTTAAATACTTTATAGACTTTTATTGTCACATTTTAATTTTATATTTATTTAAAACCAATAAGTTCATTTTTTCATATATTTCTTGACCGAAATGTAATTTTGGTTTTTCCTTTTTTTTTTCTTCTTTCTTTTTTATGATTACTGAGTGGTGTTGAGTTGGCTACATGGTGCACCCTAGTGGCTATCCCACTCCCAGGTTCTGATATAGCAGTGAGCTTTATATATATCACCGTATATCACTCACTTGCAAATGTTTTAATTTTGTGTTTGCGGAGTATGGTATTTAGAGGTAGCGCGATTTATTTTTCTCACATTTTCTTCTTGTATTTGTTTGCATGGTAATCGCAGCTCTCGGAGTGAATAAGACTGTGACTACGTTGCAAGTCTTTTTCGCTTTTTTGCCCCTTTTTTTTTGTTATTGTAGCGCAGTTTCTTTCCATTTTTCCTGCAATATACAGGGGTTGGACAAATCTATGGTAAAAAACAAATTGTTGCCTAATATGGTGTTGGACCATGTTTGGCATTCATGACGGCCTGAATTCTCCTGGGAATATACAAATTTAAGCCTTTGATTGTGGATATTGGAATCTGATACAATTTTTCATGCAAAAATCCGAGTCACAATCCTTTTTATCTCTTTCGGTCAGTTGACCATGTGGACGGCACTTATGCTTATCAGACGCATGGTTTTCTGGAAACTGTGTATGACGTCATAACCATGATACCGTACCTTGTGACACTGCAAACTAATTGGCAACTTCAGTCACATCACACCAGCTAAGCTGGCACCAACAATTTGTCCTCTATGAAACTTGGTTAGCTCTGGGACAGCTCCGTATTGCTAGCAGCGCATGCAGTGAATGACGAACGTGAGGCTTCCCGTCTGTTAGCTAGGTATCTGATCACACAGCGGAAGCAAGAAAAATCACTTCTGATTTTTTTTTTTCTCAAAAAAGGATGTTTATTGACACATATGGTAAAAAGAAACAGTGTTACAATTTCTCTTTTTTTCCCCCATAAAACAGTACAGAAAAACAGAAATAAACAACAATGGGCTGAAATAAAAACATGAAAAAAATATATATGCATAATCTCTCACATTCCATAACCCACCCCCCAGTAGACAGTGAACCACCCCCGGACCCCATCACTCTCCCTGAAATATGGCCTCCTATTGATCAAGCTGTATACTTCTACATCCCCAGTTTAAACAGGCAACCTGTCCAACACCAGTTCGAGCGGGGCCAGTCCCAGTGTATTTAACCAGGGAGCACACAGAAATTCATGATGTTGGCAGCCTAAGCCAATCAGTCGGTCGGCTTCGCTTCCGTTCCTTGTTCCCTACTGTGTCTCCTCACTGGTCTCTGCTGTCTTCTGGGACCTGTGTGTTTCCCAGAAGACAGCGAGGAAGGACAGTGTAGGTGCAGGAAATGGCCTAGATCACCGTGTTGATCTATGCCAGTATGTGGGAGCAAATGCCTGTTATTGCACAGGTATCTCCTCCCTCCTCAAAAGGTGCCAAATGTGACACCGGAGGGGTTCCAAAAAGTGGAAGTTCCATTTTGAGTTGAACTCCACTTTAACTGGATGCCTCTAGAACATACTGTATGTAATACATCTCCTTTATCTCTTGGAACATGGGAGAATTCCTTTTTCCCCCCGTCTAAATAATTGAACTGAGGTTCTATACGCTTGATAATAGAAATAATTGTGATGGATTTTGAGAACAGGACAAAGCCACCCCCCATCTTTCTCCATCCACCTCGCCAACATCAAGCTCCTTATTTCCCTCTACAGGATAAATTGGCAGCATCTTGGGTCATTGTCAGATTAGCATAGATTTGTGAAATCATACCTGTAACGGCTACCCAAGTAGGGAGAGGGTATCAGCCGCTGACGACGTCCTTTTCCCTGGCAAGTTGCTATATAAGTAAGTCCAGTATAAGCCCATCCACGAGATCCAGAGGGAGAGTTAGGTCCAGTTGTAAGAGGCACAGAATAAATCCCATTGCATTCCCTTCCATAAACGAGACAGGCTACGTTTGAAGGGTCCAGTAGACTAACTTTAATGGTACATTTCTTGGTTTATATCTTAGTTACAAACTTGTGAATAATCAAGGAACAATGGAACTCTCCGCCCCCTCCCTCCAAAGGGGGGGCCTCAAGTTAGACACACTGTCATCAGGCTAAGAAGCCACATTCCTTTCTCAAATACAATTCAATCACAGATAATCCCCTCCGTAGCTAAACATTTCGGCTCCGCAAAGCCTGACAGTTCTTCTGAACATAAGTGACATGCTATTTCAATACAACTGGCCGGATACTGCTAATTTGGAATACAATATACAATCTCTTAAGGATAAACACAGGTCTTTCACACACACAATAGATCAATTAACCTTTGGGAATAGAGAGGTGAATTAGCATACTAAAGAGAGGTTTCCAGAGACAGGCTGATTCAGTTCTAATCTACATCTTTACAGACAGAGGATGTTCACACCTCATAATATACCACTGCATGATTATTATAGATGTACAGGCAGAATACATAGTTCCGTTACACTGCTCCCCTTTTGTGGAACACTCCGGCAGACCCGGATTGATCCTTTTCGGGTCAACTTGGGGATGTCCGGTCTGCTGTTAGGGTAAAAGTTCCGTTTGCCTGGACAGTCCATCGGCATTGCCATTAAATCTGCCAGGTCGGTAGCTGATGGTGAAGGTGAATAATGGAATTGAGTTCTGGAACAGTCACTTGCTTTGCTCTCTCAATGGCTCCCAGGACCTGTTGCTGATGCTCTTGGGAGAGATAAGGCACCACCTGAGCGCAAATCCCATTTAACCTTCTGACAATTTCAGCCTGTTTGTGCATTTCAATGTTCAAGCCACGGGACATCTCATAATACATGACGTAGTGTCGTTGCATCTCCGATTTCTCACTGGCCAACTTGTCACATTCCCATTTTAGACTGTGATATTGGGCCGGATCTACAGTACATGTCGGGGAAGGTAGTCTTACCCGGGTCTCAGCAGCAAGCAAGTTGGTTCCAGCAACGCAGGTTGGGGCACAGTTAGTCACTGTGTAGGCTTCAGCGGGGCACATCGGGGCGTACGCAGAAACAAGGGGGGCCAAATCATTCCCCAGTAGGACATCTGCTGGCAAATCCTTCATCACCCCCATTTTCACATGTCCCGAACCAACCCCCCAATCCAGATGAACCCGGGCAACGGGTAGCCGGAAGACGGTGCCTCCTGCTACTCTTACGGCTACGGTGTCTCCGGTGTGCTGGCTCTCTGGGATGAGTTTCTTCTGTAGCAGTGTCATCGTGGCCCCCGTATCGCGTAACCCGTTGGCTGCCTTTCCATTGACCCAGACAGTCTGCCTGTGTTGCTGCCTGTTGTCCTGATTAGCTGCTTGTATCGGATCTGCCTCATGCAGAACACCCCAATGTTCTACCTCCCCAACGCCGTGGGCCGCAGGCATGGATGTGTGGGGGTTCCCCCTTTCTGGCTGTCTCCATGACTGTGACTGCCTGGGTACATTTAATGAACAGTCTGACTTTTTGTGCCCTGGTTGCTTTTGAATCAGAGCGATAGTAGCCTCGGTATCTCTTAGGCCTTGTGCTACTTGTCCATTCACCCGTACCTCCTGACGGTGATGCTGACGGTTATCTGGAGAGGCCGCTTGTATTGGGTCTGCCTCATACAAAATTCCCAGACATTCCTCAGGGCCCACCTCAGTCTCTAGGCAGTGGGCCGCAGAGGGCTGTGATGGAGTGACCTCTGTGTTGGGTGTTGGGCGTCTCCAGTTGTTATTTGTAGCTCTCAAAGGACAAAAACGAGCAATATGTCCCGTGTTGCTGCAGTGATGGCACGTCACCCTAGACGAATCCCGGGGGTAGTTGTTGGGCCCCTGAGGACGTGGTGGTCCTGGTGGGACTGGAGCGCGAAACTCTGGGCGTGGGGTGTCGGTTGGAGTACACGGTTCTACCTTATGAGCCAGGCGTGTAGTACCCTGGCTTACTTTCCTTGTTTCCGTGTACTCATCTGCTAGCCGCGCCGCCTCGTTTAAGTTAGCGGGACGGCGATCTCGTACCCAGTCCTGTATGTCTGCGGCCAGGTCTTGGAAGAAATGTTCCATTAGGAATAGCTGCAATACTTTCTTCCCGGTGTTGGCCTTGCACCCTTGGACCCAATGGGATGCCACCCTTTGTAACTGGTTGGCCCATTCCATGTGGGAGTCCACAGCCTTCTTCTTGGATTCCCGGAAGCGGCGGCGGTAGGTTTCTGGAGTTACGGCATATCGGGTTAACAGCGCCTTTTTCACTTGCTGATATTGTAAAATATCCTCTGGAGCAAGAGCCCGAAAAGCTTCATTGGCTTTGCCCGACAATTTTCCAGACAAAATAGTGACCCATTGGTCTGGTGGTACCTGGTGTAGTGAGCACTGCCTCTCAAAATCTGCCAAATATCCATCTATTTCCTCCTCACTTTCTACAAAAGCTTTAAATACAGTGAACGGTATTTTCTTTCCTGTAGCAGCGGGTGGGGAAGTAGGAGCTGCGTGTGTAATGGGCTGTCTAGCTCTTACCAGTTCCAGTTCTTGTCCCCTCTTGGTTTGAATCTCCTCTCTTGCTTCCCGGAACAGCTGGTTTATTAGTTCCGTGGATGTTTCTGGATACAAGGATAATCTCCGCTGTACAATATCCGTAATTACATCTTCCTCGCTGACAGGTGCTAGAGGCTCCGCTCCTTCCATGGATCCATCCATTTGGTCCAGCTCCAGCAGATCCGCTATCATCTCCCTCCGTGGTCTGTTACTGGCACTCCTACCATGACTCTCCAATAAAACTTTTAGTGTGGTTCATTTCAGCCTGGCATACTGAGACTCCATTCAGAACTTGCTCCTTGGATAAAAGGACCATCCCACCGCTGCCAACCAATGTAACGGCTACCCAAGTAGGGAGAGGGTATCAGCCGCTGACGACGTCCTTTTCCCTGGCAAGTTGCTATATAAGTAAGTCCAGTATAAGCCCATCCACGAGATCCAGAGGGAGAGTTAGGTCCAGTTGTAAGAGGCACAGAATAAATCCCATTGCATTCCCTTCCATAAACGAGACAGGCTACGTTTGAAGGGTCCAGTAGACTAACTTTAATGGTACATTTCTTGGTTTATATCTTAGTTACAAACTTGTGAATAATCAAGGAACAATGGAACTCTCCGCCCCCTCCCTCCACAGGGGGGGCCTCAAGTTAGACACACTGTCACCAGGCTAAAGAAGCCACATTCCTTTCTCAAATACAATTCAATCACAGATAATCCCCTCCATAGCTAAACATTTCGGCTCCGCAAAGCCTGACAGTTCTTCTGAACATAAGTGACATGCTATTTCAATACAACTGGCCGGATACTGCTAATTTGGAATACAATATACAATCTCTTAAGGATAAACACAGGTCTTTCACACACACAATAGATCAATTAACCTTTGGGAATAGAGAGGTGAATTAGCATACTAAAGAGAGGTTTCCAGAGACAGGCTGATTCAGTTCTAATCTACATCTTTACAGACAGAGGATGTTCACACCTCATAATATACCACTGCATGATTATTATAGATGTACAGGCAGAATACATAGTTCCGTTACAATACCTTTCCTACTGGTTTCAGAATATCATGAATCAGACGTGGCTCCTCCAAACTGAAGGTGGAGAGCTTGGGCTTGAAGCGCATGACGCAACTATATATACCTATAAAATAGTTGTCTTGGGATATCAAACTCTGACTGTAAGGCCTGGTTCACACGCATTTTTTATTTTATTTTATTTTGTGAATTTTCAGTTTTGCAAAAACACATTATAGACAATTTAACATGGATTCTTATGGATGTAGTTCACATCTGCATTTTATGGAAAGGGCCAGGGACTTTTTTTCTGGTTATTGGTTCCATAGACTTCTATGGATCAAAAATGTATATTGAAAAATGCAAAATGCACTTGAAATATGCAAACTGCAACATGCATAGGTGTGAATCAGGCTTTAAGGGAGTTGTAAAGGAAAAAAATATTTTTTTGCTGAAATGACTGTTTACAGGGTATAGAGACATAATAGTTAACTGATTCCTTTTAAAAATTATTAAAATAGATAAAAATCATTTATATAATGTACCTGCAATTTCAGTTTCGTTTTTCATCTAGTTTCATGCTTGTGTGAAGGACAGAGACAAAGAGCCAATAGGGCAGTGTTTGTTTTTAACATGAAACTGATTGGTTCTGAGGGGTTTTAGACACAGTAATCACACCTTCATGATTAGAGACCACAGAGAGAAGCTCCCAGTACTTTTTTCATAAGGAAACAGACAAGCAGGAAGTGTGCAGAACAGAGAAGGATTACATCAAAAACGAACAATGAGGACATGAAACCAGGACTGCATTAGGGTAAAGGAAGCTATTTAGCTAAAAAAAAAAAATTCCTTTAGTGACCCTTTAAGTGGTAAAGAACTTCAACATGTTCATGGAATATAATTAAGCAATGAACTGAATATCAAGTGCCTGCCAAGGAGGGAACCCTTGCAGCTAATTCCACATAATTATGATTGTGTCATAATTGTGTGCTTTTAAAGAAACCATTAACCCATAAACCTGTTTTTAAAATATTTCCAAGGTATTTTCTATGGGAACACTGTAAGGGCAAAGCAGCAGGACATTTGGAAGACCCTTTTTAAGGTGTGAGATTGCTGTTCATTCTGTGTCAGAGAAAAGTAACTATGTATGGGTTCTATTCTGTCCTCCCACCCTGTTTTACTGTTTTACAGTGGCCTCCAAACTGTGGCCTGGGGACACTTTGCTTTCTTTAATCTGGCCCTTGAGGCACTATTCCTCCCACTGACATTAACAATTAAGCATAATTCCTTTCACTGACACCAAGAACGGGGATATAAGTCCTACACTGACACCAACAATGGGGTACTATTCCTCCCACTGCACACAACAATGGGACACCATTTATGCCACTGACACCAATGATGAGGCACTATTCCTCTCACTGATGCCAACGATTGGGGATTTCTATCGACCCCAGGACATTTTCTACTCCTACTGGCCACAGCCTTGGAGTCTGAAGTATAATAAACTGACCCTTTGTTTAGAAAGTTTGGAGACCCCCCCGCTCTAACATGTTGAAGTTGGACAGCCATTTAATAGATCCTAGAGCCGGGACTGACAAACCATCCCGATCCTTACCATACTGTAGCATAGAGTTTAATTCTAGCAGATTGCTTTTCATAATAAGCAATCTAAGCACCCTAAATGAGGCATCTATACGGTTGAACCATTTACAGCATGGGTCCTCAAACTACGGCCCTCCAGTTGTTCAGGAACTACAATTCCCATCATGCCTAGTCATGTCTGTGAATGTCAGAGTTTTACAATGCCTCATGGGATGTGTAGTTCTGTAACAGCTGGAGGGCCGTAGTTTGAGGATCCCTGATTTACAGGGTTTCCACAAGAGAGAATTCTGGAGTAGATAAACTAGTTCTGCCGTGTGTATGCATACCAAGTTCACGGCCAACGCATCTTTAAACCGAAATCTACGGTGTGTGTGTGTGTGTGAAAATCTGCTAAATCAGGGGTCCTCAAACTATGGCCCTCCAGTTGTTTAGGAACTACATTTCCCATCATGCTCAGTCATGTCTGTGAATGTCAGAGTTTCACAATGCCTCATGGGATTTGTAGTTCTGCAACAGCTGGAGGGCCGTAGTTTGAGGATGCCTGTGCTAAATCCTCAAAATAGTGCATAAAATGAACCACAAATAAACATTAACCACTTCAGCCCGGAACCATTATGCAGCTTAAAGACCAGGCAACTTTTTGTGATTCGTCACAGCGTCGCTTTAACTGACAATCACGCGGTCATGCGACTTGGCCCCCAAACAAAATTGGCGTCCATTTTTAAAGCACTGTTCGCTGTAAAAATAAAAATAGTCCCAAAATAGTGTCAAAAGTGTCCAATGTGTCCGCCATAATGTCGCAGTTACGATAAAAATCGCTGATCGCCGGCCATTACTAGAAAAACAGATTATTAATAAAAATGCAATAAAATTATCACCTATTTGGTAGACGCTATAAATTTTGTGCAAATCAAACACTTATTGCGATTTTTCCCACAAATAGAGCTTTCCTTTGGTGGTATTTGATCACCTCTGCGTTTTTTTTATTTTTTGCACTGTAAACAAAAATAGAGTGACAATTTTGAAAAAAATTCTATATTTTGATCTTTTTTGTTATAATAAATATCTCTAAAAAAATATATATATAAAAAAAACATTTTTTTTCCTCAGTTTAGTTGTGTTGAGCCATATTCGATTTCGTGATATTTCACGAATATATAGAAGAATATTCGCGAAATATTCGTTAATATCGAATATTCGTGATATTTTATCAAAAAAAAAATTTTCGCGAAATTTCGCTAATGCGAAATTGATTGCGAAATTCTCGTCAACGCGCGAAAACGGAGATCATTTCCTGGATTACTAAACTAATATGCACTAAACACTAACTCTACTTACACAAACTTATATGACTAAACTAAAGCTAATTTTTTTTTTTTTATACACAAAACACAGAAGGGCAGAGAAAGTATTCGCGAATATTCGTAATACGAATATTCGCATTGCGAATATTCGGCAACATAAAAGGATCGCCTCAGCTACTCGGCCCAGGGTCTCTAATCATACCAGCAATGCTTTTAGACATCGATGGAGATCACTAGGATGTGATCTGTTTTAAAAATAAATTAGAAAAAATAAGAATATTCGCAATAGCGAATATTCACCGCGATATTCGATTTATTCGCGAATACTCGAATATGCAATATTCGTAACGAATATTCGCAATGCGAATATTCGTGAGCAACACTACAGTTTAGGCCGATACGTATTCTTCTACATATTTTTGGTTAAAAAAAAAAAAAACAATAAGCGTTTATTAAATGGTGTGCCCTAATGTGTGATTCTTACTGTGGGGGGGGGGGGGCGTGGCTGGGTGTGTGACGTCACACTGATAGTCGTTCCCTATGATAGGGAACAGACGATCAGTGACAGGCTCACTAGGAAGCACGTGAAGAGGTTTTACACCCTGGGAATGTGACAGGACTTTTTTACAACTACACGATAACACAGTGGCCAAATTGGCGTTCGAGTTCATTATAGGAACCCTCACTAAGGTTGTTCAGGACAAACTAGAGGTCCCGAAAATCCCCTGTCCCAGTTGGTGGCTAACCCTCTCCTTAATTGAGAGGAAACTGCTTGCAACACGTTGCTCGATTTTATTGGAAATCTTTATAAGCAGCCCTGATCTTTAAGTAAAGATATCCCGAATTTTTTTATATATTCATTGGATGACCTGTTAAAAACTTCCTTATCCACGTGCCTGTAACCTACTTGTGGAATCTTGGATGCACTCGATGTATGACCGTCGGCCATAAAACTACATGTGCTTTGTTATATACTATCGCTACAAAGTCCTTACCAAACTGCCCTGAAGAAGCCTCACGGCGAAACGTGCGTCGGCGACTTTAAGGACCTCTTTGTACACAGTGGTTAATCCATATACTTGTACCCCCCCCCCTTTTTTTCTTTATGTAATTGTATTGTAATGTATGTTTTATTTTTTACCTGATTATATTAAAATGTTGAATTTTTAAACAATTACTTCCTTGGCCTCAAAGTCCGACCATCAATACCTTTTCATAGTTATTGGTTTTCCCTCCTTTTTTCTACAGGACAATCACTGTGTCATATAACATGCTTTAAAGGAGCAGGATCCATTTTTTGGGGGTTAACAAACACTTATTAAGCTGAAAAACGGGGAGAGCCGTGTGAGCCTGGTACTTTAGCTGCATTTTGGTCCGGGGCTTAAGTGGTTAAGGTAATACAAAATGCACTTAAAATAGTGACCAGTCCACCAATTTCCACTGTCAGATGTGAACCACACAAAATACCACAAATAAAGTGCAAACTGTGTGATAAATGAGTATAAAAATGTATAAATTATGTAAATCAATTAGTGAATACAAAGGTTCATCTGTAAAAAAAAAATAGTCCAGTCCTATGTGATCCATCCAGTGCTGTTCTTAAAGAGGTTGTAAAGCTTTGTGTTTTTTCACCTTAATGCACCCTATGCATTAAGGTGAAAAAACACCTTGCAGTCACCGGCCCCCCTGTGCCCCTGTCTAACTTACCTGAGACCAGAATCTCCATGGGCGCGATCTAGCATTGCTTTCCCCCAGCTCTAGTCGGCTCTTCATTGGATGATTGATAGCAGCGCAGCCATTGGCTCCCGCTGATGTCAATCAAATAAGTGATGCGGTGGGGCCAAGTGATGCAGTCGGCAGCTATGGCCACTGACTGTATCACACGGGAGCACGTCCGCAAGGTAACCCCCTTGGGAGAAAGCTTCCCAGTGGGGGTTAGCTCTTGCGAGGAGGAGCCGCGAGAGCCACCGTGGGACCCCAGAAAAGGATGTTCGGGGCCAGTCTGTGCAAAATAAACTGCACAGTGGAGGTAAGTATGACATGTTTGTTATTTTTATTATTTTAAAACACAAAGCTTTAGTGTCCCTTTAAATCAGTCTGTGCAAGAGCTGCAATCTACCCGGTTCACATAAAAGAGTGGATAACAAGCCTTAATGACCACTTTTCTATCCCTAGAGGTCATTACATTGAGGTGAACAGATTAGTATGTCACTGGGTGGATTGCAGCTTTTGCTCCATCAATGTTTATTCCACATCAATACTGTTCCCTACTTTGATTGATTGACTGTAATAAAATATTGTCTTCTTTTAATACTGCTTCCAACATTTTTTTGCAAGGCACCGTTATAATCCCCTCAATTCCCTTAACTAACATACCTTCCAACTTTTGAACTTCAGAATAAGGGACACTTGAGGGAGGAAGCGACTGACGGCACAACAGCAAAAGTGGGTGTGGTCAAACTGATAACAGTGGGAGGGACTTAATGGACATGGTTAAACTTTGAGTCAACTATTTTGTTTGAAAGCCCTTACAATTTCATCCAAATATGCTATTTGCATGGAATCCCAAACGTATCAAACAGGTTTCACTACAAAATATGTATTATTTTTCCCAAACAAATACCACATCCACAAATTCCATCCTCCCCCTTTGAATTTTCTCATTTCTACGGTTGTAAACAACTGTTACTTTGACCCCACTATTAAAAAATAGAGTGATGATACCCAAAACGGATCAGGATCACATTCGATACCCTCTCCTTGCCTTATCTTACTACGGTTCTAGATCATTATGGCTTTGGCCCCTCCTCTTTGCGATAGATAGTAGCCTTGTATTACTTCCCTCAAAAAAAGCTCAAATAATATGGTTTTGAATCTTCTATTTTTCCATTTTGCAGGGGCACTCTTCAAGGCTGTCCCCTTTTCGCCACTTTTATTCATTTTGGCATTAGAACCATTGGCAGAAGCTATCTGAAGCCATGTGGTTGTCAAGGGGAATGAAGTAGCGGGATCGTCCCATAAAATGTTATTTCCGGATGATATATACTTCTGACCTTGAGCTCTCCTAAAGTTTTTTTTTTCCCCAACTTGCTGTCCTTTCTTGATAATTTTGCCTCCTTTTTGGGACTGTGTGTTAACACTGCCTGGTCAAAAGGCAATGTATGTGACTCTCTCCGCCAGAACACTGGACGACCTAAAATTAACCTTTCCCTTTCAGTGGTTTACCGCTCTACCATACCTAGGCATTTGCTTGTCCTCAACATATGGAGGCCTTTTGTCAAACCAAATTTCCCTACTCTATTTTTACTAAATTTACTAAATTGCTGTCCTTTTGGAGTCGCTTTCCATTGTTTTGGTTTGGCAGGATCAATGCGATGCCATTTCCAATCCCCTCCACCAATTCAGGGATTTAAAGTTTTATTCGGGGGTCTTCAAGTTCTAGAATTACACAAGAAATTCAATTTACCCGCAAGATCAATGGCGGCCTCACAGTCTCCAATCTTCAGGCATTTTATTTGGCAGCCAACATTGCCCCTCTGTCTCATCTCCACGAGTCGTATCATCTGCCGCTTTAGGCTATTATCGATTTAGTTGTCTCATATTCTTTACCCTTATTTAATCTGCCATGGCTCCCCCTGCATCCCGCTCATTGACCCTCTGCCCAATTAGCCATGATTAAGGCCTGCTGGTTGAAACGCTTTGGATCTCTTTTTGACTGCTGTTCACATGCAATAATAAAACAATGTTTTAGCTGACTTTCATAGCACCAGCCTTACTCCTTTTTCACCTGGGCTCGATCCTGCTTCACAGCCTTCGACTTTGGGACTCAGTTAAATATTCAGCGGGTGTGATCTCACACCATCTTCCCCTGCTATGTGTTTTGCGCTATCCGCTGTTCCCACAGGGCTCGGGAACCCTGGATAGTTCACTTGGTGGGCTGAACATGGGTTTACTGACAGCTAGAATACTGAAGTTTGACACACGAAGGTAATCTCGCGAGATTCTGTTGCGGGAACACTTCCATTATATGCAAATTAATATATATGCAAATTCATAATTTTGTCTCGCAACTCCTTAAATCCCAGTCCTCCCTTACACACTTTAAACTGAGAGTATGTGTAGAGCCCACCCACATTCCATGGGCCTTATCTCCCTGAAGTACTCCTCTATTGTATCTTTTAGAAAACCTCCAGTGTGGTTTTTCCAACATCAAAGGGAAATTGAACTGGGGATGGAGTTGGATTCAGCAGATTATGAGCTTGGCCATATTCAAATGTTCCAAGAATGTTCTCATTCAAGAAAACGCATATAAAATTCTGTACAGATGGTATTATATGTCAGCTCATCTGGCTAGTTTTATCCCATCTTACCCATTGGTCTGCTTCTGCGGTTGTTCCCAACCGGAGACAATGGCACCCATATGGTAGTCCTGTCCAAGGGTGTGCAGACTATGGGTTTGGGTTTATGCACTCCTGCGTACACTCTTACCAACAAACTGACCATAGCGAGAGCCTGGAAAACCCCAATTCTCAGTTTCAAAGCAGTCAAGCGTCATATGACCGACATTATGGTCAACAAAAAATTGATGGCCATTTTCTTGATACCCATAAAAAATCCTCTGAGTTTGGCAGCCCTGGATTTCCCATGTTTAGTCATCACTCTTTGTTAACCTTCTTGTGTCAATTTGAGGACTTTAATACACAGTTCCTGTGTCCTGTTTATCTCTGTCTTTTTTTTTCCTCTACTAGCTTTTCTCTATCTTTTAACTTTGTATTTCTTTATTTTTGTGTAGACCTATTAGGCCTCTAAATTGTGGCCTGTTTATGACATAATTGAGTTTACAGCTCTTTTTTTTTCATGTTCTCATTGTGGATTTCCAATTCCTCTGGCTTGATAGCTCAACTAACCTTTAAAGGGTCACTCCAGATGAAATTTAGTTTTGTTCATTATGATGTTGTGCATTTCTGATTTACTTATTTCTTTAGTTGTATGGATCCACGTCAATGTTATGTTCACAATCTCTATACTTGTAGACATTCTGTATGTTATGCAATTGTCAACCTATTGGCTCTGTTGTGTATGTTTTAAAGACAATAAAGCTTTTTGTAAAAGAGGAAATCAAATGAACATTCTGAAGTCGCTAGTTTTAATGAAATTCTACATGTGTGTACCCATCATAACCTTCTGCCTCTATCTTGACATCAAAACCGGCTAATCTAGCTATATCTGAATACTGGAGCCATGCTGACTCCATCAATTACTAGTTGGCCAGATATCAACTTGGCAAACATTTCTCAAAAACACTCTATTGGACAGAGTTCTTGGAGGAGTGTCCGTGCTGTTGGAGTGTCCTAATGTCCTTGCCATGTTCATAGAACCAGCTTGAGCTCATGTGTGCTTTTTTGACATGGCTCATTATCCTGCTGAGCACAGGGAAAAGAAAACCCAGATTTTCTTTGTCTGGTAAAAGGGAAGAGCTAATCTGTTTGGACGCCTAGGCCAGGGATCCTCAAACTACGACCCTCCAGCTGTTGTGGAACTACACATCTCATGAGGCATTGTAAACCTCTGACATTCACAGACATGACTAGACATGATGGCAATTTTGGTTCCTGGACAACTGGAGGGCCATAGTTTGAAGACCCATGGCCTAGCCATAGGTGTGCATAGCCTATTGCATTAGGTCATGGGTCCTCAAACTATTACCCTCCAGTTGTTCAGGAACTAAAATTCCCATCATGCCTAGTCATGTCAGTAAATGTCAGAGTCTTACAAAGCCTCATGGGATGTGTAGTTCCGCAAAAGCTGGAGGACCGTAGTTTGAAGATCCCTGCATTAGGGTGTGCACCCTAAAGTTCATTCACACATGCCTTTCTCTGCAGCCTCAGCTGCACTGGACAGTGAATGAATGGGAAGTGCTCTGTGCTGAGCGGCTTCATGTTCATTCACAAACTGAAGCATTTTAAACATAGTTTACTATGCTTCAGTTATGAATGAACACAGAGAGTGTCCTCACTGTGTTCATTTGGAAAAGGAAGGCGCTGGTAAACTACATATTTGCTAGCCCCTTCCTCCGCTCTCCATCCTGAAACATCCCCTCCAGCAGCTGGGAGGAGAGGACAGGAAGAAAGCCTACAGCACCGCGGGGTGCCAACACGGGGGAAATCTTGGTAATACGGGCAGATAAACATGTAACAAGGGCGCTCCAAATGTCAGGACCTAGCAAATAATGTCTGCATTGAATAAGGGTATTCAGAGGATGTGATTTTCAAACACTTCAGGCCGCACTCAAAGAGGAAAGCAATCTCTAATAGAAAACAGATAAAAGAAAAAGGCGTCTCTAAGTGCAGAATTAAAATTTTTATATCCCCAAAAAGCATTAAAAACACTTACAGGATCAGAGGCAAGACATGGGCATGTCATGAGTATGTACAATGGGTGATCTAGCAGTAGAACCTCCTGCTGACGTCATTTCCGGGATCCTTATTCCATGCTGACCTACAGAGGCGGCTCTAGGCTTTGTGAGGCCTTAGGCAAAGCTTGACATGGGGCCCCACTCACACCCATGATGGGAAGAATAATTCAAGGACAAGAGCCTCTTCCCCACAACCCTGGCCGGTGGTTGTGGGGGGGTCTGCAGGCAGGGGGCTTTTCGGAATCTGGAAGCCCACTTTAACAAGGCAGCCCCCAGATCCTGCTCCTTAATAACCAAGGGGCGGGGTCCACCCGGAGATGTCACCTGGTGAACATGCTCCCTTGTGAAGTCAATGACTTAGGGCATGCTGGGTCATTGACGTCACAAGGGGTGGTGTCACCGATATTCACTGGTTGTTAGGGACGCTGGTTGCCCCCACCCGGAGATGCTGCCTGGTAAACCCGCCCCCTTGTGACATCGATGACTTAGGGCATGCTGGGTCATTGACGTCACAAGGGGCGGTGTCACCGATATTCACTGGTTGTTAGGGATGCTGGTAGCCCCCACCCAGAGATGTCACCTGGTGAACCCGCCCCCTTGTGACGTCATTGACTTAGGGCATGCTGGGTCATTGACGTCACAAGGGGTGGTGTCACCAGTATTCACTGGTTGTTAGGAACGCTGGTGGCCCCGCACCTGAGTCAGGGCTCTTAACGCTGCCTGAGCACAACAGCGTTAAGGTCCCCTGTCCCTCAAAACTGGGATAATGCATTGGGTAAGTTAGGTGGCCACGAGGCCTCTGAGTGACAGGCCTTAGGCGACCGCCTAATTTGCCTAATTAAAGAGCCGCCTCTGCTGACCTAGATGGTGTGGCTGCTTCACCCGTGTTTACAGAGCCTGAAGCGTACATCTGCTGGTCTCTCTGGATTTCCTGCTGGAAGCTGTATATACTGGGACCTTCTTGTTGCTGGATCACCCATTGTACATACTCATACTCAAGACATGCCCTGTCTTACCTCCGATCCTGTAAGTGTTTTTAATCCTTTTTGGGGATATTAAAAGTTTTAATTCTGCACTTAGAGGTGCCTTTTTCTTTTATCTGGGTAATAGGGGGGAGTCTGCACTGCACGTAGTGATTTGGGTGTGCCCAGGCACACCTGGCACACCTGGCACACCTCCTGTGTACGCCTATGCTTCCAGGAACTTTTTTCACCATCCGCACCTCATGTAATTACACCCTAAGCTGTGTATATAGAGTGATCACTATAAACTGTAGGAATTTTTTCTCCAAATAAGCCTTGTTGCTGTTTAACCAACCACATAAAACAAATACAACAGTTTCTGGCTCCCAACCAGCAAAGTGATTATTTGCAACCACTAATAGTCTACAGCAGATCACTATCATGTTGGTGGTTTGCTAGTAAAAGTGATTTTAATAATTACTCGGTTAGTTTCATGTGTAGCGATATTCATGCAAGCTGTTTATATGGAAGATGATGCCTGTGATATATAAACCGGTTTATTGCAATACTTGAGCATACTCTGTTACTGGGACAGATTTATTATCTAGATGGTATGACAATAAAAGTTAAATATATTTATTGTCATTTATTAAACCAGTATAAAGAACGGCGACAGCAAAAAAAATCATGGGTCGCCTGAGTTCCCTGATTTAGAAACCTTCAATAGGATTGCTCACATAGTAACTAGATTCGGAATCTTTGCATAAAGTTGTGTAATTCAAATTAAGGCAAATCACAAGGTCAGCTTGAGTGAACAGCCATGGGTTAGCGCAAGCAGTAGATCCAAATATAGGCAGATGAACTCCTATGTCGATTTTGGCTTTTATATTTGTTTCTGCATCTTTGTTTCACTTGTTAAATAAATTAAGCGGCACATTTAGGCTTCATTTCCACTGGCGTTTTTACAGCCACTTTTCTGAGCGTTTTTTACAGCTTTAAAACGCCTGTCCATGTTTATTTTTAAAAAAATAAATAAAAATGTTTTTGAGCTGGAGCTCAAAAACGCTGCGGCAGCGTTTTTGCGCGTTTTTTAATGTCTGGTGTTTTTACAGCTCTATTGCTGGAGCTTCAGAACGCACTGGTCCCGCGTTTTTTTTGCAGCTTAACCACTTAAGGACCGCCGCATGTACATGTGGCAGTCCGCGCGGCTGTAGGAGCGATCCGACAAGAGGGGGCAGCTGTTCGTTTTTGTCCACCCCCTCACGATCGCTCCCAGCCAATGCGCCCGCCCGCCCTGTCACTTCCTCCTCCTGTGTAAACACAGAAAGGAGGAAGCGATGTGATCTCTCCCTCTGCGTTTTTTTCAACCACCGCTGAGGAGAGATCACAACACAAGTAAGTCCTGCACTAACACTACACTGACACACACTACATATAGGCACATTTAACCCCCCCGATCGCCCCACCCCTCCCCCTGTCACAGTGTCACTGAATGCAGTAATCATACATGTATGATTACTGTATTTAGTGGCAGTGTGACAGTCAGTTAGTGTTAGATCCAGGGTAGCCCCCGTACCCCCCCTAATAAAGTTTTAACCCCTTGATCACCGCCCTAGTTAACCCTTTCACTCCCTATTGCCAGCATCACTAAGCGATCATAGGTAGCTAAAAAAAAAAAATGATTGCGATTTTTTTAACTAAAGACATGTGGCTAAATACATTTTGGCCTAAATGTTTGACTAAAATTTAGTTTATTGATTTTTCTTATAACAAAAAGTAAAAAATATTGTTTTTTTTTTCAAAAATTTCGCTCTATTTTTGTATATAGCGCAAAAAATAAAAATCGCAGAGGCGATCAAATACCACCAAAGGAAAGCTCTATTTGTCGGAAGAAAAGGAGGTGAATTTTGTTTGGGAGCCACATCGCACGACCGCACAATTGTCTGTTAAAGCGACGCAGTGCCGAATCGCAAAAACCCCTTGGGTCATTTGGCAGCATATTGGTCCGGGTCTTAAGTGGTTAAAAACGTCTCAGCCATCTACAGATCAAAAACGTCATGGTGGGCATGAGGCCATAGACTAACATGGAGAGCTGTTTTTAAGCTGCAAAAAACGCTCAGAAAAGTGGCTGTAAAAACGCCAGTGGAAATGAGCCCTTACTGTTCAGTAAAGTTGAAACAAATCGAGATCAAAGGTTAGAGTGTTGCTAAACCCAGGAGCCTGCATTTAATATATCTGGTCTGCTACAGTACACAGGATATGGAATTTCAATTATTTTAGTAAATATACCATTAAATACCTTTTTTCATTAGCAAGTTGTAGCAGTCTTGTGACTTCTATCAGTGTCTGGCCGAGCACTGCATGGTTAAAACTTGTAAGAGGAATTTCCATTCTTCTCTGACTGTCCCCCCCCCCTCCAAAAAAAAAAACTCTCCTAGCAATACACACCAAACTAAGCATATGCAGAGTGCTCCCAAGGATTTGTACTATTAGCAGATGGATTTAAGACAGTAAAAGAAGGGGAGGATCAGACAGGATCAACAGCCTTTTTACACAATGTGGAGGATTAACCCCTGAGGTTCCACAGTGAGTGTAACCAGCATGTTCATAACTGCGGAAACTGTTGGCACTATATAAATCCTATATGATAATAATAACACTGCATATACAGACTGATCTTACTGTTGTGGGTTTAGTAACACTTTAAATATTGCCAACATTATTCTTTTTAATTTTAGTTGGGGAAAGGTGACAAACCTTTGCAGATGTATTTTTTTATTTTTTGCTGTCTTTTTTTAAGTGGGCCTCCCCCATAAGGCGCCAGGGCAAGGGTGACATCATTATCCAGTGTAGACATACTGTAGGTGTCCTTCAGCTCAAGAATACTTTTATTGGTATCTGTGACTGAAAATGCTTGAGAAACGCTGGTCTTTTCATTGCAGGCCTGTAGAGACACAAAAAACGATCTCTCTCTGCACTCCTGCACCACATTTGCATTACCCAGAAGCATTACAAGTGTCGGGCATTACTTCCAGGTCATGACCCATAGTACAGAAATAGGCTGAGTGCACAGGAATACTAGTTCTCTGCCTCTCTATAACCATGTGTGGCAGACTGCAGTGCCAGCGGGAGACCTGGAGCTAGTTGGATAGCAGTTGGAAGCAGCAGACCAATGAGCTCATCTCTGTCACACTGTTGCCTTCTCCTATCAGCATGTTCATTGTTAGTACAAAAGATTCACAAGTCTCCTAGTCTAACTGCTACAGTACAAGGACTACAAGAGGCTACTACACAGTCTTATTCAGGTACTTGTATTTAAACGATACATTCAATAATCTATTAATTATGTTGCACCCTTCTAGGTAGGTGCTATGATTAGGTCAATTCTGGTCTGGATCACTGTAGTTATTGGAGCTATATTTCATTGTTAGGCAAATGTAGTCCTTAACTTCTTACCCCTGCTTATCCTGGAATGTTCTGGAAGACAGTGGGCAGAAGGAGTCTTTATTAGCAGAGGAATATTTATTAGCCAATCCCTGGGGAGAGGTGCCCAGATGGCGACTGAGAGTCTATATAAATACTCTTGAGACTGAGATCAGCCTCTTCTCTTTCCCTTGGGAGTAAATCGCAGCTTAAGGGGCTGTTGGTCCCCTGGGCCATTCTGCAGTGTGCCTGTGGGCTATAAAGGCCTCAGTGTAGCTAACTGGAGGCCTAGTTTGTTGGGGGGCTGTTGTCTGAGGATCTAGTCTGGTTCCCACGTTTTTGGAGGATATTGGAAGGAGGCAACCAATTTTCCAAGGTCATTTGTGAGTACAGACTAATGAGAGAGATCCGAGAGACTGTGCGCTGCTGCCATCCTCCTTATGCTAGAGTCAGGGGACATTTTGACCCCATACAAAGGGTGCCGCTTCAAGCTCTAGTATATACTTATATACCGGTAACCGCTGGGAGTGCAGGCAGGGGTAGAGCTTGTCTCAGTTCTTTAGAAGGCAGTGAGGAAGAAAAAGAAGCCCCAGGAGCCACACATCACACAAAACCATCACGTAAAATGTGAAAGCAGCCTCAGCCTAGACTCCGGCCAGGCCATGTTTCACCCCGCCGGAGTGAGAGATCAGAGTTGTGGGTTCAGCTAGTTGAGGGATCCTGGCATCTACTTGGCACTTCCTACGGGGTAGCGTTACAAATAGCCACCCCCCCCCCCCCCACCACCGTATGGGAACATAACACAAATCTGTGTGTAGGGTGTGCACAAATGTGTAAACAATGATTGAGAAACACATACTGAGTATTGCCTTGTCATTGAAGTGAAACAAATAATTCTAGTGACATTATTTTTGGTTAGCTCTAGATTGATGAGCTGTAAAGGTCTTTAAACCTTTTAAATGTTGAATATCATATGCTATTTCACAGGGCAGAAAATGTTGTACTTGAGATAACCAATTTGTTTTATATATATTACTACAACAGTTGGAGATAATATTGTGTTTGTGTGCACTAAATGTAATTTAATTATTTTTTAATAAAACTCTATATCTAATAAACAGTAGTGTAATTATTCTAAATAATAAACTACCACCATTTTATGGGACCGGTTCTCTGCTTTTCAGAACATACATCATTTTTTAGAGTTTGAAGAAGTGCATTTTCATGAGCATGTCTACAAAATGGGAGCAACAAAAAAAGGAAGCAAAAGAGTTAAAGCATAAAGACTGAAGTCATAACATTATTATATATACTGTATATATTTACTGTTGCTTTACTGGACTAATTAAAAAAAATATATATTTGTATGATATTATTCCTGGGGGATATGAAGCACAGTTGTTGTGCTTGTCATCAGACTCACTGTAAAGGAACCTGGGAATTCAGGAGAGCCTCCAAAGTGCGTCATTCCATAAAGAGATGGTTCACAAGGCAGCCTATTGTGCCCAGTCACCTGGAGAAGAAAAATGAGCCAAAACCAGGCTGTGGAGGAACAATGGGCCTCTTGTTCTGGTCTATTGCAAAAGCACAAGTTGCAAAGAAATATGTGAATGTAGCATGGTGCCCAGGCATTGGAGTAAGGCCACCAGAGGCCTCTTTCAGACTCACAACAGAAAACAATGGGCAACACTACACTTTCCTACACTTTTTTCTTATTTTGTTTTTTAGGGAGCACCCAATGTCTAGGTGTCCACAATGTGTTCTGTCTGATACAATCTCCTGCATTTCCTCAATTGATCCAGCACTTCTATCCCAAACTGTGTTCTTCCCACTTTCCTGCTTATGATGGATTCTGGGACAGAGGCTAGACCTATCGGTTCTAAAAGAATGTATTGAGCTCCTATCACCGGGTTGCATCCTCACTCCTACAAGGCCTTCAGCCAGCTGCAGAATGCCCAACCTTGCACAGCGCCTTCCAACCTTACATAGTGCCACTCAGCCCACACAGTGCCTCCAACCTCCCACCATAAACCTCCAGCTTAATGCAGAGCCTCCAACCTCCCATAGTATTCCGCACTGCCCCCTGTCCCCTCACAGCTAACCTAGAGCTATTTGCAGACAGGCCATGGAGGACACTGAGTAGAGCTGCACGATTCTGGATAAAATGAGAATCACGATTTTTTTTGCTTAGAATAAAGATCACGATTCTCGGCGTAACATTTTTCACATTATACAAAAACATTTGTCTAAATTTACTGTTTATTTTTATTAATTGAAGTGTATTTTGCGCAAATACAGTGTGACATAAAATATTGCAACAGCCGCCATTTTATTCTCTAGTGTTTCTGTTAAAAAAAATATATTTAATGTTTGGAGGTAATTTTCTAGCAAAAAATACTGATTTTAACTTGTAAGCAATAGGTGTCAGAAGACTGTCTTTAAGTGGTTAAACTACCCTCATTTGCAGACTGAAGTTCATACCTTTTGATCTGGACGGATGAATTTATACAATGTTTCTTTTTATCTTTCAGTGCTAAGCAATGTTCTGAAAAAACTTTGCGGCTACCTTTTTTTTGACAGCTGTAAACAGGGAACAGTTCTGCACATGTTAAATGAATCGTGGAAATGCCAGATTAAGATTGTGAGGGGGGTTGAATCGAGATCGCAATTATTTTTAACGATTAACCATGCAGCTCTAACACTGAGGTACTAAATGGGAAAGGGGCAGATTTTTTAAATATGATAGCCATTGGCTACAAGCGCTGATAAAATGCTGGTTTACCACCATGACCATTCGACAAAAGCTGGTTGTTTCTTTCGGTCCATGTATCTCATGCTTAAAGGGGTTGTAAAGGTTCATCTTTTATTTTCAAAATTGGTTCCTTTAACCATTTGCTTACTGGGCACATAAACCCCCTTCATGCCCAGGCAAAATTTCAGCTTCCGGCACTGCATCGCTTTAACTGACATTTGCGCGGTCGTGCGACGTGGCTTCCAAACAAAATTGACGTCCTTTTTTCCGCACAAATAGAGCTTTCTTTTGATGGTATTTGATCACCTCTGCGGTATTTATTTTTTGCGCTATAAACAAAAAAAGAGCGACAATTTAAAAAAAATATATTTTTTTTACTTGTTGCTATAATAAATATCCCAATTTAAAAAGAAAAAAACTATTTTTTTTCTCAGTTAAGGCCGATACGTATTTTTCGACGTATTTTTGTATTTTTGTAAAAATAAGCGACTGGTTTGCGCAAAAGTTAAATATAAGTTAAATATAAATGTGACTGGCAGGGAAGGGGTTAACACTAGGGGGTGAGGAAGGGGTTAAATGTGTATCCTGGGTGTGTCCTAACTGTGTGGGGGGAGGGGGGTGACTGGGGGAGGTAACCGATGCTGTGTCCCTATGTACAAGGGACACAGATCAGTCTCCTCTCTGACAGCACGTGGAGCTCTGTCTTTACACACAGAGCTCCACGTTCATGCTGTGTTCCCGCCGATCGCGTGTACCCGAAGGACATCGCGGCCGCCAGGTACACGCATCGGCTCTTCAGTGATGCGCCGGAACAGTGTTTATCCGCCGTGCGCCACCGGGTAATGCACTTTAAATGACGTCCAAAGACGTCAACTTGCCACTTGAGAGCCGCGCTGTTGACGTCTTTTGTCAATAGCGTGGATCTCAAGTGGTTAAGCTAGTGCATTGTTCACTTATCTTTTCCTTTGATTTCCTTTCTAAATGTTTTTTTTTTCTTTGTTTGAATTTCTCACTTCCTGTTTCTCCTCAGTAGGCTTTCCACCATCATTTGAGTGGTGGGAAGTCATTTATAACAGCTTACTGAGGAGGAACAGGAAGTGAGAAATTCAGACAAAGAAAACAAAGAAAAAAAACATTTAGAAGGGAAATTGAAGGAAAAGGTAAGTGAACCAACAATGCACTCGCTTAAAGGAACCTATTTAGAAAATAAAAAAACAACCTTTACAACCCCTTTAAGACTTTTATCCTAGAGTCAGGTCAAGTTTTTTTCTATGTAGCTGAGAAATAACCATTTTTGGAAAGCAAATATAATGTAGATAACTCAACTGCATGAATAAGATATTCAAGAATGAAAAGGCCCTCTATCTCCCTCAACCTCGATATTGATAAACTGCCACAAGTCGTATTCACAAACTAAGAATGAAATAAAGACCTATAATTACAGTTCTCATCACTGACTTCCACTGTTATTAAAGGGTCACTAAAGGAAAAAAAATTTTTTGCTGAAATGACTGTTTACAGGGTATAGAGACATAAAAGTTAACCGATTCCTTTTCAAAATGATTAAAAATAGATAAAAATCAATCATATAATGTGCATGCAGGCTTGTTTCACTTTTGAACTGGCTTCATGTTTCTGTGAAGTAGAAATAGAAACACAGAACAAAAACAAACAAATCCAGGGCAGTGTTTTGTTTTTAAAATGAATCTGATTGGTTCTGGGAAGTTTTAGACACACGGTAATGACAGCTTAAACCAAAGCTCCCAGTATGGTGCTTATAAGGAAACAGACAAGCAGGAAGTGTGGAGAACAGAGCAGGTTAACAGCAACTTCAAAGCAAAAACAAACAATAAGGACATGAAACCAGTACTGCAGTAAGGTAAGGGAAGCTATTTAGCTAAAAAAAAAAAATTCCTTTAGTGACCCTTTAAGGATGTGCTGGAAGCAAGCATTCTACTTTCCACATGCTTTAGGGCCTGTCATTAACACAAACAAGAAAAACTTTTATACCAATTAATGAATACGACTATAATTAAGCAGTTGCGTTGGAGCATTGGATTACAAACGTGCATCAGCCTCCGAAAAACACTTGGGTGTTGACACCAGCCTAACAGGCATTCTTAGTGCAGTGAGGAAAAACTCTAATGTAAAGTTTTATCCTAGCAGGAATTTCAGCTCCTACTATCAAAAACACAAAGTATACGTAAACCCAATCATATAAGCTTGCTGCAATTTTACAGGTAATTTTCAATCTGCCGCTTTTATTAAAATAATATGTTTGAAAAAAAGACACCAATCACATCCTTTATATAAAGGCTGTTGTTTAGGCATTACTTCTTATAGGATGACAACACTGTCCCTATCTCCCAAAATGTGCTCCTATGTTGTCACCATGACACACACTCCCAATGGAGACTAGAAGTACAGTGCCTTGCGAAAGTATTCGGCCCCCTTGAACTTTGCGACCTTTTGCCACATTTCAGGCTTCAAACATAAAGAATATAAAACTGTAATTTTTTGTGAAGAATCAACAACAAGTGGGACACAATCATGAAGTGGAACGAAATTTATTGGATATTTCAAACTTTTTTAACAAATAAAAAACTGAAAAATTGGGCGTGCAAAATTATTCAGCCCCCTTAATACTTTGTAGCGCCACCTTTTGCTGCGATTACAGCTGTAAGTCGCTTGGGGTATGTCTCTATCAGTTTTGCACATCGAGAGACTGAAATTTTTGCCCATTCCTCCTTGCAAAACAGCTCGAGCTCAGTGAGGTTGGATGGAAAGCATTTGTGAACAGCAGTTTTCAGTTCTTTCCACAGATTCTCGATTGGATTCAGGTCTGGACTTTGACTTGGCCATTCTAACATCTGGATATGTTTATTTGTGAACCATTCCATTGTAGATTTTTCTTTATGTTTTGGATCATTGTCTTGTTGGAAGACAAATCTCCGTCCCAGTCTCAGGTCTTTTGCAGACTCCATCAGGTTTTCTTCCAGAATGGTCCTGTATTTGGCTCCATCCATCTTCCCATCGATTTTAACCATCTTCCCTGTCCCTGCTGAAGAAAAGCAGGCCCAAACCATGATGCTACCACCACCATGTTTCACAGTGGGGATGGTGTGTTCGGGGTGATGAGCTGTGTTGCTTTTACGCCAAACAAAGTTTTGCATTGTTGCCAAAAAGTTTGATTTTGGTTTAATCTGACCAGAGCACCTTCTTCCACATGTTTGGTGTGTCTCCCAGGTGGCTTGTGGCAAACTTTAAACAACACTTTTTATGGATATCTTTAAGAAATGGCTTTCTTCTTGCCACTCTTCCATAAAGGCCAGATTTGTGCAGTATACGACTGATTGTTGTCCTATGGACAGAGTCTCCCACCTCAGCTGTAGATCCCTGCAGTTCATTTAGAGTGATCATGGGCCTCTTGGCTGCATCTCTGATCAGTCTTCTCCTTGTATGAGCTGAAAGTTTAGAGGGACGGCCAGGTCTTCGTAGATTTGCAGTGGTCTGATACTCCTTCCATTTCAATATCGCTTGCACAGTGCTCCTTGGGATGTTTAAAGCTTGGGAAGTCTTTTGTATCCAAATCCGGCGTTAAACTTCTCCACAACAATATCTCAGACCTGCCTGGTGTGTTCCTTGTTCTTCATGATGCTCTCTGCGCTTTAAACAGACCTCTGAGACTATCACAGTGCAGGTGCATTTATACAGAGACTTGATTACACACAGGTGGATTCTATTTATCATCATTAGTCATTTAGGTCAACATTGGATCATTCAGAGATCCTCACTGAACTTCTGGAGAGAGTTTGCTGCACTGAAAGTAAAGGGGCTGAATAATTTTGCACGCCTAATTTTTCAGTTTTTTTATTTGTTAAAGTTTGAAATATCCAATAAATTTCGTTCCACTTCATGATTGTGTCCCACTTGTTGATTTTTCACAAAAAATTACAGTTTTATATCTTTATGTTTGAAGCCTGAAATGTGGCAAAAGGTCGCAAAGTTCAAGGGGGCCGAATACTTTCGCAAGACACTGTATTTGTGATGAGCCACATGAAAAATATACTCACCGACATGGGAAAGAGACCTGGAGACGGAGCTCACAGAGGAGGCCTGGAATGCTTGGACTTCCCTAATCCATAAAGGCATTTTGAATGTCCAGCTAACAGAGGCTAATTATAAAGTCATGTCTTGTTGGTACCTGGTTCTTGCCAGACTCAAATGTATCCTGAAGCTGTGGTCAGGAGGGTTCACTGTACCACACATGGTGGACCTGTCCTAAGGTCGGGCACTTCTGGATGAGGGTGCGAGTCTTAATATTCTCTGTAACTATGATTTTTATTTCTAAAGAAGCACAAGTGGCTCTTTTAAATGAACCTATTCATATTCCCAAACATACACAAACATTGACTTTTTATATGTTCTTTGAGGCTAAAATCTATATCTCGAATGTTTGGAAGACCCCAGTGGTAGAGATATCAGTTACGAAGCATAGGTTCACTTAGATTATGTTAAAGGATAAATTGGCCAGTATACTGCAGGACAGACAATCCGAATTGGAGCGTTTGAGATCTTTGGTTTTGCTACTTAGAATCCCCATCTTTATAAGCACTGGTTGGTGAGTGGTGGGTGCAAAGTTCAGGTTGGGTTTTTTGTTTTAATTCCCCTTTCTTTCTTCCTTTCTGTTTATTCTTTTACTTTGGGTTGTCATTTTCAAATTGAATTGTTGATAGGGTAATATGATCAGGAGGGGGAACCTCCTTCTCAAGTGTATAAAAGCCTGTATTCTTGTTCTAATAAACAGTTCCAGCTTTGCAGCCAAACAAATTTTCACGCACAACCATCTCTAGGGATTACAGAGAATGGTACAAAAAAAAAAAGAGAAAATAGCCACTGAGCGGCAGTTGTGTGGACGAAAATGCCTTGTTGATGTCAGAGGATAATATTCAGACTGGTTCAAGATTAAGAAAGGCAACAGTAACTCAAATAAGCACTCGTTACAACCAAGGTATGCAGATTACCCACACTGGGCGGGCCTCCCCCCCCCCCCCCTCTGCCTCCCTCACACCCTTACTGTATCCGTACTTATGTCTACTTTGTTTTTATTGAAGTGTTGCCTGCCGTTTTGGGGGTATCTGGTTTGCATAATTTCCTTCTCTCTATAGTGTGCAATGTATTTTTAACCATTGTATTTTTTTCTTTATTGTTTGTTTTGTTCTGCTCTTACCCAGGGTGATTTGTCATGTACCATCCTTATGTTTTTCCAATAAAGACCAACCTTGTTGTTAAAAAAAAAAAAAAAGGTATGCAGATTACCATCTCTGAATGCAAAATACATCGAACCTTGAAGCATATGGGCTACAGCAGCAGAGGACCACACCGGGTGCCACTCTGTCAGCTAAGTACAAGAAACTGAGGCTACAATTTGCACAGGCTCACCAAAATTGGACAATAACATTTTGGAAAAACTTTGCCTAGTCTGACGAGTTTCGATTTCAGCTGCGACATTCAGATGGTAGGGTCAGAATTTGGCATAAACAACATGAAAGAATGGATCCATCCTGTCTTGTATAAACAGTCCAGGCTGGTAGTGGTGGTGTAACGGTGTGGGTGATATTTTCTTGGCACACTTTGGACCCCTTAGTACCAATTAAGCATTGTTTAACCACGTAAGGACCGCCTCCTGCACATTTACGTCGGCAGAATGGCACGGCTGAGCACATGCATGTACAGGTACGTGCTGTGCTAGTACCCAGCCGTGGGTCATGGGCGCGCGCTCCCGTGACACGGCATGAAGCACCGGGACCGCGGGATTCGCAGACCCAATCGCCGCTGGAGTGCGGCGATCGGTTCCTGGAGCTGAAGAACGGGGAGAGCCGTGTGTAAACACGGCTTCCCCTGTCCTTCACTGTGGCAGCAGCATCGATCGCGTCATCCTTTTTATAGGGGGTACACGATCGATGACGTCACACCTACAGCCACACCCCCCTACAGTTGTAAACACACATTAGGGAACACATTACCCCTACAGCGCCCCCTGTGGTTAACTCCCAAACTGCAACTGTCATTTCCACAGTAAATAATGCAATTTAAATGCATTTTTTGCTGTGAAAAGGACAATTGTCCCAAAAATGTGTCAAAATTGTCCGAAGTGTCCGCCATAATGTCGCAGTCACGTAAAAAAATCGCTGATCGTCGCCATTAGTAGTAAAAAAAAATTTTTTTTATAAAAATGCAATAAAACTATCCCTTATTTTGTAAACGCTATAAATTCTGCGCAAACCAACCCATAAACGCTTATTGCGATTTGTTTTACCAGAAATAGGTATAATACGTATCGGGCTAAACTGAGGGAAAAATGTTTTTTTTTTATATATTTTTGGGAGATATTTATTATAGCAAAAAGTAAAAAATATAGAATTTTTTTCAAAATTAGCGCTCTATTTTTGTTTATAGCGCAAAAATTCAAAACCGCAGAGGTGATCAAATACCACCAAAAGAAAGCTCTATTTGTGGGGAAAAAAAGGACGCCAATTTTGTTTGGGAGCCACGTCGCACGACCGCGCAATTGTCAGTTAAAGCAACGCAGTGCCGAATTGCAAAAAGGGGCAAGGTCTGCATTTTGATCCGGGTCTTAAGTGGTTAAATGTCACGGCCCACCTGATTATTGTTGCTGACTATTTCCATCTCTTTATGACTACCGTGTGCCCATCTTCTGATGGCTCCTTCCAGCAGGATAATGCCCCATGTCACAAAGCTCAAATCATCATTGGAGTGTAGAAAGGACTGCAGGAGATCACGGGCGCTGAGATACAACAAAGGACGAAAAAGTATTAATTTATAACATTTTAGTTGTAATTAATACACAGTGCTCTACTGTAATATATATGTTACAATTATACTCCAACCCAGGAGGAGCAATTTGCTGTTACTTGTCGACTCAGGGGACACATACATGCTGAATGTCTCTCATGACCAAGCTGGCATCTATCTCACACACACCTCGCTGCCTTGCTAAACAAATATCTACAGTTCCTTGATTCTCATCTTTTGAATAGTCCCGTAGGTAGATATAGTCACTGGTTCACTTATTATTTCCTCTCTCTCTATAGAAAGAAGCCAATGAATTAGTATCTTTCAAGTAACCATTGTGTTGAGTAGCTTACTCTTTTCTCGTTCGTAACTTTTATGAATGTTGAATAAAATGTAATATACCCAATGTATATAGCTAGATGGGTTTTTATTTGTGAGTTTCAAATGTCCCCAGTCCTATGCGTATACAGTATGAGATCAGTTTTTCTGTATATTATATTGTTCCTTTAACAGAGATGACATTAAGGCCCCATTCACACAGGATTTTAGGGAACAATTAAGAAAAATGTAGTAACACCCACAGACCATCATTCTGCAGACATACAAGTATTTTGCTCTGTATATGGATCTGTAAATCTATTTTAGTTACAGCACACAGTATGGAGAAGCAGGCAGTGCTGGGCTCTCTGGTTCCTCTACTGTATTATAGTTCCTCAGTTTGCTGTCATCTGCTGTAACATAAAGAGTCATGCTAAAAACGAGTGTATTCTGTGTGTGAGTGGGGGGGGGGGGGGGGGGGGAGGAGACACAGCTTCCATAGATAACAGAAGACAATGCACCCCAACTTTTAGGAAACATTGCACTGTTACCCAACATGAGAGAATTGTGAATGGCTAGAAGGCAGAAGGACAATGTGTTTTTATGGTCAGAACGCAATCACATGTCTGGACTTATTCTTACAGAGAATGAACCTCATATTAAACCTAAAAAACCACACTAGCTGACCGTTCGTCCGCTCATTACAAGTCCGGGCTTGTAATGGGCCCCTATGGGAGCGGATCCGTTAGCAGATGATGCATCCGCTAACGTCCGCCAGATCCGCATCCGTTTTTGCGGACGGAAGAATGTCCTATTTTTCTTCCGTCCGGCCAAACGGATCAGATGCAAACGGACAGACGGTCCGTTTCCATCCGACTCCCCATAGGGGAGAGCGCCCTGTCCGCCGACAGCTGAGCGGAGACCCCCCCCCCGCTGAGCTGACGGACACACGGAGCGGACCGAAAAGCGGACCGCTCCGTGTGTAAGGAGCCTAAGGCCTCGTACACACGATCGGACATATCCGATGAAAACGGTCCGCGGACCATTTTCATCGGATATGTCCGATCGGGAGTTTGATCCGATGGCGTGTACACACCATCGGATCAAATTCCCCGCCGCCGGACGGCGCGGTGACGTGGCGGTGACGCGGCGGTGACGTTGACGCCGCCACGTCACCGCCACGTCACCGCACCAGGAGGTAAACACTTCCGCGCATGCGCCGAATCCATTCGGCGGCGGCGCGGCGGCAGTGGGGGACGACATGTCTGCTGGTAAGTGTACTAACCAGCAGACATGTCGGGCGGACAGATTCCCACCGGATAGATTTCAAAGCATGCTTTGAAATCTGTCGGGTGGAGAAAACGGAAAATTGTATACTCACCTTTCCGTAATTTTCCTTTCCTGACGCATCTTCATGGCAGCACACACTGGGTTGTGACTCCGCCCCCACAACCTGACAGGATTGGTTAGCTATAAATTTGAAGGGGAGACACCCCGCATCATTCTCTGTATATATCATCATAAAACAGCAGGGTGGGCATCTGTGTGCTGCCATGAAGATGCGTCAGGAAAGGAAAATTACGGAAAGGTGAGTATACAATTTTCCGTTTTCCTGACACATTCATGGCAGCACACACTGGGATATAACTCGCCAGTCGGGAGGGTGCAAGAAAACAGTAATATTTATTCTTTATAGCGCTGAGGAATTGGCTCTAAGAACAGATCTGCCGAAGTCGACGGTAGCCAGGAGAGCAGAATTCACTCTGTAGTGAGAAATGAAGATGTGTTGGGAAGACCAAGTTGCTGCTCTGCCTATGGTTTCCGGTGAAGTCCCGCAATATGCTGCCCAAGAAGTGGCCTCTGCCCCTGTCGAATGAGCCCTAATGCCCTCTAGGAGGCGTAAGTTGCTGGATGGAATAGGTCTCCTTGATAGCTTTAACAACCAAGAGGTATTGGGACGGGAGGTAGCTGGCTGACCTCGTCTGCTCCCGTGTGGGATAATCAAGAGAGAATCCGTCTTCCTGAGATGTAGCTGTGACGTAACTGGAGATGGTAGACTTGACATCCTAGTCATGGGACTCACCCCTCTCATTAGTAAAAGACGAAAGGACGATGTCCTGGTTATAATGAAAGGAGGAAGTTACCCTTGGATAAAAATGGTCTGAGGGCTTCAGAACCACTCTCTCAGGGAAGAACACTGAATAGGGGTTCCATAGCCATAAGTGCTTGTATCTCCGGCGCCCTCTTAACTGAGGTGATAGCAATACGGGAAGCCATCTTCAGAGCTAGGTTCCACGGTGAGACTAAGTTGAATGGAGAAAAAGGTGGATTGGACAGGGCCTCGAGTACTACACAGAGGTCCCCTGTTGGAAAGGCTGGCCTCCTAGGTGGTCTGATCTTACGTAGGCCCTGAGGAACAGAGTGACCAGATGATGAAGAGCCCATCTAGTACCCGTCATGGCTGAAAGGGCAGATACTTGCACCTTCAGGGTACCCAAGCCCGGGCCCTTGTTAAACCCTGACTGAAGAAATTCAAGAATTTGAGATGGGATTCCAATGTCTTTGCTGCGATGACACGAACCTCTCCCAGATCCTAGTATAGGTGACATCAGTGGAGCTCCTTAGAGCTTGTACTAAGGTTGATATTACCTCCTGAGAGTATCCTAGTTCCCCTAACCTAGCCCTCTCAGCTTCAAAGCTGGCAAATGCAGCTTCTCTGGGCTGGATGGAAGAATTGCCTCTGATGTATGAGATCCCAGGTTACTGGAAGATGTATTGAGGCCGCGTACCTAGTTGTAGCAGGGTCGTAAACCATGGCCTCCTCAGCCGGAACGGTATTAGTACAATAACTGTGGCTGAGGACTTCCGAAGTCGGGACAGGAATCTTGTAATCCGAGAAGTTGGAAGAAAAATGTACCCTAGCTCGCAGCTCCATGGAAGAACTAGGCAGTTTGTCCCTTCAGGTAATGGAAAGTGGGCTCTGGACAGGAACCTCTGACACTTGGAGTGCTTTGGCGTGGCCGCTAGGTCGACTTCTGGTTCTGGTACTAGTTTTCGTAAGAATGGAGAATACCTGTTGGTTCAGGGACCGTTCGTGTGTTTGAAAGTGTCTCTCGGCTTAGGTAGTTGGCCAACAAATTCTGTGTTGCTGGGACGCATACTCCCCACAGATCTAACAGGTGCACTTGTGCCCATTCCATTATGAAGCGTGCGACTCCTGATGCTCCCCTGTCTCTGGATACATGACACCGCTACTTGTTGTCCATCCTGATCAGGACACTCTTCCTCTATAGAAGAGGCGCAATGGCCAGGAGGGCCTGAAAGGCTGCTCTGAGCTCTAAAATATTTGACACTATGCCCTGAGCCCGAAAATGCCACTGTCCTTGGGCTACTCAGTGTAGATAGTGTGGACCCCATCACCCCTGGCTGGCGTCCGATGTTACTACTTCTGGACTAGGGGGAACTTTTGGAATGGACTCCCTGTGGTCGGACGGGTGTGTCCACCACCATACTAATTGCTTTACCCAGTTCGGGATGTGAATGGTTTGGAGTATTGACGTTCTATTCCACTGCCTGAGAAAGGAGTTCTGTAAGACTCGCATGTGCCACAGGGGCCACTGTATCAAGGGTATGGATGCTGACATGGACCCCTGGGTACTGAGGCAGGCTCTGACAGTTAGACGTCTGGATGATAGCAGACTTTGTATCTTCTGGAGCAAGGGCTTCAGCCTCTCTTGAGGGAGTTGCACCCGGTACAACCTGGTATTTTATTCTGCCCCTAGGAACACCCTAACTTGCCGAATGCTCTGGGTGCTGAGGCGATGCCGAATGGGGGGCACCAAAATTGGAAATGGGATTGATCGATTGAGAACCGAAGGGACCTCTGGAAGGTAAGATGAACTGGGATGTAAAGGTAAACGCCCGAAAAATCTAGAGATAGCATCCAGTCTCCCACGTCCACTGACAACAAAATGGACTGAAGGCTTTTCCAATCTGAGGGCCTCTATTTTGATCGTCTGTTGAAATTCTTTAGGTCCAAGACTGGACGTAGATCCCCGTTTTTTTTGTACCAGAAATAAAGGGGAATAAAACCCCCTCCCTTTCTGGTGCGGAAGTACTTGGTAGGCTGGAATGTGTTCCCTGGCAATGTGCCCATGAATTTCCAATTGTGACCGTTCTTGATAGAGGATAGTGTTCATGGATCTGTTATACGAGTTGCCCATATCCGAGCGAATCTCTTGAGTCTGGTGCTCACCTGAGCTGGGTGGGCAGACGGACCCTCAAAAAGGACTTCTGCTGTTCCCCAGCTGTGATTGGCTTACTGTATCTACATGAAGGAGGGTCGAGTCTTCCAGTCCCTCCTAAATTCCCTGCCGGGGCGGTAGGATCTAACATCCCTGTACTTGACAGGAAGATCACGCCTGTAAGCGGGGCCCTTCTGGGGCTCTGGTTTTCCTATCGGAAAAATCAGCCCAGACTTTCCCCCGGTAACCTTGGAGATGGCCGAGTCCATCTTTGTGCCGAATACACTTGAGCCGCCATATGGAATTTTGCACCAGTTGATTTTGACGCTGCCTTCGCTATCCAGGGTCTCAGCCATAAGGCTCTTCCCAGCCATGAAGTCGCCCCCTCAGGAGCCGTAAGCCAACTTAATTTTCCTGCAGGGAGGAGAATATCTTCCCCTGGTCGGCTCCTTCTAGAATGGGATTCTCAACATTAGCTGCCTATGCAGCGATAGTTTTAGCGACTGCCGCTGTGGTGATAGCCGGGCTACAAGCGGCTCCTGTCGTGGAGCAGGCTTTCTTCAGTTCTATATTGATTTTATGATCAAGAGCGTCCCGGAAGGTAACTGCGTCTTCAATCGGTAGAGAAACGTCTCTAGCGAGTCGCATTAAAGATGAATCGACCGTAGTTGCATTGATCAAAGAATCGATCTTAGACTACCACAAGGGGTACAATCTGCAAACTTGTTGCTCATACTGGGCCGCTTATGCGACCCCCCCACTTATCCTTTATGAGGTTCTCCAGCTCTTCGATGAAGGGAAATGATTCAGGACCCCCTTTTCAGCACCGGGAAATATTTCTGAACCTTCAGAAGTTCTGCCATAACCTCCTCCCAGCCGATCGCTTCCTTGAGTGAATGGGCAAATGGTTCAACCAAAAAGAGACAGTCCGACGCCTGCGTAACGGCCGGGCGATGTGCTTGGGGAAGGATCGCCCACATATGATCCCTGTGGCGATTCTCCTGGGAGCTCAGTATCTACTCTGGCCTCTGAATCCTTGGTTACTTCGATGAAGCACGAGTGGCAGGCCAATTCCCCTGGCAAGGATGGCGCCCCGCATATTTGGCAAACATTTGCCGTGGTGCGGGTAAGATAGCTCTGTCTGGGATGAAGGTAATCGTCTGCGGTGGGACCGACTATGACGGGAGTGCTGTGACGCGAGCGGCTATGCCTTGATTGAAGAAATCAAGAGGGTAACCTTGAGCGACTTCTTGCGCCTTCTGCCGGAAGCATGGCTAGAATCTCCCTCTGTGCCGCAAACTTGCGTCTCTTGACCCGATAGGGCTACCAAAACTGTAGCGTCAGTGGCCAGGCTCTCTTTTTTGTCTCCCCTCTACTTACCACCTTCTGGACGGCCTCTATACCTGGTCAGCTGATGGTGGTCTGCGAGGGCAGTGGCTCCCATGAGGATAGCAGAGAGACAGCCCGAAAAGGTGGGAAAAAAGAGAGAAGGGAAAACATTACAATATGTTCCCCCCCAACATTTCTATTTATTAAATTAATATAATAATTTTATATACATATATCTATCCTTTTTTTTTTTTTTTGGATTATATTAATTGTTAAATTATGGATACACTTTCTTCTATGGTACGTTATAAATTAATATATAAATGTATTGAATGAATGAATGATGAAAACTTATATAGCGCGGCACATGCAAACCGAATCGCCCCTGGGCGCCCGTATAATATCTTCTATCCTATTTATTCCTTTTTTTTTTTTTTTTTGTGTGTAATCAATTAGCCCAGGCTGATCTGGGACATGCCTGCACACACCTGGTGCAATCTTCACTCTGAGTAGAGCAGAGCAGCAGTGCGGCAGCCAGAACTACAGAGCAATAGGACTGTTTCTTTTTTCCTTCTTTTTTTTAATGACGCGCGCATGTGCAGAAGAGTCCCGCTCGCCCGGCGCCATTTTGGAAGAGGGCAGAGGAGACAGGCGGCGTCATCACTGAGCTGCGCGCATGTGCAGAGCGCCAAGGGGTACGCAGCGGTGACCCCGAGAGTATGGGGTGTCAGAGGAACCACAGGGCTCAGCAGAGCTGAGAAAAAAACAACAGGCAGACAAAGGTACAAAACGGACTAACCTTAGGTGGTAAATGTAATGATACAAATACCTTTGTGGAAGGACACACTGCACTGGAAGGAAAGACAGAGCGAAAGTGGGGGCCACTGCGAGATTTGAAGCTTCTTTAAAGCTTGCTACAGATGCCAGTATAATTCCAAAGCCCCTGAGACCACCAGAACGGGGTTCCCACCATAAAGCTCATTTAGAGACTGTACAGGAGGGACTTCCAAACAGGAGAGGCTGAACCTGCTGGGGCGATTTGCGGTAAGAGGCATGCTTTTTGCTTGTTCGTTCAATCTTGTCAGGTGAGGATGAAAAAAGAGAATGATGCGGGGCGTCTCCCCTTCAAATTTATAGCTAACCAATCCTGTCAGGTTGTGGGGGCGGAGTCACAACCCAGTGTGTGCTGCCATGAATGCGTCAGGAAATCTGTCCGCCAGCCCATACACACGAGCGGAGATGTCTGCTGAAACGGTCCATCGGACCGTTTTCAGCGGACATATCCCCTCGTGTGTACGAGGCCTTAGAGTTTCATGACTTGGCCAATAGCTCAATGGCTAGAGAAACAGGCTTCCATGGGTTTTAGTTTTGGGTTCGAATCCAGCTTAGAGCTTAATTTTTTTAAGACATATATATTTTCAATATATTGATTTACTAATATTGGTATTGGGACATCCCTATTTAATCTAAGAGCAGTGTATACAATAATATGTATATATAACTTTAAAAAAATTGTGCTGTTTCCTGCATTCAATCCCACACACTAGTCTGTTGCTCTATGCATTAAGCTATTTCTCAAGCAATGCAATTCTCTCATGTTGGGGCCACAGTGCAATGTTTCCTAAAAGGTGGGGTGCATTGTGTTCTGTTATCTATGGAAGCTGTGTCATCACCCCCACCCCCAAATACAAAAATACAAATATACTCGTTTTCAGCATCCCTCCGTTCTGAACAAAGACACAGATTGTACTCACAATTCCCTCATGTTGGGGTAACAGTGCAATGTTTCCTAAAAGTTGGGGTGCATTGTGTTCTTTTATCTATAGAAGCTATGTCTTCACCCCCCCCCCCCCACACACACACACACCCAATACACTAGTTTTCAGCATCCCTCTTTATGTTAGAGCAAATGACAGCAAACTGAGGAATACAGTAGAGCAGGGGTGGCAAACTCAAATTCATCGGGGGCCGCATCCGCAGTTTGGTTGCCCTCAAAGGGCCGGTTGTATCTGCGCTTAAACCAGTGGCGTAGCGTGGGTTGTCAGCGCCCGGGGTAATTTGCTCCCCCCCCCCCGACTCGCAGACTTACCTATTTGGGGGATAGCAGCAGTGGTACTTGGAGGGGTGGCAGCGGTGATACATGTGGGGTGGCAGCGGTGATACTTGAGGCGTGGCAGCGGTGGTACTTGAGGGGGTGGCAGCGCTGGTACTTGCCGTCCCCCTCAAGTACCACCACTACCACCCCCCCCTCAAGTACCACTGCTACCACCCCTGGGGACAGGTTATCAGAATTGGGTGCCCGGTGTCACTGGGATGTGGGATCTGAATTGGGTGCCTGGTGTCACTGGGATGTGGGATCTGAATTGGGTGCCTGGTGTCACTGGGGACACAAGATCAGAATTGGGTGCCCCATCTTTAAATGAACAGCCCCATGTTCATGATTATAAAGACAACCCTAGAGACATCTTCCTCTAAGCCCCCCACACTGCCCAGCCTCCAGTTACATGGGGGGGTATGGGTTTTATGATCAGCCTTGAGGGAATAGAGCTACAAGTCTCAGCATGCCTAGCTGTCAGTGTGCCATGGCAGACTGGGTATTGCAGTGATCTGATTGGCTGATCGCTCTTACCTTCAGATAACTCGAGCTCCACCTCGGCCAGGCTATCCTGGATCTCCACCAGCAGTGTCTCCAGAATGTCTCCAGAATGGCACATCCCCCTCTCTCCGCCAGCCCAGTGCTTCTTGTGTCATACGACTCAGCAGCAGCTGTCAGCCCGCATACCCCCGCACAGGGCCCTCCTCCGCCGGCCAGTCAGGGCCTCTCTTCTCCCGACACACATAGCACAGTCTGTGGCTCAGTCTGCGGCAGGTGGGCCTCTCACACGGACGGGTGGTGGGCACAGGAGATGCCGCGCTCGCCGATTCTCGCCTCTTGGGGGGGCGGGGTCAGGGGGGGAGAGGTCAAGGAGGAGGCGGCCGGGGACGAACTATTTTCCTGACTTCCGGGCTCTCAGGCCTATCTGTCCGCACCTCGGCCCCTTGCAGGACAGAGATCCCCCTGCTGATGGGGGCCGCTGCGCGGGCCACATGACAGGGCCTGGCGAGCCCAGCACTGCCTGGTTCCCCATACTGTGTGCTGTAACTAAGATAGATGGTATATGGGTGTTACTACATTATTGCTAATTGCTCCTAAAATCCTCCTAATATAGGTTACTATATTAAAAAAAAAAAAAGAATTCTGAGATTTAATCTCATGCCGCGTACACACAGTCGTTTTTTGCGATGAAAAAAAACCGACGTTTTTTGTGAAGTAAAAAACGACGTTTTTGAAACGTCACTTTCAAAGACGATGTTGCATACACACCATTGTTTTTTTCACAAAAAACGAGGTTGCGTTCACCACCCTTTTCCATTGAAGCTCGCTTTATAACTAGCTTCTGGGCATGCGCGGGTTGAAAAACGTCGTTTTAAACGACGTTTTTGCTACACACGGTGACTTTTTGTGAAACAAAAAACGACGTTTTGAAAAACGACACAAAAAATTCAAGCATGTTGGAATTTTTTTTTGGTCGTTTTTTTTAAGACAAAAAACAACGTTTTGCCCACACACGATCAATTTAAATGACGTTTTAAAAAACAACGTTTTTTTTCATCGCAAAAAACGACCGTGTGTACGCGGCATGAATTCTGACTTTTAATCTCAGAATTATGACTTTTAATCTCAGAATTATGACTTTGTAACTCCTAATTTTTTTTTTTTTTTTTTTATGATGGCCCCAGGGCTCTTCCATACTTTTCCGCGTGGAAAAATGTTAAAAAATTTGCTATGTTCATTGCTCAAAAAGCTACTTTGCCATAGTGATATCAATGGGCTGCCCTAGGCATGTGATGAAACTGCCAACCAAACGCCCAAAGACATGGCACAATTTTGTGTTCGTTCTCAAAAAGCTTAAGTGTAAATACTGCCTTAATCAAAGTGTCTTTAGATCCAAACACCTTAAAGGGGTTGTAAAGGATTTTTTTTCCGCTAAATAGCTTCCTTTACCTTAGTGCAGTCCTCCTTCACTTACCTCATCCTTTGATTTTGCTTTTAAATGTCCTTATTTCTTCTGAGAAATCTTCACTTCCAGTTCTTCTGTCTGTAACTCCACACAGTAATGCAAGGCTTTCTCCCTGGTGTGGAGAAAGCCTCTTGAGGGGGGAGGGGGCGAGCAAGCAAGTCAGGACACTCTCTACTTTGCAGATAGAGAAACGAGCTGTGTGTTAGTGGGCGTCCTGACACTCCTGCTCGCCCCCTCAAGAGGCTTTCTCCACACCAGGAAGAAAGCCTTGCATTACTGTGTGGAGTTACAGACAGAAGAACAGGAAGTGAGCATTTCTCAGAAGAAATAAGGACATTTAAAAGCAAAATGGAGGGATGAGGTAAGTGAAGGAGGACTGCACTAAGGTAAAGGAAGCTATTTAGGGGGGAAAATTTTTTTGATTACAATTAACTAAAACAGCTTTATTTCGAAATGGTACTCTAATAACACACACATTCTTTGATTTCAGAAATATGTTTACAGTTCGAATATGAATGGAATTCTATGTAAAATTAGATTTGTACTTAGAATGTCTGATAAAATTTAGTTTTGTTATTCAGAGCATTCGGTAAACTTAAATTTATATCATAATTAGGGTATTCAGATATATCCGAATCTCCGAAATAACAAAAAATGTGTGTGAATATTTATTTGGAACAAAACGAACCGCACATATATGTGACAGACTCACCCAAGACGGAGGCTTTTAGAGGGGACTGAATGCTAGACTCTTCGCTACCGACTATGGGCCCTGGCATTTGAGGGAGTAACAAAACTTTGGGAAGATGTTCTGTCATGTAATGCAAAAGGACATTATTAACCACTTAACCCCCGGACCATATTGCTGCCCAATGACCAGAGCACTTTTTGCGATTCGGCACTGCGTCGCTTTAACTGACAAATGTGCGGCTGTGCAACGTGGCTCCCAAACAAAATTGGCGTCCTTTTTTTCCCACAAATAGAGCTTTCTTTTGATGGTATTTGATCACCTCTGCGGTTTTTATATTTTGCGCTATAAACAAAAATAGAGTGACTATTTTGAACAAAATGCAATATTTTTTACTTTTTGCTATAATAAATATTGCCCAAAAATATATAAAAAAAATGTTTTTTTTATCTCAGTTTAGACGAATACGTATTCTTCCACATATTTTTAATTAAAAAAAATCACAATAAGCGTTTATTGATTGGTTTGCACAAAAGTTATAGTGTTTAGAAAATAGGGGGTAGTTTTATGGCATTTTTATTAATATTTTTTTCAGTACTTCGAAATTATGGCGGACACTTCGGACACTTTTGACACATTTTCTGACCATTGGCATTTTATTGGCGATCAGTGCTATAAAAATGCATTGGATTACTATAAAAATGCCATTGGCAGTGAGGGGGTTAACACTAGGGGGCGGGGAAGGGGTTAAGTATGTTCCTGGGTGTGTTCTAACTGTATGGGGGGTGGACTCACTAGGGGAAATCACTGATCTTCTGTTCATACATTGTATGAACGGAAGGTCAGCATTTCTCCCCTGACAGGACCGGGAGCTGTGTGTTTACACACACAGCTCCCGGTCCTTGCTCTGTACCGAGCAATCGCGAGTGCCCGGCGGCAATTGTGCCCGCCGGGCACGGGACTCAGGGCGAGCGGGGGCCGCGCCCGCGGGACTCGGGGCAAGCGGGGGCACGCTCCCCTAGTGGCCGCTTAAAGAGCCGACGTAGAGCTACGGGCTCTCGTGCAGGGGTGCCGACCTGCCGCAGTAGAACTGAGGCGGCTGGTCGGCAACCAGTTAAAAAGGCCATGATGGTCTCTGCCAGTGCAGGACTCATAACAGATGTCAATTTCATCAGCAGGCCACCTGTCTGGGGCCACCTGCCATAATGTAAAAGTTCAGACCTCTGAGTCACTTAGGCTGGTTAAATGACTAGTTAATTAGCTCATGTTAATTTATGTGAGTGGTGGGTGCAGAGTTCATGCAGGGTTTTCTGTTTTAATTCCTCTTTCTTTCTTGCTACCTTTCTGTTTCTTCTTTACCTTTTGTGTATATGTAAGATTCTCTACAACATTCGCTTTCAGATCAAATTTTTGATAAACAGTTTATATGGTAACAGTGCTGCTAGCAGCTCTCTACCTCATTTTGGAAGACAATATTTTGGCCTCTGTGCAAACGTTAGTCTTCTGACAGCTTAAACCCTTGGCATGGCCCTTTCAGTATATGTATATTTTGTACTTGGAATGCATTCCGATGCCCCATGGGCGATGTATACACATGTTCTATACTCATGATTGTACTTTTATTGGGAAAATTTCAATAAAAATGTCTAAAATAAAACTTATAAATAGATATGGTCTCACTCTCAACTCATCTTTGATCCAGTAAGATGAATTACTTAACTGTCGTATCTTAACCACTTCAGCCCCGGACCATTTTGCTGGTCAATGACCTGGCCACTTTTTGCGATTTAGCACTGCATCGGTTTAACTGACAATTGCGTGGTTGTGCGACGTGGCTCCCAAACAAAAATAGAGCGACAATTTTGAAAAAAAAATGTTTTTTTTTAACTTTTTGCTGTAATAAATAACTCCCAAAAATATATATAAAAAAAATGTTTTCCTCAGTTTAGGCTGATACATATTCTATTACATATTTCTCGTAAAAAAATCGCAATAAGTGTTTATTGATTGGTTTGCGCAAACGTTATAGCGTCTACAAAATATGGCAGCGATCTGTGATTTTTATTGGTACTGCGACATTATGGGGGACACTTCGGACACTTTTGACACATTTTTGGGACCATTGGCATTTTTATAGCGATCAGTGCTATAAAAATGCATTGATTACGGTAAAAATGTCACTGGCAGGGAAGGGGTTAATTATGTTCCCTATAGTGTGTTCTAACTGAAGGGGGGGTGGGACTGACCAGGGGAAATGACAGATCGCTGTTCATACATTGTAGGAACATGCAATCAGTAATTTCTCCCCCTGAAAGGACCCCGAGCAGTGTGTTTAGACACACAGCTCCTGGTTCTCGCTCTATAAAGAGCGATCGAGGGTGATCGCGCCCGCCGGGCACTCGCATTGGCACCAGGGGCGAGCGCACGCGCCCCTAGTGGCTGCAATGCAAAATCACGTTATATTACGTGATTTTGCGCAGCCGAGCCGACCTGACGCCGTAAAACTACGGTGGGCGGTCGGCAAGAGGTTAAAGTGGAGTTCCCATCAAAAATAAAATCTGCCATTAATGTGAATAAAATAAATAAAAAAATATGTTGAAATAGCTGTTGCTATGTGGTGCCAATAAATCTGCCTTCTTCATCACTTCAGTTCGTGACGTCATTTCCGTTGGTGCCTCCGCACGCTACTGCTCCTGGAAAATGTGTGTCATAATTTCCCAGGAGTCATTGCGCTTCTCCGTTTGGCATCACAACGGGGTGGGCATTTCCGCAGCTGCCGCCTGTTGTGATAGCAACCCGAGCGTGCGCAAGATTCTTACCCCGACTTGTTCATTCCCCGACATAGTTGGGGTAGGCGGTACACTTTGGTGGGGGTGGGTCAGCCACGCTCTGTGACCGTTGACCTCTGGGGGAGGTCCCTGTTCCAATTCCTGAGTCATAGCCATATTCTTCAATGGGAAACCCTAACCCCTGACCCTAACCCCTAACCCTAAGTAGGATCAGAACAACTGTCAGCTTTTAACTGCTGATGTGCGCTCGTTGGGGAGATTCGCCCTCTCTATTTGTCCTGTTTACCGTTATTACTGCATTTAAGATCTAAGTGATGTTCCATTGCAGGGATTAAGAAAAAAATATTGTAATCTTTTAGATAAAGTCCTTTGAAGCTTTGTGATGTCACTGAAAGCTCAGATATCATATGAACAATCTAGTTGGGACCTAACCTGCAGTTGAGACCTAAAATAGGTTATTTTTGAGCCTATGTTCAGCCCTACTTCTAAGAAATATAGTAGTAGCAGAATATTTTGCCAGTTTTAGGTTTTAATGCAGTGAAGCAACCAGGAGCTGTGCAGGCCCTTTCAAACTATGTGTTACTGTAATGAACCAATCTGAATGGGCCCTAATGTTACTAAATGACACCATAGATTGCTATACATCTGCACTGTCAACTTTATCTGTACTCTACCACAACATGACAGGTATGCTTGAAGGTATTTCTGTTGGTGCCATATGGGCCCTTGTCTACGAGTTTTGTGTTTGTGTTGATGATATAATTTTTTTTTTTTTACAAAAGTGAAGGATAGAGCATTTGACACAGACATCATAAATGTAAGATATAACAGGTCATATTGCCTAGGTAAGGCCAGAAACCAATCCGGCAGGATCTAATGCGCCTACATGTGGGGTTAGTAGCTGATTGTGAGGGTGTGGAGGGAGATGTGACAAAGTAAGACGTGCAATCAATCAAGATGAGAGTGAGGGGCAGTGATATGGGATACACCAAGGATCTTGTGTTATATAGAAGTTATTCCTCATCTATGCAGGTAGAGGAGTCTTCCACCCATCTGGCCCAAATGTTATTAAATTTATGGGAATACAGTACTTTTTTTTATAAGGGAGTGTAGCGTTCACTGCCATTGTTTCATTGTTCCACTTCCAGTGTTGAATTGTGGGAGGCGACTCTTTGATCTAAGACAGGGCTATTTGCATTCTAGCCATTAAAAAAGTCTCTTGCAGGAATACAATTATGTACTTTTCCTGCTCTGCGATGGAAAAAAGGCCTAGCAGACACTGGCGGGTTCACAGTGTTAAGGGAGTGCCCATGCGGTCATGGAGAAATGTACCTCTGAGGTTCCCACATCTTGGGCAGGCCAGACTGATCTGGTTTATATTTGGAAAGGCAAAGTGGGGTAAGGTAGGACCTATGAAGGTATAAAGGTGTGTAAGGCGATCTGACAGTTTAGGGCAGGGGTGCTCAACCTTTTGAAGAGTGAGGGCCACTTAAGAGAATTGGTAACCGGTCGCGGAACCCAATGAGCGGAGCCCACTCTACTCTTTTTTTTTAGCGGATCAAATTAGAGGTAGGAATTTGTGAATGGACACAAGTCCATTTACATTTGCTACTCCTTAGAGGTTAATGGAGGGTCCAATTCGGTCGGACTGACTGTGTGAAAGGGGCCTAAGGCTACTTTCACACTGATGCATTGTTGTTTTCCAGCACCGAGGGTGCAGCACAGTTCACCCGAGGCTTTACAGCAGGTTAGCTGCACTTTGCCATAGGCTTCTATTATATCCTGTAGGTATAGTGCACTTTCAGACTCGCAGGCAGGGCCGTCTTTTCGAATGGGCACGATGGGCTGTTGCCCGGGGGCCCCACTTGGCTGGGGGCCCACTGGCGTAGCGGGGGGGGGCAGGGGCCAGGGGGGCTCACGTACCGGGCGAAAAATTTGGGGGGGGGCGAAATCCTGGCGTCCGGACCGGGACCGTGCCGTGCGTGTCACTTCTTTTTAATAAAAAATGTTAAATGTCCCGACTCCCGAGGCGAGTACAGCCAGGCCACCGCCACCCTGTGATTGGGCGTATTGTGGTCATGTGCTGTGCTCAGCGCGCCCGATCTGGCCAATCCACGATCGTGGGCGCCGGGCGCATGCGCAAAAGGCTGCCGTGGTATAGAGGAGTCCCGCCCGCGCTTCTGCAGAGGGATACCGCCGCAGCGCCAGGCATCTTCTTCTCCTCCTGAGTGAGTCCTGAGTCTGACAGTCACAGTGACAAACGGAAGAATCTCCTGACATCTGGCCTGGGCACTGTCTGACATCTGGCCTGGGCCCTGAGCGCCGCCGCCGCGGATCATGTGCAGTGGAGGAGCTGGAGCACAAGCTCACATTGTGTAGACGAGCCAGGTAATAATGACAACAACAATATTTACTTGTCTAGATGAATGATGATGGTAGTAGTACTCCTCCTCCATGTAGAGCAAGTAAAGTAGTACGCAGCATGCCATTGCCTGCCCTGAGGGCCTAAGCAGTACAGACTCATGCGCTGTTAATGTTATAATCAAATTATTGTAGGCCGCAGCAGGAGGTGGCTTTTGGCAATGGCATCATCAGGATCACTGTAATGAGTCAGTGACTCATTACAGTAACAACATACCTCTGTCCTGATGATGCCATTGCCAAAAGCCCCTCCTGCTGCGGCCTACAATAATTTGAGTACAACATTAACAGCGCATGAACTGTAGGACTTTCAACATGTAAGGGGTGAAATGATTAATCCAATGTAATGCATCCCTCAGGGTTTTTAGCATGTAAGGGGTTAAATGATTATGATTGCAAGATTAATCATTTAATCTCTTACAGTAAGGGGTTAAATGATTAATCCTGCAATAATTTAACCCCTTACATGCTGAAAGCTGGCTGCATTACATTGGATTAATCATTTAACCACCTACATGCTGAAAGCCCTGAGGGATGCATTACATTGGATAAAAAATAAATCTGCCCGGGCGCCCATAACTCTGGTTATGCCACTGGCTGGGGGCCCATCTGGCCAGTGAACCCACCAGCCAACTTGCTAAGCATCGGTTTTAGCCGGGTTACCGCGGGCACCCGGCAGCCTCCTGTGTGCCCGCTCGTCGCTCGCTCTGAGCCTCTGACCTACTGTACCCGCCAGCCAATAGAAATCAACGCCGTCGCAGCGTCGCTCCCATTGTGCCGCCCACGACTTCCCTCCCCCTAAGGCGTGACGTCACTCATGAGAGCTGCCTGCTGCAAGAGGAACCGGGCTAGCGCCGCCAAGGCGGAACATTTCAGACCGCACAGACTCAGAGTGTCAGACTGTATCTGTAGAAATTAATCTCAACTTTGCAAGTAAGATTCAGAAAGCAGTGTCTAGTGTATACTCATTTCATGATGTGATGCCATACGGAATGCAGTCACCTGACTGCAGTCTGACGATTACTAACTGTGATTTTTTTAACCACTTCCCTACGGCCGTACGACTATATGCGGCCGCAGGGTGGTTCTAAATCTCTGGGCTGCCGTGTTTTCACGGCAGCCTCTTTCTGTGTTCCCAGCGCGCGCTCCAGAGTGCGCAGCGGAGAACTTGTGTACTGGCCGTGTCCCTTGGACACAGCCAATCACAGATCGCCGCGAACGGCCAATCAGAGTGGCCGTTTGCGATGCGATCTGATGGGCCAATGAGAGATGATCTCATATGTAAACATATGAGATCATTTCTCATTGCCGGCTCTCACAATGACAGCGTCCTGTCACTGGAGAGAGCAGACCGATCTGTGTTCCTTATACATAGGGACACAGATCGGTCCCCCCCCCAGTCACCCCCCCTCCCCCCACAGTTAGAACACAATGCAGGATACACATTAACCCCTTCCTCACCCCCTAGTGTTAACCCCTTCCCTGCCAGTCACATTTATACAGTAATTAGTGCATATTTATAGCACTGATTGCAGTATAAATGTGAATGGTGCCAAAAATGTGTCAAAAGTGTCCGATGTGTCCGCCATGATGTCGCAGTCGCAATAAAAATCGCAGATCGCCGCCATTACTAGTAAAAAAATAAATAATAAAAAATAATAATTCTGTCCCTTATTTTGTAGGCGCTATAACTTTTGCGCAAACCAGTCGCTTATTGCGATTTTTTTTTTTTTTTACCAAAAATATGTAGAAGAATACGTATCGCCCTAAACTGAATTTTTTTTTTTAAATTGGGCTATTTTTTTATAGCAACAAGTAAAAAATATTGTATTTTTTTTCAAAATTGTCATCGTTTTTTGTTTATAGCGCAAAAAATTAAAACCGCAGAGGTGACCAAATACCACCAAAAGAAAGCTCTATTTGTGGGGAAAAAAGGACGCCAATTTTGTTTGGGAGCCATATCGCACGACCGCGCAATTGTCAGTTAAAGCGACGCAGTGCCGCAAGCTGAAATTTCACCTGGTCAGGAAGGGGGTTTACATGCCCAGTAAGGAAGTGGTTAATATACAAAATGGTGGCGGGGGGGGGGAAGAGAAATGGATATTCTTACCAGAGATTATGGATCCAACTCACCATACAACGGCTTGTATGCAAGTCCATGGTCTGTGGATACAAGCCCTGTTGATTCGCCACCGTATGGTGAGTTGGATCCATAATCTCTGGTAAGAATATCCATTTCTCTTCCCCACTCCTTCAAGGTGAAGGCACTCCCGGGTGTTATATCTACCATGCATCACGGCTATTCGAATGACAGCAGTGTGTCATCATCTATGACTGTCATTGCTGATTTTGGTTACATGGACTATTTGGTCATTTTTATTTACACCGGGTTTTCACGACTGTGATATTCTGAACTGTGTTTTATTTGCATCACAAGTTATATTCAGTGATCACATACTTGTGGAGTTGGTTTGATCACAGATATATATATATTTTTTGATATTCACTGCAAGTGTGTTTTCCATTTGTGACCATACATTGCATACTAGTTATTTTAGGTGTGCCGTGTAGAACTGTTTTTGAATAGTGGTCATACACACACTCGTTTATGAGTGAGACAAACCTTGGTTCATCAATTATTAATATATATATTTTTTTGTAAATATATTTCTCCTGTGAATACCCATCACATGATGTGAATTCATTCAGAACCTCTGTGCACAATATTTTTTACTGTTTCATACCTCCCAACTTTGCAACTTCAAAATGAGGGACAAATGAGCATACCTCCCAAATAAGTTGTTGAGCGGGGGAGGTGCCGCAGAGATCAGAGTTGTTGAGGGGTTCCACAGATCGGAGTCGCGGGGGGGGGGGGTTGCCACGGAATCGCGGGATTTTAGCCCCGATCGCGGGACCGCGTGATTTACCACGGAACCGGGACGGTTGGGAGGTATGCTGTTTCAACAGTGACAATTATTCACTTTATGGTATTTCAGATTTTGGTTGGGTTATCCACGTAATACACATTTTGAGCGCTACACGTTATACCCCTACATTTGTTCACAATTCAGTCTAAGGCCTCGTACACACGATCAAATCTGTCTGCTGTAAAAAGTCTGCTAGACCGTTTCAGCAGACAGATTAGATCGTGTGTACGGGCAAACAGACAGATTTGGCCACCCGACAGATTTCAAAGCATGCTTTGAAATCTGTCGGCTGGGAACCCGTCCGCCCGACATGTCTGCTGGTTAGTACGCTAACCAGCAGACATGTCTTCTCGCACCGGCGCCGAATGGTTTCAACGCATGCGCGGAAGTGTTTTACTTCCTGGTGCGGTGACGTGGCGGCGTCAACGTCACCGACACGTCAGCGCGCTGTCTGCTGGCGGGGATTTTGGTTTGCTCTTGTGTACACGCGAGAAAACCAAAATGCCAGCAGACAGATTTGTTCAAATCGGTCGGACAGACCGTTTTGAACAAATCTATTTACTCGTGTGTACGAGGCCTTATTGTTGTGTTGGCTGCCTATACATTTATTTTTGGTTGGTGCAATATATTATATAATTTTTTTTCATAATAACTGATGTATTAGGCCCCATGCACACGAGAAGCAAAAGCAAACACTTCTAAACTCAAGTTTTCAAATACAAAAACCGGCGTTCAAAACGCCCGTTTTTGCCGCGAATTTCGCGGCGTTTTGCCGCATTTAGCGGCGTTTTACCGCGATTGCGGCTATCAGCGTTCAGAACCACTGAATTGTAGACCCTCCCAAAGCTTATATATTTAACCATTTCTGCAATTTTCAACAGAGAGCAGCAGCAGCAGCAGAGAGAGCACTTGCATACATTCATTATTCTCCTTTGTGAAATGGATCCCATAATGAATATATGCCAAGAAATTGTTCTTACTTTGCACTTGATGAGGCTTCAACGCCGTCGCAAACTACGTGGACAACCCGTTCGCAGAGCTCGTCGTCGCTATTGGACCCATCCGTTGATGGCACAGAGATTTTCAGTTGGGTATTTTACATTTCGAATTTTCAAAATTTCGAATTTTCAAAATTTCGAATTTTCAAAATTCGAATTTTCAAAATTTCGAATTTTCAAAATTCGAATTTTCAAAATTTCGAATTTAGAAAATTTCGAATTTTCAAAATTCGAATTTTCAAAATTTCGAATTTAGAAAAATTCGAATTTTCGAAAATTCGAATTTTTGAAAATTCGAATTTTTGAAAATTCGAATTTTGAAAATTCGAAATGTTAAAAATTCGAATTTTAAAAATTCGAATTTTTAAAAATTCGAAATTTAGAAAAATTCGAAATTTTGGAAAATTCGAATTTTGAAAAATTCGAATTTTCGAAAATTCGAATTTTGAAAAATTCGAATTTTCCAAAATTCGAAATATTGAAAAATTCGAATTTAGAAAATTCGAAATGTTAAAAATTCGAATTTTCAAAATTCGAATTTTAGAAAAATTCGAAATTTTCAAAATTCGAATTTTCAAAATTTCGAATTTTCAAAATTTCGAATTTTCAAAATTCGAATTTTTCAATATTTCGAATTTTCGAAAATTCGAATTTTCAATTTTCGAATTTTCGAAAATTCGAAATTTCAAAATTCGAATTTTCCAATAAGTATTTTTTGACTCTGATACAGACTTCCATCTCTTCAGAAAATCTTTCACTGTACAAGGAAAAATAAGAATATGTCAGACATTTTAACTAGTTTACATCCCAACCAAGCCCAAAGCTGTATTAATCTTACCTCTTTTTTCTGGGTGATATGGGTTCAACTGGTTCCAGTTGGATGTCAATTCTTTTCCAATTTCTTGCCAAGTCCTTTGCTTGGCTGTCCTGTCTGAATATAGTTCATGGGACTTGTCCCATATTTGGGGATAAACCTGGACTGCCTCTATAAGTTGTACTAAAGTAACATCAGAAGTCATTTTTGAAAATTCGAATTTTTAACATTTCGATTTTTCAAAATTTCGAATTTAGAAAAATTCGAACTTTCGAAAATTCGAATTTTGAAAAATTCGATTTTCGAAAATTCGAAATTTTGAAAAATTCGAATTTTGAAAAATGCGAATTTTGAAAAATTCGAATTTTGAAAAATTCGAATTTTGAAAAATTCGAATTTTGAAAAATGCGAAATTTTGAAAAATTCGAATTTTGAAAAATGCGAAATTTTGAAAAATTCGAATTTTGAAAATTCGAATTTTGAAAAATTCGAATTTTGAAAAATTCGAATTTTGAAAAATTCGAATTTTGAAAATTTGAAATTTTGAAAATTCGAAATTTTGAAAATTCGAAATTTTGAAAATTCGAAATTTTGAAATTTCGAAATTTTGAAATTTCGAAATTTTGATATTTCGAAATGTAAAAAATTCGAATTTTCGAAAGTTCGAATTTTTAAATATTCGAAATTTAGAAAAATTCGAAATTTTCAAAATTTCGAATTTTCAAAATTCGAATTTTCGAAAATTCGAAATGTGAAAATTTGAATTTTCGAAAATTCGAATTTTCGAAAATTCGAATTTTGAAAATTTCGAATTTTGAAAATTTCGAATTTTTCTAAATTTCGAATTTTTAAAAATTCGAATTTTGAAAATTCGAATTTTTAACATTTCGAATTTTCAAAATTCGAATTTTCCAATAAGTCTTTTTTTAAAGTAACATCAGAAGTCATTTTTGGAGATGTCACCTCTTCAACTTCTAACCAAAAATGAAGATTTTGGGAGGTGGCTTGTGGACAAAGGTCAGGAAAAACACATGTCTTGGGGTTGTCTGCTGGCTAAACAGCATGCCAGGCATTCATATGCAAATTAGACACTGATTAGATTAGTTGGGCTGAATGGAAATGCAGGTGGACAGATGTTGTTGAAAGTACAACATATAGGTTTAAATTCAAAAGGAAAATTTTGGAAAGTGCAATGCTGGTGGTGTATTGAATTATTGAATGAATATATATCATCTTTGAATTATCTGAATGATAGACATAATTTAAAACGATTAAAATAATTTTTTAAAATTTTTTAATGATATTTCCCTATTTTATTATGTTAAAAATAGGGTTCCTTTAAAAACGCTTATAAACGCAAACGCGGCTAAACGCGGGTGCCGCGATTAGACGCGTTTAGACGCGTTTAGCGGCATTTAGCGTTTAAAACGCAAAAGCAAACGCTTCTGAACCCAAAATTTTGCGTTTGAAAAAACGGCCCTAAACCCAACTGCTTTTAACCGCCAAAAAACGTGATTGTGTGCATGGACACATAGGATAACATTAAATGGGTTCAGGGGCAGTTGAAAAAAATGCCCAAACGCCTCTGAACTCGAGTTTACCAGCGTTTCGTGTGCATGGGGCCTTAATGTCCTGCACTCACTGGTCACTGATGAGTTTGTTTACTGGTCACTGATGAATGATTTTACTGGTCACAAATGAATGAATTTTTTGGTTACGGTCAAAGATGAATGAATTTACTGGTCACGGGCAGTAATGAATGAATTTTCTGGTCATGGTCACTGATGTATTAATCTACTGTCACTACTGGTCTTGGTCACTGATTATGAATAAACGTACTGCCACTGCATTTATGGGTGCTGGTGAGGCCACATTTATGGGTGCTGATGTTACTGCATTTATGGCTTTTGTTAGCTGTTTTTTTTGTTAAGGTTATCTGAAAGATGGGTTTCAAAAGTTTCGACAGGGGCGCAGTTTCAGTGCTTGCCATAGGCGCCATTTTCACTAGATACGCCTCTGTGTCACTGTGAAGAATAGAGCCGATGCTTTCTGTGTAATTCCGGCTCTTCATAGGCGGAGTGATATCAAATGCACTCCGCCTTTGACAGATACAGGAAGCATCGGCCCTGCTCTCTACTGCAGCCGCATGCTTCCACATCTCAGAGGAGCCAGGCAGCAGTACACACGCCACTCCAGCATTAATACCCACCAGCACCAGCAGTACCCACCAGCACCAGAGTGTGTACATTTATATATATTTTTTAATTGTATGATTAAGTGGTGAAAGTTATTAGTGCACCCCAAGTTTTGACTGTAATATCTTATGTGTCCCCCTTTTATAGCAATCCAGTTGCCACTAGTTTCAGGAAGTGTAAAAAAGTTGAGGAAAAATAAACTTTATTACGTGTTGGTGAAAATAACCTTTGGAGCAGAAATGAAACGTAATGTTTTGAGTGGAGCACATAAGAGGAAAAAGGCTGCAGAGGAGAAAGAGAAAATGTGCAAACTTCCAAAACTAACATCTTGGCTCAATCGGTGCAACGTCAGCCAGTAGTTCTGCTCCTCAAGATGTAGCATTCACATCTACATGCACTCCAATTCCAGCAGAAATACCAATGGTATCATTACCTGATCCTGCTGCTGGGGAAAATCCACAAGAGGAAATGCCCACCACATCTGTATCAGTAAGGAGGTTTGCAACCCAAGACACAGATCCGGGGCTATGGGATATTGGCAATACTAGTACAGTGGATTACTGGATTCGTAGTGGACCGACAGCATGCCAGAATCATGACTGCAACCTTTTAAACTCAGGCAGAGTGTATAAGGGAACTGGAAGAGAAAATACACAGACAAGGTATTTGTCAAAGAATGTGTTTAAACGTGAATTACGGAATGGCGAGTGTGTAAAGCGTGAATGGCTTCTCTATTCGCCATCCCAAGGTCGTTTGTACTGCTTTGCATGTCGCCTATTTTCCAAGACCGAATCTCCCTTTGCTACATCAGGTTTCAATGACTGGAAACACAGCAATGTCATTGCTGAACATGAAAACGGAGAAGAACATCACAAGTGCATGACGGCATATTTGATTCGCCATAAAGAAACTGGAAATGTCGATACATTATTACTTCAACAACTTCGCTCAGAGCAGGAGTATTGGCATAAAGTGTTGACACGAGTGGTTTCTGTAATTCGCTTTCTTGCCTCCAGAGGTCTGCCATTTCGAGGAGAAAACCAAATAATTGGGTCTGCTAAAAATGGAAACTATTTGGGTATTCTTGAGCTGTTAAGTGAATTTGACCCTTTTCTGGAAGAGCATCTCAAATTGTATCCCATCATATTTATCGGCAAACATTTGTGAGGAATTCATTGAAATAATGGGACAACATGTTCTTTCTGCTATTCTTGAAGAAATAAAAGAATCAAAATATTATTCAATAAGTGTGGATTCCACTCCAGACATCTCACACACCGATCAACTGACATTTACTGTCCGGTACATTCGAGGATGTGAGCCCGTGGAACGTTTTCTTAAGTTCATCCCCATCTTTTCTCATGGAGCAAAGAATCTAGCTGACACTGTTGTGGGATTCCTTAATGAGAACAAAATTCCACTATCCAACTGCCGTGGTCAGTCATATGACAATGCCTTAAATATGTCTGGACGCTATACTGGATTGCAAGCACGGATTCTTCAGTTGAATGAGTTCGCTATGTATGTCCCCTGCGCTGGACACAGCCTGAACCTGGTGGGAGTAAAAGGAGCAGAGTGTTGTCTACAGTGTGTAAAATTCTTCGACTTTGTTCAGCATCTTTATTCATTCTTCTCTGCTTCCACACATCGATGGAATGTTCTTGCAACATCTCTTGGAAAAAACATTGTGGTCAAGCGTCTGTCTGACACAAGATGGTCGGCACATTTTGATGCTGTTCATGCTTTACATGAGGGTTTTGATAAAATTAAAAATGCACTAGATTCTGTATCAGCTGACACTGAACAGGAAGTAAACACAAGGCGAGAGGCAAATAGATTGAGTGACAAAATGGAAAACCTGGAAACGATCTTCCTCACAATTCTTTGGAATAACATTCTTGAAAGAGTCAACAAAACAAGCAAGGTCCTGCAATCAGAGGATATGAACATACTTGTTGCCATGAACCTTCTTGAGTCTATAAAAACATATCTTCAGGATACTAGAGACAGATTTAGTGTATATGAATTGAAAGCCAGGAGTAGGTGTCCAGATTCAGAATATAAGGAAAAACGGGAAGGAAAGCGAAGTGTACGCCTCACTAGATATGACGGATCAGAAGAAGAGGTACTTCTCAGTAAAAGTGAAAAGTTTAAGGTGGAAACATTCCTTCCTGTTCTGGACTCTCTAATTCCTGCACTGACAAAACGTGCAGAAGCTTATTCATTGGTTGGAAATATGTTTTCATTCTTCTGTGAATTAAAAACAATTAGTTCTGATGACCTAAAAAAAAGGTGTGAATACCTGGCTAATGTTTATCACAAAGATCTTGATTATGGTGACCTACTAAATGAATGTGAGCATCTCAAGCACTACATGATTCTTGATCAAAATTGTGAGGCGGCGTACACACGGCCGAGGTTCTCGCTGAAAACCAGCGAGAACCTCGCTGGAATGCACATTCCAGCGAGGACCTCGGCCGTGTGTACGGTCTCGGCGAGCTTCCCGTCGGGAAGCCCGTCGAGCAGAAATAGAGAGCACGCTCTCTATTTCCTCGACGGCCCGCCCGGAAGAATGGCTGGTTGCCATTCCCGACGGTCGGGTCGCCGATTTCGACGGCCGGCAGGGAACCTCGACGGGCGGAACGATGTGTTCTGCCCGTCGAGATTCCCTGCCGTGTGTACGCCGCCTCAGACTCTTCCTGCATTGTACAGAAAAATTATTTCAGACAACTTGAAATCAGTTTTTCCGAATGTGGAAATTGCACTCAGAGTGTTCATGTGCATGATGGTGACCAACTGTGCAGGAGAGCGTTCGTTCTCAAGATTGAAACTGATAAAAAATGAGCTTCGCAGCACAATGGGGCAGCAGCGTTTGAACTGGCTTTCACTAATGTGCATTGAAAATCACATCCTAAAAACCATTGACTTCAAGCCAGTTATAAAGGAATTCTGTACAAAAAAAGTGTCGCAAATTTAATAAATGATTACCGGTAGTGTTTTTGTACTGTCCCATTTCAATCAGTAATGTCTTGTTTTTCAATTTATTGCTTTTCAAGCTCATGGTATATTATTCAAAAGTTGTGTTAATGTTTAAACACTGATTTTGTTGAAAGTACCAATAAATATCGCCTTATTGATAATTTGCATTTTTATTCTCGTGCGTGATTGTGTAGACAGGGCCCCAGTGCACTGTATTGCCCGGGGGCCTATAATGGTCTTAAGATGGCCCTGCTCGCAGGTAATAAAAGTCTATGGCTCAGTGCAGGTAACCCGCACTGCTTTGCACCTGCGGATCAGTTTGAAAGCCCAGTAACCACTGCAGATATATACACTGTGATTTTAGTAATAAATTTACCTTTAATAACATGGGACTTGTAGTTTCACCATAGCTGGAGGGCCGAGGTTGCCTACCCCTGCCTTAAAGGATAAGTTCACCTTTTGTAACATGTTACACCCATATTCAGGGTGTCCCCGATCCCCTGTTCTGACAGCTTGCAGGGATCTTCTTACCACCGTCAGCTGTCACAATCTGCATAAAAACACGAATGGAAAAGCTACAAGGCATGATAGCCTTTGCAGCTGAAGGTTTGTAGTTCTCAATGAACTACCACGGTGCTGTTGAGTGTCGTGGTAGTTTATTAGGTCTTCCTGTCGCAGTGTAACTGCCTGGCCGTATTGAAGGTACAGCCAGCCAGACAGATACACAGACCGTCTGCAGGACCGTGGCATTACACCCACAATCTGCTGACCATGGGTGCAATGCTTTACAGGTCCATTATAAGAAAAATAATAGACGCATATTTCTTTACCTGAAAGAAAAAAAATTGCATTTATTATTATTTTTTTGTAAATGTGAACTTATTCTTTAATGCATCAAGGTAAAAAAAACTTCTGGATGCAGCTCCCCCCCCCCCCCCACAGCCACTCTTTATACTTACCTGAGCCCCATCTCAATCTAAAGATGTGCATAAATGCAGCGGCTCTACTGGGTCTCTCTCTCCTTATTGGCTCACACAGCAGTGGCTCCTGAGGAGAGAGCGGGGGGGGGGGGGGGGAGGTGTTGAACCTTCAAAGGGGTACCCAAAAAGAACCATTGCACAGAACAGGTAAGTATAACATGTTTATTATTTATGGGGAAAAAAAGACAAACGTTAGAATCACTTTCATAATAAAACCTCCACTAATAAAACATATACATACTGTATATCACAAGTCATAAAACTAGTGCATATATCATAAAATATCATAAAAGTACTAGCTGACATAGTGCTACACAAGTCATAAAACCAGTGTTCATTTCATAAAAGTTATCGGCTGACATTACGCCACTAATTGTATGCATACACTATAAAGTGTAACACCTTGTGATAATAAAAAAGGTCCCATTATTAATGTCGGTTGTATTTTAAATTGATATTTATATTTTAAATGGTTTTACAACTGAAGTTGCTCATTAACTGTTTTAATTTAAGCCAGTTCCTGATAAACTAGCCAAAAATTGCTTAGTAGTGGCCTTATCGTCCCTCCTCGAGCCTGCTGTCCTTCAAATAAACAAAATCAAAAGAGCAGAGCGAAAGTCGGCAGAACAGAATGGCAGAACAGCAGCTGCATCCCACCAAACCTGGAGAGTGTAAATTCTAGTGCACCTGTACATGGTAGCCAACTTCTAACTTCAGCATGTTCTTTTAAAGCGGAGGTTCCGCCGTTTTTTTTTTTAAAAGTCAGCAGCTACAAATACGGCACCTGCTGACTTTTAAAAAATGGACACTTACCTGTCCAATGCGCCCACAATGTCAAGAGCCGTGGCAATCGCTTGGTCCTCGGCTGCTTGCCATCCTAGGTGATGGAATCAGGAAGTGAAGCCTGCCCGATTCCCTACTGCGCATGCGCGTGGATAGGGGCGTGCCGTCACTGGCCGTCACTGGTCCCCACTCTCTCCTGGGAACAGTGTTTCCCAGAAGACAGCGGGGGGGACGTCACAGGTTGGATACCCCGTGGGAATCAGACCCGGAAGTGGTGCAAATACCTGTCTCAGACATGTATCTGCACCCCCCTCCCCCCTGAAAGGTGCCAAATGTGTCACCGGAGGGGGGGGGGTCCAAAAAGCGGATATTCACTTTTTGTGTGAACCTCTGCTTTAAGTTTTGACAGAACCTAGAAGCTGATTGGTTTCTATGTAGAGCTGCACCAGATTTTACACTCTTCAGTGGCAGTTGGTGTTCAATTTTTTTGGGGGGGGCGGCAAACAAAACCCCTGCCAGGTCCGCACTTACCCCGTCCACGGTCGCTGCTTCCTCGGCTTCTCCTCCCAGCTAATCCGGTGTTGAGATACGCCTCCTGTCCCGATTGGCCGGGAGGAGAAGCCAGAAGACAATAGCTATTTTTGATTTGCTAATATCACAAATGGGCGGGTTTGGAGTGCAGAGACAATTAGAGCACTAGGCTCTAATCACATGCTTCCAAAAAAATTAAATATAACCTCAAATAAACCTATAAATCCAGCGCATAGAAATTAGGTGGCATGGATGGATTGGCCACCGCTGCCAGTTTTAGTAAATCAACCACATTGAATAGGTCTCCATTTTACCGCCAAAACAGCCCTAATCGATCGAAGTCATGAACTAAACCTCTGAAATTATGCCTTGCTATTTGGTGCCAAGCCATCAGTAGCAGATCAGTCAAAGTAGAACTATAGACAAAACTATAGGCAACCCTGTCCGAAGCTCCGTGACCGCGGCCGCAGGACCCGATCGCCATCGGTGTCGCGCGATCAGTCACAAAAGCTGAAGAATGGGGAGAGGTGTGTGTAATGTCACTGATCGTCTGTTCCTTGATATAGGGAAAGATGATCAGTGATGTCACAAGTCCAGCCCCGCCCCCCTACAGTTAGAAACACACATGAGGTCACACTTAACCTCTACAGCACACCCTAGTGGTTAACTCCTAAACTGCAATTGTAATTTTCACAGTAATCAATGCATTTTTATAGCATTTTTTGCTGTGAAAATGACAATGGTCCCAAAAATGTGTCAAAATTGTCCCATGTGTCCGCCATAATGTCGCAGTCACAAAAAAAAACACTAACCGCCGCCATTAGTAGTAAAAAAAAAAATTATTAATAAAAATGCCATAAAACTATCCCCTATTTTGTAACTGCTATAAATTTTGCGCAAACCAATCGTTAAACGCTTATTGTGATTTTTAAGTAAAAAATATTGCATTTTTCTCAAAAATGTTGCTCTATTTTTGTTTATAGTGCAAAAAATAAAAACCGCAGAGGTGATCAAATACCACCAAAAGAAAGCTCTATTTGTGGGAAAAAAAGGACGCCAATTTTATTTGGGAGCCACGTCGCACGACCACGCAATTGTCAGTTAAAGCGACACAGTGCCGAATCGCAAAAAGGGGCCTGGTCCTTTACCTGCATATTGGTCCGGGTCTTAAGTGGTTAATTGTATTTTAGCCTAAATATGAGATCCGAGGTCTTTCTGACTCCAGATCTCATATTTAAGAGGACCTGTCATGCTTTTTTCCATTACAAGGGATGTTTAAATGTTTTTTGCAAAAAACAGTGTCAAAATAAAAAAAAGTAAAAGAAATAAAAAGATTTTTTTTTTAAAGTGCCCTGTCCCGACGAGCTTGTGCGCAGAAGCGAATTCATACTTGAGCAGCACCTGTATATGAAAACGGTGTTCAGACCACACATGTGGCGTATCGCCACAATCATTAGAGCGAGAGCAATAATTCTAGCACCTCCTCTGTATCTCAAAACATGCAACCTGTAGAATTTTTTAAACTTCGCCTATGGAGATTTTTAAGGGTAAAAGTTTGTCGCCATTCCACAAGCAGGCACAACTTTGAAGCTGTTGGGTATCAATTTACTTGGCGTAACATGATCTTTCACAAAATAAAACAAAATTGGGCTAACTTTACTGTTATTTTTTTATAAAAAAACGTTTGTTTGTTTTTTCGAAAGAAGTGCGCTTGTAAGACCGCTGTGCAAATACGGTGGGCAATGACCACCATTTTATTCTCTAGGGTGTTAGAAAGAAGGGGCCAGATTCACAGAGCCATTACGCCTGTCTAACTGGTCTTAGACTGGAGTAATTTCAAATTACGCGCGTTTTCTAGCTAGTCGAAAACCTCAAACCATGAATAGACGGCTGCGGGCTTCAATTCGACTGGATTACGTGTTCGTACGCCTTCAGGTCTACGCTGCAATAAAATTGCGGCCACTGGGTGCACTTCCCGTCGTTTTCCGCGTCGGGGTATGCTAATGAGCTTTTGTCGGAGATCCCCGAAATTACGATCTTCATTCGCAATCTCTTACGGCACCTTTAGTCATCTTTTTTCTGCGTAAAGTTATACCAGCTTTTTGCTGCTCTAATATTAGACAGCCCATGTTAAGTATGGCCGTCGTTCCCGCGTCAAATTTCTACGTTTTCCGACGTCTTTTATTATTTTTTACGTAAGTCGTCCGGGAATAGGAATGTTCGTAAACGCCGCTACTCAAACAACGAATGACGTAACGACGTGATTTCACGCAATGCACGGCGGGAAATTTCTGAACGGAGCATGCGCAGTTTGATCGCCGCGGGGACGCGCTTAATTTAAATGCTTCACGCCCCCTAATCGCGTATTTCGATTACGCGGCGAGAAATAGACTACGCCGCCGTAGCGTACGGGCAAAAATCTACCAGGATTCAGTGTAGAGCCTGGTGAAATACGGCAGCGTAGAGTATTTCGATTACGCAGCGCAATATTAAGTGTATCTGAATCTGGCCCAATATATATAATATTTGGGGTTTCTAAGTAATTTTCTAGCAAAAAAATAATGTTTTTAAACACCAAATCTCAGAAAGAGGCTCGGTCCTTAAGTGGTTAATGCATGGGTTGCATTAAGGTGAAAAAACACAAGGGTTTACAACCCCTTTAAAGCGGTATTTCACCCTAAACATAATATCTCCCATGCGATCCAGCATACTGGCGTCAGCGCCAGTATGCTGGGTTTTTTTTTTTTTAATAGCACACTTACTGTATTATTGTAGAATTCCTTTTCTGTCCCCCGTGGTGGACGGCGCCAGTATAGCGCGTCACATCTTCCTAAAATACCCGATATGGACTCGGGTAATCTCGGCGAAAATGCGGCGCCTGCGCACAGACCTAGGAGCTGACTGCGCAGGCGCCGTATTTCTCCGAGTCCTACGGCTATGGCGCGTCACGCCCTCCGAAATAGGACTCGGAGAAATACGGCGCCTGCGCAGTCAGCTCCTAGGTCTGTGCGCAGGCGCCGCATTTTCGCCGAGATTACCCGAGTCCATATCGGGTATTTTAGGAAGATGTGACGCGCTATACTACAGCCGTCCACCGCGGGGGACAGAAAAGGAATTCTACAATAATACAGTAAGTGTGCTATTAAAAAAAAAAAAAACCAGCATACTGGCGCTGACGCCAGTATGCTGGATCGCATGGGAGATATTATATTTAGGGTGAACCTCCGCTTTAAGTACATAGTCAGGTCTATCTTCCCTGTTGTGTAAACTATAAATGAGCTTATATAACCACATAAGCTCCTGTGTGTCTAAACACTTCACAATGCCTAAAACAAGATAAAGCCCTACTAAACATAAGAACAAACATCTAAACCATCGTGGCTTACCAGTCCTTTAATGTGGTCGCTGCATTCGTTTTCTTTTTTTTTATGTTTCAGCAAATACAGAATTACCTGTTGATTGTGACAAAATGCAGTGTCCTTGTCACTTCCTCTGAACTGAATGTAGTAACTGAAAGCATAAAAAATATATTACTTGCATAACGTACGGATCCCATTATCACTCACGTAATGAAAATGAACAAAAGCAGATACAGTTAGGTCCGTATATATTTAGACACAGGCATCATTTTTTTTCAGGTATTTACCAAAGTACACACTCTCAGGTTTAATTTGATGATATGTACAATCAAATTGGAGTAAGGTTTTAGGAATTAGAGCTCTGAGGCTTGGTTCACACCTAAGAAGAATCCGTCGCACAGCAGGGGTCCGATGAGTCTTAGTTCACTGTTTCAGATCCGATTTTAGCCCTCTGGGCTGAATTCGGACCTTAACGGTCAAAAAAAGAGGCACGTTTTTCCTGCAAAACGCACCGGACCTGCTGGGGACATATGTGAACCACTCCATAGAGAGCCAGTCTAATTTCTTCTATGCGAATTAGATGCGGGTAAACCCTCATCCATTTCGCATAGGTGGCTCCTTCTCTCGCCTTAGGCAGCCCTTCCCTCTAGGCGATCGCCTGGGACACGTGACAGGTCCCAGGCGATCGCCTGTCCACTCCGGGGGCGCAGCGCGACTCACGCATGCATGCCCAGCTGTGAAGCCCAAAGCTGTCACGGCCGAGTGCCCAGTGAAGACAATGGAGGCGCCGGTGGAGAGGAGCGACGCTCCGTTCGGTCGCACCGATGGACCGTGGAACATGTAAGTGTGTGTTTATTAAAAGTCAGCAGCTACACTTTTTGTAGCTGCTGACTTTTAATAAACATACAGAAGCCTGAAACTCTGCTTTAAGAGAAAAATCTGAGAAGACACCTGGGTCAAGCAGGTACATGGGTGGTTTTATGTATATACAGTGTAGCACCCCTGTACTTCCAAGTACGGACGCTATTTAAATTTAGAGGGGGATGAGAGACTTATTCAGCTCTCATCTATGTAAATTATGTTAGTTTAGTGCTGTGCTGTTGTTTCATTTTGTGTTCCAACGATAGCTTTCCATCTTGGAACAATAGGTGGCAGAAGTGGAGACCAGCGGGAGCGCCTTCTTGCCAGCAGCCAATTAGAGGAGGTTTTCCCTGGATCCGGGTGCGGCACCCACCTTTAGGGTGTGCGAACATCATGGGTCCCGGCGAGATGGCCTGCCGGGGCACACGTGCTACACTGAGTTCCTGACTCTGGGCCCTCATGGCCTGGAGAAACTAAAGCTGCAAAGGGGCCCCAGTGACTTACCGGGTTCCCACTTCTATGAGAAGATCCCAAGCGAGTTGTGCTGTTCGGGAGTCAGTCTGAGGAGAGCCCGGAGGCAGGCCATCCAATAGGGCCTGGACGAACCATCGAGGATCGAGGTAACCGGACACTGGGAGTTTGTTTTATGGCAACCTGTCAGTTGGTCACCTATGTCAAGAACTGTCTAAAGATATTTAGACAATTACTTTACTGAGAAGGAATCGCTCCATCAAGCAGTTGGGGCCTGTGGCAGAGGCACCACTCCTATTTCCATTGAGCCAAGTCTGTGGCAGAGGCTTGTCTTCCTTCTCAGGGTTCCGAGTGATACCCCGGCTGCCAGTTCTGTGAGAGAGACTGTCCGGGTACACTACACCCACCCCAGCTGGAGTGGCGATAAAGCAAAAGGGTGTCATTGAAGCAGGACTGCTTCTGCATAACCAAGGCCTGAACCTGCAACTTTTTCTTTCACCACTTTTTTCTCTGTTCACCTGAAGTTACCTGTTGCCGTGTTGGCGCAAGAATAAAAGCACAGAAAACGACACCTTGCTGTTTGGACATTCTATTACTACTCACATCATCTACTTTCATCATACCCCTAGACATGCTACAAAGGTGACACGCCGATCCCAAATCTAACCAGTGGCTCCTGCGGGGGTAGCGCTACAACAGTATGTCTGGATGTGCACTAGGGTGTATATACTCCTTGGTCTCCAAACTCCAAATGATCACTTTTCTAAAAAAAAATACAGCAGTCTTGGGAATTGTTCCCCATCATTGGTGTCATTGGGCCTCATTATTGGTATCATTGGGAAACATTGTGCCCCATCATTGGTGTCATTGAGCCTCATTATTGGTATCATTGGTAAATATTGTGCCTCATCATTGGTGTCATTGGGCCTCATTATTGGTATCATTGGGAAACATTGTGCCCCATCATTCGTGTCATTGGGCCTTATTATTGGTATCATTGGGAAACATTGTGCTCCATCATTGGTGTCATTGGGCCTTATTATTGGTATCAATGGGAAACTTTGTGCCCCATCATTGATGTCATTGGGCCTTATTATTGGTTTCATTGGGAAACATTGTGCCCCATCATTGGTGTCCTTGGGCCTCATTATTGGTATCATTGGGAAACATTGTGCCCCATTATTGGTGTCATTCGCCCTCATTATTGGTATCATTGGGAGCCGTTAAATCTGTTGGACTACTGTACGAGTTGTTTTTTCTAAACTAAAACCGTGGGTTTAATTGCAGTGTTGGCACTTTGCAGTTTGGGCAATCGGGCTCAAAAAGGTTTGCCATCACTGGTCTAGGGGATGTCTTTAAGAGAGAAATTGGGGTGATGTGGGGCACTCCAGAAGTGTTGACCTGTAACAGTCTTTGAACCATTTGAACTACTGCCAAAAACAGCTGCTGTAAAAATTGCAAAAAACCTCCAGTGTGCATGAGGCCTTAAAGCGGAGGTCCCACGAAAAAAATAAATATTAAAAGCCAGCAGCTACAAATACTGCAGCTGCTGATTTTTAATAAATGGACACTTACCTGTCCAGTGCGCCCGCGATGACGGCAGCAGAAGACGAGCAACCACTTGTCTCTCTGCTGCGCCCGACGCCATCCCCAGGTGAGGAGGGAATCAGGAATTGAAGCCTTGCGGCTTCACTGCCCGGTTCCCTAATGCGCAAGTAGCACGGCGCATTCCCAGTGGTCCCCGCTGTCTCCTGGGACCAGTGTGTTTCCCAGAAGGCAGCAGGGGACGGGAAGTGGAGTGACTCCCATGGGAGTCTCTCCCAGGAAGTGGGTGGCAATAGTTAGATTTTTCCCATAATTTACGCTTTCAAAATTACAGAAAACAAAAAAATGGCGTCTGCAAAAGTTTGGGCACCCTGCAGAGTTAATATCTTGTACTGCCTCCTTTGGCAAGTATTACAGCTTGTAAACGCTTTTTGTAGTCAGCCAAGAGTCTTTCAATTCTTGTTTGAGGTATCTTTGCCCATTCTTCCTTACAAAAGTCCTCCAGTTCTTTGAGATTTCTGGGCTGTCGGTCACGCACTGCTCTTTTAGGGTCTATCCATAGATTTTCAATTATGTTGAGGTCAGGAGATTGTGAAGGCCATGGCAAAACCTTCAGTTTACGCCTCTTGATGTAATCCCCCATGGATTTTGAGGTGTGTATATAATCATTATCCATTTGTAGAAGCCATCCTCTCTTTAACTTCAGCTTTTTCACAGATGGCATCAGGTTACCATCCAAAATTTGCTGAAATTTTATTGAATCCATTTTTCCTTCTACTCGTGGAATGTTCCCTGTGCCACTGGCTACAATACAACCCCAAAGCATGATTGATCCACCCCCATGCTTAAAGGGGTTGTAAAGGTAAAAGTTTTTTTACCTTAATGCATCCTATGCAAGGTATGAAAACTTCTCACAACACCAAGTCCCCCCCCCCCCCCCGGGTCCACGTTTTACTTACCTTACCGTTCGAAACTCCCGGGCGCATCCACGTCATCCTCTTCGGTTCCAAGCCTGGTCGTTGATTGGCTAAGCTGAGCGGATTGATAGCAGCGCAGCCATTGGCTGTTGCTGCTGTCAATCACAGTGGATGACGCGGCGCACCGGGGGGCGGGGCCAAGTGATACAGTCGGTGGCTATGGCCGCCGCTGTATCACGGGAGCGCGCTCGCAAAAGCTTTCCACCGTGCGAGCGCCCTTGCATGAAGATGGAAAGCTTTTGCGAGGAGGAGCCCAGACAGCCGCCGAGGGACCCCAGAAGACAGCTTTCCGGGCCACAAAACGAGCTGCACAGTGGAGGTAAGTATAACATGTTTGTTATAAAAAAAAAAAAAAACAAAAAAAAAAAACTAAATTTAGTGTCCCTTTAACCACTTGCCTACTGGGCACATATACCCCCTTCCTGCCCAGACAAAATTTTAGCTTTCGGCACTGCGTCGCTTTAACTGACAATTGCGCGGTCGTGCAACGTGGCTCCCAAACAAAATTGACGTCCTTTTTTTCCCCACAAATAGAGCTTTATTTTGGTGGTATTTAATCGCCCGTGCGGTTTTTATTTTTGCGCTATAAACAAAAAAAGAGCGACAATTTTGAAAAATGACACAATATTTTTTGCTTTTTGCTATAATAAATATCCCATTTAAAAAAAAAAAAACATTTTTTATCTCAGTTTAGGCCGATATGTATTCTTCTACATATTTTTGGTAAAAAAATGTAAAAAATAAAATCGCAATCACCGTAAACTTTTGCAGACGCCTTTTTTTTTTGTTTTCTGTAATTTTGAAAGTGTAAATGATGGAAATAAAATCTAACTTTTTTTGACATATTATAAGAATGTCTAATCTGTAATTTGATGCCTTTTGTAGATTTTTCCATCTTTCCTTGGCTTCGTTATGCACATTAATACAAATTTTTACCTGGGGTGCCCAAACTTTCGATCATTTCAGTATTTCAAAATGAGGACATTCTGTACCTGTGGCCTGGACAGGAGTAAACCTGAGGGCGTCCTAGACTACACCTCTACAATACTCAGCATACACCTTGTTGTAAAATGTTCTTATTCATTTACAAATAAAATTGTGAAGATAAGTGCACTAGAGTCATAAACTCTGTTTACATGACTAAAAGAGCCTGCTTCATGGATTTTACAACAGTCGTTCACCCTGTCACTGCATTGGCTGGATATGATTTTATTGCCATCCAATGTTTACTATACAGTAGCTTACAATATTCTGCTACGGTGAGTACTTGGCAGAAAACTGACATTATCAGCTCTCTACATGGATATATTTATTTGCACAAACGCCATTAAAGTTGCACCTGAGTCAAATGTAAATATATTTACATTTACACAAATTGCTTCATGGTGCACCTACTTTGTTCCATTGTGACAGCTCAAGCAGAAACAGAGACATCCAGAACACCCAAGCAGTTGGAAGGTTTCACTCTAAAAGTTGGAGGTAAGATCATCAGAGGCGGCCGTGTGGAAGGACATGCATGAACGCTATTACTTTGAAAAGGTTGATGTTTATTGATCATAATATTGACAGAAAGAGCCATCAACGTGTTTCGTGCAATTGCAGTGGCCACTTCTTCAAGAATAGTGTAGGCAATGCTGAATAAAAAATACATATGGCGTAGAATTTATTGTATTACAGTAAAACTATAATGGATACCTGAAAAATGTAATCTATAAAAAAAATGTAGTGGTAAAAAAAAAATATTGGTAATAAAATGTATTTTACGTTGGTTGTTTTCTCTTTCCCTTTTTCCCATACACATAAAGTGACATTAATTATAATACAATAAATGCCTTGATATAAAGAAAAATAAAGATAAATAAAGAAATATTAAAAATAAAGTTAAAGTAGCACTGTTATGGTACTATCTATTGCTATGTTCAAATGAAAGTTTGGAATTGTATTACATGTCTTTGTAAAAGAATAACAATTATTGCAAATAAAGTTAAGGTATAATAAGAATCATGACTGTTTCCAGGACTATGAAAATGTTGTAAATTACTGGCGCATAGAATAGTGGAGGTAAATGTAAATAGTGTAAATAATAATCCTGATGATAACATGATAATGTGATAACAAATTGTTTTAATTAATAAAGGATATAGTGGATTTTTTTAATAAGAAAAAAGTATGAATCTAGTTTTTCATTGATAAAATTGTCCGTCGCGATGTAACAATACCGATAAAAATCGCAGATCACCGCGATTACTAGTAAAAAAATTCAAGTAAAATGCCACAAATCTTTCCCATGGTTTGTAGATGCTATAACTTTTGTGCAAACCAATCAATATAGTCTTATTACGATTTTTTTTTACCAAAAATATGTAGAAGAATACATATTGGTCTAAACTGATAAAGAAATTCTTTTTTTTTTTTTAAACATTTTTTGGGGATATTTATTATAGCAAAAAGTAAAAAATATTGCTTTTTTTTTCAAAATGGTCGTGCTTTTTTTGTTTATAGTGCAAAAAAAAAAAATGGCAGAGGTCATCAAATACCACCAAAAGAAAGCTCTATTTGTGGGAAAAAAAGGATGCAAATTTAGTTTGGGTACAGTGTCGCACGACCGCACAATTGTCAGTTAAAGCGACGCATTGATAAATTGTAAAAAGTGCTCTGGACGGGAAGGGGGTAAAATCTTCTGGGGCTGAAGTGGTTAATGCTGGGTACACACTATGAGAAAATCGAAAGTTCCATACGAGGCACGATTGTTCGTTATTCATATAGTGTGTACACAACTTTTAACATCCGATTCAGACTTTCCGAATTAACATTTTCCGAAGTGACAAACTCCAATTTTTTTCTGGTATGTAAACAGAGCAAACGATTTTCGTTTAATGTGTACTCTTTTCATACAAGGAAAATCATATGCGAAAGACTGCACATGATCAAAAACAATAAACAACAAATAAAAAGCCTTTGTTGTACGAGAATGTTTGTACGTTATTTCCATCTTCGGGGTCTGACTTGCTGTGAAAAATCAAGGAAAACTGGACGATTGTTCTAAAGCCGCGTACACACGACCATTTTTCATGTCATGGAAAAAACAAAGTTTTTCTCTACGTGAAAGAAACAGCTACTCGAAAAAACAGTAATTGATGGTCGGATTTTAGAGGCAAGACAGGAATATAAAAATATAAATGTTATTACAAAAATAGAAAATTAACAGAAGCAATAAAGATTATAAAACCATATAGGATATATAATATATATGGACAATATCCTCTGCACATCGTCTACGCATTTTGCCGTTGGGCTTCCTCAGGACGAGCAGAAGAGAATAGATTTGACAACGTAAAGATATATTTCATTGTCTCAAAGTATTTCAAAAGATGTATAGATATACCAAGAAAGTAATATAGAGAGGTCCAAATATAATCAGGGAGTTTCCAAAAATCCGAAAAGGGATTCGCTCAACCTATGATATTAACCATAGGGGGCACCGTGATCCTTGTCAAGTCAGCCTTGTGTACACACACGATCGTGAAAAAAAAGCTTGAGCAAAGCACGTGATCTACAACACGGGGGAAGGGGAAGTTCCGTTCGTATGGCGCCACCCTTTGGGCTGATTATGTTAATTTTACCTTCTCATAACTGCTTCTGAGCATGCGCATTTTTTTCCCCGTCGTTAAAGCGTACACACGACCATTTTTCACGACGAGAAAAACGACGACGTGAAAAACGACGAAAAAAAAATAGAGCATGTTCTAAATTTTTAATGGCCATTTTTCTCGTCGAGAAAAATGCGCTGGAGCCTACACACGACCGTTTTTAACGACCGGTTTAAAAAATTGCATTTTTCTCGTCATGTACGCGGCATTATAGTGTGAACCTACCTTAACCGATGACTACATCATGACAATTCTTTGTATACACAGACAGGAGATACGCTATTGGTAAATGCTTTTTAATCTTTACTACCATTTCCTGGTTACAGGTTGATCTTGATATATGGGTGAGGATGAGCTTCTGTTATACCTTATCAAGTATTTGCAGTGTTCGTTTTATAGAGTATAAATCAAGGTAAAGTGTTTATAGACTTGTATACAAGGGAAAAATCAATCAGCCCATCTGGTGAGTGTGATATTCTTATCTGATCCTGGTCATTTGTTGTTTCCTGTTGTAACCAGGAGCTGGCATTGCTTTTTACCAGATCTTTGTCACTTTGATAACTATGTAGTTGCTCAGCTTTCTGTAGAACAACTTTAAAATACAGAAGGTGTTGACTTATTATCACTCCCATTGCAAATCCTAAAAGCATGATTTATTGCTTGCTTTGAAGTAAACCTGATAGACATTTTAACCCGAAGCAAATCTTGTAGCGCCCAACTGTCCCTGGTTTTGTCCCTGTTCCACGTTAGTTGTCACTTTTTTAAACCTGATCTATAGACCTCTATAATACATGCATCGTTATAATATACTACAGCAATGGTTTTCAACCTCAGTCCTCACGTACCCCCCAACAGGCCATGTTTGCAGGTTTTCCTTTATTTTGCACAGGTGCTTTAACCACTTAAGACCCGCACCTTTAGGCAGCTAAAGGACCCGGCCAGGGTTGCAATTCGGCACTGCGTCGCTTTAACAGACAATTGCGCGGTCGTGCGACGTAGCTCCCAAACAAAATTGGCGTCCTTCCCCCCCCCCCCCCCACAAATAGAGCTTTCTTTTGGTGGTATTTGATCACCTCTGCGGTTTTAAAAAAAAAATTCCTCAGTTTAGGCCGATACGTATTCTTCTACCTATTTTTGTTAAAAAAAAAATCGCAATAAGCGATTTTTTTGCGCAAAATTTATAGCGTTTACAAAATAGGGGATAGTTTTATTGCATTTTTATTAATTATTTATTTTTACTACTAATGGCGGTGATCAGCGATTTTTTTCGTGACTGCGACATTATGGCGGACACTTTGGACGATTTTGACACATTTTTGGGACCATTGTCATTTTCACAGCAAAAAATGCATTTAACCATTTCCCGCCCGGCCAATAGCTGATTTACGGCCGGGAAGTGGTTATGAAATCGTGACTAGCCGTTCTCAAACGTCTAGCACGATTTCAATGCCGCGCGCGCCCGTGGGGACGCGCAGCGCGGCGATCAGTGATGCGGGGTGTCAGTCTCACACCCTGCACCTCCGATCTCGGTAACGAGTCTCCGGCGGAGCCTCGTTACCACGTGATCAGCCGTGTCCAATCACGGCTGATCACGATGTAAACAGGAAGAGCCGCCGACGGCTCTTCCTCACTCGCGTCTGACAGACGCGAGTACAGGAGAGCCGATCAGCGGCTCTCCTGACAGGGGGGGTTCGCGCTGATTGTTTATCAGCGCAGCCCCCCCTCGGATCGCCACACGGACCACCAGGGAGTGCCCACACTAGACCACCAGGGAACTTAAAAAAAAAAAGACAAAAAAAAAAAAAAAAGGACAAAAAAAAGTCAGCAAGAAAAGAAAAAAAAGGGGCAGTAAAAAAAAATGATGCCAATCAGTGCCCACACATGGGCACTGATTGGCAACATTGATCCATCAGTGCCACCCCTCAGTGATCATCAGTGCCACCCCAGTGTCTGTCAGTGCCACCCCACAGTGCCAATCCATGCCCAGTGCCCACCTATCAGTGCCCACCTGTGCCACCTATCATTGCCCACCTGTGCCACCTATCAGTGCCCACCTGTGCCACCTATCAGTGCCCACCTGTGCCACCTATGAGTGCCCACCTGTACCACCTATGAGTGCCCATCTGTGCCGCCTATGAGTGCCCAGTGCTGCCTATGAGTGCCCATCAGTGCCGCCCATGAGTGCCCATCAGTGCCGCCCATGAGTGCCCATCAGTGCCGCCCATGAGTGCCCATCAGTGCCCCATACCAGCGCCGCCTATCAGTGCCCATCAGTGCTACCTAATCGGTGCCCATCAGAACTACCTCATCGGTGCCCATCAGTGCCACCTCATCATGCCCATCAGTGCCACCTCATCGGTGCCCATCAGTGCCACCATATCAGTGCCCGTAATTGAAAGAGAAAACATACTCATTTACAAAAAAATTAACAGAAAAAAATAAAAACTTTATTTTTTTTTCAAAATCTTCGCTCTATTTTTAGTTGTTGCGCAAAAAAAAAAAATCGCAGAGGTGATCAAATACCACCAAAAGAAAGCTCTATTTGTGGGAAAAAAAGGACGCCAATTTTGTTTGGGTGCAGTGTAGCATGACCGCGCAATTGTCATTCAAATTGCGACAGTGCTGAAAGCTGAAAATTGGCTTGGGCGGGAAGGTGCGTAAGTGCCTGGTATGGAAGTGGTTAAAATGCGTTGTTTATTGTGAAAATGACATTTTCAGTTTGGGAGTTAACTACAAGGGGGCACTGAAGGGGTTATGTGTGACCTAATGTGTGTTTACAATTGTAGGGGGGTGTGGGTGTGGGTGTGAGGTCATCGATTGTGTATCCCTATAAAAGGGATCACACGATCGATGACGCCACCACAGTGAGGAACGGGGAAGCCGTGTTTACACACGGCTCTCCCCGTTGTTCAGCTCCGGGGACCGATCGCCGGACTCCAGCGGTGATCGGGTCCGCGAGTCCCGCGGTCCCGGAGCTTTGGACCGGGTCACGGGAGCGCGCCCGCGACCCACAGCTGGGTAATAGCACAGCACATACCTGTACGTGCATGTGCCCAGCCGTGCCATTCTGCCGACGTAAATGTGCAGGAGGCGGTCCTTAAGTGGTTAAAGTGGTTGTAAACCCTTACAGACCACTTGGCCCTACAGGTAAGCCTAGATTAAGGCTTACCTGTAGGTGCAAGAAATATGTGTAGGTTAAGGAGATTTGTGCAGAAGAGACTGCACAGGTGGCTATGGTGTATGCACGCCTGACGGCTCCCATGCGCATGTGCATGAGTGACGTCATTGTTGCTCCGGCCAGTCACAGTGCTAGAGCAACAATACCCGGAAGTCACTCCGGGTATCATGGCAGCGGCGTAGGAGAGGAACGAAGGTTGCTGCGGGGCTTCGATCTCAGGTAAGTAATTCATAGTGAACTAGGCTCCTCCTCGCAAAAGCTTTCCATCTTCATGCGAGGGCGCTCGCACGGTCTAAAGCTTTTGCGATCGCGACTTTCACGCGACTCCGGCCCCCTGCACACCGCATCATCTGCTGTGATTGACAGCAGAGCTAGCCAATGGCTGCGCTGCTATCAATCCGCCCAGCCTAGCCAATCAACAGCCAGGCTGGGAACCGAAGAGGATGACGCGAACGCGCCCGGGAGTTTTGAACGGTAAGGTAAGTAAAACGGGGACTCGGGGTGGCGGTGCTGTGAGATGTTTTTTTACCTTAATGCATAGGATGCATTAAGGTAAAAAAAATGTTACCTTTACAACCCCTTTAACTTAGTGCAGTCCTCCTTCACTTACCTCATCCTTCGATTTTGCTTTTAAATGTCCTTATTTCTTCTGAGAAATCCTCACTTCCTGTTCTTCTGTCTGTAACTCCACACAGTAATGTGAGGCTTTGTCCCTGGTGTGGAGTGTCGTGCTCGCCCCCATCCCTTGAGGGGGAGGGGCGAGCAGGAGAGTCAGGACTAGGGATGAGCCGAACACCCCCCTGTTCGGTTCGCACCAGAACCTGCGAACACACCAAATGTTCTGGTCTTGTACACGATGAGAATATTGTATCGTCCGTTTTTTGTTGTTGCATGCTAGTCTTATATTGAAATTTATTATTGTTACTAACATTTTGGTACAATAGAATAAAACTTCGGGAGTTGAGTAATGTGTTGTATCGTTTTGCAATATATTCTTTTGTTTCTGAGCATGTGTGGTCTTAATCTTCTTGATTTTTTTTGGACGAATACTGTACTTATTTACCGAAAATCATTCGCTCTGATATTGTCTGAGAAAAAATGTTGCGGTTGTATCTTACAATATTGTTGGATGAACTGTCATGATTGGCTCTTGAAATCTGTATACTGATAATTATTGTATGATCAAGCGATTTTTGTCATCCGATTTTCTGATCATGTGTACTAGACATTACACTTGTGGTTACTTATGGGTAGCTAAAAACATCAGTGGGAACTAATCAGAGAGGCAGACATTGTTAATAACTCAAGATAACCCCCAGCATCCTCTGGAGGAACCCTGGTTAAAAAAAAACCTGGCCTACATACTTTATGCTAGAAGGTCTCACTTCAGAAAGATGTTTGGTATGAAAATTATACTAACTATAACAATCTAATAGCTATGGGTGCCCCATAGTCGAGGGTGCTGTGTTCTTCAACTTTCAATATTATCTCTTGAAGTCTGGGCTTAGCTTGGCCCCCTTCCTCTACCTAAGCCTTACTGTTGGCCAGTGAGATTGGCCTTTACATAGTGCAACCTTTGGCAAGGCTTTGGAGGGTTAAGTCACTTGAGTTTTTGTGTTCTTAGGTAAAAGAAGTTAAGATTTGGCAGCAGTTCACCAACTGTAAAACTGTTTCCCCCAAACTTTCCGACCGCCTCACCCATCTATTTATCCTCCAAAGATCATACCTGACGCCCTACCACATCTCTTAATTCAGATGAGACCACGACCTTAATTTAAGGTGACCAGATTTTTAAAATGAAATTCGGGGACATATTTTGTCTTTACTAGTAATGGCGGCAATCAGCGACTCTCTGCCTGTCGCCGCCAGCCTCACAGCCTCTCAAGTCTTACTCTTTGGCCCCGGCTACTACTGGGTGGGGAGCGGAGGAAGATCACTCCACCAGGGAAGGCAAGGAGATAGGCAGGTGGCTGGCCAGGATTTGAACCGAGGCAGAAGAACATGTGAGCGGAGCTGAATGGGCATGCACCCGAAACTGAAGAAATATTCCCTCCGCTCCGACCAGCACATGATCATCAGAAAGGGGCACAGATAATGGGAAAAATACAACCCCCCCATGCTAGTAGGCACTGCGGAGCGGGGGTGTGTAATTCAATTTTTTTTATTTTAATTCTGCACTGACTTGCTTTGAAATTGCCTCTGCCCCCTATTAAATCCAATCTGGGGACAAAACCAGGGACAGACATGGTCCGGGGACAGTGTCCTCAATCAGGGGACTGTCCCCTGAAACTGGGGATGTCTGGTCACCCTACCTTAATTGCCCTAGCTGCGCCACTCCGACGCCTCCTTCTTTCACTTGCTTTGGACCTGCCCGCCCATACAAGGGTTCTGGACAAAGGTGGTCCGGTTGCTCCATGACCGTATGGGCTCCCCCGTGTCCCTCTGCCCCCATCAATGTGTACTGGGGCTCCTCTCACTCCCCGAAGGCGAAAAATACCTAAACATATTTTTGCAAGAAACGGAATTCCTTGCTCGGATGCAGGTCGCCAGGAGGTGGATGAGGGGGGCTCCTCCCACTTCTACAGCAATGGATTAGGGCTGTTAACACCACCCTCACCTACAAAAAAGTAATGTATACCCGCAGGGGCTGTCCGAAGAAGTACAATAAGATCTGGCCTTCGCTCATTGAGCGTCCGCTCCTCCCGTGGACTCTCCCCTTCCCTCCCTTGCTGCTCGGTGCCTCACGGCCCATACCATGTCAACACTCTTTCTCCTTGCCTCTTCCCACCATCTTTTTACATGTCCTTATGTATGTCAAATGGTTTGATTTGTACTTGTAGTGCATGTTGCACTTATAATCCGTCTGTTCATTTTTTTTCTATGCTCAATAAACATTGTTTTGATTAAAAAAAAAAAAAAAGATTTGGCAGCAGTTGCCACTTAAGAAGTAATATCACATACCAGGTGGAGACTGAGATACTGAGGGGGTCCCTCATTCACCTCCTGCCCAACGTTCATGAAGGTGGTAAGGGCACACAGTGGCATAAGTGCTGGAGTTTGCAGGCTGGACTAGATCTGTGTTGCAGCCAGGTGAGTAGAAGCTGAAGATCACTGGTTAGGAACCAGGCACAGGAACAATAGACTACTGGATCAGGAGGCAAGGACAGATTCCACCCAATGATCCCAGGTCAGCAACAGCCAGCGGGCTGGGTGGTATAAAATTAAGAGGCAGAGACAGAGTCCAGTAAACAAGCCAAGGTCTGTAAAAATAGGGCAAACAGGATACAAGGCAGTAGGCTGTAGAAGCATACAGAAAGCAAGCTGGGTCATATATGGCGAGTAGGCATTCGCCGAACACCCCCGCGTTCGGTTCGCACCAGAACCGTCGAACAGACCGACCGTTCGCGCAAACATTTAGAACCCCATTGAAGTCTATGGGACGCGAACGTTTCTTATTCAAAAGTGATCATTTTAAAGCCTAATATGCAAGTCATTGTTGTAAAATGTCTTTGAGAACCCGGGTCTTGCCCCAGGGAACATGTATCAATGGAAAAAAGGTTTAAAAACTGTAGTTTTTCCAGGAGCATGACTGAAAAAACTACTGTTTTTAAAACTTTTCTTCCATTGATACATGTTCCCTCGGGCAAGACCCAGGTTCTCAAAGGACGTTTTCACAGGCAAACTATAGACACCCAGCAGGTACAATATTTAAAGGTTTTTTCATTTTTATTTTTTATTTAAGCATCATTAAAATCACTGCTCCAGGAGCAGTGATTTTATTGATGCTTAAATAAAAAAGAAATGAAAAATTCCTTTAAATATTGTACCTGCTGGGTGTCTATACCTGTGATAACGTCTTTAAATAGCACAATCACCTGCCTGCCAGTAAATTACGAAGAACTGATCTAGCTAAGCTATACAGTGTATAAATATATGTACAACTCCTGGGATGTATATATATCCTCTACACACTGTAAATTTAACTAAACTGACTAGCCTGTCTGCTCTATCTATCTAACTAGTAATAAAGACACTGGGCCAGATTCAGGTACATTGGCGCATATTTTGACAGGCGTAGCACACCTCCTTTACATTAGCCTGGCGCAATGTAGAGGTGCAATCACTGTATCCTCGTAGTATTTGCGCAGAAATTTGCGCCGGTGCAACGTAATTCCCGAGGCGTAAGGCGGAGTAATTCAAATTGGGAAGGACGTGGGCGTGTTACATTGAAATGAGCCGTGACCCCATGCAAATGAAGGGCCGGCCGGATCGCGCATGCGCACATGAAGCAGACCATGGTCAGCACCTCTGTGCACATGCTCACAACTCGGGAACGGCGCAATCAGTGAAATTGGAAGTGGACCCGGGCAACTTAGTGAGCTACGCAGAGAGCTTAAATAGACAGACACAAACGCCCTTCCTTTGCAAAAGTACATCCCTTTGTATCCCTTCCTACAGCAAGGTGCTTTTGTTCTGTTGTTTATTAGCGTTTGTTTGTTTGTGACGTGTCTTTGAGATATTTGGGGACTGTTTTGCAGAGTGATTTTTGTCTTTTCTGTGTTTTCTTTGTTGTGTTTTTTTTTTAGTTATTATTTTGCTGGGCATTTTTATTTTTTGCTGGGCATTTATTTTTATTTTTTTTTGGTTCTGTTTGTGAATGATTTTGGAATGTGGGGGTGGGTGACATTCCTGCCGGAAAAAGGGTGTCACCCTCATTTGTGGTGGAGAAGGGTTCCCCAGGACCAGGGAGAAATGATCCCCAGGTCCGTGTGAATGGTGTATGAATGTACAGTGACATAATTGGAGCCGTGGCGTGGCATTGCTGCTCACAAGTCCTGCATGGTGGGCTTGTGCTAATCCAATTTGATGAGGATGTGATGTGTCTGTGCTAGGGACCACAGTGGTGTGCATGCATGCATTCTCATTGTGCCATGATTAATGTGTGTGTTTAACGTGCAAACATGCCTATTGTGAGCTGGCATCTGGCTGCTCTTCCCTCAGAAGACAGGGTAGCCTCGGTTAGGGGGGGATTGTCTGGTTCGGGGGTCAGGTCATCACATATGTCAATCTCCAGGCCCTTTCTCACTGCGAAGTTGTGCAGCATGCAAGGTGCACCAATGATCTGGCATACAAAGTTTGGGGAATACAACAGGGTACCATGGGGGGTTCCGCATAGGAGTCATGAGATGGGGTCCCAGTGCATATGCAGAGTCACCCTGAAGGGATAAGACAGGAGGATGTTAGTAGTGCATGTGCCCCTTGTGATGTGTGCATCACGGGGGGACAGTCATGCCTGCCACCCATGTCACTCACCAACCAGCCAGCTGTCCCCATACATGTTCTGTTCAAAATCTGTGGGGATGGGGCTAGGATTGTATATGTAGCTGTCATGGGTGTCATGGGTGGTGTCATGTGTTGGGCTGGTGATGTCCTCCTGCAGGGTTGTGGTTAATTCCAGGATGGCATGAGGGGTGAATCTGAAGATGCGAGACACCTCAGAATGCCAAAGATGTCTATGTGTGTGTGATATATCAAGTGAAGAGTGAGGGGCTTGTATCAGAGAAGAATATTCTATTAGATTAGAATATTATATCCATCAAAGTTTTAAAGGGCTATTGAAAGATAGTGAGACCGTGTTTGTAATTTGTATGTATGTTATGTATTGATGTATATATGTATGTATATATTTTTTTTAATATTTATAAACGCAAATAAAAAGTTTTTGGAAAAAAAAAATCCTCTCCCGTGCCCTCCTCCTTCTTTGCTCATCTAAAGTCAGTAATATAGCTATGAGCATGGATGCCCCTGGCATGTTGGCATACAGTTTGTTGTCCAGCAAGTGTGACTGCTCAGCTCCTCACTAACAGTGTTGCTTTAGCTGACATGCAGACGGATTGTCTAATTTTATTCCACCTTTTATATGGACTAATTTTAGGATGTGCAGCTGTTGCGCACAGCGCGTAGCCTGCGCTGCACCAACTTACTTTTGTGGATCCCCGTAACTCCCTCATTTGCATATTTGAATAGCAAATCAATGGTGTGTCTAGCGCAGTTTTGCGTGCACGGATGCGCCGGTCTATCGAAATTACGCCGTTTGAAAAAATTTAGATTTCATGCGTATATCATTTTGGGGATGCGGCGCATCGATACGCATGCGCAGATTTAGACTTACGCCGCACATCTCCTGTAACGCCGGCGTAATGGCTCTGTGAATCTGGCCCACTGTCTCTCTCTCTCTATAGGACTGATCTCTTTAACAACGCCGCAACACACTACACAAGGCCGCCTTGCAGGGGCGTGTACTAAACCCCCTGAGCCATAATTGGCCAAAGCCACCTTAGCTTTGGCCAATTATGGCTCTCCGTTTTTTTGCACACTGCGGGTCATAGTGCATGCTTGGCCAATCATCAGCGCGCAATGCCGCAGTGAATTATGGGCCGTGACGCGTCACTCGAATTTGGCGCAAACGACTCGTTTTGTTCGAATTTCGACCAACGTACGAACAGACGATGTAGCCTCTATATGAAAGGAGAAGTACAGTAGCGCCAAAGCTTGTTTGGCTGTACTTCTCCTGTGGATCAAAGGTGTGCATTCTGCACTGCTGTGACCCATTTTTAACAGACAGCAGGCTGAAGCTCACAACAATATGGTCGGGACCACCCACAACCCTGGACCGCCAACTGGCTCAGCCTCTCAGCAAGCCACTGAGAGCCTGAGCCAGCCACTCCCACCCCTCCACAGCCCAGCACTCCAGTGAGGGATGGGGGGCAGAGCAGACAGCAGTGACTGACAGTCAGTCTTAGATCCGGCAGGGACCACCTAGGTAAGAATGATTCTTGAAAATATATATATACTTCTCTTTTAAAGGAATTTTTAGTGGCCTTCTAAGTTTCTTTATTACTAAGGACTAAAAAAAGAAGCATTTGGAAAAAATTCATTTTTTTATATGACAAGTGAACGTTATGTTTTCTTCCATGCAGCCAGCAGGTAGAGCTCTTGGTGCATTTTCACATTCCAATCTCCCCTTAATACAGTGTTGTAAAAATTGTGTTACCTACAAAGTTAGTCTCAGTCTTTGGTTGTGGTTAGATGGGGCAGCCTGACAGAGAGCTACTTTTAAAGTGCTGTCCCTTTAGCTAACCCATAGTGCTCTGAAAATCCTTTATGATGATTTCATTGTTTATTTGCAAAACAAAGATTGTGTGTGTGTCAGGTCATCTGAGGCTAGGTGATAGGTGCACACCGCTGGGGTTAGGAGTGCACTGCTAAGATTGTAGACCCTTTGGTTGACTGCTGCGGATGGAGCTCTGGGTGGTTCAGGAAAGCAGCTCCCACCTGAGCTCCGACATAAATTAAACAGGGAGCTAGAGCTTAGGATTCCCCAGGGCGCAGAGTCTAAGATCCAGTAGGTTTTTACCAGAGCCTCTGATGGAGAGGATGGACTTCACTGCAGCCGACTCCAGGTCTTGCCACTGGTTACCTGCAAAAAAAAAGCTGCTCCTGTCCTGTTGATATCTTCATCTGTTTTGTTGTCGCCCGCTCTCTGACGACTCTTATATAGCCATTAGGCGTGACCATTGAATGACATCACCCGGGGAGCCCACCTCTTGTGACAAGGGGTGGGCTCTCCAGGTGATGTCATTGGATAGCCACACCCCATGGCTATATAAGAGTCGGCAGAGATCGGGCGACAACAAAACAGATAAGGACATCAACAGAACAAGTCGCGGCTCGAGAAGAGGGCAGGAAGAGATGTGCGGGAAGAGACGGCTAGAGAAGACAGAGCTATTAATAAAGGAATTGTCAAAAACCGGCTCTTGGTTTTTTATTATTATTTCACGTCACTTATGGTTTTTGAATAATTTCAGATTTCAATGAAGTCATTTCACATGATGAGGAATACGTGTTTTGACACAAGAGCAGCAACCGAATGCAGTCTGATGAGCGGATATTGTTACTCCACTCCAACACTAACCATCAAAATGCCCGCCTCTGAGGCGACGACAACTTCATTCCCGTTAGCCGCTGGCTGTGCTGTGAAAACACTCAAATGTTGTTTTACCTCACTGCATTTGGTTGCTGCTGTTATGTCCAAACACGAATTCCTCAAAATCTGAAATTACTGTGGGTTTTAAGAAAGAAGTGATGTGGTTGGATATTCTCCCATGCATTTTGTCAAGACACTGTCTCCCGGCAATATAGATGAAAAATCAAGGAAAAGATTGGCGTAGGTTCCAGACCCAGTCCATACCAGGCCCTTTGGGTCTGGTATGGATTTTAAGGGAAACTCCACGCCAGGTTTGCACACACTGGAGGAGGGATTTTGGCCCACTCCTCCACACAGATCTTCTCTAGATCAGTCAGGTTTCTGGGCTGTCGCTGAGAAACACAGAGTTTGAGCTCCCTCCAAAGATTCTCTATTGGGTTTAGGTCTGGAGACTGGCTAGGCCACGCCAGAACCTTGATATGCTTCTTACAGAGCCACTCCTTGGTTATCCTGGCTGTGTGCTTCGGGTCATTGTCATGTTGGAAGACCCAGCCTCGACCCATCTTCAAAGCTCTAACTGAGGGAAGGAGGTTGTTGCCAAAAATCTTGCAATACATGGCCCCGGTCATCCTCTCCTTAATACAGTGCAGTCACCCTGTCCCATGTGCAGAAAGACACCCCCAAAGCATGATGCTACCACCCCCATGCTTCACAGTAGGGATGGTGTTCTTGGGATGGTACTCATCATTCTTCTTCCTCCAAACACGGTTAGTGGAATTATGACCAAAAAGTTCTATTTTGGTCTCATCTGACCACATGACTTTCTCCCATGACTCCTCTGGATCATCCAAATGGTCATTGGCAAACTTAAGACGGGCCTTGACATGTGCTGGTTTAAGCAGGGGAACCTTCCGTGCCATGCATGATTTCAAACCATGACGTCTTAGTGTATTACCAACAGTAACCTTGGAAACGGTGGTCCCAGCTCTTTTCAGGTCATTGACCAGCTCCTCCCGTGTAGTCCTGGGCTGATTTCTCACCTTTCTTAGGATCATTGAGACCCCACGAGGTGAGATTTTGCATGGAGCCCCAGTCCGAGGGAGATTGACAGTCATGTTAACCACTTCCATACCAGGCACTTACGCACCTTCCCGCCCAAGCCAATTTTCAGCTTTCAGCACTGTCGCAATTTGAATGACAATTGCGCGGTCATGCTACACTGCACCCAAACAAAATTGGCGTCCTTTTTTTCCCACAAATAGAGCTTTCTTTTGGTGGTATTTGATCACCTCTGCGTTTTTTTTTTTTTGCGCAACAACTAAAAATAGAGCGAAGATTTTGAAAAAAAAATAAAGTTTTTATTTTTTTCTGTTAATTTTTGTGTAAATGAGTATGTTTTCTCTTTCAATTACGGGCACTGATATGGTGGCACTGATGGGCACCGATGAGGTGGCACTGATGGGCACCGATGAGGTAGTTCTGATGGGCACCGATTAGGTAGCACTGATGGGCACTGATAGGCGGCGCTGGTATGGGGCACTGGAGGGCACTCATGGGCGGCACTGATGGGCACTCATGGGCGGCACTGATGGGCACTCATAGGCGGCACAGGTGGGCACTCATAGGCGGCACAGGTGGGCACTCATAGGCGGCACAGGTGGGCACTCATAGGCGGCACAGGTGGGCACTGATAGGCGGCACAGGTGGGCACTGATAGGTGGCACAGGTGGGCACTGATAGGTGGGCACTGGGCATGGATTGGCACTGTGGGGTGGCACTGACAGACACTGGGGTGGCACTGATGATCACTGAGGGGTGGCACTGATGGATCAATGTTGCCAATCAGTGCCCATGTGTAGGCACTGATTGGCATCATTTTTTTTTTTACTGCCCCCCTTTTTTTTTTTTTTGCTGACTTTTTTTTTTTTGTCATTTTTTTTTTTTTTGCCCCTTTTTTTGGTATTTTTTTATTTCCCTGGTGGTCTAGTGTGGCGATCCGAGGGGGGGCTGCGCTAATAAACAATCAGCGCGAACCCCCCCTGTCAGGAGAGCCGCTGATCGGCTCTCCTCTACTCGCGTCTGTCAGACGCGAGTGAGGAAGTGCCGTCGGCGGCTCTTCCTGTTTACATCGTGATCAGCCGCGATTGGACACGGCTGATCACGTGGTAACGAGGCTCCGCCGGAGACTCGTTACCGAGATCGGAGGTGCAGGGTGTCAGACTGACACCCCGCATCACCGATCGCCGCGCTGCGCGCCCGCACGGGCGCGTGCGGCATGAAATCGTGCAGGACGTTTGAGAACGGCCTGTCACGATTTCATAACCACTTCCCGGCCGTAAATCGGCTATTGGCCGGGCGGGAAGTGGTTAAGCTTCTTCCATTTTCTAATGATTGCTCCAACAGTGGACCTTTTTTCACCAAGCTGCTTGGCAATTTCCCCGTAGCCCTTTCCAGCCTTGTGGAGGTGTACAATTTTGTCTCTAGTGTCTTTGGACAGCTCTTTGGTCTTGGCCATGTTAGTAGTTGGATTCTTACTGATTGTATGGGGTGGACAGGTGTCTTTATGCAGCTAATGACCTCAAACAGGTGCATCTAATTTAGGATAATAAATGGGGTGGAGGTGGACATTTTAAAGGCAGACTAACAGGTCTTTGAGGGTCAGAATTCTAGCTGATAGACAGGTGTTCAAATACTTCTTTGCAGCTGTATCATACAAATAAATAGTTAAAAAATCATAAATTGTGATTTCTGGAATTTTTTTTTTGGATTATGTCTCTCACAGTGGACATGCACCTACGATGACAATTTCAGACCCCTCCATGATTTCCAAGTGGGAGAACTTGCAAAATAGCAGGGTGTTCAAATACTTATTTTCCGCACTGTATTTAAATATATTTTTTTAAGCAAAGAATCTAGAGAATAAAATACCGATCGTTGCAATATTTTATGTCATACTGTATTTGCGCAGTGGTCTTTCAAATGCATTTTTTTTTGTATAATGTGAAAGATGAGGTTACGCCGAGTAAATAAATACCCAACATGTCATGCTTTGAAATTGTGCACACTCGTGGAATGGCGACAAACTACGGTACGTAGAAATCTCCAAAAAAATACGGCTACCAGGTTAAAGTTACAGAGGAGGTCTAGTGCTAGAATTATTGCTCTCGCTCTGACGATCGCGGCTATATATCTCACATGTGTGGTTTAAAGCGGAGATCCACACAAAAATGGAACCTCCACTGTCTGGATTCCCCCCCCCCGGTGTCACATTTGGCACCTTTCAGGGGGAGGGGGGAGCAGATACCTGTGTAAGACTGGTATTTGCACCCACTTCCGGGCATAAAGAATCTGAAAAGGGAACCATGACAAAATGTAAAAAAAAAAAATTTGTGTAAGGTCCCCCCCCCGCTGGCTTACGTCACGTCCGGTGCCCCCCCCCCGCTGTCTTCTGGGAGACACATGGGTCCCAGAAGAAAGCAGGGACTGGTGGTATTTCGCAGCGCGAGTCGCGCATGCGCAGTAGGGAACCAGAAAGTAAAGCCGCAAGGCTTCACTTCCTGATTCCCTTACTGAAGATGGTTACGGTAGCACCTGAGAGTCGAAACAGAGATCGGCTTTGGGTGTCGACATCGTGGGCACGCTGGACAGGTAAGTGTCCTTATTTTAAAAGTCAGCAGCTGCAGTATTTGTAGAAAAAAATATTGGCGGACCTCCACTTTAAACACTGTTTATCTTTGCTGCGCGAGCTCGCGTGTACGGGGTGCTTTAAAAATAATGTTCTAACTCTTTTTTTAATCCTATCTTCCGCTTCTTTTCCCTGGATTAGATCTTCACTTAATCTCCATACATTTGCCCTATTTTGGGCCCCAATTATCTTCATTTTCATAGTCACTGTGGCATGGTCTGAGAAGGATGTGACTTCTAGATTTGTACTTATCACCGACTCCAATAGCCTATGTTCAATCAGGAAATAATCAATTCTTGAGCTCCTGTGGAGCTTTTTAAAGCCTTCCCTATGGAGATTTTTAAGTACCGTAGTTTGGCTCCATTCCATGAGCGCACGCAATTTGACAGCGCAACATGTTAGGTATTTATATACACGGCATAACATTATCTTTCATATTTTACAAAATTGGGGTATATGTTTTGATTTAAATCATTAAAGTGTATTATTTTTTTTTATTGCATTTGAAAAGCCCCTGTGCAAATACCATGTGACATAAAAAATGTCAATGACTACTATTTTATTCTCTAGGGTCTCTGCTAAAAAATATATAGATATAAAATGTTTGGGAGTTCTACAGATTTTTACTTGTAAGCAACAAATGTCAGAAAAAAGGCTGGGTCCTTAAAGCGGACCTTCAGTCATTTTTTCATCTATTAAAGCAGAGCTCCGCTGTAAAAAAAATATTAAAAGCCAGCAGCTACAAATACTAGGTCCCAGGAAATCACCTGTCCATTCATAGAGCGCAGCGCGACTTGCGCATGCGCAGTGAGAGCCCGAGCGTGAACCTGAAAGCTGTCACGGCCGGGTGCCCACAATATGAATGGAGGCACTGGCCGGAGAGGGGGTCAGTGTATGGGCTGACACATACACTGACCCGACACCAGCCCGACACATACACTGACCCCCCGACACATACACTGACCTGGTGACCCCCAACACATACACTGACCCCCGACACCAACCCGACACATACACTGACCCCCGACACATACACTGACCCCCCGACACATACACTGACCCATACACTGACCCCCAAAACAGACACTGACCCCCAAAACATACACTGACCCCCGACACCTACAGTCTGCGTCCTACTTCCTGCACTACACACACCCCCCTCCCCACAGCTGGGTGCAAAACCATTCTCCGAGTCCTCCTTCCTTACCTCTGTCCCGACTCCCTGCCAGAGCCATCCACCCGCAGCGCACACGCTGCACCTCCATGCCGAGTCGCCGCTCCGCTAGAGTGTTAGAGCACATAACAGCACACCACAACAAATTCCCAAAGCAGCTCTCCTTACCTTGCTTCGGAGTCCCCGCCAGGCAGCGCCATCCACAGACGCTGAACATCCATGCTCTAGTCCAGGGATCTCCAAACTACGGCCCTCCAGCTGCTGTGGAACTACACTTCCCATGAGGCATTGTAAAACTCTGACATTCGTAGACATGATTAGGCATGATGGGACACATACACTGACCCTCGACACATACACTGGCCCCCCGACACCAGCCCGACACATACACTGACCCCCCGACACATACACTGACCCCCCAACACCAGCCCGACACATACACTGACCCCCGACACATACACTGACCCCCCGACACCAGCCCGACACATACACTGACCCCCAACACCAGCCCGACACATACACTGACCCCCCCGACACCAGCCCGACACATACACTGACCCCCCGACACCAGCCCGACACATACACTGACCCCTGACACCAGCCCGACACATGCACTGACCCCCCGACACCAGCCCGACACATACACTGACCCCCGACACCAGCCCGACACATACACTGACCCCCGACACCAGCCCGACACATTCACTGACCCGACACCAGCCCGACACATACACTGACCCCCGATACCAGCCCGACACATACACTGACCCCCGATACCAGCCCGACACATACACTGACCCGATACCAGCCCGACACATACACTGACCCGATACCAGCCCGACACATACACTGATCCGACACCAGCCCGACACATACACTGACCCCCGACCCCCGACACATACAGCCCGACACATACACTGACCCCCGACACCAGCCGGACACATACACTGACCCCCCTAAACCAGCCCGAAACATACACTGACCCCCGACACCAGCCCGAAACATACACTGACCCCCGACACCAGCCCGACACATACACTGACCCCCCGACACCAGCCCGACACATACACTGACCCGACACCAGCCCGACACATACACTGGAAGAAGGTGAGGAATCGCGCTAGACGTGAGATAATGCCTGATAATAGCACAATAGCACAATAGCACAATGTGTTATCAAAAAACAAAAAGTGGTATGAAATACAAAACCTAAATGGTGTTGATAAAGCCCACAAAATAAAATAATATATATACTAAAAAGAACCTGATGAGTCAAACGTGAACAGAAAGAGTTAAAGTCCTCTGTGTTGGTCTGTGGTTCATCTGTGAAGCCAGTGATGTTGAATTTATACAAGCGAGATGCTAGAAAACCAATGTCCCGTTATAGGTCACGACACTCTTGCACAAGTCTTTTGTGAAGACGAAACGTTGGGAGGAGACGTTCCCACGTCATCGCAACTACACGAGGGGACGTACGCGTTCCACAAGCCGGCCGGCATCTTTTACTATACGCCTCGAATCTGCATTTGTTTGTAAGTGCATTCCTTTGGCTTTTTAGAATAAATTTTTTTTATGGATTTACACTATTTTAGTTTTTCTTTGCTTCCATGCTGTGACGTATCGAGGATTGGTTTCTGATGTGTTGAGAACAATGTATCCACCGTTTTGCTGCCTATATTGATCCTAGAGTGGATCTTATTGTCTGGTAAGGGTCAGTGTGTTTTTCGGTGGTGGTACCAGCACTTCTCTTCCTCACAGCTCTTTGTTGTCTTCCTCCACGGGTGATTGTGACCCATTTTCATGCAGTCTACACTATGAAAAGCCTTTTTTGTTTTTTCATTGAGGAAAACACCATCATGACGATTTAGAGCGAAGTTTATATACATCATCCTTAAGGCTGTTTTTGACCCCCAAAGGGTCACTCCATCTGGTAAGGGTCAGTGTGTACTGTGTTCCTAGGTGAAGGGTTGCCACTGCACCATGTCTACAATATAGCTATTCTTCACGGGTGGATAGCATTTACAATCTTCAACGGTATCACACTATGAATGTTTTTTTCTCTTTTCTTTGGAGTTACTGCTACACATTGATATCTACAAGTGCAAGAGTGTCGTGACCTATAACGGGACATTGGTTTTCTAGCATCTCGCTTGTATAAATTCAACATCACTGGCTTCACAGATGAACCACAGACCAACACAGAGGACTTTAACTCTTTCTGTTCACGTTTGACTCATCAGGTTCTTTTTAGTATATATATTATTTTATTTTGTGGGCTTTATCAACACCATTTAGGTTTTGTATTTCATACCACTTTTTGTTTTTTGATAACACATTGTGCTATTGTGCTATTGTGCTATTATCAGGCATTATCTCACGTCTAGCGCGATTCCTCACCTTCTTCCAGTCTATATTATGTTGTATAACATTTTTGAATCGCAGCTTGTTTATTTTTGTATATTAGGTACGCGCAATTTTCTTTCCATTTTTCATATTCGACACATACACTGACCCGATACCAGCCCGACACATACACTGACCCGACACCAGCCCGACACATACACTGACCCGACACATACACTGACCCGACACCAGCCCGACACATACACTGACCCGACACCGGCCCGACACATACACTGACCCGACACCAGCCCGACACATACACTGACCCGACACCAGCCCGACACATACACTGACCCCCGACATCAGCCCGACACATACACTGACCCTCGACACATACACTGACCCTCGACACATACACTGACCCTCGACACATACACTGACCCTCGACACATACACTGGCCCCCCGACACCAGCCCGACACATACACTGACCCCCCGACACATACACTGACCCCCCGACACCAGCCCGACACATACACTGACCCCCCGACACCAGCCCGACACATACACTGACCCCCGACACCAGCCCGACACATACACTGACCCGACACCAGCCCGACACATACACTGACCCCCCGACACCAGCCCGACACATACACTGACCCCCGACACCAGCCCGACACATACACTGACCCGACACATACACTGACCCCGATACCAGCCCGACACATACACTGACCCCCCGACACCAGCCCGACACATTCACTGACCCGACACCAGCCCGACACATACACTGACCCGACACATACACTGACCCCGATACCAGCCCGACACATACACTGACCGAATACCAGCCCGACACATACACTGATCCGACACCAGCCCGACACATACACTGACACCCGACACCAGCCCGACACATACACTGACCCGATACCAGCCCGACACATACACTGATCCGACACCAGCCCGACACATACACTGACCCCCGACACCAGCCCGACACATACACTGACCCCCGACACATACACTGACCCCCGACACCAGCCGGACACATACACTGACCCCCCTAAACCAGCCCGACACATACACTGACCCCCCTAAACCAGCCCGACACATACACTGACCCCCCTAAACCAGCCCGACACATACACTGACCCGACACCAGCCCGACACATACACTGACCCGACACCAGCCCGACACATACACTGACCCGACACATACACTGACCCGACACCAGCCCGACACATACACTGACCCGACACCAGCCCGACACATACACTGACCCCCGACATCAGCCCGACCCATACACTGACCTGACACCAGCCCGACACATACACTGACCCCCGACATCAGCCCGACACATACACTGACCCCTGACATCAGCCCGACACATACACTGACCCGACACCAGCCCGACACATACACTGACCCGACACCAGCCCGACACATACACTGACCCCCGACACCAGCCCGACACATACACTGACCCCCAACACATACACTGACCCCCGACACCAGCCCAACACATACACTGACCCGGTGACCCCCAACACATACACTGACCCCCGACACCAACCCGACACATACACTGACCCCCCGACACATACACTGACCCCCCGACACATACACTGACACATACACTGACCCCCAAAACAGACACTGACCCCCAAAACATACACTGACCCCCGACACCTACAGTCTGCGTCCTACTTCCTGCACTACACACACCCCCCTCCCCACAGCTGGGTGCAAAACCATTCTCCGAGTCCTCCTTCCTTACCTCTGTCCCGACTCCCTGCCAGAGCCATCCACCCGCAGCGCGCACGCTGCACCTCCATGCCGAGTCGCCGCTCCACTAGAGTGTTAGAGCACATAACAGCACACCACAACAAATTCCCAAAGCAGCTCTCCTTACCTTGCTTCGGAGTCCCCGCCAGGCAGCGCCATCCACAGACGCTGAACATCCATGCTCTAGTCTAGTCCCATCGCCCTCGAGCCCCGCTCCACTCCACTCCACTCCGCTGAGCCACTCCACACACAGAGCTGCACCACAGGGACAGGCGGATGAGAAGATGCGGTTTCCAGTGCTTGTCTCCCGCCGGCCGCCGCCATGTTCAATGTTTCCCGGCGCACTCTGATTGGGCATATGGGGGTCATGTGCGGATCGCGGACTGGCCAGCCCCACACCGCACATGACCCCCATACACCCAATCACAGGGCGCCGAACATTCAACATGGCGGCCAGAGATCGGGGGACACAGGAAATAAAAATTAGGAGGAGGCAAGCCGCACGGAATTTCGCGCCCCCCTAAATGTTGCGCCCGGGGCCACGGCACCCCCTGCCCCCCCACGCTACGCCACTGGTACTAGATCTTCTCTGTAACTCTATATTGGTAACCTGTAAAATAAATGTAAGCGTTGCCTATGGAGATTTTTTTTAAGAACCAAATTTTGGCGCCATTCCACAAGTGTGCGCAACAATTAAAGCATGACAAGTTAGGTATCCATTTACTCAGCGTAACATCAGCTTTTGTATTTTACCAAAAAATTAGGTAATAGATTGTGTGTTTTTTTGCATTAGAATCCATTAAAGTGTATGTTTTCAAACATTTGCTGTGCAATTACTGTGTGACATAACAAGTTGTAAGTAACGACTGTCATTTTATTCTCTAGGGTCTATACTAAATTATATATAAGTACATATGTTAACACACACAACATTATATATATATATATATATATATATATATATATATATATATATATATATATATATATATATATATATGTTTGTTTGTTTGTTTGAGGGTTCTCAGTAATTTTCTAGCAAATAATTATTTTTTACATGTAGGAGGAAAGTGACAATCCCAGCTGTACAAATCAGTACCAGCTGATATACTACTGAGGAAGAGATGCTGGGGGAAGGGAAAGATACAAACGTTGTCACCCCTCCCAGCCATGTGCTCCTCTGGACCCCAGCCACTAACCACGTGACTGTCCCATGAAAGTTGTGTGACCTCACGGCGGAAGGGTCCGGGGAAAGTTTCTCATTGGCTGCCCCTCGCTCACGTATTCATTTAGGAATCCGCTGCCTGGCATCATTGGTTCAGCCTCTGGTCGGCGCGCCGCGATTGGCTGGTCACCCACCTCCCCTTCTTTTACGTCTTGTGCCCGTGCAGCATCCCGCCCACCGGGCTAATCCGCTACACAGAGATGGAGATAGACGGTGTTGGTGACGTCACGCCGGTGGGAGAAGAAATCTTCGGGGGATACCGAGAGGAGGAACCGGACCCCCCACCCAGCATATAGTCTCTAGACTCTGATCCCCATATATATATATATATATATATATATATATATATATATATATATGTCTTCCTCTGTATCCTCTGCATGCCTTGTCCCCCGCCCCCCCTCTGGCACCACCTCTCCGGTATATGCGGGCGCTATGATTTACTCACATTAGGAGTTGTGGAGTGATTTCCCATAAACTTCCCAGTCTACTGTGTATATATTCTGTATACTGCGCCCTCTGATGGCTCTTTCTATGTATTATCTGATCTATCATCCCATAAGTAATAACACCCCTATACTGATACAGCCGTACTGACCCGATCACTAATACTCCCTGCTGACCCGATCACTAATACTCCCTGCTGACCCGATCACTAATACTCTTTACTGACCTGATCAATAATACTTCCTACTGACCCGATCACTAATACTCTTCACAACCCGATCACTAATACTCTTCACAACCCGATCACTAATACTCTTCACTGACCCGATCACTAATACTCTTTACTGACCCGATCACTAATACTCTTCACTGACCCGATCACTAATACTCTTCACTGACCCAAACACTAATACGCTTCACTAACTCGATCACCAATACTCTTCACTGACCCGATCACTAATACTCCCTGCTGACCCGATCACTAATACTCTTTACTGACCCGATCACCAATACTCTTCACTGACCTGATCAATAATACTTCCTACTGACCCGATCACTAATACTCTTTACTGACCCGATCACTAATACTCTTCACAACCCGATCACTAATACTCTTCACTGACCCGATCACTAATACTCTTCACTGACCCGATCACTAATACTCTTCACTGACCCAAACACTAATACGCTTCACTGACCCGATCACCAATACTCTTCACTGATCCGAACACTAATACTCTTCACGACCCGATCACTAATACGCTTCACTGACCCGATCACTAATACTCTTCACGACCCGATCACTAATACTCTTCACTGACCCGATCACTAATACTCTTCACTGACCCGATCACTAATACTCTTCACTGACCCGAACACTAATACTCTTCACTGACCCGATCACTAATACTCTTCACTGACCCGAACACTAATACTCTTCACTGACCCGATCACTAATACTCTTCACTGACCCAATCGCCAATACTCTTCACTGACCCGATCACTAATACTCTTCACTGACCCAATCGCCAATACTCTTCACTGACCAGATCACCAATACTCTTCACTGACCCGATCACTAAGGCGGCGTACACACGGCAGAGAACCTCGACGGGCAGAACACATCGTTCCGCCCGTCGAGGTTCTCTGCCGGCCGTCGAAATCGGCGACCCGCCCGTCGGGAATGGCAACCAGCCATTCATCCAGGCGGGCCGTCGAGCAAAAAGAGGGCGTGCTCTCTATTCGCTCGACGGGATTCCCGACGGGCAGGGCGAGCCAGGAGCGTACACACGGCCAAGGTCCTCGCTGGAATGCAGCTTCCAGCGAGGTTCTCGCTGGTTTCCAGCGAGAACCTCGGTCGTGTGTACGCTGCCTCATACTCTTCACTGACCCGAACACTAATACTCTTCACTGACCCAATCACCAATACTCTTCACTGACCCAATCACCAATACTCTTCACTGACCAGATCACCAATACTCTTCACTGACCAGATCACCAATACTCTTCACTGACCAGATCACCAATACTCTTCACTGACCCGATCACCAATACTCTTCACTGACCCGATCACCAATACTCTTCACTGACCCGATCACCAATACTCTTCACTGACCCGAACACTAATACTCTTCACTGACCAGATCACCAATACTCTTCGCTGACCCGATCACCAATACTCTTCGCTGACCCGATCACCAATACTCTTCGCTGACCCGATCACCAATACTCTTCGCTGACCCGATCACCAATACTCTTCGCTGACCCGATCACCAATACTCTTCGCTGACCCGATCACCAATACTCTTCGCTGACCCGATCACCAATACTCTTCGCTGACCCGATCGCCAATACTCTTCCCTGACCCGATCACTAATACTTTTGCTGGTCCGATCACTGATACTCCTGATGTTTCGATCACGAATACCTAATACTTGGTGCTGACCCGATGGGGAGTACTTTGTGCCCTTCTCATGTGGGATTGGGTTGCAGCCTGCAGTATCAGTGTCCTGTGTACAGATCTGTCCTACCCCCACACTCCTCCTCCTCCTCCTCATCGCAAGCCTCCTCCCCCACTCCACTCAGCCAAGGACTGTTACTACATGTTTCCTGTGAACTTAGAACAATGATAACTCCTGTGGAAGTCTGGATGAACCTGCCCCTGTTCCCTTTCACTTTTTGTCCTCGTCATTCCTAGGATTATCTCCCCGGACTCTGATCGGAAGGATGTGGATGGAGAGGCGTTGGGATTGATCACACTTTTCTGGAGATGTAAGTGGTGTGTGTTGTGATCGGTGTTGGGGGTCAGATCATCCTTGTTAGTGAGGAACAGTCCCTCTTCTCCGCTCAGTCCTGGATGTCCATTCTTCTATTATGTAACTTTACAAAGTATCATGTGGCTGAGTGTGTGATCCAAGATGGACCTTGTGATGGGTGGATATGAGGAGCTCCTTTTACACTTAGCATCTAAACCTCAAATTCTCCTAAGTGATCTCAAAGCCTGGATGTACTGGCCCTTTAAATACACAGAATAGGCTCCCTGCAGGCATTCTACATGTGTGTTCGTTCCCCGCTTGTGCCGTCATGTCTCAAGCCTGCAGAATAAGCCACTTTTACCCCCCATAATTGTGCATAATTAAGGCTTTTTTGTGTTTTTTATAAGTCATGTGCCGGATAGATGCTTTATGTATGCTGTGGTAAAAGGAAGACAAACATTAAAAAAATTACTTTTAGGTATGCTGTACCAAAGGGAAGACATCATTATTTTTTCTTGGCTCAGGATGGTGCGTTTATTGCGTTTTAATTATAAAGGATGCTTAAAAAAAAAAAAACGTACGCAACGTGTTATTGCGTTTTTTTTGCATGCGCCCATTGAAGTCTAGGGGGCCAAAAATATATGCTCCTGTACTTTTAGTACATACCAGGATTTTAGCTACATGCGTCTGACCGTTCAGATGTGCACAGGCAGAGTCTAAAACGGTGGGATTTTCCATGTTGAGCGTGACAAAACGCATGGGCGTGAATGGCGTGTATTTCTACTTTTGCAGTCAAATCATCAAATCTCACAACCCCCTAACTCTATACGTCCCATTCATACACCATACCAGAAAATAAATGTAAGCAAATATTTGTGTGTTCCTATTTACACAGCATATATAAAAACAAATGCTTGTGTTCCTGTTTACACATACCTAAAAATATTTTTGGAATATTTGACTTTCTATTTACACAGCACACCTAAAAATTTAAGAAATAATTGTCTTCCCTTTCACACAGCATACCCTAAAATAATTTAAAAAATATTTGTCTTCCCTTTCACACATCAAACCTAAAAATAATTAGGTCTTCCCTTTCACACAGCATACCCAAAAAGTATTAAAAAAATATTTGTCTTCCCTTTCACACAGCAAACCTAAAAATAATGAGGTCTTCCCTTTCACACAGCAAACCTAAAAATAATGAGGTCTTCCCTTTCACACATAATACCTAAAAATGTAAAAAATAATGAGGTTTTCCTTTTCACACATAATACCTAAAAATGTAAAAAATAATGAGGTCTTCCCTTTCACACAGCAAACCTAAAAATAAGGAGGTCTTCCCTTTCACACATAATACCTAAAAATGAAAAAATTATGTCTTCCCTTTCACACAGCGCACCTAAAAATAATTAAAAAAAATATGGGTCTTCCCTTTCACACAGCATACCCAAAAATAATTTAAAAAAATATATTTGTCTTCCCTTTCACACAGCAAACCTAAAAATAACGAGGTCTTCCCTTTCACACAGCATACCCAAAAAGGATTTAAAAAAAATATTTGTCTTCCCTTTCACACAGCAAACCTAAAAATAATGAGGTCTTCCCTTTCACACATAATACCTAAAAATGTAAAAATGATGTCTTCCCTTTCACACAGCGCACCTAAAAATATGGAAATATGGGTCTTCCCTTTCACACATCAAACCTAAAAATAATGAGGTCTTCCCTTTCACACAGCATACCCAAAAATAATTTAAAATATATATATTTGTCTTCCCTTTCACACAGCAAACCTAAACAAAATGAGGTCTTCCCTTTCACACAGCATACCCAAAAAGGATTTAAAAAAATATTTGTCTTCCCTTTCACACATAATACCTAAAAATGTAAAAAACATGTTCTAAATTTTTAATGGTCCATTTTTTACATCGTGAAAAATGCTCTGGAGCCCACACACAATCGTTTTTAATGACATTAAAAAAAAACTTCATTTTTTTACAACCCAAAAAACGGTCGTGTGTAGGCAGCAGTATGCCGCCTACACACGATAATTTTTCGGCATTAAAAAACAGTTGTTTTAAAAAAATGACATTTAAAATGATCGTGTGTGTGGGCTTCACATCATTTTTGGGCTAAGATGACGTTAAAAATCTGCACATGCTCAGAAGCAAGTTATGAGATGGGAGCGCTTGTTCTGGTAAAACTACCGTTCGTGAGGGGGTAAGCACATTCATCACGCTGTAACAGACAGAAAAGCGCAAATGGTCTTTTACTAACACAAAATCAGCAAAAGCAGCCCAAAGGGTGGCGCCATCCGCATGGAACTTTATAGTGCCGTTGTACGTGTTGTGTTCACCACGCTTTTTTTTAAAATGATGGTGTGTGGGCAACGTCGTTTTAACGATGAAGTTGGAAAAACATTGTTTTTTTCTACATGCCGAAAAACGTTGTTTGTTTTTATGCCGAAAAATGATCATGTGTACGCGGCATAAGTCAATCAAAGGTGCGTTTTTTAATTGTTATTAAATTTACAATCTATTTTTTTTTTTTTGTTTATTATTACACTCTGTGTGTGTACTTTTTTTTTTTTTTTTTACATCAGCCACACTTTAAGGTACCTGTAAAATTCTCTAACATGCGGAGATGCACGCGGCGTGCTTTCACCGTTTTCTTTTTTGATTAGCTTCATTTCATTCCGTGTTTCTTTTTGATTAGTTTAATTTCATTCCGTGTTTCTTTTTTGATTAGTTTAATTTCATTCCGTGTTTCTTGATTAGCTTAATTTTGTATTTTTTTTTATAATTTTTTTTTTTTTACAGTCAATGTGAGGTTCACATGTGCTCATTGTGTGTTTTTGGTATGTGTAAAAGATTTGCCCAGGGGGCAAATTCATTAGGCATAATGTGAATGTGCTTTAGCGACGCATTTTTAATGCAGAGTGACTTGAATAGAGGAACATAAACAAATCACAAACAGGTTGAGGGAAGGGAGCCCAGCTCAGTTGTTCCCTCATATCACTGATCTCCCTTGCCTAGTATGAACTCTGAAGCAACGGGTATTACAGGACTTTTGGGTTTGCTTTCACTTCCCCAGCCACTGTTGCCAGGGAAGAAGCTAATGGAGTACAGGCATACACTTTTTTATACATTGGCACGAAATGCATGGCATGTGTAAATGCATCTAAACGCATGTTAACGCTTGAGTGTTCATTTATTCCACTGGTCAGAAAAAAATGAATTCACACCCAAACAATTGGCGCTGCTAAATGTGGGTAAACACTACTAAAAGTGGTACACAGGTTTACCAGTGTTCAGCATTTTTTCTACTACCAAGGGAAAGGCATTTAGGGTGCATTAACCCCAATTCTTCCGTCCGCTTATCCCTCAGAGTTACTACCTTTTGTACCACTTGCCCCACCCTATTAGATTGTAAGCTCATATGAGCAGGGCCCTCCTAACCCTCTTGTATTTTATTGTAACTGTGCTGTCTCCCAAAGCTCTGCGTGAACTGTTGGCACTATATAAATTCTGTATAATAATAATGTTGCCTTGTAAGGGCCCTTTCACACGCACGGACCGTTCGTCCATTTTTTACAAGTCCGTTTACGGATTTGTAATGCATACCTATGGGATCGCATCCGTTAGCGGTTGATGCATCCACTAATGTCCGCAAAGATCCGCGTCCGCAGAGATCCTCTTTTTCGGACGGAAAAAAGCCCTATTTTTCTTCCGTTTGGCGGATCGGATCGGATGAATACGGACAGACAGTCCGTATTCATCTGATTTCCCCATAGGGGACAGCGGAGGAAAGACAGGGCGGTCTCTGCACAGTGTGCGGGGACCGCCCTGTCCGCCGACAGCTCAGCAGGGATTTACGGGCGATGGTAATGGAGAGTTTTTTAGTTTTTTGGATATTAAAGGAACACTAAAGTAAGAAATGTTTTTGTTTAAAATAACAAACATGTTATACTTACCTCCACTGTGCAGCTCGTTTTGCACAGTGTCCCCGAATCCTGTCTTCTGGGGTCCCCCGGCGGCTGTCTCGGCTCCTCGTGGCAAAAGCTTTCTACTATCATGCGACTGAGCTTGCATGGTGGAAAGCTTTTGCGAGCGCGCTCCCGTGATACAGCGGCGGCCATAGCCGCCGACTGTATCACTCGGCTCCGCCCCCTAGCGCGCTGCGTCATCCGCTGTGATTGACAGCAGCGCCAGCCAATGGCTGTGCTGCTATCAATCCGCCCAGCCTAGCCAATCAACGGCCAGGCTGGGAAACGAACAGAACGACAAGCACGCGCATCGGACATTCGAGGGGTGAGGTAAGTAAAACGGGGGCTCGGGGGGGCCGGTGATGTCAGATGTTTTTTTACCTTAATGCATAGGATGCATTAAGGTAAAAAAACTTTTACCTTTACAACCCCTTAAAGGCCTCTTCCATATTTCAGAGTCCACCTGCTCAGCGAGGAATCTGTCCACTGATCACCGCTGAGCAGGCGGGCGGCTGGTCCGTGCCCGCTCCACTTATGCAGAACAGCCACAGCCAACTCTCCTCTATGAGCAGTTGGATGTAAACAGAGCGCCTGTTCGTTTACACCCGACTACCATCTGATCCACCAGACGGATGGGGAACTGTTTTTAGCAGAACTGATTGGATGTCGGTAGGTGTCAACGGACACTTGCACGTTGAAACCAGCCGCTTCACAGAGGAGACTGGAGGGTCTCATCGGGTCTGCTTGAAAAGCTGACCGGTGGACTGGACCGGTCCGCCCGTGTGAAAGGGCCCCAACTGACTTATTTATTTTGATTACTGACCAGTGATCACCTTTTAGAATACTTTGGGTTCCTTCCATACGCACATACCATAACGTATGGTACCTTAAAGCGGAGCTCCACCCTAAAGTGGAACTTCCGCTCATCGGAACCCTCCCCCCTCCGGTGTTACATTTGGCACCTTTCAGGGTGGAGGGGGGTGCAGATACCACTGCTGGGACCAGTTCCCATCCCCCCGTTGTGTTTTGGGAAACGCACTGCTCCCAGAACACAGCGGGGACCAGTGAGCACGGCGCAGCGCGACTCGCGCATGCACCGTAGGGAACCGGGCAGTGAAGCCGCAATGCTTTACTTCCTGGTTCCCTCACCGAGGATGGCGGTGGGGGCAGCAGAGTGACGAGCGATTGCTCGTCTTCTGCTGCCAACGTCGCTGGACTCCAGTACAGGTAAGTGTCCTAATATTAAAAATCAGCAGCTGCAGTATTTGTAGCTACTGGCTTTTTCAATCTTTTGTACGGTGGAGCTCTGCTTTAAGGCTGGGTTCACACTGATGCAAATTGGATGAGGGTCGTCCCCCCCCCCCCCCCCCCCCCCCATCCAATTTGCATGACAGGACACTGTGACCGGCTTTCAATGGAGCCATTTAACACATCTTTGGGGGCTGGGGGCTGCAGAGTGCACTGGAAAAGGGTCCTGTGCGTCTTTGACTTTGTTTCAGGTGTAGAGTTCAGCCAAAAATTCAGTCCTAATTTGCACCTGAAATGGTGAGCCCTGCTGTGGCCAGTGTGAACCCAGCCTAAAAGTCCCGCTATTAGCCCAATAAGGGCATTCTTGGCTTTGGGTGTCCCTTCTCACCAGTGATGGCTTCATATGCAATTTCATATAGAAAGCTGCAGGCAGCATCAAACTATCATTGCTTTATACAGGCTTCCTGTCTGCGTTTAATCGGAAACCTATGGCTGTACCTGCCACAGAAAAACACTAATATGGACTGTGTATAGAAATGGTCCTCAACCCTGTCCTCAGGGCCTACTAACAGGCCAGGTTTTATGTATTACCTTGGGGAGATGCAGACTAGAATACAGTAAAACCTTGGTTTAAGAGTAACTTGGTTTAAGAGCGTTTTGCAAGACGAGCACAACTTGTTAATACATTTTGACTTGATATACAAGCGATGTCTTGATATAAGAGTAGCGTTATGTCACAACTGAGTATAAAAGAGAAGAGAAGCGCCTCTAGGTGTAGCAATACAGTTGAATTTATTGAAAGCACAACATTTAGAAACTCAGATGGTTGATGATTAAGGCTGGGTTCACACCTATGCGAATTGAGTGCGGCTTAAACCGCATTTAATACGCAGAACATTTCTAAATACATTGTTTTCAATGAGGCTGGTTCACATATGTGCGATGCATTCACACTGCGCATTGCAGAAAAAACGTGTGCGGATTTTATGCCTTGCGGTGCGGCTCAGGTGCGAATTCAGTCCCATTATCTTCTATGGGTACGCAGCTGATTTGCAGATGTGTTCAGTTCTCTTCAGGAATTTCTCTCATTCAGCTCAATACACTTCCCCCCCACTCTCCTCTCACCCGGAACTTCCCCCAGGTCTCCAAATCAGCATCTGCTGAACACTTCCCTTATCTATCTGCAGAGATAAAAAAGCTGAAATAAGCACCACACAAGTGTGAACCCAGCCTTAAAGAAGCACATCTAAGTATGCAGGGATCTGGGGGAAAAGATGTCCACATTGCCATTGATGTTATCCCTTCCACTCTGCGCTCCATGAGCGGTTCAAGCCACGCTTTCAGAACGCTCCACTGCAGGGTAGTCTTCCCGGCCACAATTGCAGACTGACAGCGGTGAGAGCCAGCGGGGTGCAGAGGATGGTCTATGTGGATCACTTTACCCTGGATCCCTGCAAACTTAGATTTGCCTCTTAATCAAAAACCATGAGTTGCTAAATGTTGTACCTTCATTAAATATAACCATATCACTACACTTAGAGGCGCCTCTCTTCTCTTTTATACTCTGTAGCTCCTGCTGGATTTTGCTTCTAATCCCCTTGTGGAGGCTTCCATTTGTGGACGGACATTTTATGGTTACACAACCAGCTATATGGACTATAAACTGAAGGACTTATGAATACAGTAAAACCTTGGTTTGAGAGCGTTTTGCAAGACAAGCAAAATGTTTTAATACATTTTGCCTTGATATACAAGCTATGTCTTGATATAAGAGTAGCGTGATGTCACAACTGAGTATAAAAAAAAAAGAGAGGAGCCTCTAAGGCCTCGTACACACCATCGGACTTATCCGATGAAAACGGTCCGCGGACCATTTCCATCGGATATGTCCGATCGGGAGTTTGATCCGATGGCGTGCACACACCATCGGATCAAATTCCCCGCCGCCGGACGGCACGGTGACGCGGCGGTGACGTTGACGCCGCCACGTCACCGCACCAGGAAGTAAAACACTTCCGCGCATGCGCCGAATACATTCGGCGGCGGCGGTGCGGGACGACATGTCTGCTGGTAAGTGTACTAACCAGCAGACATGTCGGGCGGACAGATTCCCACCGGATAGATTTCAAAGCTTGCTTTGAAATCTGTCGGGTGGACAAATCTGTCCGCTAGCCCATACACACGAGCGGAGATGTCTGCTGAAACGGTCCATCGGACCGTTTTCAGCGGACATATCCCCTCGTGTGTACGAGGCCTATGGCCCTGTACACATGATCAGACCGGTCCGATGAGAATGGTCCGACGGATCGTTTTCATCGGTTCACCGCTGAAGTGGCCTGATGGTCTGATGTGCGTACACACCATCAGTCCAAAATTCGATTGGGTCAGAACGCGGTGACGTAGAACACAACGACGTACTGAAAAAACAAAGTTTAATGCTTCCAAGCATGCGTCGACTTGATTCTGAGCATGCGCGGGTTTTTGGTTCGATGCTTTTGTGTACTAACCATTGTTTTGGTCCGACGGTCAGGCATCCATCGGACAGATTTTAAAGCAAGTTTTAAAACTTTGGTCCGATGGACAACGGTCCAATGGGCCGTACACACAATCTATTTGGTCTTATTGTGTGTACGTGGCCTTAGTGTAGCAATATGGTTACATTTTAGGCTGGGTTCACACTAGTGCGGTGTGAATTTCAGCTCTGTAATCTCTGCAGATAGATAAGGGAAGTGTTCAGCAGATCCATTGCATTTTAACTGCGAATTTGGAGACCTGGGAGAAGTTCCGGGTGAGAGGAGAGTGGGGGAGAAGTGTATTGAGCTGAATGAGAGAAATTCCTGAAGAGAACTGAACACATCTGCTAGTCAGCTGCGTACCCACAGAAGATAATGGGACTGAATTTGCACCTGAGCCTCACCAAAACACATAAAATCCGCACACGTTTTTACTGCAATGCGCAGTGCGAATGCATCGCACATATGTGAACCATCCTCATTGAAAACAATGTATTTAGAAATGTTCTGCGTATTGGATGCGGTTTAAGCCGCACTCAATTCGCATAAGTGTGAACCCGGACTTAAAGGGTCACTAAAGGATTTTTTTTTTTTTTTTTAGCTAAATAGCTTCCTTTACCCTAATGCAGTCCTGGTTTCATGTCCTCAGTTTGTTTTTGCTGCAATCCTTGTCTGTTCTGCACACTTCCTGCTTGTCTGTTTCCTGATAACCACAGTACTGGGAGCTTCTCTCTGTTGTCTCTAATCAAGAAGGTGTGATTACTGTGTGTCTAAAACCCCTCAGAACCAATCAGTTTCATTTTAAAAACAAACACTGCCCTCTATTGGCTCTGTGTCTCTGTCCTTCACAGAAGCATGAAACTAGATGAAAAACTACACTGAAACTGCAGGCACATTATATGATTGATTTTTTATTTGTTTTTAATAATTTTTAAAAGCAATCAGTTAACTGTTATGTCTCTATACCCTGTAAACAGTCATTTCAGCAAAAAAAAATGTTTTTCTTTACAACTCCTTTAATGAAGGCACAACATTTAGAAACGTATTGCTACACTTAGAGGTGCCTCTCTTCTCTTTTATACCCTGTAAAAAAAATGCTTTGATATACAAGTGCTTTGGATTACAAGCATGCTTCCGGAACGAATTATGTTCGCAAACCAAGGTTTTACTGTACTGCAACTACTGAGCAGCAAGCGATATCACCTGTGATGTATTTTGGTTATCTTGTAAACCTGGCCTGTTAGTGGGCCCAGAGGACAGGGTTGATGACCACAAGGTCAGAAGATTGGGATTTGTGCAGTTTTGCGTAGTTTGAACCGTCTCTGCTACAATAGCGTGACTGCTGGAACATTTACATGTACAGTACGTGTTCTTTTTCCCTTGTTATCCTTGTGCAGTTGTGTTTCCTTCACATAAGTTCATGTAACACAATACGCACTGAGCTAGAAAGGAGTAGTAGGAAGGGAATGTGTTAAAGTGTGGTGGGATCGTTGTAACTTAATAGCCTTTAATTATTCAGTTTCTGCTAAGTTAGGATGAAGAGCAGTTTATGATGATGCATGGGTCTGGATGTATTTGTGAAATGGATGTCAACGTTTATGACATGTGATAACTGTTGGGCGTGCAAGTTGGAGTCATGTTCGTGTCTTTTTAAAGCTTTAGTGTATATTCAACGCTGGCACATGTGTTATGATCGTTTATTGGAAGTAGGGGTGCAACGGATCAAAAAACTCACGGTTCGGATCGTTCCTCGGATCAGGAGTCACGGATGGGATCATTTTCGGATCAGCAAAAGCAATAAAAAATCTCCCCCACTGTAATATCCACATTCCCCCCCCCCCCCACTGTAATATCCACATCTCCCCCCCCCCACACTGCAGTGGCGTCACTCGGTGCAAAAAAATAAAAATGGTGTCACCCCCCCACCCACTATGGTCCCCCCCCTTAGTACAGACATCCCCCCCCCTCAGTACAGACACCCCACAGTAGTGCAGACCTCAGACAGTAACCCGCACAACAGTAGTTCAGAACTCAGACAGTAGCGTGTGTTTCCCTCGAGCGCAGGCTCCTTCCTCTGTGAGTGTGAACAGAGAGGAGGGGCGCCGTCGGGTGTACCAAGATGGCCGCCGCTCCGGAGCTAGGCCGAAGCCGGCGACTTTTCTACGGCCGAGGCTTCGGAGCGCTCCGTGGATCCGTTGACGATCCGTTGCACCCCTAATTGGAAGTAAAGCGATTGCTGCCGTTTAGTAGGGCGGTGCAGTTATTTAACCACTTCAGTACCAGCCTGAAAAAGACCTTTATTACCAGGCCATTGCTAAGCTTTTAACGCTGTGATAGTTTGACTGACAGTTACTTTGTCATAAAACACTGTACACAAATGAGTTTTTATTTTGAGGCAGAGCATTCTTTTATGACTTTTAATGAGGAACTGCAGTGTGCCCACATAATTTGTAATAAAAAGTCTGTCTGCAGCCCATTCACTTCCAGGATTTACACAGACACACAAAGGCACACCTCCAGCTCTGCAGGTCTCATTGGCCCTCTAATGACTCACCCCCTCCCTTCCTGGGAAACTCTCACAAGTGTGAGAGAGAGAGCTGTGCATGATGTCATAACCCTAGGCTTGTTACCAGACAAGAAACAGAAAGTGGGCTGTATAAGGTATTTACTGGCAGAAAACAATTGTTGTGCAGAAGATTTTGCATACTTTCTACCGTTGTCATTCATTGTTCCCCCATGCCGTGTGTTTTTAGTTCCCGCAGCGGAACTTACGAATCGTTTATTCACGGTTCTTCTCTCTCATTTATTTACCAAAGTTATTGCCTGTGCGTCATGCATGGTGCCACACCACACTCTTTGGATGTGTTGCACATCCACTCCAGTCCAAAGCAAACCCAGTCGCACGTTCACTGTCTCAGGTAGGATTCGTTAGCTGGTTTGTCATGTCAACTCACACCAACGCAAGATCCAGTCCAAGTTCTTAAACTAGACCAAGCATCAGTAGCAGACTTAGCTATGTGGGACAACTTCCCCACCTGATAGAACAGCATTTCAATCTTCATCCCGGCAGTGTCAGCCGAGCCACCACAGGCTTTTGCGGCCATTTTTAGGCCGCCACTGGTTCTCCAAACCTTGGCCCCCAGAAATTCTCTTTAATTTCCTGCTTCACCCAGTCTTCATCACGCCTCGTGCTGCACCCCATTGTGGCACCTGCCCAGGTCTGGGACCACACTTGAACAGGACAGACAGTGTTCTTCACAACAGACGATCAGGCTACAGCCGACATCATCAATTAAGGTAGATCTAAGTCGCTCCCCATCACGTCCTTCCTGCGCAGGCTCGCGCAGCTCTCACTCCGTCACCAGTTAATATCTTATGTAGACATATTCCAGGCAAATGCAAAAAGCAGCTGATGCGCTTTCCCATTCCAACCTTGGAATGGTTGTTTTTTCCAGCAAGAGCCTGGAGTCGACCCAACAACTATCCCTGTCCCATCGTGTACATTGATGATGATGGACTGAAGTCGCATCTCACCAACGCAACCCAGCTTAATAACCACTCCTTGGCACGCAACACACTGAAGACCTATCGCACTGCTTGAAACACTAACCGCTAATTTTTGGCCCCTTGCTCCGGAGCAGCAATAGGCAACGTTAGACAGGTCCTAGCCTTCATATCGTATTGCCACACGCAGCTGACCCTTTTTCACAATACTATCATGCCATATCTAGATGGCGTCCAGCATTTCCTGTCCCTGCAGGACTCCAGTAAACCGTCAGTCAAGTCCCTCCTACAGGGCATACAGAAGCACCAACCTGTAGTCAGTGGCAAGCGCCTACTTTTAGGGACATGCCCTCTTTAGGGACATGTCTAAAATCCTTACTCGTTCCCTGTTTAGGGCTTTGCCCAGACTAGTCACCCAAAACAGCCATCTGCCAGGCCTTCTACGGTTCCCAACAACCAAGTGAATTTACAGTCAGTGGCTCCGGCAGTCAGACACTGCTCTGATGCCACCCGACTCGCTTTCGAACCACTACATTCTCACAGTCTGCAAACGCAACAAACCAGCCTCGGGGGTTGACATCAACCTGTTTCAGACTAACAATGCCTGACACCCAGTGCCGGTGCTCGACCGACTACTGCTCCATCTACCCAACCAATCTGATGGTAGCTTGTTGCTACCCTTTCTAAACCATCTCTGAGTGGCAGCCAGTGTGTCAAGCATGTTAGAATCCTTGGGCTTCAAACCCAGGTCAGTCCTCTGGACATTCTTTCTAAATTAGAGCAGCCTCAGCTGCCTCCCAACAGGGAGGACCAGACCACGTAATCAAGATACCAGGCTGATGGGAAGTCTCCTTGTTTTGCCACATACATCCCAAATCCTCAGGAAGGAATGGCACAAGCCTTTACCAAGCTGGCTCAATAGATACAAGAAATCAATAAAAGCTACTTCCCTATCTGAGTCTTTTGCCCCCTTTTCTTGGCATACTGACCAGACCACCAAGGCACACTTCAGGTCTATTTATGTTGTAAGTCTTGTCGCGTGTTTATGTGATCCACATCACTCTCGGTCAGAGGGTAACGACCATAAACATGATTTACTGCATATACAGACTGATTTTACTGTTATAGGTTTAGTAACACTTTAACTTTATGACCCTCTAACTCTAACAGATTACATTGGGCCAGATTCAGTAGGAAGTTACGCGGCTTATCTCTAGATAAGCCGCGTAACTTCTTAGATGTGCCGGCGTATCTTTTTTCTGTATTCAGAAAACAAGATACGCCGGGATTGAGTTAGGATACGAGCGGCGTAATTGTATTACGCCGTCGTATCTTAACTGCATTTTTAAGATGGCCGCTAGGGGCGTTCCCGCTGACTTATGCCTAGAATATGTAAATCAGCGAGATACGCCTATTCACGAACGTACGCCCGGCCGACGCAGTGAATTTACGGCGTTTTCCGGCGTAAAGATAAACCACCAAAAAGATGGCGCATCCTATGTTAAGTATGGACGTCGGGACCACAACGAATTTTACAATTTTTACGTCGTTTGCGTAACTCGTCCGTGAATGAGGATTTACGTAAATTACGTTCACGTCGAAAACAATGCGTCCTAACGTCATAATTTGGAGCATGCGCACTGGGATACGTCCTCGGTCGGCCCATTTACGATACGCCGCCGTAACTTAGCTTGGTAAATACAGCATTTGCCTCGCTAATTTACGGCGGCGTAGCGTAAACAAGATACGCTATGCCCGCCAAACTTTAAACCTTCGTACCTGAATCTGGCCCAGTGTTACTAGACCAACAGTAAAATCAGCCTGTATATGCTGTAAAGCATTCACTGTGGAACCTAAGGGGTTAATCCTCTGCATTGTTTAAAAAGGCTGTTTGATCCTGTCTTCTCTGATCCTCCAATTCTTCCACTGTCACAAAACTATTTCCTGATAGAACAGAGGCTAGGGGGCACTCTGCACATGCTCTGTTTGGTGCGAATTGCTAGAGTTTTTTTTTTTTTTTTTAGCACAGGGACAATTCTCACTGTCCGGACAGAGGGTCAGGGATCCTGCAGCCTTATAGGACAGTCAGAACTGAATGAAAACTCTTTTTACAAGCTTTAACCAGACACTGATAGAAGACACAAGACTGCTATATACTGCTGATGAAAAAAGGTATTTAGCAGTTTATATTTACTAAAATAATTGCATTTCCATGTACTGTGGGGGTCCAGAAAAAGTGATTTTGTAACACTTTAAAGGGATTGTAAAGGTTATTTTTTTTTTCTAAATAGGTTTCTTTAAAATGGTTGTAAAGCCAACCACACAACTTTCACCTACAGATAAGCCTAGATTTTTTTTTTTTACTAGTAATGGTGACAATCAGCGACACCCCTCCCACCCCCCCCCCCCTCCCCGCATTAGAGGCATAGGTATAATAGACTGGGGAGAGAGGGTTGTAATTGGAGGCATGATTTATAAGCATAGATTGCCATTCCGACAGGAGGAAAAGAATGGAATTTGTAAAAGCCCCTCACACAGTGCACATGAACACTGGTTAGGCACATGTTTAAGCCTTTGATTGCCCCTGATGTTAACCCCTTCCCAGCCAGTGTCATTAGTACAGTGACAGTGCATATTTTTAGCACTGATCACTATATTAGTGTCACTGGTTCCCAAAAAGTGGCAGAATGTCTGCCGCAATTTCGAAGTCCTGCTATAATTCGCTGATCACTGCTAGTAAAAAAATAAATACAAATAAAAATTAAATTTAAATAAATAAAAATATCCCATAGTTTGTAGACTCTATGGGCCAGATTCAGATACAATTACACTGGCGCAGAGTATCAGAGATAGACTATGCCGCTGTATTTTACCTGGCTCTACGCCGAATTCTGGTAGATTTTGTCCCTTACGGTACGGCGGCGTAGTGTATTTCGTGCCGCGTAATCGAAATACGCGATTAGGGGGCGTGAAGCATTTAAATTAGGCACGTCCCCGCGGCGATCGAACTGCGCATGCTCCGCTCAGAAATTTCCCGCCGTGCTGTAGCGTCATTTACGGACATTCCTATTCCCGGACGTAAAAAATAAAAAAAGACGTTGGAAAACGTTGAAATTTCATTGCTGGAACGACGGCCATACTTAACATGGGCTGTCTAATATTAGACCAGCAAAAAGCTGGTATAGTTTTACGCAGCAAAAAGATGACTAAAGATGCCGCAAGAGATTGCGATAGACGTTCGTAATTTCGTGGATCGTCGGCAAAAGCTCATTTGCATACCCCGACGCGGAAAACGACGGGAACTCCACCCAGCGGACGCAGATTTATTGCAGCGTAGATCCGAAGGCGTACGAACACTTAAGCCAGTCGGATTGAAGCCCGCAGTCATATTTTCATGGTTTGGGGTTTCAGAGTTGTGAAAAAACGCACGTAATTCGAAAGTACTCCAGTCTAATGCGAGTTAGACAGGAGTAAGGGCTCTGTGAATCTGGCCCTATAACTTTTGCACAAACCAATCAATTTACGCTTACTGGTAATTTTTTTGACCAAAAATTTAAAGAATACATATTGGCCCAAATTTATGAAGATTTTTTTTTATTGGATATGTTTTATAGCAGAAAGTAAGAAAATATCGTTTTTTTTTTTTTCTTTCTTTAAGGCCCCTTTCACACCTGCGGACCGTATGTCCACTTTTTATCCATCTGTATGGATGAAAAAGGGACATGCATGTATCCCTATGGGATAGCGGGTGTCAGCAGATGAACATCCACTGACACCCGATCTCATCAGTGTTCGCTATACTCTGATTCTGTAGACGGAGGAATAAGGACAAAAATTTTGTTTGGGTACAACGTCGCACGACCGCGCAATTATCAGTAAAAGTAACGCAGTGCCGTATCGCAAAGTATGGCCTGGTCATGAAGGGGGGTAAAACCTTCTGGAGGTCAAGTGGTTAAACTAAACTCAAAAGAAATACTCGCCTCCTCATTCCAGCAAGGTGGCAGTTTAATCCCTCCCCAGTTGCTGTCATCTTGTCCCCGGCTGCTTCCTAGCAATCAGGGTTTTGATCGGCCAGTTGGGGAAAGACTTCATTATGTGCGTGGAAGTTTTTATTTTTTTTATAATATAAACATTTTTCGACGCCAGAGTGTGCATTTAATAGAAAACTGAGAGCAGGCAGGTAAGTGTTTTTATTTTATTTCAGTATCAAGTAGTGCTTTTTATAACAAATCTTGTAAAAATGATTTTAAAATGAAGAAGTGGTTGGCCCGTCATGTCTTTGTGCATTGTTGTTAACCACCATTTCCGTTTTGTTTAGAGTGGTTGCTAATTGCTTGAAAAGTTTCAGAACATAAGACCCGGTTCACACTGGGGCTCAGCCGCCTGACGAGTCGCGTCCCATTGAAGGCATAGGAACCGTTCTAATAGGAGTGACGCAAGTTGCTCCGACTTAGAAAAAGGTTCCTGTACGACTTTGGGGGCGGCTCGGGGCGACCTGCATTTGCTTCTATACAGAAGTCATTTTGCAGGTCGCCTCTGAAGTCGTCCTCAGGACGCCTTGCAGAGCCGCCCCCAGAGTCGTGTCGCTGGAGTGTGAACCGACTCTTAGGCCGCGTACACACGATTGAATATGTCCACTGAAACTGGTCCGCCGACCAGTTTCAGCGGACATATCCGATCGTGTGTACGACCTAGCGGACAGGTTTTTTCAGCGGACAAATTTTAAAGCATGCTTTGAAATTTGTCCGCTGCAAACCTGTCCGCTGGTTAGTACGCCTAACCAGCGGACATAAATCTCCCGCATGCATCGAATGGATTCGACGCATGCGTGGAAGTATTTTACTTCCTGGAGTGGTGACGTGGCGGCGTCAACGTCACCGCCATGTTACCGCGTCCTCAGTCCAACGGTGTGTACATGCCATCGGACCAAAATCCGAGGAGACATGTCCGCTGGAAACAGTCCGTCGTGTGTACGTGGCCTTAGGGCTTGTTTTCATGTGGGACCGTCTTTGCTGCCACAACTGACAAGCGATCCGGAGACGGTCTGTGGTCTTCTTGCCACCAGTTTTACCTTGAAAATGCAGACCCGACCGTGCTGCAACTATGTGACTGTGGGCTGTACTGTTAGAAGACGGTGAAGTGCAGAGGCTTCTATTATAGGGAAAGTTTTAATATCTTTTTTGAAGTTGCAGAGTCACTTTAACCACTTAAAGGTTCGTCTATTATTTTCTAAACAGGTTCCTTTAAGCTGCATTATTGGTTCACTTATCTTTTCCTTAAATTTCCCTTCTAAATGTTTTTTTTCTTTGTCTGAATTTCTCACTTCCTGTTCCTCCTCAATAAGCTTTCCACCATCATCTTAGTGGTGGAAAGTCTTTTAGAACAGCTTACTGAACAGCTTAATGAGGAGAAACAGGAAGTGAGAAATTCAGACAAAGAAAACAAAGAAAAAAAAACATTTAGAAGGGAAATTGAAGAAAAAGGTAAGTGAGCCAACAGTGCACTAGCTTAAAGGAACCTATTTAGAAAAACAAATCTTTACAACAAATCTTTACAACAGGGGTCGACAATATCCGGGCGCCAGGTCGCAATTGCGACCAGAAATTGTGACTGACCGCTGCGGCCCGCCGCGATCGCGCGGCGGGGGAGGTGGGGAAAGCACGGAGGCAGGGGAGGTGGGGGCGCACGGAGACACAGGATCCTGTGCCTCCGTGCTTTCCCACCTCCCCCACCTCCTTCCCCTTCGATCGTGTGTACGCGGCCTAATGCCGCGTACACACGATCACTTTTTGCGATGAAAAAAAACGACGTTTTATCTCATGAAAAAAATAAACGTTTTTCAAACTTCATTTTCCAAAACGACGTTGCATACACACCATCGTTTTTCCAAAATGCTCTAGCAAAGCGTGGTGACGTAAGACACGTTCGACGGCACTCTGTTCCATTGAAGCTCCGTCTCATAACTTGCCTCTGAGCATGCGCGGCTTTAAAAACGTTGTTTTCAACATCGTTTTGCCCACACACCATCACTTTTTATGACACAAAAAAACAACGTTTTGAAAAACGACACAAAAAATTCAAGCATGTTCGAATTTTTTTTTGGTCGTTTTTTTTTTAAGACAAAAAACAACGTTTTGCCCACACTCGATCAATTTAAATGACGTTTTAAAAACAACGTTTTTTTTCATTGCAAAAAACGACCGTGTGTACGCGGCATAAGAGTCGGTTCACACCCCAAAGCACCCTGTCCCCATGTTGATGAGAACAGGGCCTCTTCCAGACAACCCTGGCCATTGTTTGTAGGGGTCTGCGGGCAGGGGACTTATCGGAATCTGGGAGACCCCATTTAATAATGGGGCCCCCAGATCTCATCCCCCCACCCTATGTGAATGAGTATAGGGTACATCGTACCCCTACCCATTCACCTGGGGGGAAAATAGTGTCAAGAAAAAATAACACACAGGTTTTTAAAGTAGTTTATTACGCAGCTCCGGGGGTCTTCTTCCGACTTCGGGGGTCTTTTCCGACTCCGGGGGTCTCTTCTCCACACTCTCCGGTGCCTTCTGCAGGGCCCCTCCACTATCTTCTTGCAGCTCTTTTACTAGCGGGGGGGCCCGGTCTTCTCCGCCATCTTCTCCGCCGTTTTCTCCGCTCTTTCTCCTGTCTCGATGTTGACTCGACGAGCTCTCCCGCTGTAATGCAGTGTGTGCGGTGCACAAACATTTATATAGGCATGTGGCGTGGTCACCGTGTGATGTCGCCCGGTGTCCCCGCCTGTATGATGTCACAGTCCCATCATGCCCTGGGACTGTGACCACGCCCATGCCTATATAAATGGTCACGCACCGCGCACATGGCATTACAGCGGGAGAGCTCGTCGAGTCAACATCGGGACAGAAAAAAGAGGGAAGAAGACGGCAGAGAAGACCGGGCCCCCCCGCTAGTAAAAGAGCTGCAAGAAGATAGTGGTAGAAAGCACCGGAGAGCGCAAAGAAGAGAGCGGAGAGTGGGAAGAAGACCCCGGTGGTCGGAAGAAGACCCCCGGAGTCGGAAGAGACCCCGGAGCTGCCTAATAAATGACTTTAAAAAACCATGTAGTGTCTTTTTTTTTATTCTTGACACTCCCCCCCCCCCCCGGTGGATGGGTAGGGATACGATGTACCCCATACTCATTCACATAGGGTGGGGGGCCGGGATCTGGGGGGCCCCCTTGTTAAAGGGGGCTCCCAGATTCCAATAAGCCCGCAGACCCATACAACCATGGGCCAGGGTTGTCTGGAAGAGGCCCTGTTCTCATCAACATGGGGACAGGGTTCTTTGGGGTGGGGGGCCGGAGGGCGCCCCAAAGCAATCACCCACCCATGTTGAGGGCATGTGGCCTGGTACGGTTCAGGAGGGGGGGGGCGCTCATCGTCCCCACCCCCTTTCCTGACCATCCGGCTGCATGCTCGTATAAGGATCTGGTGTGGATTTTGGGGGGACCCCCATGCTGTTTTTTCGGCATAGGGGTTCCCCTTTTAAATCCGTACCAGACCCAAGGACCTGGTATGCTCTTGGAGGGGGAACCCATGCCGGTTTTTTATTTAAATTTTGGCGTGGAGTTCCCCCTCAGGATCAGCAGAGCACAAGTCGCATGCCAAAGTCGGATCATGCAAGACGGCGTTCCGACTTTGATCCGACTTTAGTGATATTCAATGGAGTGGGATCAAAGTCGGACCAAAGTAGTACAGGGAGAGTTTGCAAAGTCGGACCGACATGTGTCGGACCAGTTAAGACGGCTCCCATAGGGAAACATTGAGCTCCCAATGTCTGAGCGTTTGTCGGACTAGTGAGAACCCAGCCTTAAGCTGTTTATAATCAATCAACTGTGTTTTACTCTTTTTAAATCATGATGACAACAGAAACTACCCAAATGACCCTGATCAAAAGTTTACAGTTCTTAATACCGTGTGGTATTTGTGGATGAGGCTCTTTATGTTCTCAGATGGTAAAGCTGCCCATTCCTCTTGGCAAAAAGCCTCCAGTTCCTGTAAATTCTTGGGCCGTCTTGCATGAACTGCACGTTTGAGATCTCTCCAGAGTGGCTCAATGATATTGAGGTCAGGAGACTGAGATGGCCACTCCAGAACCTTCACTTTATTCTGCTGTAGCCAATGACGGGTTGACTTGGCCTTGTGTTTTGGTTCATTGTCATGTTGGAATGTCAAAGTACGTCCCATGCACAGTTTTCTGGCTCATGAATGCAAATGTTCCTCCTGTATTTTTTGATAACATACTGCATTCATCTTGCCATAAATGTTGATCAAATTTCCTGTGCCTTTGTACAGTAGGTGACCGCGACATTGTGTCAATCTCGCTTCCTTTCACGGCGAGATTGACCACCTACGAGCCCCATTGCGAGAGCCAGCGCCGAGCTGGCTTGCTGCGATGGAGACAAAGCCGTCATAGAAGCGACGGGGATCCGACTTGAATTCCCGCCAAATCTACACGCGGCGTTTGGTATGTATCATGAGGGGGAACTCCACAACAAAATTTTAAATAAAAATCCGGCATGGGTTCCTCCCACAGGGGACATACCAATCCCTTAGGTCTGCTATGGATTGTAAGGAGAACCCCACACCGAAAAAAACAACGGCGTGGGGGTTCCCCCACAATCCATACCAGACCCGTATCCAAAGCATGCTGCCCGGCCGGTCAGGAAAGGAGTGGGGACGAGCAAGCCCCCCCCCCCCCTCCTGAGCGGTACCAGGCAGCATGCCCTCAACATGGGGGGGGCCAGGTGCTCTGGGGCAGGGGGGCGCACTGCGGCCCCCCCACCCCAGAGCACCCTGTCCCCATGTTGATAAGGACAGGGCCTCTTCCCGACAACCCTGGCCGTTGGTTGTCGGGGTCTGCGGGCGGGGGGCTTATCGGAATCTGGGAACCCCTGGAGGCAAAGTGTAAAAACAAATAAACAACACAGGGTTTTTAAAGTATTTTATTAGACAGCTCCGGAGGGGCCCCCCACTTCTTTAGCTCTTTTACCAGGGGGTGCCTTCTTCCGATTTCCGGGGGTCTTCTCCGCTCTGCGGGGGTCTTCTCCCGCTTTCCGGGGGTCTTCTCCGCCCTCCGGGGGTCTTCTTCCGCTCTCCGCTGTTGACTCGGCAGGAAAAGACCCCCGCAGAGTGGAAGAAGACCCCCGGAGAGCGGAGAAGACCCCCAGAGGGCGGAAGAAGAAGGCCCCCCTGGTAAAAGAGCTAAAGAAGAGGGGGGCCCCCCCTGGAGCTGTCTGATAAAATACTTTAAAAACCCTGTGTTGTTTATTTATTTTTACACTTTGCCTCCAGGTGAATGGGTAGGGGTATGATGTACCCCATATTCATTCAGCTAGGGTGGGGGCCGGTATCTAGGGGCCCCCTTATTAAAGGGGGCTCCCAGATTCCGATAAACCCCCGCCCGCAGACTCGGACAACCAACGGCCAGGGTTGTCGGGAAGAGGCCCAGTCCTTATCAACATGGGGACAGGGTGCTCTGGGGCGGGGGGGCCGCAGTGCGCCCCCTGCCCCAGAGCACCTGGCCCCCCCATGTTGAGGGCATGCTGCCTGGTACGGCTCAGGAGGGGGGGCGCTCCTTTCCTGACCGGCCGGGCGGCGTGCTTTGGATACGGGTCTGGTATGGATTGTGGGGGAACCCCCACGCCATTTTATTTCGGCGTAGGGTGGGTTCTCCTTACAATCCATAGCAGACCTAAGGACCTGGTATGTCCCCTGGGGGGGGGGGACCCATGCCGGATTTTTATTGAAAATTTTGGCGTGGAGTTCCCACTCATGATACATACCAAACGCCGCGTGTAGATTTGGCGGGAATCCAAGTCGGATCCCTGTCGCTTCTATGATACGCTCGCTGGAATGTGCTTTGTCTATTCCAGCGAGTGCGAGATGTCGGCACCCTGTCGCCGAGAATCAGCGCGATGCTGTCGTGCTGGAAACACATTCTCGGTGACAGGTACTGTAGCTCACACATCTCCAAAACATCAGCGATCCACCTCCGTGTTTCACAGTAGGAATAGTGTACCTTTCATCATAGGCCTTGTTGACTTCTCTACAAATGTAGTGTTTATGGATGTGGACAAAAAGCTAAATGTTGGTCTCATCACTCCATATGTACAACCAAAAGCAACCTGTGGTTTTACGTTCTGCATTGCTGGTACTTGTAGTGCCTATCCAAAGCAACCTGTGGTGATAGATCCTGCTATGCTGGAACTTGAAGTGCCTCTAAAGATGCCAGCTGTTCTTGGACTGCCTTATACAATCCAGGGCAACCAGTGCTGATTATCCTTCCATGCTGGAACTTGTAGTGCCTCTAGAGCTGCCAGCTGCCCCAATACAAGGCAGGGCAACATGTGGTGTTAGGTCCTGCTATGCTGGGACTTGTATTACCCCTAGAGCTGTAAGCTGCCCCACTACAAGCCAGGACAGCCGGCAGTTCTGGAGACACAACAAGTACCAACATGGCATGATAATCACCACTGGTTGCCCTGCCTTGTATAGGACAGTCCAAGGACAGCTGGCATATTTAGAGGCATTGCAGGATCTATCACCACAGGTTGCTGTGGATAGGCACTACAAGTACCAGCAATGCAGAACCTAACACCACAGGTTGCTTTGGGTTGTAAAGGGACAGCTGGCAGTTCTGGAGACACTAGGTAACAAGGGAAGTTACCTAGTGTAATTGTCACAAATTGTTTGTAACCCATTACACATGCGCAGTGCAAAATTTCCGTAGCAAGATGCGATGGGCGGCCGAAAGTTATGAGACACGGCTCCCTGCCAGCTTACTTCAGGACTCGATCCACCCGCCGCTCCGCCCGCTGACCCATTCCAGGTATCGGGTGAAGCATATCACAAACTCCCACAAATGCTCTGTATTAGTATCAGTATCGGCACAACCCTAGTTTCAACAGAACACCTAATTTTCCTCATCTTGATTAGAGTTTGAACACTGCTGATTGGCATTTTCAATTCCTTGGATATCTTTTTATATCCCTTTCCTGTTTTATACAGTTCAATTACCTTTTCCCACAGATCCTTTGACAATTCTTTTTCTTTCCCCATGACTTATGCCGCGTACACACGACTGTTTTTCGGGTTCTAAAAATTTTTTTTTTTTTTTAATGTCATTAAAAAACGATCATGTGTGGGCTCCAGAGCATTTTTCACAAACTAAAAAATGGGCATTAAATTTTTCAAACATGCTCTATTTTTTCACGTCGTTTTTAAGGTTGTAAAGAATGGTTGTGTGTGGGCTTTAACGACGTGAAAAAAAACGTGCATGCTCAGAAGCAAGTTATGAGACGGGAGCGCTCATTCTGGTAAAACTAACATTCGTAATGGAGTAAGCACATTCATCACGCTGTAACAGACTGAAAAGCGTGAATCGTCTTTTACTAACACAAAATCAGCTAAAGCAGCCCAAAGGGTGGCGCCATCAGCATGGAACTTCCCCTTTTATAGTGCCGTCGTACGTGTTGTGTTCACCGCGCTTTGCTAGAGCATTTTTTTTCACGATTGTGTGTAGGCAAGGCCGTTAATGATCGGGTTGAAAAAAACATACAGCTAGATTCACGTACCTCGGCGCATCTTTCTGGCAGCGTGACATATCTTCTTTACGCTACGCCGACGCAACGTTGAGAGGCAAGCATGGTATTCACAAAGCAAATGCTCTCAACGTGGCGCTGGCGTAGCGTATAGTTGACGGCGTAAGCCGACGTAAGTCAAAGAAGCTGGAAGTGGGCGTGTAACATTTAAATGAAGCGTGACCCCAGGCTGAGCTTCAAAAAACAAACTGCGAATGCGTCGTATCTTCGACGCATCCCAGTGCACATGCTCACAGTTACGTCGAGATAACTGTCTATGATACGTCAAAACGCTGCCTACGACGTGAACGTAACCTACGCACAGCCCTATTAATGTAGTACTACGTAAACGACGTAAAAATCGACGGCGTTCATTTCCTGGTCCATACCTTTGCATGGGTTGCGCCTCCTATATGAGGAATAACTTTACGCCGGACGTAACCCTTGCGCAAATCGCTTAAAACATGCGCCAGGCGCAAGTACGTTCGTGAATCGGCTCCCAAACAAAGTTGACGTCCTTTTTTTTCCTCACAAATAGAGCTTTCTTTTGGTGGTATTTGATTGCCTCTGCGGTTTTTATTTTTTGCGCTATAAACAAAAATAGAGCGACAATTTTGAAAAAAAAAAACAATATTTTTTACTTGTTGCTGTAATAAATAGCCCAATTTAAAAAAAAAAAAGTCTAGGTGATACGTATTCTTCTACATATTTTTGGTAAAAAAATAAATTAAAAAAATCGCAATAAGCGTCTGGTTTGCGCAAAAGTTATTGCGCTTACAAAATAGGGGATAGAATTATTATTATTTTTTATTATTTTTTTTTTTTTTACTACTAATGGCGGCGATCAGCATTTTTTTCGTGACTGCGACATTATGGCAGAGACATCGGACACTTTTGACATATTTTTGCCGCCATTCACATTTATACAGCGATCAGTGCTATAAATGTGACTGGCATTGAAGGGGTTAACACTAGGGGGTGAGGAAGGGGTTAAATGTGTACCCTGAATTGTGTTCTAACTGTGTATGGAGGGGGGTGACTGGGGGAGGTGACCGATCTATGTTCCTATGTACAAGGGACACAGATCGATCGCCTCTCTCCCCTGACAGGACATGGATCTATGTGTTTACACACAGAGATCTATGTCTTGTCCCTGTAGCCGCCGATCCCGAGTGCCTGGCAGACATCACGGCCGCCAGGCACGCGCATCGGCATCTCAGCGATGCGGCGGGCACGCGCACGCCGATGGCGGCGCTCGTGCGTCCCCCCAGTGGCCTGGCGGAGAGCAGGCCGTAAAAACACGGCCAGTTAGGCCGCGTACACACGATCGAATTTGTCCGCTGAAACTGGTCCGACGGACCAGTTCAGCGGACAAATCCGATCGTGTGTATGGGCTAGCGGACATGTCTGACCGGCGGACAAATTTTAAAGCATGCTTTAAAATTTGTCCGCCGGAGACATGTCCGTCGGATATGTCCGCTGGTTAGTACACTAACCAGCGGACATATCTACCCGCACAAGCGTCGAATGGATGCGACGCATGCGTGGAAGTTTTTTACTTGCTGGTGCGGAGACGTGGCGGCGTCAACGTCACTGCCACGTCACCACGCTGTCTGCCGTCGGGGATTTTGATTCGTCGGATGAAAATCCGGAGGAGACATGTCCGCTGGAAACGGTCCGTCGGACAGTTTCAGCGGACATGTCCCTTCATGTGTACGCGGCCTTAGAGAAGTAGAACCACCCTGCGGCCGTACAAAGTCGTACGGCCGTCGGGTAGTGGTTAATAGCCATTCAAACCCCTTTGTTTCAACTTATCAGGCCAAAATCACAAGGGTATGTTAACTTTTGGTTAAGGTCATTTGGGTAGTTTGTTATGATTTAAAAAGCGTACACACAGCTGATTGATAATAAATGGCTTCAGCCAAACACTAACCTCGAGTGAAATAAATAAGTATGTAAACTTATGAACACAACTGTGTGTGTGTGTGTGTGTATATATATATATATATATATATATATATATATATATATATATATATATATATATATATATATATATATATATATATATATAGACGTGTCATATCCCTGCACTGTTCACTAGCTGTCAGCTGCTGTAGCCGAGCGTCTCAAAGAAAGTATTTAAAACCTAGAGATAAAGGATATGAAACCTCCTCCCTATCACTGGGGCCCCTTATACTTCAGTGTCGGATCAGATGTAAACCCTACACCACCATGACGTATGTAGGGGGAGGTGTGATAACTGTGGCTCCTCTTGCTGTTATACAGTTGGGTAAACACATCTCCCCCTAGGCACACAGGGCTTATTGTAGTGCGTCCCACCTGGTGTTTTAGTGCAACCGGAAAAGGCAGGTGCTGCATCCAGCCATGCTGCTTGCAGCCTGTCAAAGTCTATGGCAGGATGTGGCTTGATAGGGCCTGAGGCTGTATAGAGTGGCATCCACATTTAGAGTCTTGTGCATTGAAGGGATAAGTGCACAGAATGCAGGTCTTTTGGGTTCCAAGCAATCATCCCTGAACCCGTAAGGTCCTAATCAGGGGGGTACCACTTGGTACTAGGGTGACCACGTGTCCCGGATTCCCAGGGACAGTCTCGCATTTTGCAGGTCTGTCCCGGGCACCTTTTATTCCAGGACAATACAGTGTCCCAAAATGAAACTGACACAGTTACCACCCGGGCCAATCTGATGCCCCTAAAAAACTCAACTGCCACATCACTGCTTTACTCACTGACAGTGGAATGCCTGGAGGAGCACAATCCCCGCCCCCTGCTTGTGATTGGAGAGATCATAAATCCCGCCTCTTGTGTCCAATCACTGTACTGTGATTCGTTACAGCACAAGCTGATTTTTGGCAAAGGGGGGTGTCCCTGAATGGTAGTTTTGAAATGTGGTCACCCTACTTGGTACAGGACTCAGCCATAGACTTTGGCAGGCTACAAGCAGCAGGGCTGCCTTTTCCAGGTGCACTAAAACACCAGGAGGGGCTCACTACAGCTAGATGACCCTCCTAAAACCAGACAACCCCCCCCCAACACACACCTCTGAAAATTGGGGCGCGCATCTAAAAATTTAGCACAGGTGTTCGTGTCTCTGTGTTCTGTACATCATCCAGTAGAAATATTTGCCGGCACACCATGGAATGACGTAAATAGTGTCCAAATGGATGATTTATTGCATGATCACAACACAAAGAGAGTGCAACGTTTCGGAGCCGCGCAGGGCCCCTTCGTCAGGCATGTGATGCAGGGCCCATTCACAGGCAATGCCACGGCAGCAGAGGGACCCATCCTTCTTGTCAGCACACGTGCAGTGACGTCACCACTCCTGTAGTTTTACGTCACCCTCATAGTGGTCGATCTGCGATGCGCCAATCTCGGATGCAATGTTCTGCAGGCTTCATATGCCTCGCGTAATTTGCTGTGTGTGCAGGTCGCTGCATACAGCCTGCGTTCCAAGTGAGTGGCTGTACGTGACACGCCCCTGCTTTTATGGGCGCCCATGCTTTGCAGCGGCATTTACCTGCGCATACGTGTCCGACGTCCTTATCGAATGCAACATTTTTGCACTTTAACTAGGTTGGGTAAAAAAAGTAAACTGCGCTGAAAATCACACTGCAGCCTGCCTGGACCGCACACTAACAACTGCCTTCACAATATGCATTTTACCATGTGGGCTAGTGTGAATGAAGCCTACTGTACACATAATGAAAAGGCAGAGAGGCAGATCTTCATCCTGGGGTACCAATGGTTTTATATGCTGATAGGCAACACTGATGGGCACTGGTAGACAGAAAATGATAGCTGACACTGATGAGGAAGCACCGGTGGGCACTGTAGTCAGGAAATGATAGCTGGCACTGATGAGGAGGCACCGATGGGCAGTGTAGTCGGGAAATGATAGCTGGCACTGATGAGGAGGCACCGATGGGCAGTGTAGTCGGGAAATGATAGCTGGCACTGATGAGGAGGCACCGATGGGCACTGTAGTCAGGAAATTATAGCCGACACTGATAAGGAGGCACCGATGGGCACTGTAGTCAGGAAATGATAGTTGACACTGATGAGGAGGCACCTATTAGCACTGTAGTCAGGAAAGGGTAGCTGACACTGATGAGGCAATGATGGGCATTGTAGTCAGGAAATGATAGCTGGCACTGATGAGGAGGCACCTATGAGCACTGTAGTCAGGAAAGGAAAGCTGACACTGATGAGGCAACGATGGGCATTGTAGTCAGGAAATAATAGCTGGCACTGATGAGGAGGCACTGATGGGCACTGGTAGGCAGGAAATGATAGAGGATCATAGAAGGACATCCATATATGCCCTCCCAGCAAAGTAAGCCGCAGAGGTGATCAAATACCACCAAAAAAAAGCTCTATTTGTGGGGAAAGAAGGATGTAAATTTTGTTTTAGTGCAGCATTGCACAACCCACAATTGTCAGTTAAAGCGACGCAGTGCCGTATAGCAAAAAATGGCCTGGTCATTAAGGGGTCAAATCTTCCAGTCCTTAAGGCCTTATTAGTATATAGATCTATTACTAATGTATTTAGAAGCAATCCCATTTACAAAAGCAGGACTGTCTCCACAGGCTTCAAAGATTCCAGCTGCTGACTCCGGGTCAGATGGCTCAGTACACACTTCTGTGTTTGTAGAGCACGGTGTTCAACCATGCTTTCCCATCAACTTCTATGGATTGGCCTTGCTAGCTGAGCATTCTAAGTGAGAGAAATCAGCATTGGAATTATTGTGTCGGCATCTAGCGTCCAATGCTCTAGTAAAATAGGAAAGTTCTCATCATTCAATTACTTGACTAATGTCCAAATGTTCTTCCAAAATGTTTGCTTTTAAAGTGGTTGTAAACTAGGGTGACCAGACATCCCCGGTTTCTGGGGACAGTCCCCGGATTAAGGACACTGTCCCCGGACCAAGTCTGTCCCGGTTTTGTCCCCGGAAAGGCCTGAGGACAGCTCGGCTGACCATGGCAAACCTCGGAAAGGCTTGGGAACGGAGTCTTTCTGAGGTTTGCCGAGGTTAACCGAGGTGTCCTCTGGCTTTTCCGGATGTTTCCTAGGCCCCCCACCTCTGGCTCGTCCCAAGTCGCGCTGTCCAGAAAAGCAATGTAAGTGAATGGGAGCCGTCTTAATACACACTACTGAAGTCGCTCTGACTTCAGAAGAGGTTCCTGTACTACTTTAATCTGACTTCTAGGCGACTTGTACGCATTGATTTCAATGGAAGTCGCCTCCAAGTCTGATCACTGTCTTAACTGAAGCAACTTTCCAGGAAGATAACATACATTTCTCAGGCAAACCCCTCCCTCCCTCCCATAGAGCTGATTGTTGTTTGATTGGCCACTGGAAAGTCTCCTGTCCTGGAGATGACTTCAAGTCGTGTTGTAAATCGCCCCAGATCGTCCTGTGGTTCATGCTGAAGTCGTGTTGGAGTTGCCTCTGGAAGTCGTGTCGCCCCAGTGTGAACCGACTCTCACTAAGCTCCACTTCATGCTGAATAAACATTATTATTGATGTGTCTTAAATAGAAAACTATCTTGCTCCAAAAACTGTTTATTAAAATAAATTTGATAAAAAAAAAAATATATATATTGATTTAAATCAAAAAAAATCGTAATCTTAACCACTTAAGGACTGGAAGGATTTGCCACCTTAATGATCAGGTAATTTTTTGCGATACGGCAAAGTGACAATTGTGCCATGCTGTACCCAAACAAAAATTAATGTTTACCCCCCCCCCCCCCACAAATAGAGACTTCTTTTGGTGGCATTTGATCACATCTGCGGTTTTTAATTTATCAACCAGTCTTTCTTGGAAGGCATAGTGCCCTCACAGTTGAAAGAGGGTATAATCCAACCCATCATGAAGAAACCCTCCCTGGACCCCAAGGATCCACTCCACCGCCGCCCCATAACAAGCCTCAACGTACTCTCAAAGATAATGGAAAAAGTAGTGGTACAACAGCTGCAACAGCATCTAGATACCTACAAGCTACTTGACCCATTGCAATCAGGCTTCCGTCCCGGACACGGGACGGAAACAGCATTGCTGAAAGTATGGGACGATGTTCTCAAGGCCGCAGACGAAGGAGAATCTTGTCTTCTAGTTCTGTTGGACCTAAGTGCCGCTTTCGACACTGTAGACCACAATCTGTTACTGACTCGGCTTGCTGAAGTAGCCAGAGTCGCAGAAGGCGATCTATCTTGGTTCTCCTCTTTTCTGGAAAACCGATCGCAAACAGTGAAGTTAGGACCTTTCACGTCTGACAAACGCACAGTAACATGCGGAGTCCCTCAAGGATCGCCTCTGTCACCAGTGCTGTTTAACATATATCTTCGTCCTCTCTTTGAGATTATTAGCAGCCAAAAACTGCTTTACCACTCATATGCAGATGATACGCAACTGTATTTCCGCATCTGCAACAGACAGGATCACCGCCTCAATCTAGAGACATGCCTCTCTTTGATAGAGGACTGGATGACAAAGAGTTATCTTAAACTCAATGGAGCAAAAACAGAACTTCTCCTGTTTCATGCCAAGCGCAGGAATCAACTTTCAACAGCGTGGACCCCCCCGCCCATTCTGGGCAAGCTCATCACCCCTAGCGCCAAAGTCAAAAGCCTAGGGGTCATTTTTGACTCCTTTATGACAATGGACGCTCAAATAGGATCAGTAGTTAGTGGATCTCACCATCTACTGCGCCTACTACGCAGACTCACTCCGTTTATCCCTAAAGAAGATTTAGCGGTCGTGGTGGGAGCTATTGTAAACTCCAGGCTGGATTATGCAAATGCCCTTTACCTCGGCATCCCCAAGTACCAAATCGCCCGTCTACAAGTCGTTCAGAATACGGCCGCCAGACTTGTGACTGGGAAAAAACCCTGGGAATCCATCTCACCATCACTGAGGGCACTTCATTGGCTGCCAGTCAAAGACAGAATTGCTTTTAAAGCTCTCTGTCTTACTCATAGATGTGTCCATGGGAATGCCCCACTTTATTTATGCGAAATAATAAAAGCGCATAATCCCAATCGCGTTTTGCGATCCACGAATCAGAACCTGCTCCAGGTTCCGAAAGCCAACTTCAAGTCCAAAGGAGAAAGGAGATTCGCGATCCAAGGCCCCAGACTATGGAACGCTTTACCAACCAGCATTCGGTTGGAGGAGAACCACCTAGCATTCAGGAAAAAGGTCAAGACTTTTCTCTTTTGATATCAAAGGAGACAGGAACAACAAGCGCCCAGAGGCGATTCAGTTCGCATGTGTCGCGCTATACAAGTTTTCATTCATTCATTCATTCATTCATTCATAAAAATAAATATATTTTTAACTTTTTGCTATACTATACGCGATGCTTGGCGATGGTCTTGTAGCCCATTCTTGTGTAATCTTGTCCCTGGCATGCTTGAACAGCTCTTTGGTCTTGGCCATGTTTGAGAGATTGAAATCTGATTGATTGCTTCTGTGGACAGGTGTCTTTTATATAGGTAACAAGCTGAGATTAGGAGCACTCCTTTAATGCCGCGTACACACGGTCGTTTTTTTGCGATGAAAAAAAACAATGTTTTTTAAAACGTCATTTAAATTGATGGTGTGTGGGCAAAACGTTGTTTTTTGTCTTCAAAAAAACGACCAAAAAAAAATTCCAACATGCTTGAATTTTTTGTGTCGTTTTTCAAAACGTTGTTTTTTGTTTCACAAAAAGTCACCGTGTGTAGCAAAAACGTCTTTCAAAACGACGTTTTTCAACACGCGCATGCCCAGAAGCTAGTTATGAAGCGAGCTTCAATTGAAAAGAGTGGTGAACGTAACCTCGCTTTTTGTGAAAAAACGATGGTGTGTATGCAAAATTGTCTTTGAAAAGTGACGTTTCAAAAACGTCGTTTTTTACTTCACAGAAAACGTTGTTTTTTTTCATCGCAAAAAACGACCGTGTGTACGCGGCATTAGAGTTGGTTCACACTCCAGCGACACGACTCCGAGGGAGGCTCTGCAAAGCGTCCTAAAGGACGACTTCAGAGGCGACCTGCAAAACGACTTCTGTGTAGAAGTCAATGCAGGTCGCCCCGAGCCACCCCCGAAGTCGTACAGGAACCTTTTTCTAAGTCGGAGCGACTTGCGTCACTCCTATTAGAACGGTTCCATTGCCTTTAATGGGAGTCAATGCAGGTCGCATCTCAAATCGAACTAAATCGTACCCAGTGTGAACCTGGGCTTAAGAGTGCTCCTATTCCCAGCTCGTTATCTGTATAGAAGACACCTGGGAAAAATGCAGATCTATTTATAACTTTTTTTTAAATGCGTGTTTATGGATATTTTTGTTGTTATTCTGTCTCTCACTGTAAAAATAAATCTACCAATAAAATGATAGACTGATCATTTGTTAGTCAGTGGGCAAATGTACAAAATCAGCAGGGGGTCAAATACTTTTTTTCCCTCACAGGAAATAATTATAATTATAATTGGAATAATTATTGGGCTCTGGTCTCACTTAGGTTGGGAACTCGAAATTGTGAGATCAGTTCCTGTAACATTAACGTGCCTCCTGTACACTGCAGAACTGTGACCGGGACTGTGGATTACTGCACTCCTGTGCACTTTGTACTGTAATGTTTGTGGTCAGGACTTTTTTTATTATTTTGGTCATATTAAAATAAAATATTGAATGTAAATATTTTGTATATTATTCTTGTATCCAGCTAGCAGTTTTGCCAGTTGTAAAAGTCTTGTTGCTTACAGAGTTCACGATTGAGTCTGCAGTGGCCGATTCCCCTTCACGTCTGCCTATTAAAGTGTTACTAAACCCACAACAGTAAAATCAGTCTTGGGCATTAATACAAAGTAGTGCAGCGTTCCACAATTTTATGAAAAAGTTTGCATGCATAAATATCTCACCATATGCAAAGAAATTATAAGCAAATGCAGTTGTGCAAAATATACTTAAAGCGGAGTTCCACCCTTAAAACCACTTTGTTTCATCCTATCCAGCATACTGGCGTCAGCGCCAGTATGCTGTTTTTTTTTTTTTTTTTTTAATGCATGTACTTACTTTATAATAAATCATTTAATTTCGTGCGCGCCGCGGTATGTCGCCGCTATAAGGCGTCACGCCTTCCGGAAACAGCCGATTAGCGTTCGGCTCTTCTCGGCGCCTGCGCACAGACCCAGGAGCTGACTGCGCAGGCGCCGTATATAGCCGCGTCACGCCCTCCAAAAAAAGCCGAACTAGGACCGGCTATTTACGGCGCCTGCGCAGTCAGCTCCTGGGTCTGTGCGCAGGCGCCGAGAAGAGCCGAACGCTAATCAGCTGTTTCCGGAAGGCGTGACGCCTTATAGCGGCGACATACAGCGGTGCGCACGAAATTAAATGATTTATTATAAAGTAAGTACATGCATTAAAAAAAAAAACAGCATACTGACGCCAGTATGCTGGATGGGATGAAACAAAGTGGTTTTAAGGGTGGAACTCCGCTTTAAAGGGCACACAACAGAGCAATAATGCATATAGATTTGTTTTATAACGCATATACTAAAGTGCAAAAATAATAATAATGATATACTCGAGTATAAGCCGAGTTCTTCAGCCCTTTTTTTAGGGCTGAAAATGCCCCCCTCGGCTTAGACTCGAGTCAGTGTACCTAAAGGTCTGCGAGCGTCCATTGTTTAAGGCCGCGTACACACGATCGAATTTATCTGCTGAAACTAGTCCGACAGACCGTTTCAGCAGACATCTCTGATCGTGTGTACGGGCTAGCGGACATGTTTTCCCAGCGGACAAATTTCAAAGCATGCTTTGAAATTTGTCCGCCGGAGACATGGATACGACGCATGCGTGGAAGTATTTCACTTCCTCGTTTGGTGACGTGGCGGCGTCAACGTCACCGCCACGTCACAGTGTTCCCTGGCCGAGGGGATTTTCATCCGATGGTGTGTACACACCGTCGGACGAAAATCCGGAGGAGACATGTCCGCTGGAAACGGTCCGTGGGACATATTTCAGCGGACATGTCCCTCCGTGTGTACGCGGCCTAAAAGTCGCAGCTTCCTCCTGGTCCCTTCCGTGATAAGCGTTTCCCAGCAGACACTGTGTTCAGCCTATCACGGACTTCTTTTCAACCTCGGACAAGAGAACGTTTGTGATAGGCGGAACACTGAACACAGTGTCTGCTGGGAAACCAAGTCCGAGGATGAGAAGACGTCCATGATAGGCTGCTGGGAAACGCCTATCACGGAATGGGACCAGGAGGAGACCGCGACTTTTAAACCATGTATTTCAGGTACACTGATTTGGGCACAGGGAGGCTGAAATGGGCACAGTAAGGTGGCAATGGGCACAGTGAGGATGGGCACAGTGAGACGTGCAAATGGGCATTGTTGACCCTCTTTTCCACTTACAGTGGCTGCTGCATTCTCATCCTAGACACCCTCGAGTCAATACATTTTCCCATTTTTTTAGGGTAAAATTTGGTACCTTGGCTTATACTCGAGTATATGTATGTGTGTGTGTGTGTGTGTGTGTGTATATATATATATATATATATATATATATATATATATATATATATATATATATATATATATATATATATATATATATATATATATATATATAAAGCAGAGCGTCCCAGAGAGAGCCAGGAAAAGTCCTGTTCGGGGTATATACATCTCACAGGCTCCTTTTATACACATTCAGGTATCTCTGATCCATGGTCCAGTTTGGATCTTGGGCCTCTCTCCCAGTCCACCTGTGACAGACAGCCTTTGCTCTCTGCCTTGAGGCGAATTAGTTTGCATTTGTAGTGCTATACAAGTTATTCACTCACTTACTCTGTGAGAGCAACAGGTTAGTGAAAGCTATTAAGCAGGTTATGTGGAAGCTGGCAAGCAGTAGGCTTGCTCAGCCTGGTAGTGAGGGCCTGTATAATGGGTAGCTAGTGCCAGGACACAGCTAGGTTTTTGTTTGGCCATTTTTTGTTCTGTTTAATTTCTGGAAACACTGTATAGCACCTGTGCAGACTTGTAAATATCACAAATAAACACTGCACTGTTTGGCACTACCTCACTGGGTTTGGTATATGTGCCTGAAAGAATGCTTATCCCAGGGAGCTTTGTAACTGCTACCTGTCCCTCCAGGTTACATATGGTGGAGGCTGCGACCAGCTGTAGTAAGTTACTACTTAAAAGGTCAGTACCTAAAGTGACTAAACATGGACGAAATCCTAAAACAATTGGTGTTATCTAACACTGCACAGCAGCAAATAAACTCTACACAACAGCAAGCCAATGCTATCACACAAGAGCAAACCAAAGTGCTGTGCCAACAGATTGGTGCTGTACAAGAGCAATCACAGAGGCTGTTTGAACAGCTAGCCACTGCTGCAAAAGCAGATAGGAAAACCCTGACTGAGGTTGTGGAGATGCTAGCACAGTGGTCACCTGCTAAAATTGATGGTTGGAGACAAGCCCTCAGCCATCCATGTGGGTCACTTTCTTTCTAAGATGACCGCAGATTATGATCCAGAGGCCTTTCTACTAGGGTTGTCCCGATACTACTTTTTTAGGACCGAGTACAAGTACCGATACTTTTTTTCATGTACTCGCCGATACTGAATACCGATACTTTTTTTTAAATGTGTCCCCAAATGCTGCCATGTCCCCCCCACATATATTGCAGCCATGTCCCCCCCCCCACATATATTGCAGCCATGTCCCCCCCCCACATATATTGCAGCCATGTCCCCCCCACATATATTGCAGCCATGTCCCCCCACATATATTGCAGCCATGTCCCCCCACATATATTGCAGCCATGTCCCCCCACATATATCCAGCCCCACATATATCCAGCCATGTCCCCCACATATTGCAGCCATGTCCCCCACATATTGCAGTCATGTCCCCCCACATATTGCAGCCAAGTCCCCCCACATATTGCAGCCAAGTCCCCCATATATGCAACCATGTCCCCACATATGCAGCCATGTCCCCCACATATGTGGCAAAATGTGGTATATACACTCACCGCGCTACTAAAACAGTGAAGCAGCTGACACAACTAAATGATCAATTTAGCAAACATAGAATATAAAAAAGAAATGTGTAGCGCTAAATATAAAAAATGATTAGCAAATAGTAACATAAGCAAAATGTTGATAAACACCATAGGTGCACTTAAAAAGCATGAAGTGTCTCTAAAATGGTGATATTGTCCAGGTAAGTCAATATAATGAAGTGACTGGGTGCAAGTAAGATCTGAATAGTCCACCACCGTAGATGAAGCTGAGGAGGCTTACCAGATGGATAGTGACCAAAATAAGTGTACACCTATTAGGTCAACTAAGGCTTAATGTAACACCAGGGACAGCTCACAGAAGGACTTTGGTGGAGAAAGGAGTAGTAAAGGTATCCGATCGGATGAGGAACCAAACACAAAAACTTTCACTTCTCAACAAATTCAGCCGACAGGATGACTCGGAAGGCCCAATAGCTGATCTCGGTCTCGGTGACAGCTCGTTGCTCAGCCCAAGGCTTCCTGCACACTAATTCCTGCACAATATCACCATTTTAGAGACACTTCATGCTTTTTAAGTGCACCTATGGTGTTTATCAACATTTTGCTTATGTTACTATTTGCTAATCATTTTTTATATTTAGCGCTACACATTTCTTTTTGTATGTCCCCCACATATGCTGCCATGCATGTCCCCCACAGATGCAGCCATGTCCCCCACAGATGCAGCCATGTCCTGTCCCCCATAGATGCAGCCATGTCTCCCCACATATTGCAGCCATGTCCCCCCACATATTGCAGCCATGTCCCCCCACATATTGCAGCCATGTCCCCCCACATATTGCAGCCATGTCCCCCCACATATTGCAGCCATGTCCCCCCACATATTGCAGCCATGTCCCCCACAGATGCAGCCATGTCCCCCATATATTGCAGCCATGTCCCCCATATATTGCAGCCATGTCCCCCACAGAATCAGCCATGTCCCCCACAGATGCAGCCATGCTTGCCCCCCCCCATATGCAGCCATGCATGTCCCCCACAGATGCAGCCATGCATGTCCCCCACAGATGCAGCCATGCATGTCCCCCACAGATGCAGCCATGCATGTCCCCCACAGATGCAGCCATGCATGTCCCCCACAGATGCAGCCATGCATGTCCCCCACAGATGCAGCCATGTCCTGTCCCCCACAGATGCAGCCATGTCCTGTCCCCCACAGATGCAGTCATGTCCCTCCACAGATGCAGCCATGTCGCCCACAGATGCAGCCATGTCGCCCACAGATGCAGCCATGTCCCCCCACAGATGCAGCCATGTCCTGTCCCCCATATATGCAGCCATGTCCTGTCCCCCATATATGCAGCCATGTCCTGTCCCCCATAGATGCAGCCATGTCCCCCATACCTAGTAGTAGATGATGCCACCGTTAATCAGTGTGCATTACAGGCAGCTTTTGTTTGAAAACTTGTAATCCCCGCCGCACCATGTATAGACACTCCCCTTCTCAGGATTGGACGGATCCGTCCAGTCCCGAGCAAGGGGGAGTGTCTATACACGGCTCCATGCATAGACACTCCCCCTTGTTCGGGATTGGACAGATCTGTCCAATCCCGAGAAGGGGAGTGTCTATACATGGCGGGGATTACAAGTATTCAAACGAAAGCTGCCTGTAATGCACGGGGATTAACGTGGTGGAGGCTTTGCGGTATGCTGCGGCGGCGCGGGGGGGGGGGGAGTATTCTATTCAGGCATCGGGGGTATTTGCGGGAGTACAAGTACTCCCGCAAATACTCGGTATTGGTCCCCTACTTTCTACTAATGTTTGAACAGACTGCTGAGAGGTAAGATTGGCCTAAAACCCAGTGGGCACGACTGGTATAATATAGACTACTATAATCTAGAGTTGGCAGAAGCGGGAGACTATGAGAAGGTCAAGTGGGAAATCCTGGAGCGACTCGGTTCCACCGATTGTTCTTCCAAGATGAGAGGCCCCCGAGATTGCAGATGTTAGATCTAATCCACATGGTGCAGAATTGGCTACAGCAGGAGTCCCTGTCTGCGCCACAAATAGTGGAACGTGTTGTCATGGACCGATTCCTGAGGTCACTGCCAATTCTCCTGGAGAAGTGGGTGAGTTAAGGAGACCCCAAGTCAGCAGACATCCTGGCGGAGCTACTTTGGTGGAGATACTTTGTTGCAGAGAGCCTGGTCACCACCCCTACAGCCACCCAAACCCACGGTCTCCCCAGGCAACCGGTAAGACTATTCCAGGGGAGGTGGGTGGTAAGCATGGAGAGGAGATAGGGGGGAGGATTTTTGGTGCCAGGACTGAAGATTGGCGTCCCAAACAAGGGAAGCCACTGCCTGTCAGTAAACCAAATTGGGGCAACATCAGGTGTTTCAGTTGCTAAGAACTGGGACATGTTTTAGAAAACTGTCCATTGACAGATGAACCCATGCAGTGTGAGAAGGCACGCAGCCCTAAAATTAGAAGTGCATGCTGGAGCTAACCACCAGCAGTGGTCTGGTTTCCCTTTCAGTTAACGTCTTCTAGAAGATCAGTCATGCAGGTTGGCAGCTGTTTGTAGTTCATAGCAAAGCAATTTTCTGTAGAGCTACTGATAACTATCATTTAAAAAATAAAATCTAGTCTAGCGTCAATACAGGATACCACTCTTGTAGTCAGACCAGTGACTTCTTCACCTTCATTTCTGATAAATTAGTATAAAGCTGTTTACATATCAGTATCTGGTCTCTCATGCTCAAGCTGGAAGCCCCCATACTTGTATCATTCAAAGGATTTGTGGGCTGCAATAGTTGATCTGAAAAAAAATCATCCTTGGGATTCTGATTCTGGATTACAGTACTGACTTAGAGCAGGGGTCTCCAAACTTTTCAAACAAAGGGCAGTTTACTGTCCTTCAGGGGGGTAGAAAATGTCCCAGGATTAGTGAGGATAAACATGGCCTCAGGACTAGTGGTCAGTAGTAGGAGTAGTAGTGCCCCATCATTGGTATTAGTGAGAGGAATAGTATCCCTTCATATGTCTCATATGAATAGGAAGAATAATGCCCCAAGGGCCCGATAAAGGGTAGCAAAGGGCCACATCTAGCTCTTTGGCTACAGTTTGGAGACCATTGACCTAGAGCAAGCCCATTGCTCAGGATTGACTTCACTGTCTGCCTGTTTGTTCACGTTCAGAGACAAAGTATTGTAGAGGATCTGCATGACAGTCAGGTAATGTAGTATTCTGTTTTGACCAAACAGTTGCCTTATTTTAAATTGCTTTCCAGTTTCCCCTATTGCCTGCTGTATATGTAAACTGGTGCCTGAGGAAGGGGTACTTGGAATACCTGAAAAGTCACAATACTAGGCAGCGAACAATGGTGTGCTGGTGATACTTCACATATTGGACTAAATCAGAGGCGTGACCCTCCCCTCCCTTTAAAAACCTCTGTCCTTGGTTTCAATAAAGGGCAAACCTGCCTAAAAATCAAGAACTTGTTCTTAGAACTGTTTAACTGACCTGTAGTGCTCTGGGAATCCTTTTTATTTTATTTGTGAAACAAAGATTGTGTGAGTATATCTTTTTTTTTTTTTAAATTAGCAATAATCTGAAGCCCTGATGCACAACCTGCGGTCTAGTACGCACTAGACATTTTTTTTTCCATTCAACCCAACGTACTGAACAGAAAAAAAGCTGAAGAGTTTAGGAGTAGCCGTTGTACTATCTATGCAATGTTAATACAGCGATCTCCCCGCTGAGCTATTGTGTTCTTCCTGCTCCACCAGCCAGAACACACCAATCGATACTCGGCCCATGTGTACAGGGCTTTATGGTGAACCGTTTTCAATCCAAACTGAACTAATGGTGAAAAGCAGACATTGCCTTCAGTGAAAAAAGCTGTCTAGAAAATAGAACCAGAAATACAGGCCCTGAGGTTATGTGCAAATCCTGATTTCTCCAGTAAAAGTTGGTCTTAGCCCCTACTCTCCACTGCTCAAGATCTATTACTGTGTTTTCAATGGAATAAAGGGAAAAGGGGATTAGGCTGTTTCAAGGCCCCCTTTTCCTTTATGGGATTCATGGCAGGGGGCAGTTTTGAGGTTTCCCTGGGTTATTTAGGCGGGAATCCCTTGGATTGGATAAGCTCATCTAGTTGCTAGGGGCAAGTTTTGGCTAGGATAGGTCAATAGGTCAGTTGGGCGGGAAAGGTTAGGATTGGTGCAGTCAGTTCAGTTACTGGGGAGAATTTTGAGGTTTTCGGGGTTCAGGATAGGTCAGCTAGGGTCATCTGACCTTCCAAAACATTCCAGCTTGGGAAAAATCCCTATTTAAAGAGCTGGTTTTGTTGGAAGAGGGCCAGCCGTTCCATGGGAGTACCAACAGCGGATCTCCCCACCCTCCCTTCCCTTGTCGCGGCTATAGCTATGTGGTAAGTCCATTTTGCAGGTTGGCAAAAGGGGATAGTTTATTGAATATTTTAAGGCAATTCATTCAGCTCGAGTCTTAGTGGCTGAGCTGTAATTTTATTTGGTACAGTTGATTGAGTAAGGTGAAATATGTGATGTTAATATTTTAATGATTATTTATTAAATAAAACCAATAGTTATGCCACAGCCATATTTTATCCAAAAAAATAATTATTATTTGAATAAAGATGAGTGTTTTATCTATATTTAATAAATTAAGTTATTTATAAAAAATTTTAAGTGTGTGAGGTCTCAAGTTATTGGTGTGTCCAGGCATCCTGCTTATAATAATCCCATAAACAGCTTCAACAGTAACCAATAGAGAGGGGTGGGGGAGAGCATACTATCTTGTCACTTGCCTGACCATCAGCAATGTTTTCTACAAGATATGGCTCCGAGCACTTTGAGTTAAGAAAACTTTGCTGAAAAAGCTTCAGAGAACTTTCCTCTAAGGAATTTACCCACTACAGGCTTAGCCTTTGCTCGTAGTCCTGCTTCTGTTGGTTGTATTGAAGTGCAGAGCACTGCTGCTGGAAGCATTGGATACTGTGATAAACTGGAGATTGGCATTACTAGGGGAGTGGAGTGTTGTGTCAACATTTGTACAGTGCCTTGAAAAGGTATTCATACCCCATTGAAATTGTGTGCCGTGCATTTGTATTCAGCCCCCCCTGGGTCAATACTTTGTAGAACCACCTTTCACTGCAATTACAACTGCACGTCTTTTTGGATATGTCTCTAGCAGCTTTTCACATCTAGAGGGTGACATTTTTGCCTATTCTTCTTTGGAAAATAGCTCAAGCTCTGTCATATTGGATGGAGAGCGTCTGTGAACAGCAATTTTCAAGTCTTGCCACAGATTCTCAATTAGATTTAGGTCTGGACTTTGACTGGGCCATTCCAACTTATTCATTTGCTTTGACCTAAACCATTCCATTGTAGCTCTGGTTGTATGTTTAGGGTCGTTGTCTTGCTGGAAGTTGAACCTCTGCCCCAGTCAAGTCTTTTGCAAACTCTAAGGCCGTGTACACACGATTGGTCAAAACCGATGAAAACGAAGGACCGAAGGTCCGTTTTCATCGGTCCAAATCGATCGTGTGTGGGCCCCATCGGTCAGTTATCCTTCGGTCAAAAAAAAGAGAACTTGCTTTAAAATTTAACCGATGGACGCCTAACCGATAGGTCAAAACCGATCGTTAGTATGCAAAAGCATCGGTTAAAAATCCGCGCATGCTCAGAATCACAAATTTTCAGCTGCTGATAACAGTGGAGCGGAGCAGCAGAAAGACACAGGACTTAGGGCTTTGGAGACAGAAAGGTCAGATTTGATGAATGGAGTTTACAACCATGTTAAGCTTTGAAGCAACTGCACTTGCATAGTGCACAGCCTATTAGCCTTTAGTAAATCAACCCCTCACAGCACAGAGTATTGTGCATGAGGACTTAAAAAGGCAAATTGTAGTCACTTCTTTATGAAGTGTGACAAAGCTGTGACAGAATCTGAAAATCAATTTTTTTCCTGGATTTTCCATGTGGTATAAGCAGGCTTCATGGCACTTGAACAATGTTAGTTAATCAAAAGATTTGGATAAATCCTTAGATGTGATCTTGTTAATGCGCACATGATTACCTAAGGCCCCTTTCACACTTATACGATATGAAAGTCACGCGACTTAAACGCATGTGTAATCTTGAGGTCCATGGACCTCAAGTCGCATCAAAGTAGTGCAGGGACTACTTTGAAGTCGCTGTGAGTTGAAGCCGCACATATAAACGGTTTTCATTGGAAATCATGGGGTACGACTTGTAATGCGACTTTGCAGTCCCAAGTCGCAGGACAAGTCGCACAAGTGTGAAAGTGGCCTAAGTGGGGTTAATTTGTCTAGTAAGCGGCCAACCTTTAATTTTGAAGCATGTGGTGATGCACAAGCACTTCTGATTCATTTATGTGCGGAATTGGGAACCACATATCAACTTTCTGCAAGGGGATTGTATGAACCGTTGGCGCACTTTTTTATATTTATATTTTTTTATATATATATATATATATATATATATATATATATATATATATATATACCAAAAGACACACATATACACACAGTGAAGTGCTACCACAGTGATGATTCACTGCTCTACTTGGACCCAGTGGCGGTGCGTCCATAGGGACGCAGGAGCGCCGCTCACTCACAGCCAGTAAAATATACAGATTCATACACTGTATGAATCTGTATATTTTTCGCCGCTGCCGCCCACTTTTCAGCTGACCGGACATTGAGCACCGGTCAGCTGAATAGCGGCAGCTGACTGGCTGTGGGGAAGTGCCTATCAGGGCCTGAGGCTGTAGTCGGCTTCCTGAAGCTCATCTTCGGGACGTACCGGCCATGCGTCCGAGGATAAGACTGACAGGCGTCTCAGCCAATCAGGTAACCTGATTGGCTGAAGCGTCATCGAGGGCGCGACGAGGGACATCGAGGGACGTAGAAGCCATAAAGGTAAGTGCCAGGGGGGGGGGTACTGGGCACGGTGGCTACAAGTGGGGTCATAATGGCTACAAGTGGGGGCACAGTGGCGACAATTGGAGGCACATTGGCAACAATTGGGGGCACAGTGGCTGTGTTTGATGGCATAGTGGTGACAATTGATGGCACAGTAGCTGCGTTTTGATGGCATGGCACAGTAGCTGTGTTTTGATGGCATGGCACGGTGGCTGCGTTTTGATGGCACAGTGACTGCATTTGATGGCATGGCACAGTGGTGACAATTGATAGGTACAGTGGGGCTGCAATTGTTTTTTTGTTTTTTTTCGTTTGCGCCCCCCCAAAAATTTTGAGCACCAGCCGCCACTGCTTAGACCCCTTTCACATCGAGGAGTTTTTCAGGCGGTACAGCGCTAAATATAGCGCTGCTATACAGCCTGAAAAACTCCTGCCAAGCAACCAAGGGCTTTCACACTGAGGCGATGCGCTGGCAGGAGAGAAAAAAATCTCCTGTTAGCAGCATCTTTGGAGCGGTGAGAGGAGCACCGTGTATACCGCTCCTTCCCATTGAAAACAATGGAAAACCGCGGCAATACCGCCCGCAATGCGCCTCTATAGAGGCGCTTTGCCGGCGGTATTATCCCTTTCACAGCTGCTAGTGGGGGTTAATACTGCACCGCTAGCGGCCGCAACTCGTGGCAAATCCGACGGTATAGCGCTGCTATTTTTAGGAGCGCTATACCGCTAGCGCGGCTCCCGCCCCAATGTGAAAGGGGCCTTAGTGCTATTTATACATGCAATACAATTTGAATTCATAATAAAGGAGAGGAGTGGATCCGAGCCGGTGACGTTGAGCAGCCTTGGTGGTGAGCGAGCGGACACTCTCAATACATGTATCAAGCAAATTTTGTTTTTATATCTAGTAAGTAGGGTTGCCACCTCATCCCTTTAAAACTGAACACCTATTATTTACACAGGTTCTGTGGCAGATTAAGGCTGTAATTAAACTAAAGTAGTGCCTTATTTGCACTAAATTAGCCACAGAACCTGTGTAATTAATAGGTGTTCTGTTTTAAAGGGGTGAGGTGGGAACTCTACTAGTAAGTGTTCTCTTTTAGCGGGGTTTTACAGCAGAGATCACTATGTCCGCAGTGTTTTTGAGTCCCTTGAAGTGAAGCAACAGCTGAATAATCCCGGAAATCTTCCCCCTATCTATGAGGGACACATTGGGTGGAGCAAAGATGATGAAAGGAAGAAATTGAACAGCTGAGTCCTGATAGAAAGAAATATAGTTTGGGGAATGAAAATAAAGAGTTCATTTGAGTCTTCCTGAGTGCCGGTTCACACTTGGGCAATGTGATGCAAATTTTTGCTATTCAACAGTGCGAGTTTCCATTGCGCTTTTGGTTATTAACAACGCAATTGTAATGCAAATTTGCTTGCCGTGTTAATTAGGCTCAGATGCAATGTTAATTTGGCTCAACAGGCAATCCCCTGCCAACAATCACATTCATCTGTCTGGGCATTTATATCTTCTTTTAAGGACAGCGAGGAGCACATTTTAGACAGAGAGGACAACCGATTCGCCTAGACATGAGAGAGGTCATCTACATGAAACTGGAATGTCCTTCATTGACCAGGGTTGGAGGCCTTTGATCTATTTGCCTTCCACATATAATGCCATTATAATGTGTCTACCCTGGCGTTTTGATAGCAATTTACACCTTCACGTAAATTTAAAGATTAACATTTGTAAAGCCTCGCTAACACCAAGGATGGGATTATGTAAGGACAGGGTGTTTTCTCACCTCCCATCCTAAGAATGTAACATCAGCCTTTCCATGCTAATTGGATCAAGGTGTTGGTGCTACCTATGTAAATATAAAATATGGGCGATATTCCTGACAGACATTGGAGCCGAAAAATGGCTTGAAAGAGCTTCAACATTACAGAACAAGTCCAGCTAAATGTGACTAACGTCTACTAGATCCACAGGCCATGTTTGCAAGATAACTGAAATACATCACAGGTGATATAATTTGCTGCTCAGTGATTGCAATATTCCAGTCTGCATCTCCCCAAGGTAATACATAAAACCTGGCCTGTTAGTAGGCCCTGAGGCAGGGTTCATGACCACTGCTCTAGACAGCTGGAGGCTCCAAGAAGCATAGCTTTCCATGAAAATAGGAGGACTTGGCACACATGGGCAGGAGGAAAGGGACCTGGCACTGATGCGGTCTGAGAAAAGGCTGTGCAGGAAGCAAAGTGAGGATCGCTGACATTTGGGCAGAGGCATGCTAGGTTGGCTGCACTCGGCAGGGTGGGGCAATGCAATTTAAGGACAACTTGTAACAAAAATACAGTTGTCCTTTAACCACTTGCTGACCAGGCACAGTACATATAATGACCTACATGTACCTCAATTTGTCTGCTCAGGCTAGGGGCCCGGGTTTAAAAATAATAAAATTCAGTTTCCTCATTTTCTAAAAAATTGTGACTAAAAAATACTTCAGAAAACTTGCCATGCCTCTTACTAGATGCCTCAGACTGCCTACTTTCCAAAAAAGGGGCCATTGGGGGAGAAGGGGAGTATTTGTACTGTCCAAATCATTTGGTGGAGGGGGGGTTATGGTGTGGGGTTTATTTTCAGGGGTTGGGCTTGGCCCCTTAGTTCCAGTGAAGGGAACGCCTAAGGCGTCAGCATACCAAGACATTTTGGACAATTTAATGCTCCCAACTTTGTGAGAACAGTTTGGGAATGGCCCTATACTTTGTCAACATGACTGTTCACCAGCGCACAAAGCAAGGTCCACATTGATGAGCGAGTTTTGGGGTGGAGGAACTTGACTGGGCTGCACAGAGTCCTGACCTCAACCCCCATAGAACACCTTTTGGGGTGAATTAGAGTGGAGCCTACAAGCCAGCCCTTCTAGTACAACATCAGTGCCTGACCTCACAAATGTGCTTCTGAAAGAATGGTCAAGCATTCTCATAGATACACTCCTAAACCTTAGGGACAGCCTTCCCAGAAGAGTTAAAGCCGTTATAGCTGCAAAGCGTGAGCCAACTCAATATTGAACACTACGGACTAAGACTGGGATGCCATTAACCAGTTAAGGACCCCTTCACGCCGATATACGTCAGCAGAAGGGCACGGCTGGGCACAGGCATGTACCTGTAAGTTGCCTTTAAGAGCCCAATCTGGTCCTATTCTCTGTGACCATGCCCATGGACCCGATCACCGCCGGTGTCCCACGATCGGGTCACAAGAGAGGAAGAACAGGGAGAGGTGAGTGTAAACAAACCTTCCCTGTTCTTCGTTTGCCCGTCACTGATCGTCTGTTCCCTGTGTTGGGGAATGAGGATCATTGATGTCACACGCACAGCCACGCCCCCACAGTAAGAACACTCGCTTAGGGCACACTTAACCCCTACAGCGCCCCCTCTTGGTTAACCCCTTCACTGCCAGTGGCATTTTCACAGTAATCAGTACATTTTTATAGCACTTTTCGCTGTGAAAATGACTTTGGTCCCAAAAATGTGTCCGATGTGTCCGCCATAATGTTGCAGTCATGAAAAAAAAAACACTGATCGCCGCCATTACAAGTAAAAAAAAAATTATTAATAAAAATGCCATAAAATTCTCTCCTATTTTGTAAACGCTATACCTTTTGCGCAAACCAATCAATAAATGCTTATTGCAATTTTTTTTATCAAAAATATGTAGAATACGTATCTGCCTAAACTGAGGAAAAAATAAAAAAAATTATATATTTTTTGGCAATATTTATTATAGCAAAAAGTAAAACATATTGCATTTTTTTTCAAAATTGTTGCTCTATTTTTGTTTATAGCGCAAAAAATAAAAACCGCAGAGGTGATCAAATACCACCAAAAGAAAGCTCTATTTCTGGGAAAAAAAGGACGCCAATTTTGTTTGGGAGCCACGTCGCACAACCGCGCAATTGTCAGTGCCAAATCGCAAAAAAGGGGCCAGGTCCTTTTACCTGCATTAAGAAAACTAGCATTGGGACTTTAAATGAGGCGGTGGACTTACGACGGCGTATCATAGATACGTCGGCATAAGTGTTTGTGAATCTGGGCCTAAAAGTTTAGTTAGGACTGCAGAATGCAGAGAGCCTTGGCGAGGCCTGCAGCTTAATCATGTACTTGCAAATGCGTGCAACCAATCCTCTGCTTTTAACATATACAGTTAGACAGTTGAATTTGGCTTGCTGTTTGGGTGGTAAGTGTGAGCCTGGTTATAAACGTTTACAACTTTATTTATACTACTGTATGCTTAAAAACGCATATCATCTAAAGCCCTAAAAACTCCCCTCTTTTTTTTACCTGCATAATGGTCTGGGTCTTAAGTGGTTAAAGTTCATGTGTGTGTAAAGGCAGGCGTCCCAATACTTTTGCCAATATAGTGTATGTAGAGAGGCAGCACAGGACATATTCTAATGAGGACCGTCATCTGCTTCTTTCCTGTGAGCTCTGATGGCACAGAAGATTACAGTGGCACGCTATTCTCAGCCTCAACTGATCTCTTCTCAGCGGGATACGTCTAATAAGCTTTGGACAAAAAGCTTCTGCAAAAGGCAATCTCAGCATTTTATTTTATTTTGTTTGTTTTTTTGTATTACTAATGTAGCTTTGAAAGAACTTTATAAGTCATGATTACAGCAGTGCCAGGTAGACTGTGGGAGAAATCTACAGATAAATATAAGTATTGGCAATATGTGCACGATGTGTTTTCGTTGAGCACATTTTTAAAATGATTATTACAGTGTTTTCCTTTAACCAATAGAGTACCAGCTGTAAAGCCACCTTCATTACCAGGACATTTTTCAGTTGGTTTTGTGAAACAGAGCTTTCACCTGGTGGTATTTATTAATAATTTTTTTGTTCTTTTAAGTGGTTGTTAATCCCCACATATACCCAGTGAAGTGACTATCCTCAGGTGATACATGAGAAATAAATCCTCCTACATAAGTTGTACCTGTTTATCTGTGGTTTTATTTTTTTCTGCATGCTTTCAAAGTGCAGAATTTCTTAAACTTATCTGAGCTGTCAGAGATAAGGGGGTGTTTTGTCAGATTAGGCAGGGCCGCCATTAGGAATTTTGGGGCCCCTTACACAGCTTCAGGCATGGGCCCCCTGGAGCAGAGAAAACCCGGGGGGGGGGGGGGGTTCTGCCGCATGAAATTGAGAAGCGGGGGGGGGGGGGCTGCTGCCACGAATTGAGAAGCGGGGGGGGCCCTTTACAGAAAGAAGAAATAAAGAAAAATATATATAAAAAAGGGGGGTAGCCATCCGGGGCCCTAGGGACCTCTGTGCCCTTTAATAAAAAGAAAAAAAAGAGAGAATATATATATAATATATATATATATATATATATATAATATATATATATATATATATAATATATATATATATATTTTTTTTAAAAGGGTGGTTGCCAACTGGGGCCCCGGGGACCTTATTTTTTTTTATAAAAGGAAATTACAAAAAAAAGGGGGCTTTCCATTCGGGACCTCTGGGCCCTTTAATAAAAAGAAACCTCTGGGCCCTTTAAAAAAAAAGAAAGAAATAAAAAAATATATATATAAAAAAGAAATAAACATTTATATATAAAAAAAACAAGGGGGTTGCCTTCCAGGGCTCTGGGGACCTCTGGGCCCTTTAATAAAAAATAAAAAAAATATATAAACAAAAATAAAAAATACAATTATAAAAAAAGGGGGTTTGACACATGGGGCCCTGTGGACCACTGAGCCCTTTAATAAAAATACATCTATATATTAAAAAAAAGAAATAAAATAATATAAAAAAGTAAAAAAAAAGGAGGATTGTCATCCGGGGGCCCTGGGGACCTCTGGGCCCTTTAATAATAATAATAATAATAATAATATTTTTATATATATATATATATAAATATGAAAATAAAAGAAATAAAAAAATATATTTTTTTTGTAAAAAAAGGGGGGGTTGTCATCTGGGGCCCTGGTGGCCTACGGGCCCCTAGACCCCTAAAAAAATGTCCCTATAATAAAAAAATAAAATAAAAATATATTAAAAAATATATATATTTTTTTATAGAAAAATAAATAAAAAAAAGGGGGGTTGCCATCCGGTGCTCTGGGGGCCTCCGGGCCCCTGTGGACCTCCGGACCTCTAAAAAAAATAAAAGAAAAAAATTGGCCCTTTAATAAAAAATAAAAGAAAAATATATTTAAAAAAAAAAAACATTTTATAAAAAAAAAAAAAAATGTTTATAAAAAAAATATATATTTTTTAATAAAAAAAGGGCTTGCCATCTGGGGCCCTTGGTGTCCTCCGGGCCCCTGGGGACCTTCGGACCCCTAAAAAAAAAAAAAAAAAAAAACATTTTTTTTTTTTTTTTTTTAGGGTGGTTCCCATCCATGCCCCTGGGGACCCCCGGGCCCCTTACAGGTGTAATGCCTGTACCCCCCTGATGGCGGCCCTGAGATTAGGCGACCCGTTTCGTCGCCGCCATCTTGCTACACCCCGCACTTCTCCACAGTAAAGATACACTGGGAAGGGGGCAAGTGGACATCCTGTTACACCCATTGAGTTTTACATTTTACACTTTTTCTTTTAACAGTAAACTGAGTTTATATAATGAAATACATGAGTACTTAGAACTCCATTTGACTGTTTACATGTTAAATTTTAAAAGCAGCAATTTCTGTCTGATTAGTAAGCCTGTAAGATAAGCAAAAAAAGTGTAAAATGGGTGTAACAAGATGTCCGCTTGCCCCCTTTTCACTCTATCCTTACTGTGGAGAAGTGCCGAGTGTAGCAAGATGGCGGCGACGAAACTAAGACCCAGCTTGTATTCACCAGAGCCTCTAGTGGTGAGAATGGCCTTCGCTGCAACTGGATCCAGGTCGCGGCCCCCGGAGTCCCCTAGGTGGTCACACTCCGTAGGGAGAGAGGGGAAGCAGCCACTCAGGACACAAGCGATAGTGAAGGGTAAGCCGAGGTCGGGGCAACAAGCAGACGAGGATAGCCAAGGGACAGGCCAAGGGTCAGGGTCACAGGCAAACCGGAGTAGTCGGGGACAAGCCAAAATCGGTACACAGAGATAACGTAACACATGGCAAGCAGGAACACAATGCTAACAAACAACGTTTATCAGCGATGCAGCCATGCAGTGCACTGGTAAATATAGAGTTCCTGGAATGACCTGGGGTGGAGCCATACAGAAAGGGAGAGATGATAAAGGCAGCCAGGTGAGAGGACCTGGCCTCTAGGATGAACACATAGAGAGCAAGGTAAGCTCCCAGAGATTACTGCATATCTATGACACCGCTTCACACAGCACACAGAAACTGAACTGAGGCTGTTTTATCAGCTCAGAGGTCCCTCCCCATCACCTTTTTTCCCTTGGTGTCAGGAAAATTTGAAGTAATTCATACTGATAGGAGAGGAACAAAGCAGCGGATAGAAATGACACTTAAGCCGACCATAGATGGTGTAAATCTCAGCTGGTTCAGCAGAGACCGGCCAAGATTTGAACCGTGCATGGGCAGGCTGAATGTACCCAAGTTGATTGATCAATAAACTTGGGTACAACCAGCCTGACGTATGTTACATGCAATTATTGCAAGTGGCCCTCAAATTTTGAAGATTTTTTAAGAGCAAGGAAAGAGTTGCAGACCATCTCTTCTCATGATTGCTACTGCAGCTGTGCTACTGCCTTTCCACACCCAGGTAACTCTAAATAATCTTCTGCTCGTATTGGGTAGTAGCACCCTACTTCTGCTCTAATTTATATCAAGTAACAATGTTCTATTTGCATACTGTATGCGATGTAGAGCTACTAAACAGCAACATTATTGGTGGGTAACATTGTCTGAGTTTACAACTGCTTTAGGGGTTAACTGTGTGCCTAACCATGTGTAATAAGTGCTGTATTTACTTTGTGATCTGGCTGTTTTTTCTCCCTGCTTTACAGCGAGAAAAAACAGCCAGATCACTGTCCATACACAGTTCTGTGTTTTTGTAAACATAGAACTCTGTGATTAAAGAAAGCCAATCATTGGCAGAAATCTGTTGCCAAACTCATGCTGTGTCCAATAACCTTGAACCTGGGTGGCAGTGACGTACAGATACGTTGCCTGACCAGCCTGTGCTGCTCCCCCGCAGTAAAACTACTGTGATTTCTGTTGCGCACACTCAACGGTGTGCGCAACAGGTGTAGGGGGTGCAGTAATATCCCTTCCTTTGTCATATGACAGTGCTCAGACTTAGTGAATGGCTGCTAGGCCTGATCACTCTCAAAGGGGAGGGGGTCACATGCTCCTCCATACTTGGAAACCCTGGCTGCCAGGTAATATTGGCAAGGGGCCCTTTGCAGAGACACTGTCACTTTGCCCTGCATTTGGAGGCTGGCAAGTGTCTTTTTAAACTTTCAGCAAAAGCCCAATACAGATTCAGTAGTGACGTAACCACATGCAGATGAAACTGCAGCATGTGGTGGAGAATGCGGGCATCTGACAATATTCTAAGTTGGATGCTGAAGATTAAAGGCACCTTCCTTTTGTTTACATAGGGTCCCATTTATTTATTTATTTATTTCAATTATTTATTTTTAGCATCGGAATACCATTAATTATGACAGCAGTCATTTCAAGAAAGACCCAAGCTTCTGTGACTCAAGAGACATGCTTAGCATTCTTTCTACTAGTGCTTAGTGCTTGTGTAAGGTTTATTATCAGCTACTTAGAGCTTAGTGCTTGCCTAGCTTATAATAGGGCAGAATAAGCAATAGTGAGACTTTTTTAGTCACGTACAATGCTTTTCTCTGGATTTGGCAGCACATCTCAACAAGGTGACATTGCTGAACTTAACAGTATACAAACTAGCAAAGGCAAAGCCGACATTAGCTGTCGGCTGGATGTAATGACTTGTGATATGAGAGCTCATTATAGCACTGTCATCGCTGTAGAGAAGATATTGATCTTTATGCTGAATAAAGCTATATGGAAATCGATGGTCCTGAATCTTCACTCCATCACGGTATCAGATCGTTCACCCAGAGGTGGCCTGATAGTGCCCCCAACTTGGCCATCACTGAGCTGTCAAAGAGAATCAGATAATGTGGACAGTCTAAGAACTCTTCTCAGTGCCATCTCCCGTTACGTACTGACTGTTCCTTCTAAAGCAGCTTTCCAACTTTCTTTTATCCCAGAGGAACCTCTAAATATATTTTCAGATCTCAAGGAACCCGCTTTTAAATCCATTTCATAAGGGATCAATGGGGAAAATGCCCCTTACATTGGTGGTCAGGGAAAGGATGCAACCCTCATGCCCACGTACACACGATCATTTTTCAGGTTGTAATGTAATTTAAAACGATTGTGTGTGGGCTTCAGAACATTTTTCGGGTTCTGAAAAACGATTCAATTTTTCTTTGAACATGCTCTATTTTTTCACAACGTTTTAAACAATGTCGTTTTTGGGTTGTAAAAAATGGTCGTGTGTGGGTTTTAACGACGTGAGAAATCCGTGCATGCTCAGAAGCAAGTTATGAGACGGGAGCGCTCGTTATGGTAAAACTAGCGTTCGTAATGGGGTAAGCACATTCATCACGCTGTAACAGACAGAAAAGCGTGAATCGTCTTTTACTAACACAAAATCAGCTAAGACAACCCAAAGGGTGGCGCCATCCGCATTGGAACTTCCCCTTTATAATGCCGTCGTACGTGTTATACGTCACCACGCTTTGCTAGAGCATTTTTTTTTACGATTGTGTGTAGGTAAGGCCGTTTTAATGAGGAAGTTGAAAAAAACTTTGTTTTTTCTAGAGCCTAAAAAACGTCGTTTTTTACAACCCGAAAAGTGATCGTGTGTACGCGGCATTAGTGTTGCTCAGAATGCAACTTTTAACCACTTCAGCTCCAGAAGGATTTACTCCCTTATAACCAGGTAATTTTTTGCTATTTATCACTGCGCTAAATGAATTACTACATTTCTAACTGGTAATTGCATGTATATTGATTTGTTTGCACGAAAGGTATAGCATCTACAAAATATGGTGTATATAAACTGTATTTTATTTACTGTATATACTCGAGTATAAGCCGACCCGAGTATAAACCGAGGCCCTAATTATACAAAAAAAATGGGAAAACTTATTGACTCAAGTATAAGCCTAGAGTGAGAATGCAGTAGCTACTGTAAGCGGAAAAGAGGGTCAACAATGCCCATTTGCAACCTTACTGTGCCCATTCTCACTGTGTCCATTGCAGCCTTACTGTGCCCATTCTGACTGTGCCCATTGCAGCCTTACTGTGCCCATTCTTACTGTGCCCATTGCAGCCTTACTGTGCTCATTCTCACTGTGTCCATTGCAGCCTTATTGTGCCCATTCTGACTGTGCCCATTGCAGCCTTACTGTGCCCATTCTTACTGTGCCCATTGCAGCCTTACTGTGCTCATTCTCACTGTGCCCATTGCAGCCTTATTGTGCCCATTCTGACTGTGCCCATTGCAGCCTTATTGTGCCCATTCTGACTGTGCCCATTGCAGCCTTATGCCGTGTACACACAATAGTTTTTCGGCATGAAAAAAAACAACAAAGCTTTTCAGCATGTAGAAAAAACATCATTAACAGCGATGTTGCCCACACACCATCGTTTTTCAAAAAAATGATGAGCAAAGCACGGTGACGTACAACACGTACAACGGCACTCTAAAGGGGAAGTTCCATTCAAGCGCCCATCTCCTAACTTGCTTCTGAGCATGTGCGGGTTTAAAACGTTGTTGTTTTTAACATTGTTTTATCCCACACGCGATCATTTTTTACAACCCGAAAAACAACATTTTTAAAAACAACGTTAAAAAATGCAGCATGCTCGATCTTTTTTTTTTTGTCGTTTTCCAGAAGATGAAAAACGATGTGAAGCCCACACACGATCATTTTAAATGACGTTTTTAAAAACGTTGTTTTTTTTTTTTCATGCCGAAAAACGATCGCGTGTACGCGCCATTACTGTGCCCATTTTCACTGTGCCCACTGCAGCCTTACTGTGCCCATTCTCACTGTGACCTGTGTGAATGGGCTCTTATGTTTTAAAATGTTTATATTATGGCACAAGGACTTTAGTTTGGGTGTGAATTTCACATCTTTTTCATTATTAGTTTTTGTGGTCATTGCACAGTGTATATTAGTTTGTGTGTGTGTGTGTATATAATATGTATTTTCATTTTTTGAGCGCTGATTTTTTTAACCTTTTTAAGTATATCATAATGAGCTAGCCCATGATGCCTTTGCCTTGCAGGTTTTTTTTTCCCTCCCCGTGGGTTTACAACTACTTTAAGTGGGCAACAATAATGGAATGTTCCTTATACAGCTGTGTGAACACTTCTCGTCAAAAGTTGTCATGGATTCTGATGCTGTGGGTAGAGAAGAGCGGAGGAATGTTTGTTTAGAGATTTTGGCGTTTGTTCTGTTAGTTTCGTCTTGCTGCTGGGACACGAGCAGTAACAAATCTCGACAGTAACTGCTCTCCCACAGTCACATTTCTAAATGCTTCCATCATATACTACAGCTTACTTCATTATATATTTCTGCTACTTTTACATCCCACACTTTGATTTAAAAATCCCATAATAAAAACGTTCAAATGGTCGATAACAACAAATGTATGTATTGTGCATTCAGTTTCTGCATATACCCTTAACTACCCACTGATTTGCAGGCTTTAAAGGTTTCTAAGCTGCTGAAAAGTACATTATTTTTAGTAGAAGCAGAGGGACGGAGTATGACTCAGTGGGGGGAACTTATGAACGCATTTGCGACTATTCGTAAGATGTTTTAGCTCGGGTTCTCGTGAAGATCTGGCGCAGAGACAAATCTCACTTGCGGTGCACTCTGTGATGTCCTACTTGCATGCTCTGTGCAGTTGTTTTACACAGAGCAGCCCTGATCCTCTTCTTCTGGGGTCACCGCTGGCCCTTTGGCTCCTCCTCTTCGGCAAGTGCCACTATAGAAAGCCACTGTCTATGGGGGCACTCATGTGGGCTCGCTCTTGAGCCGCCCCGTCTGCATCTATTAACGCAGACCGGGCGGCTCGGTCCCCCTCCCCCTAATCACAGCATTTGATTGACAGCAGCAGGAGGCTCCCACTGTTACCAATCTGCCCAGTGAGGAGGGAGAGAGCACATCTCGGGATCAGGCTTAAGTAAATATAAGAGGGGGCTGGGGAGATCCTCAGGTTTTTTACCCTAATGCATAGAATGCATCAAAGTGGGAGTAAACGCCCATCTCTGACTTTTACCTATAGGTAGGCCTATATGCAGCCGGTGACGTCACCCTTGCATTCGTGTACATGCAGCCGGTGACGTCACCCTTGCATTCGCTCTGAAGGCAGGTGTCCGGCCCCCCCCCCCTCCGAAATTGTGGCACCGGAAGAGTGGGAGGAATCCGATGAGCGGAAGTTCCACTTTTGGGTGGAACTTTCGCTTTAAGGGCCCTTTCACACGTGCGGACGAACGGTCCGCTTTTTCTAAGTCCGTAAACGGACTTAGAATGTGGCCCTATGGGAGCGTATCCGTTAGCGGATGATGCATCCGCTAACGTCCGCCTACGATCCGCGTCCGTCTGGATCCATTTTGCGGACGGAAGAAACCCCTATTTTTCTTCCGTCCGGTGGATCGGATCGGATGCAAACGGACAGACGGTCCGTTTCCATCCAATTCCCCATAAGGGATAACGGAGGAAAGACAGGGCGGTCCCTGCACAGTGTGCGGGGACCGCCCTGTCCGCCGACAGCTGAGCGGGACCCCCCGCTGAGCCGCCGGACACACACGGAGCGGACCGAAAAACGGTCCGCACCGTGTGAAAGGGCCCTAATGTGTCAGTATGGGATGCATACCAACTCATTATGGCTTTCCCTTGCAGGTTGCAAAAAAAACAAGCATGTTTTTGGAACGAATTATGCTCACAATCCAAGGCTTTACTGTACTTTGCTGCAAGGCTGTCTATTGATCTTCTAGAGGAGAGTTACTTTAGGTCTTATGGTGCTCCTCTCTGTTGCTCACAGGTCTGCTGCATGAAGACAATCGATTCTACGTTTCCCTCTATGTTGCGCTTCGTGGCTTGTGGATGATTGGCATCAGAGAGTCAAAAAATGAGACCCACCTGTAAATGCTGCTGCAGGATCTTCTTCAGGTATGTGTACTGTATCTTTAACTGTTTGGTCCATTTATCCCTGCGATTGTTGAGAAATGATAAGTCCCAGCACATCCTGACAGCCATTTTTGGGGCCTTCAATAAACAGGGGCAGATTACTAGCTTACTATTTAGCAGATGTCAATAAATATAACCCAACTTGTCTTCATAGACCTGTTAGAACAAGGATTCTCAACCAGGGTTCCTCCAGAGGTTGTTAGGGGTTCCTTGAGCAATGGGCAATTTCTGCCCCTCAAGTTTCCACTGACACCTTTGATCTTTTTAGATATCTGTAATGACCACAAGTGTAAAGCCTCATACACACGATCAGACTTCCAACAGACTTTTCTGTGGTTTTTGCTCCGAAGGGGCATTGTCCGTGAACATTGTATGCATACACACGACGTAGATGTAGTACGTGTTTTTTCTGCTCTTTACCGCCACCCTTTGGGCAACTTCTGCTAATGTTGTCTGATCTTTAGCATTGGTTCTGAGGATGCGTGATAGCTTTTTGTCGGGAATCCCAACCATGTGTATGCTCCATCTGACTTTTTCCCACAGGAAAACTGCAGGGAAAAAATGAGAGCAGCATCGCTTTTTTTCCCCGCCAGGAAAAATCCTAGCGGGAAAACCGTTCGTCTGTATGCTTTTCCGACGGGAAAAAAAACACGTATGCTCGGAAACAATTTGACGGATGCTCAGAAGCATAGAACTTAATTTTGTCGGCTCGCGTAGTTTTTTACGTCACCGCGTTCTTGCCAGTCAAAAGTTCACCGGACTTTTGTGTGACCGTGTGTATACAAGGCAGGCTTCAGAGGAATTCCATCGGTAAAAACCATTGTTTTTTTGTTTTTTTTCCGAAGAGAAAACCGCTCGTGTGTACGTGGCATTAGGGGCATTTTCTCAATGACCGCCAATAGACTAATCTTAGCAGGGGTTCCCTGAGACCTGAAAATTATGTGCAGTGGTATCTTTGGGGTAAAAGGGTTGAGAAAGGCTGTTTTAAAGAGTAGAAAATAATTATAAACTAGGTGTATCAAGGAATACAAATAAAAAATACAAAAGGCATATCTTGTTTTTAAGGGACATACTAAAACATTTAATGTGAAAATGGCTTAATGTAGCTTAACGAGCAAAAAAGTGCCTAAACCTCAATCAATTGCCCTGAAACTTTGCACACCCCGAGAGATAGACGTTCCAAACATATCCAAGAAGTTTCAAACGATTTGGTGTTCCACAAGGCAAACTAGGTACATTAAGCTTGTTTTTTGGGGAGCTTAATGTGGCTTAACGTACGAAAAAGACCTTGAATGTTAACCAATTTCCCCCAAACTTCACACAATAGAAGACTCTGTCCATGGCAACATATTCTGAAAATTTCAGCTCATTTGGTTAATCACACCAAAAGTTATTCACATTAAGCTATATTTTACAATACTAAAACATTTAATGTTAAATTGGCTTAATGTAGCTTAACGAGCAATAAAGTGCCTAAACCTCAATCAATTGCCCTGAAACTTTTCACAGCCTAAGATCTCAACTACCCAAACATATCCTATAAGTTATGTGCTATTTGGTATCCCACAAGGCAAACTAGGGACATTAAGCTTGTTTTTTTGGGAGCTTAATGTAGCTTAACGTACAAAAAAGACCTTAAATGTTAACGAATTTCCCCCAAACTTCACACAGTAGAAGGCTCTATAGATGCCAACATATTCTGAAAATTTCAGCTCATTTGGGTTATCACACCAAAATTTATTCACATTAAGCGATATTTTACAATGCAAAAACAGAGCTTAACGTACCATAATGTACCTAAAACTTAATCAATTGTCTTAAAACTTTGCACAGCCTAAGATCTTAACTACCCAAACCTATCTAAGAAGTTTTGTGTGATTCGGGGTCCCACAAGGCAAACTAGGGACATTAAGCTTGTTTTTTGGGGAGCTTAATGTGACTTACCGTACGAAAAAGACCTTAAATGTTAACCAATTTCCACCAAACTTCACACAGTAGAAGACTCTATCTACGCCAACATATTCTGAAAATGTCAGCTTATTTGGTTAATCACACCAAAAGTTATTTGCATTGAGCTATATTTTACAATGTATCTATGGGAAAAAATTACTGCGCAGGTCAATGGAAATAAAATAAAATAAAAGTGGTAATAAAAAAATGAATTAGATAATGCTGCTGCTGCAAAAAAATGTGCGATACACATAAAATACTATAGCTAAAAAATATGCTGCGCTGCAAAAAAGAAAGTATATAGGTGAATAAATATACTTATGTGGACACCAAGTTCATTGGTGGATGGTATAAATTTAAAATAAAGTGAAACGCTAATGGGGTGAAACAGAAAAGTCCAAGCAAAATCAAAATCACATATGTGAAGCCAAAGTCCATCTGTGTCCTATAAACACCCGAAAAGTGTTGGAAGAAAAATCTTCAAGTGAAGTTAATCGAAGGCACCTCCACCTCTATATAAAATGCCTGCTTACCAGCTCCAACTTCAAAAATTGCATTTGTTAATAAATTGTGCTGCTCCCATTTGTCCTCAGCCGTCCACCTCCTCATACAGATGAACCAGTAACGATCAATGCCACATCCGAGGGTATGGAGAGAAGAAAACTCATAGAGTAGTACTGTAGGCAATCGCGTTTATTAAAATAAAAAATAAAACTCACATGATTCGTTGTAAAATTAAGCGTATTATGTAAAGCCGGCCGGCTCAATATTATCGCTCGTCCTTCCGGATTGTCGGTAAGCGGTGACGTCAGCACGCCGCTCTTCCCTACGTCGTTTCGTCACAGATGACGTCTTCCAGGGGTACGAGCGGCGCGCTGATCCACCGCTAATTATACATTCTGCGTGTCATTCGGAACGCCCAGTTCTGACATCCGGGAGTCATTGACACTGATCCTCCATCTTTAAAGAGGGATCCTTGCCCCTACTAATAATAGATTGCGGCTACACTGGCATTAAATGCAAGCCGATCCAAAACTCGAGGTTTTAAAGTAGCGGGGACTTTATGGTACATTGAGTGTGGACGATAAAGGTTAAAAATTAAATTCTAAAGTTAAAAATGAAAGCGACATATTACGATCGCTGTCAGTGCTCAGTAACATAGCATATCTACTAAGTAAAAATTAACAAGGACATGCACATGATGAGAAGCCAATTTAGTAGATAAATACAAACATTAATTAGTTCGTATAAACAGCCTCCACTATCAATATGATAGGGGACTATATATATGCTTCCGCAACTGAATAAAAGATTTTATATAAATAAGTAAATGATCTTAAAATTTATTTTATCTACAAGTTAGCTGATTCAATCTCAATGATAGAACTTGCTATGAAGCTTGTGGCAGCAAGCTAGGAAAGGAACAGAACAATTCTAAAATAGATAAATTAGGAAAAATATGCTAATGGGACCGGTATATAGCAGTCCCTATATACCCCTTGGTTTTCTAAAGGAGGGGGCCAATTTAATAGTAGTAGTGCTAATGAAATCTACCTACCACATTCAAATGTTCCGAAACATCAGAAGGGTTATATATGTACAGTATGAGTCCCGGATCTCAGGGCTGGTTCACACTAATATTAGCAACCTTTTAACAATATACACTTATAGTCTCATTCCAACATAATGTAAAATAGATGTCCTAACTGTTATCTATGAATGCATTTACATCTACATCAACATTCATTCCATACGGGGTATAAGTCCGTACTTTATGAATCCAGGCCATTTCTAGCCTGGACAGTTCCCTTACAAGAGATCCACCTCTCCAATGAGCATCAAATTTATCAATGCCAAGGAAGAGGGTCCCCTCTGGGTTACGGTTATGATGCAGATCATAATGTAGTGACACAGAGTGCTGAGAGAAACCTGACCTGATATTGGTCAGGTGCTCTCCCAGTCTTACTTGCATCTGCCTCTTAGTCCGGCCTATATACTGTAGTCCACATGGGCACTGTAATAAATACACTACACCCGTGGAACTACAGGTAATAAACGGCTCTATTAGATGTTCCCTAGAGGTACTAGTTGAAACAAATTTGAGGGTTTTCTTAGAGGTCACTTTATTTAACTTACATATTTGGCATCTCCGACATTGATGGTACCCTACGATGCCTCTCTGAAAAAAAGAGACCTTTTTGGTGGGAGGATCAACTACATTAGGAGCTATTTTGTCTCGCAGCGAGGGCACACCTCTAAAGATAACTTGAGGGTTCGGGGGAAGAAAGGTTTTGAGGACCTATCATTCTCAAGTAAATGCCAATGCTTCTTGATTATTTTTTTGATGACATAATGTTGTGTAGAGTATGATGTAACAAATGGTACCACCGGACCAGTCTGATTAACTTTAGGGGCAGGATCCAAAAGAAGTTTGCGATCAGTCTCAGCCACTTCTTTTATAGTTTGTTCTAAGTGGTTGCGATCGTAACCCTTCTCTACCAATCTTTTTCTTAGAATTTCTGTTTGAGAGTGAAAATCATCAAGGGTGGTGCAGTTCCTCCTCATTCTGGTAAACTGGCTCTTAGGTACAGATTTGAGCCAGTTCTGATGGTGGCAACTACCCACTGGAATGAATGAGTTTCTATCCGTCTTTTTAAAAAACGTTTTGGTTTTATAGGCACCCACATCCTTCATGATTGTAAGGTCCAGGAAATTAATCTTTTCCTGATCCGCCTCGTGTGTGAGATGGATCCCCCTCTCATTCATGTTCAACATATCGATGAAATCATCTAGCTGGGGTTTAGTGCCATTCCATAGGAGGAGGATGTCGTCAATATACCTTGCCCAAAGTTTGATATGCGGACTGAGGTTATTGTAGACGACATCCTCCTCCCACTTGGCCATAAACAAATTCGCCAAGCTTGGGGCGTATTTAGCGCCCATCGCGACACCTTTAACTTGCCGGTAAAAGCTATGGTCGAACCAAAAGTAATTATGCCCTGCAGCATACTCCAGCAGTTCAAGAATATAGTCTCTCTGTTTTTGTGGTAAATCAGAGAGAGTATCCAAATAATATTTTACTGCTGTTATGCCCAAATTATGTGGGATAATTGTGTATAGCGAACTCACGTCCGCTGTCACTAGCCAAGTGTCAGTGTGAGGCTCAATCTGAGAGAGCAAATTAATCACCTGCCTTGTATCCCTTACATAAGATGGCATCCTTTGCACCAACGGTTGCAAAAAATGGTCGATATACTTGCCCACCCTGGACGTAACGGAATCTATACCACTTACTATGGGGCGTCCAGGGGGGCAAGTAAGGCTCTTATGAATCTTGGGGAGGCAGTAAAGGATCGGTATCCTAGGTGCCCTGGGAATAAGGAATTGTTGTTCCTTTTCATTGAGTATACCCAAATCTACCCCCTTCTTAACCAGCACCTCTAAGTTGTCTTGGTATTGTTGGACAGGGTTCCCCTTAAGAAGTGCATAGGTGTCACGATCGTCAATCAATTTCTTAGTCTCATTGATATACATAGATCTATCCATTAGGACTATCCCACCACCCTTATCCGCTGGTCTAATTACCAATTGTTTGTTGGTGCATAGGGAGTCTAACCCCTTAACCAGATTCTGGTCCATCTTACAATTAGAGACTTTGACTTTTTCCAAATCTCTCAGGAGTACATCTCTGAAAACTTTGATGGACGGGGCCAACGCCCCAGGGGGATTCCAGGTAGACGCATTGGACAATCCTGAATGTGAAATGAGGTTTTGTCCACTGGATCTATCTGAATTAGGAATACCAGCAAAATACCTTCTAATGTTGACTTTCCTGACATACCTGTGAATGTCCATGTACGTTTGGAATTTATTTAGTTTCTTTGGGGGGGCGAACTTTAGTCCCCGATCTAACAGGACCAATTCTGACTCTGTGAGAATATGGGAACTAAGATTGTAGATGCCTATGTCATCTACACTCTTGGTTTCTTTAGGTTTTGTCCGCCTCCCCCCTCTGCACCCTCTTTGCTTTCTACTGGTCTTTTGGTTCCTTGGCTGGCCCTGGGAAAACCCCAATGTTCCCCCGCATCAACACTGGGTTGATCAGAAGAGAAATCTCTAGAAGGGCCTAGCCGGTAAACCTCTTGTGTTTGGTTATTCCGCTCATAATTAACATGACTCGGAATGCGTGGGCCTTCTCTATCAATTAGAGGGTAAAAATGATTTCTCGTGTCTGATTCACTATCATCATCATAATTTACCCTGCCTGAATAATGGTGAACATTATGTGGAGTTCTGTGTCCTTGATTGGGACCATAATATTGATTTTCTGCCCCACTCCTTCCAAAACCACGTTCCCTTCGTGGGGAATCATTATAATACTGATTTTGGCTAGGATTTGTAGAACCACTGTTCCGGTCCACATTACTTCCTTGTTTGTTTCGAGAAGTTTTTATATGGCTAAAACCATTGTCGTACTGATAGTTGTTGGGAGGAGGGCCTACTCCCCTATTAGGTGGTGGATGTGAAGCCCTTTTCACCTTCTTAGCAATCTTTTTCTTTTTAGGGGTCTTACCATGATCATTTCTGATCCAGGTATTAACTCTAGGGGTAGTTATCTCGTGAGACAACTCTTCCCCTTGCATAATGGCCTCCATCCTAGAATTAGTTTCTGTCTGTTCATCAGCTGCTAGTTTTTTCTGCCACTCAAAAACCAAGCTAAGCTGATAATCATTAAAGTCTCTATTATATTTTTTCTTTTTCTTTAATTTCTGTTCCTTTTCTTCTTTATCCAAAATTTTAAGGAGATTGGAAGATCTATCTTTATATTCTTCACTCTCCTTATGGGGTAACATGGTTTCCTTTAGTGTTTTTATTTCGCTATCCAGGCTAACTAATTTAGCTTGTTTTTTGCATACCAAAAACTTCAAAAAATTTAATCCGGCATCATTAAAATATCGGAACCACTCTTGAAGTTCTAGGTCTCCTTTTTGGGGGCTAACCTGCCATCTAAGGCTCCTTGGTACCATATTGAGTTTAATGTAGGTCTCCAAAAAAGCCACATCCCATTGGGTGTGAACCTCTGAGATGGTAAGGTTTTTAAGTCTAATAAACTGCCCGCTCAAATCACCCTCTTTATACATCTGGAATACACCTTCAGTATTAAAATTCTTAGATGCTCGGTATTCAAACACATCCATGATAAAGGGCGTGATTAGGCTATGCAATATCACTTATGGGCGTGAACGGACCCAAGCAGTCACAAAATAAATCAATAGCAATGAGACTGTGCACTCTGTGACAAAGTGAAATAACCGCTGCTGTAAAGTGGTATCTATTTGCAATGTATCTATGGGAAAAAATTACTGCGCAGGTCAATGGAAATAAAATAAAATAAAAGTGGTAATAAAAAAATGAATTAGATAATGCTGCTGCTGCAAAAAAATGTGCGATACACATAAAATACTATAGCTAAAAAATATGCTGCGCTGCAAAAAAGAAAGTATATAGGTGAATAAATATACTTATGTGGACACCAAGTTCATTGGTGGATGGTATAAATTTAAAATAAAGTGAAACGCTAATGGGGTGAAACAGAAAAGTCCAAGCAAAATCAAAATCACATATGTGAAGCCAAAGTCCATCTGTGTCCTATAAACACCCGAAAAGTGTTGGAAGAAAAATCTTCAAGTGAAGTTAATCGAAGGCACCTCCACCTCTATATAAAATGCCTGCTTACCAGCTCCAACTTCAAAAATTGCATTTGTTAATAAATTGTGCTGCTCCCATTTGTCCTCAGCCGTCCACCTCCTCATACAGATGAACCAGTAACGATCAATGCCACATCCGAGGGTATGGAGAGAAGAAAACTCATAGAGTAGTACTGTAGGCAATCGCGTTTATTAAAATAAAAAATAAAACTCACATGATTCGTTGTAAAATTAAGCGTATTATGTAAAGCCGGCCGGCTCAATATTATCGCTCGTCCTTCCGGATTGTCGGTAAGCGGTGACGTCAGCACGCCGCTCTTCCCTACGTCGTTTCGTCACAGATGACGTCTTCCAGGGGTACGAGCGGCGCGCTGATCCACCGCTAATTATACATTCTGCGTGTCATTCGGAACGCCCAGTTCTGACATCCGGGAGTCATTGACACTGATCCTCCATCTTTAAAGAGGGATCCTTGCCCCTACTAATAATAGATTGCGGCTACACTGGCATTAAATGCAAGCCGATCCAAAACTCGAGGTTTTAAAGTAGCGGGGACTTTATGGTACATTGAGTGTGGACGATAAAGGTTAAAAATTAAATTCTAAAGTTAAAAATGAAAGCGACATATTACGATCGCTGTCAGTGCTCAGTAACATAGCATATCTACTAAGTAAAAATTAACAAGGACATGCACATGATGAGAAGCCAATTTAGTAGATAAATACAAACATTAATTAGTTCGTATAAACAGCCTCCACTATCAATATGATAGGGGACTATATATATGCTTCCGCAACTGAATAAAAGATTTTATATAAATAAGTAAATGATCTTAAAATTTATTTTATCTACAAGTTAGCTGATTCAATCTCAATGATAGAACTTGCTATGAAGCTTGTGGCAGCAAGCTAGGAAAGGAACAGAACAATTCTAAAATAGATAAATTAGGAAAAATATGCTAATGGGACCGGTATATAGCAGTCCCTATATACCCCTTGGTTTTCTAAAGGAGGGGGCCAATTTAATAGTAGTAGTGCTAATGAAATCTACCTACCACATTCAAATGTTCCGAAACATCAGAAGGGTTATATATGTACAGTATGAGTCCCGGATCTCAGGGCTGGTTCACACTAATATTAGCAACCTTTTAACAATATACACTTATAGTCTCATTCCAACATAATGTAAAATAGATGTCCTAACTGTTATCTATGAATGCATTTACATCTACATCAACATTCATTCCATACGGGGTATAAGTCCGTACTTTATGAATCCAGGCCATTTCTAGCCTGGACAGTTCCCTTACAAGAGATCCACCTCTCCAATGAGCATCAAATTTATCAATGCCAAGGAAGAGGGTCCCCTCTGGGTTACGGTTATGATGCAGATCATAATGTAGTGACACAGAGTGCTGAGAGAAACCTGACCTGATATTGGTCAGGTGCTCTCCCAGTCTTACTTGCATCTGCCTCTTAGTCCGGCCTATATACTGTAGTCCACACTCTCAAACAGAAATTCTAAGAAAAAGATTGGTAGAGAAGGGTTACGATCGCAACCACTTAGAACAAACTATAAAAGAAGTGGCTGAGACTGATCGCAAACTTCTTTTGGATCCTGCCCCTAAAGTTAATCAGACTGGTCCGGTGGTACCATTTGTTACATCATACTCTACACAACATTATGTCATCAAAAAAATAATCAAGAAGCATTGGCATTTACTTGAGAATGATAGGGTCCTCAAAACCTTTCTTCCCCCGAACCCTCAAGTTATCTTTAGAGGTGTGCCCTCGCTGCGAGACAAAATAGCTCCTAATGTAGTTGATCCTCCCACCAAAAAGGTCTCTTTTTTTCAGAGAGGCATCGTAGGGTACCATCAATGTCGGAGATGCCAAATATGTAAGTTAAATAAAGTGACCTCTAAGAAAACCCTCAAATTTGTTTCAACTAGTACCTCTAGGGAACATCTAATAGAGCCGTTTATTACCTGTAGTTCCACGGGTGTAGTGTATTTATTACAGTGCCCATGTGGACTACAGTATATAGGCCGGACTAAGAGGCAGATGCAAGTAAGACTGGGAGAGCACCTGACCAATATCAGGTCAGGTTTCTCTCAGCACTCTGTGTCACTACATTATGATCTGCATCATAACCGTAACCCAGAGGGGACCCTCTTCCTTGGCATTGATAAATTTGATGCTCATTGGAGAGGTGGATCTCTTGTAAGGGAACTGTCCAGGCTAGAAATGGCCTGGATTCATAAAGTACGGACTTATACCCCGTATGGAATGAATGTTGATGTAGATGTAAATGCATTCATAGATAACAGTTAGGACATCTATTTTACATTATGTTGGAATGAGACTATAAGTGTATATTGTTAAAAGGTTGCTAATATTAGTGTGAACCAGCCCTGAGATCCGGGACTCATACTGTACATATATAACCCTTCTGATGTTTCGGAACATTTGAATGTGGTAGGTAGATTTCATTAGCACTACTACTATTAAATTGGCCCCCTCCTTTAGAAAACCAAGGGGTATATAGGGACTGCTATATACCGGTCCCATTAGCATATTTTTCCTAATTTATCTATTTTAGAATTGTTCTGTTCCTTTCCTAGCTTGCTGCCACAAGCTTCATAGCAAGTTCTATCATTGAGATTGAATCAGCTAACTTGTAGATAAAATAAATTTTAAGATCATTTACTTATTTATATAAAATCTTTTATTCAGTTGCGGAAGCATATATATAGTCCCCTATCATATTGATAGTGGAGGCTGTTTATACGAACTAATTAATGTTTGTATTTATCTACTAAATTGGCTTCTCATCATGTGCATGTCCTTGTTAATTTTTACTTAGTAGATATGCTATGTTACTGAGCACTGACAGCGATCGTAATATGTCGCTTTCATTTTTAACTTTAGAATTTAATTTTTAACCTTTATCGTCCACACTCAATGTACCATAAAGTCCCCGCTACTTTAAAACCTCGAGTTTTGGATCGGCTTGCATTTAATGCCAGTGTAGCCGCAATCTATTATTAGTAGGGGCAAGGATCCCTCTTTAAAGATGGAGGATCAGTGTCAATGACTCCCGGATGTCAGAACTGGGCGTTCCGAATGACACGCAGAATGTATAATTAGCGGTGGATCAGCGCGCCGCTCGTACCCCTGGAAGACGTCATCTGTGACGAAACGACGTAGGGAAGAGCGGCGTGCTGACGTCACCGCTTACCGACAATCCGGAAGGACGAGCGATAATATTGAGCCGGCCGGCTTTACATAATACGCTTAATTTTACAACGAATCATGTGAGTTTTATTTTTTATTTTAATAAACGCGATTGCCTACAGTACTACTCTATGAGTTTTCTTCTCTCCATACCCTCGGATGTGGCATTGATCGTTACTGGTTCATCTGTATGAGGAGGTGGACGGCTGAGGACAAATGGGAGCAGCACAATTTATTAACAAATGCAATTTTTGAAGTTGGAGCTGGTAAGCAGGCATTTTATATAGAGGTGGAGGTGCCTTCGATTAACTTCACTTGAAGATTTTTCTTCCAACACTTTTCGGGTGTTTATAGGACACAGATGGACTTTGGCTTCACATATGTGATTTTGATTTTGCTTGGACTTTTCTGTTTCACCCCATTAGCGTTTCACTTTATTTTAAATTTATACCATCCACCAATGAACTTGGTGTCCACATAAGTATATTTATTCACCTATATACTATATTTTACAATACTAAAACATTTAATGTGAAATTAGCTTAATGAAGCTTAACGAGCAATAAAGTGCCTAAACCTCAATGAATTGCCCTGAAACTTTGCACACCCCAAGATCTCAAAGTTCCAAACATATCTAAGAAATCTGAAGCGATTTGGTGTTCCACAAGGCAAACTAGGAACATTAAGCTTGTTTTTTTGGGAGCTTTGCGTACAAAAAAGACCTTAAATGTTAACGAATTTACCCCGAATTTCACACAATAGAAGACCCTATCCATGCCAACATATTCTGAAAATTTCTGCTCGTTCGGTTAATCACACCAAAAGTTATTCACATTAAGGTATATTTTACAATACTGAAATTGGCTTAATGTAGCTTAATGTAGCTTAACGAGCAAAAAAGTGCCTGAACCTCAATCAATTACCCTGAAACTCTGCACACCCCAAGATCTCGACCTTTCAAACATATCCAAGAAGTTTCAAGCAATTTGGTGTCCCAGAAAGCAAACTAGGTACATTAAGCTTGTTTTTTGAGGAGCTTAATGTGGCTTAACGTACGAAAAAGACCTTAAATGTTAACCAATCTCCCCCAAACTTCACACAATAGAAGACTCTGTCCATGCCAACATATTCAGAAATGTTCAGCTCATTTGGTTTATCACACCAAAAGTTATTCACATTAAGCTATATTTTACAATACTGAAATTGGCTTAATGTAGCTTAAAGGAGTTCTATGAGCTAAAACTTTTAACCCCCGCTGTGCCCGGGCTGTAAAACTATACAAAATAAACTTGCACTTACCTGCCTACGATCTCCCGTTATTCCGGTATCGCCGCCCGTGCACCGGTCCCTGCCAGCTTCCTCTTCCTGCGGGTCGGTGACTCATCCTGCGCTCAGCCTATCAGCGGCAGCAGCAATGTTTAGCTCATAGAACTCCTTTAAGGAGCAAAAAAGTGCCTGAACCTCAATCAATTGCCCTGAAACTTTGCACAGCCTAACATCTCAACTACTCAAACATAACCTATAAGTGTTGTGATATTTGGTGTCTCACAAGGCAAACTAGGGACATTAAGCTTGTTTTTTTGCGAGCTTAATGTAGCTTAACATACGAAAAAGACCTTAAATGTTAACCTATTTCCCCCAAACTTCACACAGTAGAAGGCTCTATCGATACCAACATATTCTGAACATTTCAGCTCATTTGGGTTATCACACCAAAATTTATTCACATTAAGCTATATTTTACAATACTGAAATTGGCTTAATGTAGCTTAACGAGCAAAAAAGTGCCTGAACCTCAATCAATTGCCCTGAAACTTTGCAAACCCCAAGATCTCTACCTTCTAAACATATCCAAGAAGTTTCAAGCGATTTGGTATCCCAGAAGGCAAACTAGGGACATTAACCACTTAAGACCCGGACCAATACGCTGGCAAATGACCCAAGGGGTTTTTGCGATTCGGCACTGCGTCGCTTTAACAGACAATTGCGCGGTCGTGCGACGTGGCTCCCAAACAAAATTTGCGTCCTTTTTTTCCCACAAATAGAGCTTTCTTTTGGTGGTATTTGATCACCTCTGCGGTTTTTATTTTTTGCGCTATAAACAAAAATAGAGCGACAATTTAAAAAAAAATGCAATATTTTTTACTTTTTGCTATATTAAATATCCCCCAAAAATATATAAAAAAACATTTTTTTTCCTCAGTTTAGGCCGATACGTATTCTTCTACATATTTTTGGTAAAAAAAATCGCAATAAGCGTTTATCGGTTGGTTTTCGCAAAATTTATAGCGTTTACAAAATAAGGGATAGTTTTATTGCATTTTTATTAATTATTTTTTTTTTTACTACTAATAGCGGCGATCAGCGATTTTTTTCGTGACTGCGACAATATGGCGGACACTTCGGCCAATTTTTACACATTTTTGGGACAATTGTCATTTTCACAGCAAAAAATGCATTTAAATTGCATTGTTTACTGTGGAAATGACAGTTGCAGTTTGGGAGTTAACCACAGGTGGCGCTGTAGGGAATGTGTACCTAATGTGTGTGTTTACTACTGTAGGGGGGTGTGGCTGTAGGTGTGACGTCATCGATCGCGTCCCCCTATTACAGGGATGACGCGATCGATGCTCCGGCCACAGAGAAGCACGGGGAAGCCGTGTGTACACACGGCTCTCCCCGTTCTTCCGCTTCAGGGACGGATCGCCGCACTGCAGCGGCGATCGGGTCCGCGAATCCCGCGGTCCCGGTCCTGGAGCTTCGGACCGGGTCGCGGGCGCGCGCCCGCGACCCACGGCTGGGTACTAAAACCAACGTATATATACGTTGATGTGCCCAGCCGTGCCATTCTGCCGACGTAAATCTGCAGGAGGCGGTCCTTAAGTGGTTAAGCTTGTTTTTTTGGGAGCTTAATGTGGCTTAACGTACGAAAAAGACCTTAAATGTTAACCAATCTCCCCCAAGATTCACACAATAGAAGACCCCATCCATGCCAACATATTCTGACAATTTCAGCTCATTTGGTTTATCACACCAAAAGTTATTCACATTTTTTTACAATACTGAAATTTGCCTAATGTAGCTTAATGTAGCTTAACGAGCAAAAAAGTGCATGAACCTCAATCAATTGCCCTGAAACTTTGCACACCACAAGATCTTGACCTTCCAAACATAATTAGAAGATGACAGATGACCCCATTCATGCCAACATATTCTAGTGTAAAAAGAGCCTAATGCAGTGGCGTACTAAGTCGGGGGGTGTGCTGCAGCAGGTGCCACACACTGAGGGGGTGTCAGGCCGATAAACCCCTTCCGTGACTGAAGACTTGGCAGAGAAAGAGCCGCAGCCTAGGTAACACATCGCATGCTGAAGCTGCCTAGCTTTGCGGGGGGGTGCGAGCCGCACCCTGAGTGATACCCATCCCGTCGGCAGACCCGTGCCCCGGCCGCAACAATCCCCTTCTCTCATGGCCACGCCGTGGCTCTGATAAGTCTTGGCTGCGACTGTCTCGCAGTCACACAGCCGAGCAGAGTGAAGCCGTCCTGCCTCCTCCTCCTCTGTGTAGTCTACAAGTGCTGTGTGTGCAGCACGCGGCACGCTGATCATCTGAGCCGAGCGAGGTGCATTATGGGTCTGAAGGGGGGGGTGTCTGCACTGTTGTAGGGGGGTCTGTATGTTTGGGGGTCTGTATGTTTGGGGTCTGTATTTTTGGGGGTCTGTATTGTTGGGGGGGCTGATTTGTAGCGGGAGGTCTGTTTTGTATGACAGCTCTTATATAGGTGAGCATGCCAAAATATTCTGAAATTTTCAGCTCATTTGATTAATCACACCAAAAGTTATTCACATTAAGCTATATTTTACAATACGGAAATTGGCTTAATGTAGCTTAACAAGCAAAAAAGTGCCTGAACCTCAATCAATTGCCCTGAAAATTTGCATACCCCACGATCTCGACCTTCTAAACATATCCAATATTTAAGCGATTTGGTGTCCCACAAGGCAAACTAGGGACATTAAGCTTGTTTTTTGGGAGCTTAACGTACAAAAAATACCCTAAATGTTAACCAATTTCCCCCAAATTTTACACAATAGAAGACTCTATCCATGTCAACATATTCTGAAAATGTCAGGTCATTTGGTTTATCACACAAAAAGTTATTCACATTAATCTATATTTTACTCTTCCCTTTCTCAGTACAGAGCAATTCAGCAGCAGCTGACAAAATAAATTAAAAAAAAGAAGCAGGCTGGCAAAGTTTATCAACAAACACTTCACAGAAAGTTACATTGAAACATTGTATCAATTGTAATGTTCTGTGTTTTGTTTCTATATAGGGATGAACTTTGATTTGCAGGTGAAGAGACTTAAAGCAACCATGACGAGGCAAAACATTTTTTTTTCTAATTACATGTTCCTCTGTTGAACCCCTTATTAACCCTTTAGTTTTCTCTAATCAGCACTGATTAACTCTATATTCCCCTTCTCTATTCAAATATATTTTTCCTGGTGATTTTTTTTCTTTTCTATTTTATTTATCTAATAAAAAAAAATCAGTTTGCTTCGCTTATTAATATTTTTTAGAACTTTTTACATATATTTACTGCTGAAAAAAATGCCATTTGTTTAGTTTTATTACATTTAATTGTCTAAGGATTGCAAAAAAAAAATAAAAAATATTGTTGCAGGACAATATTCACAGAAAGAAAAACTTGTTTGAACTTACAATTTTTTTTATATATTACGTCATTATCTTAAAGCGGACTTACACATAAAAATGGAACTTCCACTTTTCGTTTTCTCCCCGACTCCGCGTCATGTCACATTTCACCCCTTTCAGGGGAGGGGAAAGCAGATACCTGTCTAATACAGGTGTTTTGCTCCCACTCCCGGGCATAGATAGCCGCAGTACCCGCCGATATCTACACTATGTCCGGCGCCTCCTCCATCCCCCTCTGTCTTCTGGGAGACACACAGGTCCCAGAAGACAGCAGGGACCAGTGGGATTGCGCAGAGCGACTCGAGAATGTGCAGTAGGGAGCCAGGCTGTAAAGCTGCAAGGCTTCACTTCCTGATTGCCTTACTGAAGATGATGGCGCCTCCACCCGAGAGCCAAGTGACAGATTGAGGAGAGAGAGGGGGCGGGGCCAAACCATGGCTCTGTGTCTAAATGGACACACAAAGCTGCGGCTCTGCTCGAGTGCCCCATAGCAAGCTAGTTGCTGTGGGGGCATTTGGCAGCAGGGAGCAGCCAGGAGCGCCAGGGAGGAAACTGAGAAGAGAAGGATCAGAACTGCTCTTTTAAAAAACACTGTACAGAGGAGGTACAGTATCTCACAAAAGTAAGTACATCCTCACATTTTTGTAAATATTTTATCTTTTCATGTGTCAACACAAATGAATAAATGTCCTTTAAGAGCCATAGCAGGCGCGTGCCCACTGCGCGGTGAGGGACCCAATGCGCATGGCGAGCAGGCGCGTTCGCCACTGCAACCAGCAATAGCAGGCATGAGAGCCAGGATGGGGATTTGTGTGTGTAAACACACAAATCTCTGTTCTGACAGGGGAGGAGAGACAGATTGTATATTCCTACTAAGTAGGAACAAAGACCTGGCTCCCCTTCTTGTCATTCCCATCCCCTCACAGTTAGAAACACACTAAGGACACATTTAACCCCTTGATCGCCCCCTTCCCTGCCAGTGACATTTGCACAGTAATTAATGTATTTTTATAGCACTGATTGCTTTATAAATGTCAGTGGTCCCAGAAAAGTGTCTGATCTGTCCGCCATAACGTTGCAGCCTCAGTAAAAATCGCAGCTCCCCGCCATTACTAGAAAAAATGTAATAAAAAATACAAATTCTATAAAAATTCCATTAATCTATTCCCTATTTTGTAAACGCTATAACTTTTGCCCAAACCAAACAATATACACTTATTGCTATTTTTTTTTTTACCAAAAATATGTATAAGAATACAAATTGGCCTCAACTGATTTTTTGGGGATATTTATTAAAGCAAAAAGTAAAAAAAAAGTAATTTTTTTTTAAAATTGACGCTCTTTTTTTGTTTATATCGCAAAAAATAAACACTGCAGCGATGAGCAAATACCACCAAAACAAAGATCTATTTGTGGGGAAAAAGGACGTCAATTTTGTTTGGGTACAATGTTGCACGACCATGCAGTTGTCAGTTATATCAATGCAGTCTAGTATCGCAAAAAATAGCCTGTCCAATAGGGGGGCAAATCCTACCGGGGCTGAAGTGGTTAATCAATTGAAACTTTGCACAACCAAAGTTTTAATCTTCTCAGCCATATCCTGAAAGTTTTATGGATTTTGGTTTCCCACAAGGGAAATGATGGACATTTAGCTTAACCACTTCCATACCACGCCTATTCTGGCACTTCTCACCTTCATCTAAAAATCATATTTATTTTTTGCTAGAAAATTACTCAGAACTAGGGATGAGCTTCGAGTTCGAGTCAAACTCATGTTCGACTTGAACATTGACTGTTCGCATGTTTGGTAAACAACGAACAATTTGGGGTGTTCGCGGCAAATTCGAAAAGCAATTCAGAGAGAATTCATTCATAAAAAATAATAAAAAGCATGGGGGTCCCCCCAAATTCAATTACCAGGCCTTCAGGTCTGGTTAGGATATTAAAGGGGTGGTTCCCCTAAACAGAAACTTTTAACATTGCCTGTCTCTTCTTAGAAACATGTAGAATCGGCTGGTAGTTTAAAAAAAAAACGTCCGTACATACCATTTTCAGCATGTAGTCTCACCGCCGCTTCCGGGTATGATGTTTGGGGACAGGCATCCGATCGACGCATACAGCGTGTCACGAGATGCCGAAAGAAGCCGAACGTTGGTGCGGCTCTATACGGCGCATGCGCACCAACGTTCGGCTTCTTTCGGCATCTCGTGACGCGCTGTATGCGTCGATCGGATGCCTGTCAATCAAGTAGGCATGCCCATCCCCGGCCGCCAGACCCGGAAGCGACGGTGAGACTACATGCCGAAAATGGTATGTACGGACGTTTTTTTTTTAAACTACCAGCCGATTCTACATGTTATTAAGAAGAGACAGGCAATGTTAAAAGTTTCTTTTTAGGAGAACCTCCCCTTTAAGGGGAAACCCTGCCGTCAATAATAATAAAAAAAAAATGACGTGGGATTCCCCCCAAATATCCATTCCAGACCCTTCAGGTCTGGTGTGGATTTTTAGGGGAACTCCACCCCAAATTAAAAAAAAATGGAGTGGAGTTCCCCCAAAAATCCACACCAGACTCCTTATCCGAGCACATAACCTGGCCTGCCACAGAAAAGAGGGGGGAATGAGAGAGTGCCCCCCCCACCTGAACCGTACCAGACCACATGCCCTCAACAAGGGTCTCATCCCCACAACCCTTGCCCGGTGGTTGGTGGTATAACAGCTCTTATATAGGTAAGACAGGGCCACCCGTCACGTGACCCGTCCCCCTCTGACGCAAGGGAAAGCCTGGGCTTCCCCAGTGACATAGTCAGAGGGTGCGTCAGAGGGGGATGGGTTATGTGACGGGTGGCCCTGCCTCACCTATATAAGAGCTGTCATACAAAACAGACCTCCCGCTACAAATCAGCCCCCCCAACAATACAGACCCCCAAACATACAGACCCCCCTACAACAGTGCAGACCCCCCTACAACAGTGCAGACACCCCCCCCTTCAGACCCATAATGCACCTCGCTCGGCTCAGATGATCAGCGTGCCGCGTGCTGCACACACAGCACTTGTAGACTACACAGAGGAGGAGGAGGCAGGACGGCTTCACTCTGCTCGGCTGTGTGACTGCGAGACAGTCGCAGCCAAGACTTATCAGAGCCACGGCGTGGCCATGAGAGAAGGGGATTGTTGCGGCCGGGGCACGGGTCTGCCGACGGGATGGGTATCACTCAGGGTGCGGCTCGCACCCCCCGCAAAGCTAGGCAGCTTCAGCATGCGATGTGTTACCTAGGCTGCGGCTCTTTCTCTGCCAAGTCTTCAGTCACGGAAGGGTTTATCGGCCTGACACCCCCCTCAGTGTGTGGCACCTGCTGCAGCACACCCCCCCGACTTAGTACGCCACTGCATTAGGCTCTTTTTACACTAGAATATGTTGGCATGAATGGGGTCATCTGTCATCTTCTAATTATGTTTGGAAGGTCAAGATCTTGTGGTGTGCAAAGTTTCAGGGCAATTGATTGAGGTTCATGCACTTTTTTGCTCGTTAAGCTACATTAAGCTACATTAGGCAAATTTCAGTATTGTAAAAAAATGTGAATAACTTTTGGTGTGATAAACCAAATGAGCTGAAATTGTCAGAATATGTTGGCATGGATGGGGTCTTCTATTGTGTAAGATTTGGGGGAAATTGGTTAACATTTAAGGTCTTTTTTGTACGTTAAGCTCTCAAAACAACAAGCTTAATGTCCCTTGTTTGCCTTGTGGAACAGCAAATCGCTTGAAATTTCGTAGATATGTTTGTAAGGTCGAGATCTTGGGGTATGCAAAGTTTCAAGGCAATTGATTGAGGTTCAGGCACTTTTTTGCTTGTTAAGCTACATTAAGCCAATTTCAGTATTGTAAAATATAGCTTAATGTGAATAACTTTTGGTGTGATAAACAAAATGAGCTGAACATTTCTGAAAATGTTGGCATGGACAGAGTCTTCTATTGTGTGAATCTTGGGGGAGATTGGTTAACATTTAAGGTCTTTTTCGTACATTAAGCCACATTAAGCTCCCCAAAAAACAAACTTAATGTACCTAGTTTGCCTTCTGGGACACCAAATCACTTGAAACTTCTTGGATATGTTTGGTGTGCAAAGTTTCAGGGCAATTGATTGGGGTTCAGGCACTTTTTTGCTCGTTAAGCTACATTAAGCTACATTAAGCCGATTTCAGTATTGTAAAATATAGCTTAATGTGAATAACATTTGGTGTGATTAACCAAATGAACTGACATTTTTAGAATATGTTGGCATGGATGTGGTCTTCTATTGTGTGAAATTTGGGGGAAATTGGTTAACATTTAAGATCTTTTTTGTACGTTAAGCTCCCAAAAAAACAAGCTTAATGTTCCTTGTTTGCCTTGTGGTCCATCAAATCACTTGAAATTGTGTAGATATGTTTGGAAAGTCACAATCTTGGGGTTTGCAAAGTTTCAGGGCAATTGATTGAGGTTCAGGCACTTTTTTGCTCGTTAAGCTACATTAAGCTACATTAAGCCGATTTCAGTATTGTAAAATATAGCTTAATGTGAATAACTTTTGGTGTGATTAACCAAATGAACTGAAATTTTCAGAATATGTTGGCATGGATAGGGTCTTCTATTGTGTGACATTTGGGGGAAATTGGTTAACATTTAAGGTCTTTTTTGTACGTTAAGCTCCCAAAAAAACAAGCTTAATGTCCTTAGTTTTCCTTGTGGAACACCAAATCGCTTGAAATTTCTTAGATATGTTTGTAATGTCGAGATCTTGGGGTATGCAAAGTTTCAAGGCAATTGATTGAGGTTCAGGCACTTTTTTGCTTGTTAAGCTACATTAAGCCAATTTCAGTATTGTAAAATATAGCTTAATGTGAATAACTTTTGGTGTGATAAACAAAATGAGCTGAACATTTCTGAAAATGTTGGCATGGACAGAGTCTTCTATTGTGTGAATCTTGGGGGAGATTGGTTAACATTTAAGGTCTTTTTCGTACGTTAAGCCACATTAAGCTCCGCAAAAAACAAGCTTAATGTACCTAGTTTGCCTTCTGGGACACCAAATCGCTTGAAACGTCTTGGATATGTTTGAAAGGTCAAGATCTTGGGGTGTGCAGAGTTTCAGGGCAATTGATTGAGGTTCAGGCACTTTTTTGCTCATTAAGCTACATTAAGCTACATTAAGCCAATTTCAGTATTGTAATAAATAGTTTAATGTGAATAACTTTGGTGTGATTAACCGAATGAACTGAACATTTCTGAATATGTTGGCATGGATGTGGTCTTCTATTGTGTGAAATTTGGGGGAAATTGGTTAACATTTAAGATCTTTTTTGTACGTTAAGCTCCCAAAAAAACAAGCTTAATGTTCCTTGTTTGCCTTGTGGTCCATCAAATCACTTGAAATTGTGTAGATATGTTTGGAAAGTCACAATCTTGGGGTTTGCAAAGTTTCAGGGCAATTGATTGAGGTTCAGGCACTTTTTTGCTCGTTAAGCTACATTAAGCTACATTAAGCCGATTTCAGTATTGTAAAATATAGCTTAATGTGAATAACTTTTGGTGTGATTAACCAAATGAACTGAAATTTTCAGAATATGTTGGCATAGATAGGGTCTTCTATTGTGTGACATTTGGGGGAAATTGGTTAACATTTAAGGTCTTTTTTGTACGTTAAGCTCCCTATAAAAACAAGCTTAATGTTCCTAGTTTGCCTTGTGGAACACCAAATCGCTTGAAATGTTGTAGATATGTTTGGAAGGTCAAAATCTTGGGGTGTGCAAAGTTTCAGGGCAATTGATTGAGGTTCAGGCACTTTTTTGTTCGTTAAGCTACATTAAGCCAATTTCAGTATTGTAAAATATAGCTTAATGTGAATAATATTTGGTGTGATAAACCAAATGAGCTGAACATTTCTGAATATATTGGCATGGACAGATTCTTCTATTGTGTGAATCTTGGGGGTGATTGGTTAACATTTAAGGTCTTTTTCGTACATTAAGCCACATTAAGCTTCCCAAAAAACAAACTTAATGTACCTAGTTTGCCTTCTGGGACACCAAATCACTTGAAACTTATTGGATATGTTTGGAAGATCGAGATCTTGGGGTGTGCAAAGTTTCAGGGCAATTGATTGGGGTTCAGGCACTTTTTTGCTCGTTAAGCTACATTAAGCTACATTAAGCCGATTTCAGTATTGTAAAATATAGCTTAATGTGAATAACTTTTGGTGTGATTAACCAAATAAACTGACATTTTTAGAATATGTTGGCATGGATAGGGTCTCTATTGTGTGAAATTTTGGGGGAAATTGGTTAACATTTAAGGTCTTTTTTGTATGTTAAGCTCCCAAAAAAACAAGCTTAATGTCCTTAGTTTTCCTTGTGGAACACCAAATCGCTTGAAATTTCTTAGATATGTTTGTAAGGTCGATATCTTGGGGTGTGCACAGTTTCAGGGCAATTGATTGAGGTTCAGGCACTTTTTTGCTCGTTAAGCTACATTAAGCTACATTAAGCCGATTTCAGTATTGTAAAATATAGCTTAATGTGAATAACTTTTGGTGTGATTAACCAAATGAACTGAAATTTTCAGAATATGTTGGCATGGATAGAGTCTTCTACCGTGTGAAGTTTGGTGGAAATTAGTTAACATTTAATGTCTTTTTTGCACGTTAAGCTCCCAAAAAAACAAGCTTAATGTTCCTAGTTTGCCTTGTGGAACACCAAATCGCTTCAGATTTCTTTGATATATTTGTAAGGTCGAGATCTTGGGGTGTGCAAAGTTTCAGGGCAATTGATTAAGGTTTAGGCACTTTATTGCTCGTTAAGCTACATTAAGCTAATTTCACATTAAATGTTTTAGTATTGTAAAATATAGCTTAATGCAAATAACTTTTGGTGTGATTAACCAAATAAGCTGAAATTTTCAGAATATGTTGGTATGGATAGAGTCTTCTACTGTGTGAAGTTTGGTGGAAATTGGTTAACATTTAAGGTATTTTTTGTATGTTAAGCTCCCAAAAAAACAAGCTTAATGTTCCTAGTTTGCCTTGTGGAACACCAAATCGCTTGAAATTTTGTAGATATGTTTGTAAGGTCGAGATCTTGGGGTGTCCACAGTTTCAGGGCAATTGATTGAGGTTCAGGCACTTTTTTGCTCGTTAAGCTACATTAAGCCGATTTCAGTATCGTAAAATATAACTTAATGTGAATAACTTTTGGTGTGATTAACCAAATGAACTGAAATTTTCAGAATATGTTGGCATGGATATGTTCTTCTATTGTGTGACATTTGGTGGAAATTGGGTAACATTTAAGGTCTTTTTTGTACGTTAAGCTCCCAAAAAAACAAGCTTAATGTTCCTAGTTTGCCTTGTGGAACACCAAATCGCTTCAGATTTCTTTGATATATTTGTAAGGTCGAGATCTTGGGTGTGCAAAGTTTCAGGGCAATTGATTAAGGTTTAGGCACTTTATTGCTCGTTAAGCTACATTAAGCTAATTTCACATTAAATGTTTTAGTATTGTAAAATATAGCTTAATGCAAATAACTTTTGGTGTGATTAACCAAATAAGCTGAAATTTTCAGAATATGTTGGTATGGATAGAGTCTTCTACTGTGTGAAGTTTGGTGGAAATTGGTTAACATTTAAGGTATTTTTTGTATGTTAAGCTCCCAAAAAAACAAGCTTAATGTTCCTAGTTTTCCTTGTGGAACACCAAATCGCTTGAAATTTCTTAGATATGTTTGTAAGGTCGAGATCTTGGGGTATGCAAAGTTTCAAGGCAATTGATTGAGGTTCAGGCACTTTTTTGCTTGTTAAGCTACATTAAGCCAATTTCAGTATTGTAAAATATAGCTTAATGTGAATAACTTTTGGTGTGATAAACAAAATGAGCTGAACATTTCTGAAAATGTTGGCATGGACAGAGTCTTCTATTGTGTGAATCTTGGGGGAGATTGGTTAACATTTAAGGTCTTTTTCGTACGTTAAGCCACATTAAGCTCCGCAAAAAACAAGCTTAATGTACCTAGTTTGCCTTCTGGGACACCAAATCGCTTGAAACGTCTTGGATATGTTTGAAAGGTCAAGATCTTGGGGTGTGCAGAGTTTCAGGGCAATTGATTGAGGTTCAGGCACTTTTTTGCTCATTAAGCTACATTAAGCCAATTTCAGTATTGTAATAAATAGTTTAATGTGAATAACTTTGGTGTGATTAACCGAATGAACTGAACATTTCTGAATATGTTGGCATGGATGTGGTCTTCTATTGTGTGAAATTTGGGGGAAATTGGTTAACATTTAAGATCTTTTTTGTACGTTAAGCTCCCAAAAAAACAAGCTTAATGTTCCTTGTTTGCCTTGTGGTCCATCAAATCACTTGAAATTGTGTAGATATGTTTGGAAAGTCACAATCTTGGGGTTTGCAAAGTTTCAGGGCAATTGATTGAGGTTCAGGCACTTTTTTGCTCGTTAAGCTACATTAAGCTACATTAAGCCGATTTCAGTATTGTAAAATATAGCTTAATGTGAATAACTTTTGGTGTGATTAACCAAATGAACTGAAATTTTCAGAATATGTTGGCATAGATAGGGTCTTCTATTGTGTGACATTTGGGGGAAATTGGTTAACATTTAAGGTCTTTTTTGTACGTTAAGCTCCCTATAAAAACAAGCTTAATGTTCCTAGTTTGCCTTGTGGAACACCAAATCGCTTGAAATGTTGTAGACATGTTTGGAAGGTCAAAATCTTCGGGTGTGCAAAGTTTCAGGGCAATTGATTGAGGTTCAGGCACTTTTTTGTTCGTTAAGCTACATTAAGCCAATTTCAGTATTGTAAAATATAGCTTAATGTGAATAATATTTGGTGTGATAAACCAAATGAGCTGAACATTTCTGAATATATTGGCATGGACAGATTCTTCTATTGTGTGAATCTTGGGGGTGATTGGTTAACATTTAAGGTCTTTTTCGTACATTAAGCCACATTAAGCTTCCCAAAAAACAAACTTAATGTACCTAGTTTGCCTTCTGGGACACCAAATCACTTGAAACTTATTGGATATGTTTGTAAGGTCGATATCTTGGGGTGTGCACAGTTTCAGGGCAATTGATTGAGGTTCAGGCACTTTTTTGCTCGTTAAGCTACATTAAGCTACATTAAGCCGATTTCAGTATTGTAAAATATAGCTTAATGTGAATAACTTTTGGTGTGATTAACCAAATAAACTGACATTTTTAGAATATGTTGGCATGGATATGTTCTTCTATTGTGTGACATTTGGTGGAAATTGGGTAACATTTAAGGTCTTTTTTGTACGTTAAGCTCCCAAAAAAACAAGCTTAATGTTCCTAGTTTGCCTTGTGGAACACCAAATCGCTTCAGATTTCTTTGATATATTTGTAAGGTCGAGATCTTGGGGTGTGCAAAGTTTCAGGGCAATTGATTAAGGTTTAGGCACTTTATTGCTCGTTAAGCTACATTAAGCTAATTTCACATTAAATGTTTTAGTATTGTAAAATATAGCTTAATGCAAATAACTTTTGGTGTGATTAACCAAATAAGCTGAAATTTTCAGAATATGTTGGTATGGATAGAGTCTTCTACTGTGTGAAGTTTGGTGGAAATTGGTTAACATTTAAGGTATTTTTTGTATGTTAAGCTCCCAAAAAACAAGCTTAATGTTCCTAGTTTGCCTTGTGGAACACCAAATCGCTTGAAATTTTGTAGATATGTTTGTAAGGGTGAGATCTTGGGGTGTCCACAGTTTCAGGGCAATTGATTGAGGTTCAGGCACTTTTTTGCTCGTTAAGCTACATTAAGCTACATTAAGCCGATTTCAGTATCGTAAAATATAGCTTAATGTGAATAACTTTTGGTGTGATTAACCAAATGAACTGAAATTTTCAGAATATGTTGGCATGGATATGTTCTTCTATTGTGTGACATTTGGGGGAAATTGGTTAACATTTAAGGTCTTTTTTGTATGTTAAGCTCCCAAAAAAACAAGCTTAATGTCCTTAGTTTTCCTTGTGGAACACCAAATCGCTTGAAATTTCTTAGATATGTTTGTAAGGTCGATATCTTGGGGTGTGCACAGTTTCAGGGCAATTGATTGAGGTTCAGGCACTTTTTTGCTCGTTAAGCTACATTAAGCTACATTAAGCCGTTTTCAGTATTGTAAAATATAGCTTAATGTGAATAACTTTTGGTGTGATTAACCAAATGAACTGAAATTTTCAGAATATGTTGGCATGGATAGAGTCTTCTACCGTGTGAAGTTTGTGGAAATTAGTTAACATTTAATGTCTTTTTTGCACGTTAAGCTCCCAAAAAAACAAGCTTAATGTTCCTAGTTTGCCTTGTGGAACACCAAATCGCTTCAGATTTCTTTGATATATTTGTAAGGTCGAGATCTTGGGGTGTGCAAAGTTTCAGGGCAATTGATTAAGGTTTAGGCACTTTATTGCTCGTTAAGCTACATTAAGCTAATTTCACATTAAATGTTTTAGTATTGTAAAATATAGCTTAATGCAAATAACTTTTGGTGTGATTAACCAAATAAGCTGAAATTTTCAGAATATGTTGGTATGGATAGAGTTTCTACTGTGTGAAGTTTGGTGGAAATGTTAACATTTAAGGTATTTTTTGTATGTTAAGCTCCCAAAAAAACAAGCTTAATCTTGGGGTGTCTAGTTTGCCTTGTGGAACACCAAATCGCTGAAATTTTGTAAGAAGTTTGGTGGATCTTGGGGTGTCCAAGTTTCAGGGCAATTGATTAACCAAATTGAGGTTCAGGCACTTTTTTGCTCGTTAAGCTACATTAAGTACATAAGCCGATTTCAGTTGTAAAATATGTTAAGAATAACTTTTGGTGTGATTAACCAAATGAACTGAAATTTTCAGAAGCTTATGTTGGCATGGAATGTTCTTCTATTGTGTGACATTTGGGGAAAGTTAACATTTAGGTCTTTTTTGTATGTTAAGCTCCAAAAAAAACAAGCAATTGATTAAGTTTAGTTTTCCTTGTGGAACACCAAATCGCTTGAAATTTCTTAGATATGTTTGAGGTCGATATCTTGGGGTGTGCACAGTTTCAGGGCAATTATTGAGGTTCAGGCACTTTTTTGTTTAAGCTACATTAAGCTACATTAAGCCGTTTTCAGTTCCTATTGTAAAATATAGCTTAATGTGAATAACTTTTGGGTGATTAACCAAATCTGAAATTTTCAGAATATGTTGGCATGGATAGAGTTTCGTGTGAAGTTTGGTGGAAATTAGTTAACATTTAATGTCTTTTTTGATTGCTCCCAAAAAAACAAGCTTAATGTTCAGTTTGCCTTGTGGAACACCAAATCGCTTCAGACTTGATTTTTTGCGAGATCGTTGCAAAGTTTCAGGGCAATTGATTAAGGTTTAGGCACATTGCTCGTTAAGCTACATTAAGCTAATTTCCATTAAATGTTTTAGTATTGTAAAATATATTTCAAATAACTTTTGGTGTGTAACCAAATCGAAATTTTAAATGTTGGTATATAGTCTTCTACTGTTAATGTGAATTGGTTAACATTTAAGGTATTTTTTTTGTTAAGTCCCAAAAAAACAAGCTTAATGTTCCTAGTTTGCCTTTGGAACACCAAACCTTGAAATTTTGTAGATATGTTTGTAAGGGTGAATCTTGGGGTGTCCACAGTTTCAGGGCAATTGATTGAGGTTCAGGCACTTTTTTGCTCGTTAAGCTCATTAAGAATAAGCCGATGTTGTAAAATATAGCATGGATACTTTTGGTGTGTAACCAAATGAACTGAAATTTTCAGAATATTGTGTGATTTTTCTTCATTTGACATTTGGGGAAATTGGTTAACATTTAAGGTCTTTTTTGTATGTTAAGCTCCCAAAAAAACAAGCTTAATGTCCTTAGTTTTCCTTGTGGAACACCAAATCGCTTGAAATTTCTTAGATATGTTTGTAAGGTCGATATCTTGGGGTGTGCACAGTTTCAGGGCAATTGATTGAGGTTCAGGCACTTTTTTGCTCGTTAAGCTACATTAAGCTACATTAAGCCGTTTTCAGTATTGTAAAATATAGCTTAATGTGAATAACTTTTGGTGTGATTAACCAAATGAACTGAAATTTTCAGAATATGTTGGCATGGATAGAGTCTTCTACCGTGTGAAGTTTGGTGGAAATTAGTTAACATTTAATGTCTTTTTTGCACGTTAAGCTCCCAAAAAAACAAGCTTAATGTTCCTAGTTTGCCTTGTGGAACACCAAATCGCTTCAGATTTCTTTGATATATTTGTAAGGTCGAGATCTTGGGGTGTGCAAAGTTTCAGGGCAATTGATTAAGGTTTAGGCACTTTATTGCTCGTTAAGCTACATTAAGCTAATTTCACATTAAATGTTTTAGTATTGTAAAATATAGCTTAATGCAAATAACTTTTGGTGTGATTAACCAAATAAGCTGAAATTTTCAGAATATGTTGGTATGGATAGAGTCTTCTACTGTGTGAAGTTTGGTGGAAATTGGTTAACATTTAAGGTATTTTTTGTATGTTAAGCTCCCAAAAAAACAAGCTTAATGTTCCTAGTTTGCCTTGTGGAACACCAAATCGCTTGAAATTTTGTAGATATGTTTGTAAGGTCGAGATCTTGGGGTGTCCACAGTTTCAGGGCAATTGATTGAGGTTCAGGCACTTTTTTGCTCGTTAAGCTACATTAAGCCGATTTCAGTATCGTAAAATATAACTTAATGTGAATAACTTTTGGTGTGATTAACCAAATGAACTGAAATTTTCAGAATATGTTGGCATGGATATGTTCTTCTATTGTGTGACATTTGGTGGAAATTGGGTAACATTTAAGGTCTTTTTTGTACGTTAAGCTCCCAAAAAAACAAGCTTAATGTTCCTAGTTTGCCTTGTGGAACACCAAATCGCTTCAGATTTCTTTGATATATTTGTAAGGTCGAGATCTTGGGGTGTGCAAAGTTTCAGGGCAATTGATTAAGGTTTAGGCACTTTATTGCTCGTTAAGCTACATTAAGCTAATTTCACATTAAATGTTTTAGTATTGTAAAATATAGCTTAATGCAAATAACTTTTGGTGTGATTAACCAAATAAGCTGAAATTTTCAGAATATGTTGGTATGGATAGAGTCTTCTACTGTGTGAAGTTTGGTGGAAATTGGTTAACATTTAAGGTATTTTTTGTATGTTAAGCTCCCAAAAAAACAAGCTTAATGTTCCTAGTTTGCCTTGTGGAACACCAAATCGCTTGAAATTTTGTAGATATGTTTGTAAGGGTGAGATCTTGGGGTGTCCACAGTTTCAGGGCAATTGATTGAGGTTCAGGCACTTTTTTGCTCGTTAAGCTACATTAAGCTACATTAAGCCGATTTCAGTATCGTAAAATATAGCTTAATGTGAATAACTTTTGGTGTGATTAACCAAATGAACTGAAATTTTCAGAATATGTTGTGTGACATTTGGTGGAAATTGGGTAACATTTAAGGTCTTTTTTGTACGTTAAGCTCCCAATAAAAACAAGCTTAATGTTCCTAGTTTGCCTTGTGGACCACCAAATCACTTGAAATGTTGTAGATATGTTTGGAAGGTCAAGATCTTGGGGTGTGCAAAGTTTCAGGGCAATTGATTGAGGTTCAGGCACTTTTTTGTTCGTTAAGCTACATTAAGCCAATTTCAGTATTGTAAAATATAGCTTAATGTGAATAACATTTGGTGTGATAAACCAAATGAGCTGAACATTTCTGAATATATTGGCATGGACAGAGTCTTCTATTGTGTGAATCTTGGGGGAGATTGGTTAACATTTAAGGTCTTTTTCGTACGTTAAGCCACATTAAGCTCCGCAAAAAACAAGCTTAATGTACCTAGTTTGCCTTCTGGGACACCAAATCACTTGAAACTTCTTGGATATGTTTGGAAGGTCGAGATATTGGGGTGTGAAAAGTTTCAGGGCAATTGATTGAGGTTCAGGCACTTTTTTGCTCGTTAAGCTACATTAAGCTACATTAAGCCGATTTCAGTATTGTAAAATATAGCTTAATGTGAATAACTTTTGGTGTGATTAACCAAATGAACTGAAATTTTCAGAATATGTTGGCATGGATATGGTCTTCTATTGTGTGACATTTGGGGGAAATTGGTTAACATTTAAGGTCTTTTTTGTACGTTAAGCTCCCAAAAAAACAAGCTTAATGTTCCTAGTTTGCCTTGTGGAACACCAAATCGCTTGAAATGTTGTAGATATGTTTGTAAGGTCGAGATCTTGGGGTGTGCACAGTTTCTGGGCAATTGATTGAGGTTCAGGCACTTTTTTGCTCCTTAAGCTACATTAAGCTACATTAAGCCGATTTCAGTATTGTAAAATATAGCTTAATGTGAATAACTTTTGGTGTGATTAACCAAATGAACTGAAATTTTCAGAATATGTTGGCATGGATATGGTCTTCTATTGTGTGACATTTGGGAGAAATTGGTTAACATTTAAGGTCTTTTTTGTACGTTAAGCTCCCAAAAAAACAAGCTTAATGTTCCTAGTTTGCCTTGTGGAACACCAAATCGCTTGAAATTTTGTAGATATATTTGGAAGGTCGAGATCTTGGGGTGTGCAAAGTTTCAGGGTAATTGATTGAGGTTTAGGCACTTTATTGCTCGTTAAGCTACATTAAGCTAATTTCACATTAAATGTTTTAGTATTGTAAAATATAGCTTAATGTGAATAACTTTTGGTGTGATTAACCAAATGAACTGAAATTTTCAGAATATGTTGGCATGGATATGGTCTTCTATTGTGTGACATTTGGGGGAAATTGGTTAACATTTAAGGTCTTTTTTGTACGTTAAGCTCCCAAAAAAACAAGCTTAATGTTCCTAGTTTGCCTTGTGGAACACCAAATCGCTTGAAATGTTGTAGATATGTTTGTAAGGTCGAGATCTTGGGGTGTGCACAGTTTCTGGGCAATTGATTGAGGTTCAGGCACTTTTTTGCTCCTTAAGCTACATTAAGCTACATTAAGCCGATTTCAGTATTGTAAAATATAGCTTAATGTGAATAACTTTTGGTGTGATTAACCAAATGAACTGAAATTTTCAGAATATGTTGGCATGGATATGGTCTTCTATTGTGTGACATTTGGGAGAAATTGGTTAACATTTAATGTCTTTTTTGTATGTTAAGCTCCCAAAAAAACAAGCTTAATGTTCCTAGTTTGCCTTGTGGAACACCAAATCGCTTCAGATTTCTTTGATATATTTGTAAGGTCGAGATCTTGGGGTGTGCAAAGTTTCAGGGCAATTGATTAAGGTTTAGGCACTTTATTGCTCGTTAAGCTACATTAAGCTAATTTCACATTAAATGTTTTAGTATTGTAAAATATAGCTTAATGCAAATAACTTTTGGTGTGATTAACCAAATAAGCTGACATTTTCAGAATATGTTGGTATGGATAGAGTCTTCTACTGTGTGAAGTTTGCTGGAAATTGGTTAACATTTAAGGTCTTTTTTGTACGTTAAGCCACATTAAGCTCCCCAAAAAACAAGCTTAATGTCCCTAGTTTGCCTTGTGGGACTCCAAATCACACAAAACTTCTTGGATACGTTTGGGTAGTTACGATCTTAGGCTGTGAAAAGTTTTAAGACAATTGATTGAGGTTTAGGTACATTATGGTACATTAAGCTCTGTTTTTTGCCTTGTAAATTATAGCTTAATGTGAATAAATTTTGGTGTGATAACCCAAATGAGCTGAAATTTTCATAATATGTTGGCATCGATAGAGCCTTCTACTGTGTGAAGTTTGGGGGAAATTGGTTAACATTTAAGGTCTTTTTCGTACGTTAAGCTACATTAAGCTCCCAAAAAAACAAGCTTAATGTCCCTAGTTTGCCTTGTGGAACACCAAATAGCACAAAACTTATAGGATAGGTTTGGGTAGTTAAGATCTTAGGCTGTGCAAAGTTTCAGGGCAATTGATTGAGGTTTAGGCACTTTATTGCTCGTTAAGCTACATTAAGCCATTTTCACATTAAATGTTTTAGTATGTCCCGTTTTTAATATACCCTGCTAACGGATCCCAACGGAAGACCACCTTATCAAAAACCCAAAATGCACAGCTTTATGGTAACCTCAACCACATGATATGGATTACCCCCCCCCCCCCCCACCCATATTTGTTTTCTGGGCAACCAACATCCAGATTTATGACAAGTCTTTTAGTATGCAACATACTATCCCCCCATTTAGTGCTCTTGTATTAGTGAAACACATTCCTACCCTAAGCTTAAAAAGAAATACATTCTGAAAACCTTGCTCCTGCTGAATCCTCCTAATGTTCAGAATTCTAATCAAGTATTACCTAAATGTATGAGACCTGACAAAGATATGCTACCAGTCAGGAATGCCCCGTCACCCAGACCCCCGCCCCCACCCCTTGTGAAACTTACACTTCTCCAAAACAAATGATAGAAATTGTTGGTGTGCAAATATACACCATGGCACCTCACAACACAAATACAATAGATACACCGCAATGGTTGTGGGAATTCCTTACGCAAACCGTCACCTTTACAACCACTATGATGACATTTATTGTTTGTGTACTCGGCTTCTCTTCTGTTTATTTTGCTTTATTTTTTTTATAAGATTATTTTACTGTTTATCTGAACTACATTATATCCTCCAGCCTGTGGCCTGGCTGTATGAGTCCTGGAAGCCGCACCTACAGTAGGGTGACCAGACAGCCCCGGTTTCAGGGGACAGTCCCCGGATTGAGGACACTGTCCCCGGACCAAGTCTGTCCCCGGTTTTGTCCCTGGGGCAATTTCAAACACAGTCAGTGCAGAATAATAATAATAAAAAAAAATCTGAATTATACCCCCCCCCCTGCTTCGCCGCTCCTACTAGCTTAGGGGGTGTATTTTTTCCATTATCTGTGCCCCTTCCTGATGATCATGTGCTGGTTGGAGTGGAGGGAATATTTCTTCAGTTTCGGGCGCATGCCCCTTAAACTCCGCTCACATGTTCTTCTGCCTTGGCTCAAGTCCCGACCAGCTGTCTGCCTGCTTATCTCCTTGCCTTCCCTGGTGGAGTGATATTTCTCCGCTACCCGGTACTATCTGGGACCCAGAGAGTGAGAATTGACAGGCTGTGAGGCACACCGCGACGACGTGCAGAGAGTCGCTGATTGCCGCCATTACTAGTAAAAAAAAAAGGTGTCCCCGGATTTAATAAAAAAAAATGTGCATAAGGGTGAATAAAGAGGACATGTATACATGTACATATATAGGAGAATAAAGAGGACCTGTATACATGTATATAGGAGAATAAAGAGGACCTGTATACATGTATATAGGTGTATAAAGAGGACATGTATATAGGTGTATAAAGAGGACCTGTATACATGTATATAGGTGTATAAAGAGGACCTGTATACATGTATATAGGAGAATAAAGAGGACCTGTATACATGTATATATGTGTATAAAGAGGACATGTATATAGGTGTATAAAGAGGACCTGTATACATGTATATAGGTGTATAAAGAGGACCTGTATACATGTATATAGGAGAATAAAGAGGACCTGTATACATGTATATAGGTGTATAAAGAGGACCTGTATACATGTATATAGGAGAATAAAGAGGACCTGTATACATGTATATAGGTGAATAAAGAGGACATGTATACATGTACGCAGTGCTTTAACTGGGCCGGAACGCGGCGGTACTCAGTACCGCCACTTCCAAAAATGGCCCTGGAGAGTACCAGCACCTCTCCGTGCGCCCAGTACGTGGGTTTCCCGTACCGGAACGCAGCCCCAGGCGGCACTTTCAGGGGAGCGGCAGCCCGCGGCTCTTTTGTAGCTTTGCCGCGGCTCCCGGATAAAAATAATAAAAAGGGCGCGCCGCGCTGTGATACATGTCCCGCCCTCCTCCTCCTAGCTCGTGTGATAGAGCCAGTGTGCTGTCTGTCACACAAGCTGGTCTAGAGGAGGAGGACGGGACATGTATCAGCGCGCCAGAACTGTTCACCGTGAGACTGGAGAGAGGAAGATCCTGCCTTCAGAACTGTGAGTACACGTGTGAGGGGGAGGAGAGGGAAGACACTCTCATGTGAAGAGGGCTGCTGATGGGGACACACTCTGATGTAAGGAGGTGCTGATGGGGGACACTCTGATGTAAGGAGGTGCTGATGGAGACACACTCTGATGTAAGGAGGTGCTGATGGAGACACACTCTGATGTAAGGAGGTGCTGATGGGGGACACTCTGATGTAAGGAGGTGCTGATGGGGGACACTCTGATGTAAGCAGGTGCTGATGGGGACACACTCTGATGTAAGGAGGTGCTGATGGGGGACACTCTGATGTAAGGAGGTGCTGATGGGGGACACTGTGATGTAAGGAGGTGCTGATGGGGGACACTCTGATGTAAGGAGGTGCTGATGGGGGACACTCTGATGTAAGGAGGTGCTGATGGGGGACACTCTGATGTAAGGAGGTGCTGATGGGGGACACTCTGATGTAAGGAGGTGCTGATGGGGACACACTCTGATGTAAGTAGGTGCTGATGGGGGACACTCTGATGTAAGGAGGTGCTGATGGGGGACACTGTGATGTAAGGAGGTGCTGATGGGGGACACTCTGATGTAAGGAGGTGCTGATGGGGGACACTCTGATGTAAGGAGGTGCTGATGGGGACACACTCTGATGTAAGTAGGTGCTGATGGGGGACACTCTGATGTAAGGAGGTGCTGATGGGGGACACTGTGATGTAAGGAGGTGCTGATGGGGGACACTCTGATGTAAGGAGGTGCTGATGGGGGACACTCTGATGTAAGGAGGTGCTGATGGGGACACACTCTGATGTAAGTAGGTGCTGATGGGGGACACTCTGATGTAAGGAGGTGCTGATGGGGGACACTCTGATGTAAGGAGGTGCTGATGGGGGACACTCTGATGTAAGGAGGTGCTGATGGGGGACACTCTGATGTAAGGAGGTGCTGATGGGGGACACTCTGATGTAAGGAGGTGCTGATGGGGGACACTCTGATGTAAGGAGGTGCTGATGGGGGACACTCTGATGTAAGGAGGTGCTGATGGGGGACACTCTGATGTAAGGAGGTGCTGATGGGGACACACTCTGATGTAAGGAGGTGCTGATGGGGGACACTCTAATGTAAGGAGGTGCTGATGGGGACACACTCTGATGTAAGGAGGTGCTGATGGGGGACACTCTGATGTAAGGAGGTGCTGATGGGGACACACTCTGATGTAAGGAGGTGCTGATGGGGGACCCTTTTGCACATTTTATTTATGTTTAGTAGCTATTTAGTAGGGTATTTTCATGTTCAGTATTGGGGGGGGGGGGGGGGGGCACCGGCGCCTAATAGAGTACCGGCACCTCTTTTGGCCCACTTAAAGCACTGCATGTACGTATATAGGAGAATAAAAAGGACCTGTATACATGTATATAGGTGTATAAAGAGGACCTGTATACATGTATATAGGAGAATAAAGAGGACCTGTATACATGTATATAGGTGTATAAAGAGGACCTGTATACATGTATATAGTAGAATAATAAGGACCTGTATACATGTATATAGGTGTATAAAGAGGACCTGTCATGGCTCTATACATGTATATAGGTGTATACAGAGGACCTGTCATGGCTCTATACATGTATCTAGGTGTATAAAAAGGGCATGTCATGGCTTTATACATGTATATATGTGTATAAAGAAGACCGGTCATGGCTCTATACATGTTTATAGAAGTATGAAGAGAACCTGTCATGGCTCTATACATGTATATAGGTGTATAAAGAGGACCTGCCATGGCTCTATACATGTATATAGAAATATGAAGAGGACCTGTCATGGCTCTATATATGTATATAGGAATATAAAAGAACCTGTCATGGCTCAATACATGTATGTAATGTAGGAATATAAAGAGGACCTGTCATGGCTCTATACATGTATGTAGGAGTATATAGAGGACATGTCATGGCTCTATATATTGCGGCTGCAATGTCCGCCAGCCACCAGCAATCACTCCACAGAGAGCTAGAACGGGGATCTGTCAATGTAAACAGACATTCTCTCAGGGAAGGAGAGACAGATCTGCTGTTCCTAGTGATTAGAAACAGAGATCTCTCTCCTCCTCCAGTCAGTCCCATCCCCCCACAGTTATAAACACCTCCCAGGGAACACATTTAACCACTTAAGACCCGGACCAATATGCTGCCAAATGACCCAAGGGGTTTTTGCGATTCGGCACTGCGTCGCTTTAACAGACAATTGCGTGGTCGTGCGACGTGGCTTCCAAACAAAATTCGTGTCCTTTTCTTCCCACAAATAGAGCTTTCTTTTGGTGGTATTTGATCGCCTCTGCGATTTTTATTTTTTGCGCTATATACAAAAATAGAGCGACATTTTTGAAAAAAAATCAATATTTTTTACTTTTTGTTATAAGACAAATTAATAAACTAAATTTTAGTCAAACATTTAGGCCAAAATGTATTTAGCCACATGTCTTTAGAAAAAAAAAATCGCAATAAAAAAAAAATAGCTACCTAGCGGGAACAGAGACACTAATACAGCGATCAGAAAAATGATCGCTTAGTGATGCTGGCAATAGGGAGTGAAAGGGTTAACTAGGGCGGTGATCAAGGGGTTAAAACTTTATTAGGGGGTACAGGGGCTACCCTGGATCTAACACTAACTGCCTGTCACACTGACACTAAATACAGTAATCATACATGTATAATTACAGCATTCAGTGACACTGTGACAGGGGGGGGGGGGCGATCGCGGGGGTTAAATGTGTTTATGTGATCGGACCCCCGAACCCCCCCAAGGCACCAACGTATATATACGTTGATGTGCCTGTCGGTGCCATTCTGCCGACGTAAATGTACATGCGGCGGTCCTTAAGTGGTTAACCCCTACCTTGCCAGTCAATGCATTTTAATAGCACAGATCGCTGTATAAATGTCAATGGTCCCAAAAATGTGTCTGCCACAATATTGCAGTCGCAATAAAAATTGCAGATCGCGGCCATTACTAGTAAAAGTAAATAATAATAAAAATGCCATAAATCTATCCCCTATTTCGCTAGACGCTATGGGCCAGATTCAGGAACAGTTAGGCTGGCGGATCCAGTGATCCGCCAGCCTAACTGTGACTTTGAGCCGGCGTTTCTGTTTTCTGTAACCAGAAAACAAGAAACGCCGGGTTGAAGCTCCGATGCGAGCAGCGTAACTGAGTTTCGCCATCGCATCGTTACTTCAACTTAAAAATGGCGCCGGGGGCGTTCCCGCCGATTTACGCTCAAAAAATATGTTAATAAGTGGAAATCGGCAATTCACGATCGAATTCCGGCGCGACGCAATGACGGTACGACGTTTCCGGACGGGATACGCGGCGCATAGATATACCTACATGGGGTTGGAGTATCCTATGTTAGGTATAGGCGTCGTCATCGCGTCGGGAAAAAAAAAATCACGTCGCTTGCGTAAAAAGTTCATGAATGGGAATGTGACGTCATTGACGTTCATTCACAGAATTTGGAGCATGCGCACGGGGATGTTTGGACACTCGACGCATGCGCAGTACGTTGGCGGCGGGATCGCGCTTAGTTAGAATACTACACGCCCCGTACCCGCCCAATTTGAATTCCGCCGGCTCATTTGCGATGCGCTGCCGCAACTTTAGGAGCAAGTGCTTCCTGAATAACAGCACTTGCTCCTAAAATTTCAGCAGCGTAACGCAAATGAGAAGCGTTACTCCAGAGCAAAGATGCTCCCATCTACCTGAATCTGGCCCTATAAGTTTTGCGCAAACTAATCAATGTACGCTTTTTTTTTTTTTTTACCAAAAGAATACATTGTTTTTTTGGGGGATGTTTAATATAGTAAAAATATATAATTTTTTTCAAATTTGGCTCTTTTTTTGTTTATAGCGGGGAAAAAAAAACGCAGAGATGATCAAATACCACCAAAAGAAAGCTCCATTTTATGGGGGAAAGTTCAAGTCGCCATAATACAGAATCGGTGGGAGCCCTGAGTGTGTCACTTGCCAGGTCACCTGCCACACGTTGCAGATTGTCACTGGCCACAACGTCAACTACCACACATTGTGTATGGTCACTTGCAAGAACGTCACCTGCCACACACTGTGGATTGTTACTTGCTGTGTCCCAGAGTGAAGGCAGGCAGAAGACAGATGATATAAACTCTCTGCTGCCCGCGGCTGCACAGTAAAGGTGGAACTGCAGTGATGCAGGGCTGGTGGTGAGAGATGTTATCTCTCTGCTCCTTCGCCCGCCGGTGTTCTATTGAATAGCAGTTTCACTTCACTTCTGCTGCACATCGGGCCGGGTAGCAGCTTTTTGATGGGTAGCAGTTATGTGATAGATCACTGGCCCGCTTATTGACCAGCAAGCCCGCTAACCTGCCAACCTGCCCGCCCCACTGACTGCTCCCTCCCTGGGCAGCAAGTGTTCTGCACGCACGCTCTTGTCACCTCTGCGCCGGGCTCCCTCACAATGGGACAAGCAGCAGAGTGGGAACAGGCTGTCTGGCAGGCAGCAATTTGCCGCCCCCCCTGAAAGTGCCACTTGGGACCAATGGTCCCCTGCATACTTTGATTTTGTATGTCGGTCTGTCGGATGAGCATGCTGGAAAACCGGTGGCCGATGGCAGTGCTGATCGGATTGTCAGAACACTACAGCTCAGCAGGGGAGATCACTGTACTAATGTCAGATGGTTAGTACAGTGGCTCTGACCGGAGCTGTTAGTGTTTTCATCCATGCTCTATCATATTTTTTATTGTTTACTTTGTATATTGGGTTTTATTGGGGAAAAAATTAAATGGCAAACTGCAGTGGAAAGTAACCAACTTCTGCATACAAGGCCATACCACAATGTAACTTCTGTTAAAGTGGAATTCTGGGATAACCCTTACTATTTTTAAAACTGTCCCCTCCCCCCTCCTAACACTATATGCTTACTAACCTCTGAAAGAAAGATGTATATACTTATCTATTTTTAGGCCACTCCGGTCCAGTCATGTGATCTGGCTCCCCCGTGTCAGCCAGTGACGCTGCAGGGGAGAGGCAGAAGCTCTGACCATGGATAGGCCATTGAAGCCTATGGGTAACATCGCCACTTTAGGCTTTACCAGCCTTGTCGGTGCGCTTTCTCCTCTCCCCTGCAGCCTGGTGCTGGTTAACTCAGGGTAGATCCTGTGATCGAAGTGGCCTCAAAAGAGGTAAGTATACAGATCTCTCTTACACAGTTTAGTAAGAATAGTGTTAGGAGTGGGGATGGACAGTTTGATGAGTAGTTAGTTATCCCAGTATCCCACTTTTGTTTTTTTTATAAATCTTTTTATTGGTTTTATAGTGAAGTTCAAAACATACATAAGTATGTTCACAACCACAAAGATTCCCTTGCTCAGGCACACAGGGCAAAAGGAACAGCAGATAGTAGTTCAAGGTGGCCTCAAAGTGGTTGTTAAACCGCTCTAACCTGTATAGACCATCAGCACTGCCTCCTATTGTAGTGACCCCCTCTGTGTGTGATTTATAAAAAATAAATGCTGCAAATACCTCATTTCACTGCTGAGATTGCGATCACATGACTGGCCAGCTTTCTTCGTTCCTCTTCTGAAAGATGCAGTGGGCGGGGCTGAGATTTCCCTGCTGATGTCAGTCTGGAGGGGAGGAGGAGGAGAGATCTGGCTGGTCATGTGATCACAATCTTGGATCTCAAATGAGGTATTTACAGCACTTATGAATCATTCACAGAGAGGGACACTGCAATGGGAGGCAGTGCTGATGGTGTATACAGGTTAGTGTTATGAGAGAAGCAGAAGGGGGAGGGGTGGTTTACACACAGCGAGGGGAGTAGGAGGAGGACACAGGAGCAGATAGGAGAGCAGATAGTGGGATGCTGATGACAGAGGCACATAAACTGACCATGCTGTTTGGTCTCAGCAGCCATGATACACCAGGGTCAGTTTACAGAGGGGTGGGGGGAAACTGGCAGGATCAGCCAGGTTTTTAGGTATTATGGGGGCCAAATGACACAGGACAACCACTATGTCATATAACATGCTTTAAAGGAGCACGATCCATTTAAAAACATTTTTTGGTTTGGTGACTTAGCTGGCTAAAGTTATTCACAAGTGTCAGGTCAATGTAGAGACCTCTGTTTATTCCCCTGTTGATCTCCAAAATACTGTTAAAAAGTTGTTGTTTTTTTGCTGTGCTATTACCTGTTATATTTCTTTATTATTAATGCTCATCATCTATATGCAACTGTATTGCAAATCATTAAAGGCATACAGTGGATATAAAAAGTCTACACACCACTGTTAAAATGTCAGGTTTCTGCATGGTGATAAAAAATGAGACAATGATAAATATTTAAGAACATTTTCCACCTTTTAATGTGACCTATAAACTGTATAACTCAATTGAACAACAAACTGAAAGGGGTTGTAAAGGTTTGTGCATTGTTGGTTCACTTATCTTTTCTTTCGATTTCCCTTCTAAATGTTTTTTTTCTTTGACTGAATTTCTCACTTCCTGTTCCTCCTCAGTAAGCTTTCCATGAATTCCGGGTATCGCCGCTCCAGAGCTGTGACCGGCCGGAGCGGCGATGCCGTCACTCCCGCGCATGCTCGAGGAATGGCACTTTTCGGCAGGCTCCCATTCAGTAGGCGCCGCGATCAGTGCGCCTGCGCCGTTGTCTACGGTGCGCATTTCCAGTAGACATCGTCACCCGCATTTCTGCAAATATCTCTTTGACCATGTAGGTTAAGGAGATCTTGCAAGCACCTACAGGTAAGCCTTAATGTAGGCTTTATAGAGTGGATGAGGGCGCTAGGAAAGGTAACACCTTATCTATTGGTAGAGAAGAAAAACCCAATTCAGGATGTGGATAGATGCATCATAGGGATGCCAAATTAGCAACAATCCATAGTGACATTAACAAAGGTGCAAAGTATCAATCAATCTTGCAATCAATCAAACTAAAAAAACAACTTGAAAAAAACTGGCTTGTGAACACAATATAACCAAAATAAAAATACTGTGCATACAAAAAAGAGATTATCTTTAACGTGAATTAATAAAGGTGACAACCATTACATTCATAGGACAGTAAAAAATCTGTCCTACACAAAATACTATTGTATTAGAGTAGTGTTGTAAAGTCCAATGCAAAACTGAGATAAAGATAGATGTGCAGGAATGCAGGTTATCTGATCACAGACGTGCTATTAGCCTTTCACCATGGAAATTCTTAGTATCACCAAAACGTGCTGAACATTTAATATGCGCTTACCACAGATATAGACCTCTTAATTAAAAGCAGGTCATGCGAGCTGAACAGGATAAGTGCCTGTTACACTGGAGGCAAACCCTGGATTCAGATGCAGCAGGATCTTGGAACCGTAGCACTCATAATAAAACAAAGAGAATATGGGGAAAGCCCATAGTGCTTTATCTTTATTTAAAAAAATTAAAATGCACAAACAAACAGCCGAGTGGCCTCTTACTTTGTGACGTGCCTGCCTGGCACTGGGACTGACAGCACAATGTTTGGTTCTCACCGGGGACCCGCTTGCGCGCACAGTACAACCCGATGGATGCTGATTGTGTTGTGTCGGGCAGGAACAGGATGTACTCACTGTAGGCTTACCTGTAGGTGCAAATTTACCTTGAGGGTGTACAACCGCTTTAAAAAGCAAGTAAACCCTGATGGGTTTACTTCCTTTTACGTACCTTAGGTGTGAGCCTGATGCGTGGAGGGAGACCTCCCGTACAACCCAGGTTCGGAGATCACTGGAATAAAGACAGTGGCGGTAAGAGCACGGTGAGGTAAAGGTGCCTGTTCCGGTCCTTGCTGCAGGGTGTAGAGGAGCCAAAAGGAAGCTGGAACCGCTGAGCAGGAAGCAGGGGATGCAGGTCAGCAGAGCTGTGGATGCAGGTTAGCAGGCTAGTGGATGCAGGTCAGCAGAACCATGGATGCAGGGCAGCAGAGCAGTGGGAGCAGAATAGCGGAGTCAGACAAGCCGGGTCATACACATCAGGGTAAGCATAAGCGACAGGCAGGAGAATAGTCAGAGTCCAGGCCGGGTCTTAGCAACAGGTAATCAGGCAGAGAACTGAGCTGGGTCAAGCAAGCCAAAGTCAGGACTGTAGATAGAAGCAAGGACAGGAAGCCGGGTCATACACAGGAACAGAATGCTTCTCGCTGGGGACAGGAACACAAGGGAAGGACGCAGATCAAGCCGCAAGGTGCAGCATTCCTAGAGCGTCTTTTATAGGTTGTTGGGTGCCAAAGGTGCGTCTAATGCATGCTCACAGGCGTGCGCAAAGGCCGTGATTCGCGCATGTGCATAGGTGCGTGCAAAGTCTCTGGTTCGCGCATGTGCATACGCGCACGCCTACGGAAGCGGCCAGTACGTCCCTGACACTTCCTCTTTGTTTCCCTGTAAAGGTAAAGCAGGGGCCTGCGAACTCTGGCTCTGTGACTAGCCGGAGTCACGTGGCGTGTTTCTGTACTACTTTTGGCGATTTGTAAAGACATCTGTGCAGGAAGCCTTATAGATGTCTGTCAAATTGCCCCTGAAGTCTGACTGACATGCAGGTATGCACTCGATTTCTAACCCGCAGTCAGTGTGAACCGACAGCATGTTATTCATCTTTCCCACTGACAATCAATACTTGATTTAATAATCTTGTTTTAAAAATTACATCGAGCTCTTTAGAGCCAAGTTTCTATGTAACAGATGTCACAGATTGCTCACTACCTCCGGGACAGTGAGCGGCTGTCATTATAGATGTGTCCCTGCTTTGTCAACATGTTGGGGATATAAACTCTCGGCAACTAGAATAAAGCTGTCTTCAGTTAAACAGAATAGTTGGATGTGTCTGCAGTGACAAGGTTTGGAGGAAATGAAACATCGTTGTGGTTGTTCTTCTCTCTGCTGAAACAAGCAAGTTCTGCATGATTTCAGGCACAGAATACGGCATCTTGTCTGCTTGTGTACTGCTGAGTCAGTTAAAGGGAAATTTTTTTTAAAGGACTCCTCTAGAAGTAAAATCAGTCTGTATATGCCGTAATGCATGCTTGTGATACTCACTGTGGAACCTAAAGGGGTTAATCCTCTGCATTTTGTAAAAACGCTGTTTGATCCTGTCTTATTTATTTTAGGTACAGTCAATTTGTTTAGGGCAGTCAATTTACGCAGCACTTTACATTAGACATGTGCAGACTGGAATATTTTGTTTCGTTTTTTCGTTTTCGTTTGGAAAATAAATGTATTTAGTTACTCCCAAAAATTGTTTTGATTTATTTCGTTTTTCGTTGGGGAATAGCTTTCGTCCGAAAATTCAATAATACTTGGTTTCTGTTGAATGGTCAAAAGAATATTCGACGGAACGTCGAATCTTTACGTCGAATCGTACATTTCCGTTCGAATATTCCGCCTACAAGAATTCTAATGTTGTATGACTAGTAATAATGTCGAATCTATTCTCTATAATGTCGAATCTATTTTCTCATAAACCGAAATCTATTCTCTGTAATGTCGAATCTATTATTTCTATAGCGTTGAATATTTTCTCTATAATGTCGAATCTTTTCTCTATGATGTCGAATCTTTTCCCTATAATGTCGAATCTCTCTATATTGAATTTTTACCGCAACGAAAACGAAAATAAAGCATTTTTTATGTCGGAACTTTCGGTTTTCGTTTCTTGCACAAAACCAGATTTTCGGACGAAAATGCATTCTAACGAAAATGAATGCACATGTCTACTTTACATACACATTGTACATTCACATCAGTCCCTGCCCTCTAGGAGTTTACAATCTAAAGTCCCAAACTCGCATTCATACATACACATACTAAGGCCAATTTACACAGGAATTAACCTACCAGGGCCCAGGACGATGTCATATTGTAACGAAACGCGATGGGGTTGGAGGGACGTGCTGATGTCACCACGTTGCCACAAACCCACAGGGATGGGCGTTTGTGTTTAGCCGGCCAGTATACATTTTGCTGTTTTTAAACTTCCTTGAGTAAGTGTGTTACCTCTTTTTAATAAAATAGTTTACTGTTTTTTAGACTATGGCAAGTCTGCTTCTTTCCTTCGGTTCCTTGGCTTACTCTGAACATCATCTATGACTAGGTTGCCCTCTCTGGATACCGCTTTCTAGCCTACATCAGCTATCCGGTTCCAAGGAGACCTTTTGGGGTTTGCCACTCTGAACCACCTGGATGTGAAAGGCCCGGGCTGGGTTATTGGCCGCAAGCACATTAAGATTACCTTCTGGTAAGCCTCGAATCTATGTGGTGAAGGGTGTTGTTAATGTTACAATTGCACATGAAGAAACCGTTGAAAAGCAAATTAGTCACCTGAAGAGCAAATTTTCAGTCCTTTTAGCACCGCACTGTGTTGAGTGTCGATGACTTTTACTTTATATATGACTTTTTGCTTTTACTTTAAATCACATATTTCATCTTATACTTAAATTTATTGATTGAATCGCTCATCACTTACCTTTGATAGCGATTCAACTGGCATTTATCTTGGTGCTTAATGCCATTAGTGCTTAATTTTCAATATTAGTTTGATCACTATATCTATCACTAATCACATTACATATTTTCTGAAGAGTGACTCCCTTGCACTTTTATTGAGCAATTTTTTTGTCTCACTTATTAGCACAGATTTTTTTGACCTTTTATCACTTTTATGTATGTATCCTGCATATTAGTTGCTCCTATCTTCAATGCAATTGTTTAGTTTTAATTTAGTGCGGTTTACTCTTTTCCAATCGACCTACCAGCATGCCTTTGGAGGAAACCGGAGTACCAGGAGGAAATGCAACCTCTAGGCAGGTAGTGTCATAGTCTGGATTCAAACTAGTGACCCTTTTGCTGCTAGGTGAAAGTGGTAACCAATACACCACTGTGCTTTCTTTTCTGATCCCCCCCTCCTTTTTCCACAGTCCCCGTTTCATCTCTTGTTAAAACAGAGCCTCGGAGACAATCTGCACATGCTCAGTTTGGTGTGTATTACTAGAGAGTTTTTTGTTTTTCTTTGGAGGGAGCATGTGATCAGCACAGGGCCAATCCAGACAGAGGATCAAGGGTACGGCAGCCTCATAGAACAGTCAGAGTAGAATGAAAACTCCTCCTACAATCTTTAAGCAGACACTGGTAGAAAGCATAAGACTGTTATATACTGCTAATGAGAAAAGGTATTTAGTAGTTTATATTTACTAAAACTATTGCATTTCCATGTTCTGTGTACTGTGGGAGACCAGATATAGTGAATGCAGGGTCCTGGGTTTAGTAATCCTTTAACATCAATACTTACTAAGGCTACATTCACATTCACTTCCGCAGCAGATAGTTTGCTATGTTCAGAGATGGCCAAACGCCGCCTCTGAACACATACAAACTGACCAATTAGTTGTGCTAGTTTGTGTGCAGCCAAGATGCAACCGAAACACTGACCCTGGACGCATGCTGCCATGTCAGCCCTGAGCCATATAGGCATGGACGCGACTAGGCCTCTGAAGGTAAGCTGCGGTTTCTGTCACTAAGCCGTCAGCGGCAGATCCTTTAAGTCCTGTAAGTTTTGAGGTAGGGCCTCCATGGATTGGACTTCTTTTTCCAGCACATCCCGCAGATGCTTGATTGGATTGAAATAGTTTTCTAGGAATGGGTGCACAACGATGTGGTACGTGTCAACGTCCACCTGAATTGCAGGATCCAAGATTTCCCAGAGAAACCTTGCCCAAAGTATCGCACTGCCTCCACCGGCTTGCCTTCTTTCCATAGTGCATCCTGGTGCCATCTCTTCCCCAGGTAAGCAACACGCACCCGACCATCCACATGATGTGAAAGAAAACCTGATTCATCAGACCAGGTCACCTTCTCTGTGGTCCAGTTCCAATGCTTACATGCCTATTGTAGGTGCTTTTTGGCTGTGGACATCATTTAGACATGTGCAGACTGGAATATTTTGTTTCGTTTTTTCGTTTTCGTTTGGAAAATAAATTTGTTTAGTTACTCCCGAAAATCGTTTTGATTTATTTCGTTTTTCGTTGGGGAATAGCTTTCGTCCGAAAATCCAATAATACTTGGTTTCTGTCGAATGGTTTAAAAAAAAAAAAAAATATTCGACGGATCGTCGAATCTTTTTGGTTTCCGTCGAATGGTCAAACGAATATTCGACGGAACGTCGAATCTTTACGTTGAATCGTACATTTCCGTTCGAATATTCCACCTACAAGAATTTTAATGTTGTATGACTAGTAATAATGTTGAATCTATTCTCTATAATGTCGAATCTATTTTCTCATAAATCGAAATCTATTCTCTGTAATGTCGAATCTATTATTTCTATAGTGTCAAATCTTTCCCTATAATGTCGAATCTTTTCTCTATGATGTTCAATCTTTTCCCTATAATGTCGAATCTCTCTTTATCAAATTTTTACCGCAACGAAAATGAAAATAAAGCATTTTTTATGTCGGATCTTTCGGTTTTCGTTTCTTGCACTTTCGTTATCGTTTGTTAAAACGATAACGAAAAAACCTGATTTTCGGATGAAAATGCATTCTAACGAAAACGAATGCACATGTCTATCATTTGTTGCTATGATGTTGTCCGCTGTACAGCTGACTGTGCCCTAGCAGCCAGAGACGCATTCTTGGCCCCTTTCATCTGCCAGATGGGAAATTCTCCATCTAACAGCTGAATGTAAATAAAGGGCATGGATGCCGGCTCATATAATTGACCAGATGTGGCCATTTGGAATAGCATCCATTGATTGACCCTCATGATACCAGCAGCACACATTGGATAAACTATAACCCCACGCAGGCTTCACGTAGATGCTGCGGGTTATAGGTTTTAAGGTTGAATGAAGCATGACATCATTTGGAGAACATTTTAAATAGGCCTTGATGTGTTGTTTTCCGTTTAACATAGCAGAGGTGACCTGAAGCAATTTCATTTCTAAATAGAAACGTGGGAAGATTACAGAGCAGGTATGGTGACCTTTTCTACATAGTTCAATTGTTACATAACTCTGGTGATGTCAGTACATATATATCGAGGCCTCAAGGCAGCTTAGGCTCAGCCTACATACAGCAAGCTTTTGTGTTTAAACCATAGATCCCAACTGTCCCTGATTTCGAGGACATGTCCCTGTTGTGGCAAACTGAGCCAGAAGTGGAAGCTGGTACCTGTCAAAACCAGGAACCCCCCCGCCCCCCCAAAAAAGGTGCCAAATGTGGCAGCGGAGGAGGAGGCAGACAAGTGGAGCTTCCCCCTTGGGTATAGCTCCGCTTTAGGTTGGCTGCAGATACTTTCTTCTTTGATGCCAACTAGGACCTTGAGACTTCAGTTGAACTGTGATTAACATGTTATTTATCTGTTATTTATACAGTTTGTTAATAAAAGGCCATTTAACTCCAGCTTGTGGTCATGTGCTGTTATTTTTAAGGGGTAAAGGGAGCAGAATGGAGACAAACCATCTTTAATACCCTAGTCAAGATAAAGTTTTCCACTAAAAATAATGTGATTTGGCTTTTCTTTACTTTATTCATTCATGTGAAATGTGAATTTTAAGTTTATTATAAGCAGCTTAGAAATTCTGAAATAAAAAAGATGCCTTTTGAGTACCAGGACTTGTCAAGGCAAAATATGCATACTATGGGTTTTGTAATGCAGGTCCCTCCCTTTTTTAGTGTGCATTCACACCTGAGCGTTTTGTAGCCTGAAGCTCCAAAATGCTAGCAGGGGAAAAATCCATTATTTTCTATGGAGATGGTTCACATCTCCACTCCAAAACGTCTGAAGCCGAACGCCTGAAGCTCAAACAAGTTCTGGACCCCGAATCAGGCTGATTTGGGCATTTTTGAATGTTTGTATTCCCTAGCAAACGATAGAATTAAGCGCCTAGCGCGACAACGAGCATTTTGTTGCTTTAATCTGTTCTGTGAAATAGAATATTAACCCAGGAAGAAGATAAAAATAGCAACAAATGATGAAAGAGATGATAATTTTTCCTATTGGCTAAAATAAAAAACGACGAAGCTCAAAAAGTCGGACAACGATGTATGCAAACGCGCAAATAAGTGTGAATACGTGCGTCGAAACGCCAGAAAAAACTACCAAAAACGCTACGCTCAAGTGTGAATGCAGCCTTAGTGCCAAGTTGGCCCCGATGCAGTAGAGGCACATGCCTTGGGCCCTGTGCTGGAGAGGGTGGAGCTACGAAAGAGCCTCTCCAGGATCTGTTTTCCCATGCTTTATTATGACTTAATTAGTATACTTAATACCTACTTCTCTATCTTATTTGGTTTTCCATGGGCCAAAACATGGTAATCTTATGCCTCGTACACATGGCCGGACTTTTTGAGAAAAAAAGTCAGATGGGCTTTTTTTCTCGGAAAGCCGGGCCGTGTGTAGCCTCCATCAGACTTTTTTTCTCGGAAGTCTAACGGACCTTAGATGGAGAATCTGTTCTCTTTCTTTCCGACGGACTCACGACAGACTTTTGCACGGTCAAAAGTCTGGCCGTTGTACAAGGCATTACATGCTGCCCCAGCGCTAATATTGAGGATGGATGTGCAAGCTTCATCCTTCTCAGCTTCCCGGGGGGGGTTATACGGCGGCAGGTCGGCTCTGCTGGGGGAGATCACGTAGCTATACCGCATCTCGCCGAGCAGCCAATAGGGGAGCACACGCGCCCCCCGGCGGGCGCGATCTCCGCTGGGCACCCACGATCGCTCGTTACAGAGCGAGGACTGGGAGCCGTGTGTGTAAACACACAGCTCCTGGTCCTGTCAGGGGAGAAATGCCTGACCGTCTGTTCATACAATGTATGAACAGTGATCAGTCATTTCCCCTAGTGAGTCCACCCCCCCCCCACACAGTTAGAACACATCCAGGGAACGTACTTAACCCCTTCCCCGCCTCCTAGTGTTAACCCCTTCCCTGCCAATGGCATTTTTATAGTAATCCAATGCATTTTTATAGCACTGATCGCTATAAAAATGCCAATGGTCCCAAAAATGTGTCAAAAATGTCCGAAGTGTCCGCCATAATGTCACAGTACCGAAAAAAAATCGCTGATCGGCGCCATTACTAGTAAAAAAAAAAAATGACATAAAACTACCCCCTATTTTGTAAACGCTATAACTTTTGCGCAAACCAATCTATAATCGCTTATTGCGATTAATTTTTTACGAAAAATATGTAGAAGAATACGTACCGGCCTAAACTGAGGAAAAAAAATGTTTGTTTTTTTATATATTTTTGGGAGATATTATAGCAAAAAAGAAAAAATATTCATTTTTTCCCAAATTGTCACTCTTTTTTGCTTATAGCGCAAAAAACAAAAACCGCAGAGGTGATTAAATACCACCAAAAGAAAGCTCTATTTGTGGGGAAAAAAGTCGCCAATTTTGTTTGGAAGCCACGTCGCACGACTGCGCAATTGTCAGTTAAAACGACGCGGTGCCGAATCGCAAAAAGTGTTCTGGTCTTTGACCAGCAATATGGTCCGGGGCTGAAGTGATTAATACAATGTTACCCAAAAAAAAAAAAAAATGTTATTATTGGCAAACGATAAAGCTCAGGGAAGAAGGCGATGAAGGGGTTACTAAAGAGTAATTAGAGTTAGCAAGGAATTAATAGGTTACTTTTGAATAGGTTTATAAATCAGGTGATTCTGAAAGACAACAAAGCCCCAAAGATTACACTGGTAGAGCCGATCTCCCGATGTAAACAGCAGTGTTGGTTAGTATTTTGATAAATCGGTCCTGCAGGGGCAGGAGAGGCTCTATCCTAGCTTTACCCTCTCCACCAAAGCGCCCGAGGCATGTGTTTCTGCTGCTTCAGAGTCAGCTTGGCATTGTTTTCAGCATTTGCTGGCAAAGGGACCTGCACTACAAAATCCATGGTCGGCATATTTTGGCATATTTTGCAATGACATGACCTGGTACTTAAAAGGCGTCTTACATGAATAAATGAAGAAAGTACAGAAATGTCAAACCACATTATTATTTTCAGTGGAAAGGTTTATCTTTCGTGCAGTATGTGTTTTATTGTCACAGTGGTTATCCTTCCTGCAACCGGAAACACTTCATACTTTATAGGGGCAAGGGGTCCATCTACAGGAGGTAGGCACTGCCCGTGTGAGCTTGGGTCCAAGTCAACCTCAAATTATGAAAAGTGTACTTTTATTTAATCCCCCCCCCCCCCTCCAAAAAAAATAATGGTACTCATTGGCCTCCATGGTCTTTTGCCATAGTTTAACCACTTCAGATCCGCGCTATAGACAAAAGACGTCAACAGCGCAGACCTGAAGTGCCGGGATCACGTCTTTGGACGTCATGTTATTGTAATTCCCCGTGCGCAGCGGGGAAAAACAGTACCGTCGCATCGCCGAGGATTCGATTCGTGTACCTGGCGGCCGCGGTGTCCGTCAGGTACACGCGATCGGTGGTGACAGAGCAGGGACGTGGAGCTCTGTGTTTAAACACAGAGCTCCACATCCTGTCAGGGAGAGGAGACAGATGCTGTTTCTCTTGTACTTAGGGACACAGCATCGGTCACCTCCCCCAGTCAGTCCCCTCCCCCCACACAGTTAGAACACACCCAGGGAATACATTTTACCCCTTCCTCACCCCCTAGTGTTAACCCCTTCAACGCCAGTCACATTTATACAGTAATCAGTGCATAATTATAGCACTGGTCGCTGTATAAATGTGAATGGTCCCAAAAATGTGTCCGCCGTAATGTTGCAGTCCCAATTAAAATCGCAGATCGCTGCCATTACTAGTAAAAAAAAAAAATAGTTAAAAAAAAATCATAATTCTGTCCCCTATTTTGTAGGCACTATAACTTTTGCGCAAAACGGTCGCTTTTTTTTTTTTTACAAAAATACGTAGAAGAATTCGTATCGGCCTTAACTGAGAAAAAATATAGTTTTTAAAAAATAAATAAAAATTGGGATATTTATTATAGCAACAAGTAAAAAATATATATATATTTTTTAAATTGTCGCTCTTTTTTTCTTTATAGCAAAAAAAAATAGGAACTGCACGGGCGATCAAATACCACCAAAAGAAAGCTCTATTTGTGGGGAGAAAAAGGACGTCAATTTTGTTTGGGAGCCACATCGCACAACCGCGCAAATGTCAGTTAAAGCGAAGCAGTGCTGGAAGCTGAAATTTCACCTGGGCACGAAGGGGGGTTATGTGCAAGTAAGCAAGTGGTTAACACAAAAGCCAGCTGTATCTAGGCCTAGCCTAAGTTGGCTTGATGCAGCCTAAAGGTCTCAGTGTATATGCACTGACATCACCGGAGGTATTGACAATTCTACCGTGAAAAGGTCATCATACCTGCGCTGTAATCGTCTCACACATGTTTCTATTCAAAAATAAAGTTGCTTCAGGTCACCTTTGCTATATGCTGTACAGAGAGTAAAGGCCAGCATTCATCAAACCAGGCCCCCTTCTTCCATTATTCCGTGGTCCAGTTCTGATGTTTATGTGCCCATTGTAGGAGCTTTGGGCTGTGGACGTAGGTCAGCATTGACACTGACTGGTCTGTGGCTGAAGCCCTATACACAACAAACTGCGATACCCATTTTTCTGCTTTAACCACTTAAAGACCCCCGCACGCACATATACGGCCACAACATGGCTCGTACAGGCACAAGGGCGTAAATTTACGTCCCCGCCTGAGTGCGGTTCAGGGGTCCCATCGGGACCCCCTCCGCGGCGTGCGGGGGTCTCCCTACCTCTGGGAGCGATCCGGGATCTGCGGGCGGATGTCCGTGATATCCGCCCCCCCCGCGATCGCTCCCAGCCAATGGGAGCACGCTCCCAGCCTGTCACTTCCTCCTCCTGTGTTTACACAGGAAGGAGGAAATGATGTATTCTCTCATCGCAGCGCTGTTTCCCAGCGCTGCTGATGAGAGAAGACATCACAAGTAAGTGTGCACCAACACAACACTGACACACACTCACATAGGCATATTAACCCCTTGTGATCGCCCCCCCCCACCCCCCTGTCACAGTGTTACTGAATGCAGTGATTTAATCACTGCATTTAGTGTCAGTGTGACAGGCACTGTAAAAAACAGTTAGTGTTAGGTTCAGGATAGCCCCCCCACCCCCCCTAATAAAGTTTTAACCCCCTGATCACCGCCCTAGTTAACCCTTTCACTCCCTATTGCCAGCGTCACTAAGCGATAATTTTTCTGATCGCTGTATTAGTGTCGCTGTTCCCGCTAGGTAGCTTTTTTTTTTTATTGCGATTTTTTTTTTTTTACTAAAGACATGTGGCTAAATAAATTTTGGCCTAAATGTTTGACTAAAATTTAGTTTATTTGATTTTTTTTTAACAAAAAGTAAAAAATAGTGTTTTTTTTCCAAAAATGTCGCTCTATTTTTGTATATAGCGCAAAAAATAAAAATCGCAGAGGTGATCAAATACCACCAAAAGAAAGCTCTATTTGTGGGAAGAAAAGGACGCAAATTTTGTTTGGGAGCCACGTCGCACGACCGCGCAATTGTCTGTTAAAGCGACGCAGTGCCGAATCGCAAAAACACCTTGGGTCATTTACCAGCGTATTGGTCCGGGTCTTAAGTGGTTAAAGACATCAATTTCAGGGACACAATGTTTAGTTGCTGCCTAATGTATCGCACCGATGTTCAGGTGCCATTGTAACAAAAATATCAGCGTTATTCACTTTACCTGTCATTTTCTGGTCAGGGTACCAATGCTGACCAGTGTCCACAGTCAAAAGCATCCCGCCCCCAAATGCAATCCCCCCCCCATGGGAATCTGAGAAGGATGAAGCTTGCACATCCATCCTTAAATATTAGCGCTGGGGCAGCATGGAAATTACAACTCTAAGGCCGCGTACACACGATCGAATATGTCCGCTGAAACTGGTCCGCCGACCAGTTTCAGCAGACATATCCGATCGTGTGTACAACCTAGTGGACAGGTTTTTCCAGCGGACAAATTTCAAAGCGTGCTTTGATATTTGTCCGCTGCAAACATGTCCGTCGGTTAGTACGCCTAACCAGCGGACATAAATCTCCCACATGCGTTGAATGGATTCGACGTGTGCGTGGAAGTATTTTACTTCCTGGAGTGGTGACGTGGCGGCGTCAACGTCACCGCCACGTCACCTCGTCCTCAGTCCGAGGGGATTTTTGTCTGATGGTGTGTACACGCCATCGAACCAAAATCCGAGGAGACATGTCCGCTGGAAACGGTCTGTCGGACATGTTTGAGCGGACATGTCTCCTCGTCTGTACGCGGCCTAAGATTACCATGTTTTGATCCATGGGAAACCAAACTAAATACAGTGGAACCTCGGTTCACTAATAACTCGGTTAACAAGCTTTTTGAAAGACAAGCAACTTTTTTTTAAAGAATTCTGACTCGGTTTGCGAGTGTTGTCTCGCAAAACGAGCAGAATTCAAGATAATGGGGCCTGCAGTACCGCATTTGGCCTGAGGTGGGGGGCGGCGTTCAGAAATGCATGAAAAAGCCAGAGGATAGCTCGACTGACCTCGGCAAATCTCGGGAACAAAGTCTTTCTAAGGTTTGCCAAGGTCAGCTGAAGTGTCCTCGCGCCTTTTCGGTCCTTTCCGAGGCTCTCCGGCCCCCCCCCCGCCTCTGGCTGCATGCGGTATTGCATGCCATTGAAGTCAATGCAGAACAAATTATTTTCGTTTCCATTGACTTCAATGGGGAAACTTGCTTTGATATACGAGTACTTTGGATTACAAGCATTCTCCTGGAACGGATTATGCTTGTAATCCAAGGTTACACTGTAGAGGGGTAGATGTTGAGTATACAGATTAAGTCATAATAAGCATGGGAAAATAGATTGATCCTGGAGAGGCTCTTTCCTGGCTCCATCCTCTCCAGCACAGGGTCCAAGGCATGTGCCTCTTTGCATGGGGGCCAACATGGCACTGTTTGAGCCTTCAATGGAAAAGGGGGGGACCTGCATTACAATATCCATGATATCCATATTTTGTCTTGACAAGTCCTGGTACACAAAAAGCATCTTTTTAATTTTTTTTATGTAAAAAAAATAAAAATAAAGAAAACATTTTTTTTTAAAGCGCATAGGTATGTCGCACCCGCAAATGTAAATGGTGTTCAAATCACACATGTGAGGTATAGCCGCGATCGTCAGAGTGAGAGCAATAGTTCTAGAAACAGACCTCCTCTGTAACTCTAACCTTATAACCAGTAAACCGTTGCCTATGGAGATTTTTAGGTACTATAGTTTGTCGCCATTCCACGAGTGCGCACAATTTCAAAGCATGACATGTTGCATATCTATTTACTCGGCATTATATCATCTTTCACAATATACAAAAAAAAGGGCTAACTTTACTATTTTTAGTTTCTTTTTAATTCATGAAAGTGTATCTTTCCCCCCCAATTTTTTTAAAAGACCGATGCGAAAATACCGCGACATAAAATATTGCAAGGATCACCATTTTATTCTCTAGGTTCTCTGCTAAAATATATATATTGTTTGGGGGTTCTAAGTAATTTTCTAGCAAAAAATATGGATTTTAACTTGTAAGCAACAAATGTCAGAGATAGGCTTAGGCGTGAAAGGGTTAACAATGAATAAAATGTCGTTTGTGGCGCACAGATACAGTTAAATTCCGCTTCAGGCAGGACATGCTTCCAGGCACAGGAAATGTGATGGGGAAAAAATATGTGAAACTGATTGTACAATGGAAAACGGTTGGAATACTCGCCACTCCCACACAATAGTTCCATTAGTCCGTTTCCTGGCAGCAGTAAAGAATAGATTGTTCAACAATTCACAAAGTTCTTTCTAGAATAAAGCGTGATCGCATTGCACATGTGATGTAATCTTGCAGGTATGTAATATGTGACAAGCACAGGAATTATACTGATTTGCATGTCACTTAATCTGCCGTTGTAAGATTAATAGGTTATAGTTAGAGAATCCTATTTGTTTAATGGAAAACTCTTACCCCTGTTTTTCAGCCCCCAGAAATGCTGTACTAGTGCCTTGAAAAAGTATTCATACCCCTTGAAATGTTCCACATGTTGTCATGTTACAACCAAAAACGTAAATGTATTTTATGTGATAGACCAACACAAAGTGGCAAAAAATTGCGAATTGGAAGGAAAAAGGATAAATGGTTTTCAATTTTTTTTTACAAATAAATAGGTGAAAAGTGTGGTGTGCGTTTGTATTCAGCCCCCCTGAATCAATACTTTGTAGAACCACCTTTCTCTGTATTTTACAGCTGCAAGTCTTTTTGGGGATGTCTCTACCAGCTTTGCACATGTAGAGAGTGACATTTCTGCCCATTCTTAGCAAAATAGCTCAAGCTCTGTCATATTGGATAGAGAGTGTCTGTGAACAGCAATTTTCAAGTCTTGCCACAGATTTTCAATTGGATTTAGGTCTGGACTTTGACTGGGCCATTCTAACACATGACTATGCGTTTATCTAAACTAGGGTTGTCCTGATACCACTTTTTTGAGACCGAGTACAAGTAACGATACTTATTTTTTTCAAGTACCCGCCGATACCTAATACCTATTCTTTTTTTTTTTTAATGTCACGTGACAGTTTTTTTTTTTTTCTTACACAATTTTTTTTTTACTATTTTTTTTTTTTTTTAGAGGGGGGGGGGGGGGGGGTAGTGGATTGTCAGTGTGTTTTTTTTTTATTTTTTATTATTATTATTTACATTTTATTTTTTTAATTATTTATTGCAAAAAAAAACTTTTTTTTAATTAGCCCTGTTGAGGGGCTTTGGTGAAATATCAGGGGTCTTAACAGACCTCTAACATCTCCCATTTGAGACAGAGAAAGGGACTAAGGACACAGATTCCCCAGTCCCTTTCTCTGCAGCCTCAGCTGAAATAAATGGACAGAAGCTCCTCTCCATTCATAAACTGAAGCATCGTAAACACAGTTTACAATGTTTCAGTTATGTGAATGTCCATTCGGAAAAGGTAGGAGCCGGGTTTAGCGGCTCCCTACCTCCGCTCTCCATCCTGACATATTGAGGGGAGAGAGCGGCACGGAGGGGGAGCGACATGGGTGGGGAGAAGATGGCACGGAGGGGGAGAACACCACACAGAGGGGGAGAAGACATCACGGGGGAAGAGCGGCACGGAGGGGAAGCGGCATGGAGGGGGAGAAGACATCACGGGGGGGGGGGGAGCGGCACAGAGGGGGAGAAGACATCACGGGGGGAGAAGACATCACGGGGGGAGAGCGGCATGGACGGGGAGAAGACATCACGGGGGAGAGCGGCACGGAGGGGAAGCGGCATGCTAAGCTCTAAACCAGTGGTACCCAAACTACAGGCTGCTTGCGGCCCTTTGCTTGCCTGCATCTGGTCTTTGGAACACTATTCCTCCTACTGATACAAGCCACTATTCCTCCTACTAATAAAAGCCACTATTCCTCCGACTGATACAAGACACTATTCCTCCTACTGATACAAGCCACTATTCCTCTGACTGATACAAGACACTATTCCTCCCACTAATACAAGACACTATTCCTCCTACTGATAGAAGACCCTATTCCTCCCACTGAAACAAGACACTATTCCTCCTACTGATACAAGACACTATTCCTCCTACTGATACAAGACACTATTCCTCCCACTGATACAAGACACTATTCCTCCCACTGATACAAGACACTATTCCTCCGACTGATACAAGACACTATTCCTCCTACTGATACAAGACACTATTCCTCCTACTGATAGAAGACACTATTCCTCCGACTGATACAAGACACTATTCCTCCTACTGATACAAGACACTATTCCTCCTACTGATACAAGACACTATTCCTCCCACTGATACAAGACACTATTCCTCCCACTGATACAAGACACTATTCCTCCCACTGATACAAGACACTATTCCTCCGACTGATACAAGACACTATTCCTCCGACTGATACAAGACACTATTCCTCCTACTGATACAAGACACTATTCCTCCTACTGATACAAGACACTATTCCTCCTACTGATACAAGACACTATTCCTCCTACTGATACAAGACACTATTCCTCCTACTGATACAAGACACTATTCCTCCCACTGATACAAGACACTATTCCTCCCACTGATACAAGACACTATTCCTCCGACTGATACAAGACACTATTCCTCCTACTGATACAAGACACTATTCCTCCCACTGATACAAGCCACTATTCCTCCTACTGATACAAGCCACTATTCCTCCCACTGATACAAGACACTATTCCTCCTACTGATACAAGCCACTATTCCTCCCACTGATACAAGCCACTATTCCTCCTACTGATACAAGCCACTATTCCTCCTACTGATACAAGCCACTATTCCTCCTACTGATACAAGACACTATTCCTCCCACTGATACAAGACACTATTCCTCCGACTGATACAAGACACTATTCCTCCTACTGATACAAGACACTATTCCTCCTACTGATACAAGCCACGGTTCCTCCTACTGATACAAGCCACTATTCCTCCTACTGATACAAGCCACTATTCCTCCTACTGATACAAGCCACTATTCCTCCTACTGATACAAGCCACTATTCCTCCTACTGATACAAGCCACTATTCCTCTGACTGATACAAGACACTATTCCTCCTACTGATACAAGCCACTATTCCTCCTACTGATACAAGCCACTATTCCTCCTACTGATACAAGCCACTATTCCTCCTACTGATACAAGCCACTATTCCTCCTACTGATACAAGCCACTATTCCTCCGACTGATACAAGACACTATTCCTCCTACTGATACAAGCCACTATTCCTCCTACTGATACAAGCCACTATTCCTCCTACTGATACAAGCCACTATTCCTCCTACTGATACAAGCCACTATTCCTCCGACTGATACAAGACACTATTCCTCCTACTGATACAAGACACTATTCCTCCTACTGATACAAGCCACTATTCCTCCTACTGATACAAGCCACTATTCCTCCTACTGATACAAGCCACTATTCCTCCC